>CM030360.1:324486307-325086307 GCA_017893485.1 Hemerocallis citrina | reverse complement strand
TGCAGACCAAGGAATCATGACTACTGGTGCTATTAATGTGGTTCGTGGAACAAGATCATCTGACCAGGAGTTGTTTCAGATTTATGAACATTCTGAAAGCATCGCTCTTGTTGTAGACAGTCCTCAATTTTTTAATAGGATTGCAGAGTCCTTCCTTCCAAAGGCAGATATACGTGTTATTGTTCTACTTTGGGGTGAGAAATCATGTTTAAAGGAAACTTACAGTCCCAAATATGAGATGAGCATGGAGTTGGAAAAAAAAAGCCGCCAATTGTTAATCAACGCATGCAAGGAAGGTGACCATTGTACATCGCAGATCATTAATTCAGATGACGTCGCAACAATTATGTACACAAGTGGAACAAGTGGTTCTCCGAAAGGTGTGATGCTTACACATTACAATCTTTTGCATCAGATAAAGAATTTGTGGGACATTGTGCCTGCAGAAGTTGGAGACAGGTTCCTAAGCATTCTTCCTCCATGGCATGCCTATGAGCGTGCTTGTGAGTACTTCATATTTACTCTTGGTATCGAGCAAGTTTACTCAAATGTGAAGAGCTTAAAGGGAGATTTGAAGAAGTATCAACCACAATACCTTATCTCTGTACCTCTGGTTTATGAAACGCTTTACAGTTCAATTCAGAAGCAGATTTCTTCAGCCTCAGTTGCTCGGAGATTTGTTGCACTTACATTAATCAAAATCAGTCTTCTTTATATGGAAGCAAAGAGGGTTTATGAGGGAAATGTTTTGACAGAAAAGCCGAATCATCAACTGCATATTGTTCTCTTATTTGACTGGTTATGTGCAAGAGTTAAAGCTGCATTGGTGTGGCTGCTGGGATAATTCCTGAGTGTGAGCTTGGGGACAAGCTCCTTTTTAAGGGGGGTGGAGTTGTCAGGGACACCGATAGTTCCACCGTCGCCGGAGTCTACAGCCTTCGTCTCTACTGGTGTCTGTGTGTTGTTGTCTGTTTGTTTGTTGTTTTGTTTGTGTCTGTTTGTTTGTTTTACGTGCAGTGTGCACTTTGTTGAATTTGTAGTCATAGTGTGCTTTGCACGTGTCTTGTAATTGGGATATTCTATAAATCCCCTCCAAGAATACGTTGTTGGTATTATGAATGAAAGAAATTGTCCTAATCTTCTCTCCAGATCCGCTTCTTCTACCTTATCTTCTTCTTCTTCCCCCAATCTCAGATCTAATCTCCTCTCTCAATCCCTAATCCTTTCTTCTTCTTCCCAAATCTCAGTCTCTCTCAAACCCTTACTCCCTACTTTCACCATTGCTGGCCAGAATAGAGCGGGTCGGAATCTGAAGGATCCTGACACCTCCCTTCCCAGCTTCCCAGGCAATTTTGTTTGTATGTTCCTCACCAGAGGGCTTCCAGCTTTGTAGAAATTGGATAAGGTCCATCTTTTGTCTCCTAGCCTCCGCAGTCAGCCTGCCAGATAATCTTAGTTTCCATTCATTGTTTCTCCAGTTTCGCGCCACCCAATCATTTTTGTTCGTTGCGAATTCGTAGGCTTCTGGAAATCTCCTCTTAAGATTAATTGAACCGCACCATTTATCCTTCTAGAAGCAGATTGTTTTACCGCTCCCAATTGAGAATGTGACGCCCGTCAAAAAGATTTCTCTGGTGCGCGTTACCCCCCGCCACAACCCTGACATCGATGCCTTATTCTTTTGTTTTTGATACACATCCATTCCTTATGTAGGATTTCCTGATCAGTGTAGCCCACTTTGCCTTAGGTTTTGTCTTCAGTTTCCACCACCACTTACAAAGCAGTGCTTGGTTCAACTGTTTTAAGGTTTGACAACCCCTAACCCACCAAATTCCTTTCATCTGCATACGATCCCCATTTGGTAAGAGAGTACCCCTTCCCCTTTTGACATGATCCGTGCCAAAGGAATTGCCTTCTTAATCTATCAATTTTCTTGATCACCCACCTGGTAATCTCGTAGAATGACAAGAAGTATATAGGTATTGAGCTGATGACCGAGTTTAGAAGGACTAGTCGCCCACCAAGTGACAGCAGCTTTCCCTTCCACCCCTCCAATCTATTCGCAATTTTGTCAATTACCTCATTCCAATCCACCTTCCTAATTTTCCTGTCCCAATTGGCAGGTATTTTATTGGTAGTTTCTTGACCGGACAGTTTAGGATGCCCTCAATTAATGGGCCAGAATCCCCAGCATCCCCCAAGAAAGTGATGGAGCTCTTATGAAAGTTCACCTTCAGCCCTGACCAGTCCTCAAAGAGGCATAGTCCCCACTTTAGCAGTGAGGCCTCGGCGACGTCACATTATCCGAAGATCAGTGTGTCATCCGCATATTGAACGTTTATAATCGCAGACACCCCCCTTCTCAAACCAAGCCCTTTAATAAGCCCTTTATCTTTAAAAGATTGTAGCATTCTATGTAAATCATCTGCCACTAGTGTAAACAGCAGTGGTGACAGTGGGTCTCCTTGCCTCAATTCTCGCATGCAACTGATTTCTTTACCTGGGTTCCCATTCACCAGAATGCATACCTTGGCCGTTGATAGCCACTTCTCGATCCAACTGATCCACCTGTCCCCGAACCCCCTTCTTTTCAGGACCTCGATTAGGCATTTCCATTCCACCTTATCGTAGGCCTTTTCAAAGTCTATCTTAAGCAAATTGCCCGCCTTTTTACGTTTCTTTGTGTCTTGGATGACCTCCTGTACTAGAGCAACCCCTTCCAGTATATCCCTTCCCACAATAAATCCTATTTGGTAGTCTTCAATGAGATCCCCGATAATACCTCTCAGCCTGTTAGCCATGACCTTAATGATAATCTTAACACAGTAGTTACTCAAGCTGATTGGCCTATAATCTCCAATCTCTGTTGCCACATTCTTCTTTGGGATAAGACAAACATTTGCATAGTTAAGTCTACTCAAATCCAGCGTTCCCTCATAGAAGGCTCGCATTACATCCATCACGTCATGCTTCACAACTTCCCATAATTGCTTATAGAAGAACACTAGGAATCCATCTGGTCTTGGCACCTTATCCTGACCCATTACCCAAACAACCGCCTTGACCTCATCGATCATGAATGGCTCCTGCATAGCCGCAACTCTTCCATGAATATCTTTCGACAACTCCTCCCATAAGTCAGCGACTGTCTCGCACTGACCCTCCATGTTTTCCCCAAAGAAGTTCTTGTAAGTATCGTGGACGTGCTTTACTAAGACACATTCCTCGGAGACTGAAATACCATCAATGTCCAAAGAGTGAATGTGATTCATCCTCCTTCTCATACTGGCAACTTTGTGGAAGTAACTAGTGTTTGCATCCCCTTCAGTCAACCATTTAACCCTTGAGCGCTGACGCCACATGATTTCCTCCCTATTATAAGTTTCCAGGATATTTTGCCTACAATCCTTTAGAGTTTGGAATTGGTTGTCGTCCAACCCATGTATCTAGTTCCTCAATTTGATTCAGAGTGTCCTTCCGATGTAAGATATTCCCGAACGTAGATTTATTCCACTTCTGTAGGCTTCTTCTAAGTCTTGATAATTTTCTAACCAGCCTCGTAGCCGGATCCTCCTGGACCAATACTCCCTCCCAACTAGCCTTAACTAAGTCCTTGCAGTCATTGCTGGTGAGCCACATTTTTTTCAAATATGAAAGTATTGTTTTTTTCTTTTTTCCTTCTTCTCCCGTCGATATGATGATAGGTACGTGATCCGACGTATTGCGGATGCAAGACCTAGCCATAGCCCAAGGGAACTTCGTCTCCTAGTCGATTCAGAATTCTATCCAGCTTCGCCAGTACCGGGACCCTCCTTCTATTAGACCAAGTATACTTACAATCAGTGTAACTCCTGTTTCCCCGTATTTGTATTTTTATACTGTATTTTGCCCCATTGTACTCTTTATAAATTTGTGATCCAGTATTTTGTTTCTATTCGAATAAAATCATCAAATTGTTTTCGACTCAATTCTTGGTCCTTTTATCGAATTCATTTGAGTGCACTTTGTGTCATTCTTCATGAAGAATTGACCATTTCTTCTCATTTACCTCTTTAATCCCCATTTTGATACATTTTGACCAATTCTCCTGTTGGGTCCTATTTGAAACGGATACCCTAAAACCCACAAACCCGAAACCCTACTATATAAACCCTATCTCCTAACCCTAACCCTAACCCCTACCCTATACTGTTAAAACCCAACAAACCCGCCGCTACTCCCACGTCTCCTTCCTCCGCTCTTCTCGCTTGCCAAAACAACCATCTCCATCCTTCGATCGCCTCCGTTCGCCTCCCTCACCATCACCTCGACTACCCGCTCATCGTCGTCTACCCCACAGCACCACCACCATCAATCGTCAACACCACCACAACCTCCATCACCGTCATCTTCACCATCGAACCCACTCCGAACCCAATTCACCATCGAACCCAACCTCACCACCTCCCATCGCCTCGTCATCCCCTCGCCGCTCACCACACCCAATACCTCACCGCACACCGTCGTTGCCAACACCCCAAAACCCATTCCTCCGCTCGCTCCCCTATTTTGAACCCACAGCAGAGTCGCCGCGCGCCGTCGTCCTCATTGCCGTCGCGCGCCGCTCATCACACCACAGTCAAGCCGTCGCGTCGTCACCGTCGAAGTCATCACCGGTCGCCACCGCACCTTCCCTCTCTCGCACTCGCTGTTCGTCGAAGAAGTGAACGAAGAAGAAGAAGAACAGCGGTTTTGGCAGGATTTGATCTCGACTGAAGGATTGCGCCATGATTCGCGCCCCGGATCGTTGTTCCGTGTTCACCCACAGCAAATCCGAAGTCGGTGTCCCGTGTTTGGGATCAGATCCGCTGCTTGAAGCGTTCTGATTTGCTGAAATTGGTGTTTCGCTGTTTTGTTGCACCGAATCGCACTTGCTGTTCGCTGTTTTGGCGATCTGGTGTGGGAATTTTTGGCTCTTCTATTGGATCTTCGCACGTGCTTTTGGGAGACTTCTTCCGGGATTTTTCAACCCAATTTTCTTCAACTATCGGATCTACCGTCATCAATTAAGGCAAGTATCCCTTGTACAATTTATTTGTTTTAGTACAAGCACCCCTTGAAAAATACTACAAATAGTTAGAAATTGTGACTCCTTCTTGACTATCGTTGTTGATCAATATTAAACCTCCGAAATTTCATAATTCCAAGAGTCACAATAATTTCATTGTATTAAACTATAACTACTTGGACTCATTTTATCCCCTAAATACATTGATATGGCTAAAAGTGGGGTTAAATCGGAACCGTCCAGATGGGGCACGAATCTTGAAGCTAAGGGGTAAAACGGTAATTTCACCTACCGACGGGTCTGAAGCGGGTACTGGTTATCTTCCCCGAAGACCCACTTACCCGCAAACGGATCCACCTCAACCGGGTGCGGGTTCCAACCCGCAGCAAACCTGGTCGAGAAGGGATAGAATTAGGGTTTCTGATTAATATTAATCAACGGCCCTGATTCATGTCTATCCTTTCACTGGGGATTAGGGATCACATTCCTTATCTGTATACACAGGAATTACATGCCTAATCTGTTCCCTGAAACGCCTATAAATACCCCCCATTCATCTCCATTAAGAGGTAATCAATCTTTTTCTAGTTAAATGCTCTTTCATAATCATTTCTGGTTACTGACTTGAGCGTCGGAGGGTGCGTCGCCGGGAACAACCCCGGTATCTCGCACTTTTTGCAGGTGCACGGCGGGAACGACGATCGAGGCCCGACGGAACAGGTATACAGGTTTTTCTATTCAGTTTCCCCAAGAATCCACAAGTTCTATCTGTTTGCCCCCACACCAAATTTAGCGGCAACAGATTGGCACCGTCTGTGGGAAACTAACGAATAGGGACCTCTCCTCTTCCCGGTGAACAGGTCCTCTCCAGCCATGCCGCCTCGCAAAGTAAGGTCAAGAGGGTCTAATCGAGTGCCCAATCCCGACTAGCAAGAAGTCCTTCCTGATCCCGCACAGCAACAAGGGCAACTTCCCCCTACCATGGAAGAGCCGCTCCAACGGAACCCTCCACCTCCTGATCCAAAGGGTCCTAACCCTCAGAAACAGCCTCTTCACCAAGAGAACCTCTCCATCCACAACACCTCCAGTGCCTCCATGGCCTCCCATCATCCCCGAGCCTCTGGTCGCCACAATGCCCCTCCCAAACGCCCGGAAGATGATGACCTCCGTCGTCATCTGGACGAAAAGCGGGCTCGGGGGGAAGCCTCCCGCCAGCAAGAGCGATCCCCCCGTCACCGAGAGTACAGGAGGTCCCCCATCCAAAGAGGGAGGAAGGACTCCCCCGATCATTACCGAAGGAGGCACTCTCCCGCAGGTCGGCAGCAGCCTAGGAACAATGAGGTACCAATCACCCGTGCTGAGTTCCAGCAGTTCCAAGCGACCGTCCTGCAGGCCCTCAACCTCCGTCAGAATCCTATTGAGCCGAAGCTCCCATCCCCTCCTCCGGTCCGAAGCCCTCGCCGACGGTCCCCTTCTCCTCGACCCGCTCCTACCAACTCCAGGCGCACCCCAAGTCCTCGTCGTTCTCGGAGCTACCATCGCCGCAGCCCTCGCTCCCCCTCATACGAAGATGAGTCCCGTGGCTCGGCAGATTACCGTCGGAGAGATGACACCATGAACCGCCGTCTAAACGAGGTGGAAAAACTCTTGGGTCAGATAAACCGAGAAGAGGAGCTTAGGGGGAGGACCCTACGTCCTAGCCGACCCCCATTCTCCCGGACCATAGTAGATGCCCCTGTGCCATTCGGTTTCAAACCTCCCCAGTTCGAGAATTACACTGGAGAGACCGATCCAGTTGATCACATCGAGAGCTTTAAGACTTTGATGCTCTTCCATCAAGCTTCCGATGCCCTCCTCTACAAAACATTCCCTGCAACTCTCAAAGGCCCAGCTCGAGAATGGTACTCTCGCCTTGCCCCAACGTCAATATTCTCCTTCGAGCAGTTCGAAACCCTGTTCATCACCCACTTTGTCAGCAGCCGAAGGGCCGAGAAGACCAGCATCTCACTATTGCACCTCCGTCAACAGAAGGGGGAGAAATTGAGGGACTACGTGAAGAGGTTCACAGCTGAAGCTAGAACCATTGCATCCCTCGACCAATCGGTTGCTACCGCGGCCTTCCAATCCAATATCCTCAATTCCAACCTCCGCTCCTCCCTCGCCAAAAAGCCACCACAGGATTTTTCCGACCTCCTTCTTCGCACAGAAAAATACATTCGGGCCGAAGAGGCCAAGGAGCGACCCAACTGGGAGGTGCCTGCCTCCGGGTTTAGGAGGAAAGGAACGGAAGAGGAAGGAGCCAAGAAGCTCCAGAAAGATAACGCCGGCCAGCGCCGACCTCCCCCTAGATTTGAGAAGTTCACTCCCCTCACCACTAACATCTCCGCCATTTTCATGGAAGTCGAAAAAGAAGGGGTCTTGCCTCCTGCTCCGAAGATGAACACCCCTGCCAAGAGAAGAGATAGAGAAAAATGGTGCCGCTATCACCGGGACCATGGGCACGACACCAACGATTGCCGTGCGCTAAGAAACGAAATCGAAGCCCTTATATAGAGGGGGCAGTTGGCAAAATTCGTGAGAAAGGACCAAGCCGAGCTTCCTCCCCAGCCTCGGGGAGCTAACAAACGTCCGGAACGAGAAGAGACGCCAGAGTTTGAGGAAGAACGAGTCCTCCACCTCATCCACGGGGGTCCAATGGGGGGCTCCTCGAACTCTTCTCGGAAAGCTTTTATTAGAGAAGTGAACTCGGTCCGAACCACCCCTCCTCCCAAAGGCCTTGGAGTGCCCGTCACCTTCTCTGACGAAGATCTCGAGGGTGTCCGCACCCCTCATTGTGACGCACTCGTCATCAGCCTTCACATGGCCAATTTCAAAGTCGAGAGAATCTTAGTGGATAACGGTAGCTCCGTTAACATCCTCTTTCTCGACGCCTTCAAGGGGCTGAAGCTCTCCCGAGACAGACTCAAGCCCGCCGGCTACACACTCCATGGGTTCATGGGAGTGCCGGTGACGATTGAAGGGGTAATCACCCTCGATGTCACAGCTGGCAAAACTCCTGCTACCCGCACGGAGTCAATGGATTTCATGGTCGTAGATGTCCCAGCAGCCTACAACGTCATTTTGGGTCGGCCCGGCCTAGCCGCTCTTGAAGCCGTCCCTTCTGCCTATCATCTCAAAATGAAATTCCCCACCCGGACCGGAGTAGGGGAAGTGAGAGGCAATCAGGAGCAGGCCCGCAAGTGTTATATGACCTCCACCCTCGGGCCCGTTCTCTCATTAGAAACACTGGAAATTCCCCGAGATACCGCTCGGCCGACCTCCGAGCCGGTGGACGAATTGGGGGAGGTACTCTTCTCGGAGCAAGAGCCGACCCACAAGTTCTTCGTTAGCAAGACCCTCCCGTCCGCCCTATACTCGGATATCGTAAAGTGCATCCGGGTCAACCAAGACCTCTTCGCATGGTCAGCTGCAGACATGCCCGGTATCTCCGAAGAACTCTTGGTCCACCGCCTGAGTGTTGATCCGGGGTCCAAACCGGTTCAGCAGAAGAGGCGCAAGTTCGCCCCCGAGCGTCAGCTCGCTATCAAAGAAGAGGTAGACAAACTGTTGAAGGCCCGATTCATACAGGAGGTAAACTATCCTGAGTGGCTGTCAAACGTAGTAATGGTGAAGAAGTCCAACGGGACATGGAGAATTTGTATTGATTTCACCGACCTCAACAAGGCCTGCCCCAAAGATCCCTTCCCTCTGCCGAGCATCGACACTCTGATTGACGCAACCTCGGGACATGAGCTCCTCAGCTTCATGGATGCTTTCTCGGGTTACAATCAGATAAGAATGTTCCCCCCGGATATCCCTAAGACATCCTTTGTAACCGATCAAGGCCTTTATTGCTACAGAGTCATGCCATTCGGCCTAAAGAATGTGGGGGCAACGTACCAACGCCTCGTCAACAAAGTATTCCAGGCCCAGATTGGCCGGAACATGGAAGTGTACGTGGATGACATGCTTGTGAAAAGCATCCGAGGCATTGATCATGTGGCCGACCTCCAAGAAGCATTTGATGTTTTGAGGAAGCACAATATGAGACTCAATCCGAACAAGTGTGCGTTCGGCGTCTCATCAGGGAAGTTCCTCGGCTTCATGGTTAGCCAACGAGGAATAGAGGCAAACCCGGAAAAGATCAAGGCCATATTGGACATGGCCCCCCCTAGAAATGTCAAGGAAGTTCAAAGATTGACTGGTCGCCTAGCCGCCATTGGGCGCTTTCTGTCGAAGTCCGGGGAGAAGTGCCTCCCGTTCTTCAAAGCCCTCAGGGAGGCTAAAGGATTCGAGTGGGGGCAGCAACAACAAGACTCCTTCGACCAGCTCAAGGCCTACCTCGTCAATCCGCCTCTTCTCAGCAAACCCATACCGGGCGAACCACTCTACCTCTACTTGGCAGCTTCCGAACAAACGCTTAGTGCGGTCTTAGTCAGAGAAGAAGAAAGGGCTCAGAAGCCCATTTACTACGTCAGCAAAGTGCTTCGGGACACCGAGCTCCGGTACCCGAAGATTGAGAAAATAGCCTATGCCCTGATAATGGCTGCGAGAAAGCTTCGGCCCTACTTCCAGTCCCATTCGATGGTCGTCCTTACCGACCAGCCGCTGAAACAGATCCTTCACAAGCCAGAGACTTCCGGCCACCTCATGAAGTGGTCGATCGAGCTGAGCCAACATGATATAACTTACCAGCCTTGGACCGCAATCAAGGCGCAGGCGCTGGCCGAATTCATAGTTGAAACAACTATCCCCGACTCCGAGCAAACAATGAAGGGACCGCCTGTCTGGTCGGTCTATGTCGATGGATCCTCTTGCAACGAGGGAAGCGGGGCAGGGGTCATCCTCGCGGGCCCAGACGACTTTGTCCTCCAATATTCCCTCCGTATAAACTTCAAAGCCTCGAACAACGAAGCCGAATACGAGGCACTCATAGCCGGCCTCGGAATGGCCCGAAATGCGGGGGCGCGATGCCTGCGGATCTTCAGCGACTCTCAGTTGGTCGTCAACCAGGTTCTCGGCGAATATGAAGCCCGTGATGACAGGATGGTAAAGTACTTGGCTAAAGTGAAGAGCCTCATGGCGCTCTTCGAGGAGGCCCTCATCCGTAGAATCCCCAGAGAAGAAAATGCCCAGGCCGACGCCCTGTCTAAATTAGCTTCCTCATCCCTTCAAGGCCTCGAACAAACTGTTCTGATAGAAGTCCTTCTAAAGCCGAGCATAGAGGACGAGGCTCTCAACTCCGTCGAAACACTGCCAGTCCTCCTCGAAGACAATTGGATGAAGCCCCTCGTCGAGTTCTTAAGAGACGGACTCCTCCCCCAGGATCCGAAGGAAGCCCGAAGGATAAGGACCCGAGCCGAGCGTTACATATTAGTCGAAGGCATTCTATATAAGCGCTCCTTCACCCAGGTGGATGGTCGGCCCTACCTAAGGTGCCTCTCCCCCGGACAAGCCGACTACGCCTTGCAAGAACTCCATGAGGGCATCGGCGGAGCCCACTCCGGCTCCAGAGCCTTAGCGCGCAAAGTGTTGAACTATGGGTATTACTGGCCCACTCTCCTACGAGACGCCGAACGACATGTTCGGCAATGCACCTCCTGCCAGAAGTATTCCGACATCCGACGCCTTCCATAAGCACCACTCTCCTCCCTATCAAGTCCGATCCCCTTCGCAATGTGGGGGATGGATTTACTGGGGCCCTTTCCACCAGCCTCCGGACAATTAAAGTTCCTAGTCGTGGCAGTCGACTATTTCTCGAAATGGATAGAGGCCGAGCCCCTGGCTACAATCACCGAGCATAGAGTCGTTCAATTCTTTTGGAAAAATGTAATCTGCCGATTTGGCGTTCCTCGGGTCATAGTTATAGATAACGGTACGCAGTTCGCTGGAGCTGCCTTCCGAGCCTTATGTGAAGACCTGGCCATACAACACCGCTTCTCCTCTGTCTCTCATCCCCAGTCAAATGGCCAGGCCGAGAATGCCAACCGACAGATCCTCTCCGGCATCAAGAAGAGACTGGACAAGTGCTCCAAGGGCTTGTGGGTCGATCAGCTGCCCAATGTGTTGTGGAATTACCGCACCACGAAGCGGACCCCAACAGGAGAGAGTCCGTTTAATCTCACCTATGGGTCCGAGGCCCTCATCCCGCTAGAAGTTGGGATACCCTCTCCTCGTTTGATAGCTTTTGAAGAAGAACAGAATGCCCGAGAACTCAGAGCAAGCCTAGACTTGATAGACGAAATTCGGGAAAGAGCGGCCATACGGCAACAAAGTTACCAGAGAAGAATCGAGCTCGCCTACAACAAACGGGTCCGCCCAACAGACCTCAAAGAAGGGGACCAGGTCCTCCGAAAATTGGCCATCTCGTTCCCCGGACAGAAAAGCAAACTGGCCCCGAATTGGGAGGGACCATACAAAATCTCCAAAGTGATCCGCCCCGGAGCGTACAAGCTAGAAGATCTTGAAGGCAGAGAAATTCCCAGGACTTGGAACGCCGACCATCTTTTGAAATACCAAGAGAAGGCAGCTACGCCTATCTAAGTAACTCGAGATGTCGGACCACTCCTCTCCTGCTACTAGTAGTAATTTTTCCTTTGTTCTTTTTTCATTGTAATAACGGCTAGCAACTTTAGAAGCAGCCGACCATTAGATATTAATAAATAAAGTTTTTCGTATTTTTGATACTGTCGCATACCTCCGCCTTTAATTCTCTAACCACACGATGGTTCGGAGTCCAGCACTCGGCTCGACTCTTCCTCCTCGGCCCGTCTATAAACGAGCCGGGAGTAGATCGCCGTTCGAAATTGCTCCTGCAGCCGTTGAATGGATCGAAGTCCAACACTTGGCTCGATTCTGCTTCGCAAGTTCGCTCCTAAACGGACTAGCAGTAGCTCGCCATTCGAAACTGCTCCTACATCCCCTAAACTATCCACACGATGGTTCGGAGTCCAGCACTCGGCTCGACACTTCTTCCTCGGCTCGCCTATAGACGAGCCGGGAGTAGATCGCCGTTCGAAATTGCTCCTGCAGCCGTTGAATGGATCGGAGTCCAACACTTGGCTCGATTATGCTTCGCAAGTTCGCTCCTAAGCGGACTAGAAGTAGCTCGCCATTCGAAACTGCTCCTGCATCCCTTAAACCACCCACACGATGGTTCGGAGTCCAGCACTCGGCTCGACTCTTCCTCCTCGACTCGTCTATAGACGAGCCGGAAGTAGATCGCCGTTCGAAATTGCTCCTGCAGCCGTTGAATGGATCGGAGTCCAACACTTGGCTCGATTCTGCTTCGCAAGCTCGCTCCTAAGCGGACTAGAAGTAGCTCGCCATTCGAAACTGCTCCTGCATCCCTTAAACTAATCTACCGATCGGATCTCTCCGACGCCTCGACCCAATCTTTCCGACTCACCCTCAGTCGGTCCGGAGTTAGGTACAAATCACAGCCCTCTTGCGCCGAGCCGAGGTACCGGGGTACCGACCCTCGTATATGGCAAAAAATCACTCCGAGGCGAAGCCACCGTCAGATCGTCTCAGAAAGTGCGCTAGGGCGTGATGAGCGGATCTCATTCAGCCACGTGTCCACAAAACAACAAGATAGTGTTTTCTTGGGAACTGGACCCGCCTCGAGATCCGTGCCAACATCAGACGGCCCTGATCAGGCCACGTGGGCGCAGTCGAGAAGCCGACGCCTCAACCCAATCTTTTCGACTCACCCTCAGTCGGGCTGGATTTAGGTGCAAATCACAGCCCTCACGCGCCGAGCCGAGGTACCGGGGTACCGACCCTCGTATATGGCAAAAAATCAGTCCGAGGCGAAGCCACCGTCAGATCGTCTCAGAAAGTGCGCTAGGGCATGATGAGTGGATCTCATTCAGCCACGTGTCCACAAAACGACAAGATAGTGTTTTCTTGGGAACTGGACCCGCCTCGAGATCCGTGCAAACATCAGACGTCCCTGATCAGGCCACGTGGGCGCAGTCGAGAAGCAACTACGCCTTAACAGCCAAACCAAGCCTATGGCTCAGAAGCGCAGCAAAAAGGAAAGTTCGGGGCCAAGGAGTTCGGCGAAACGAACACCAGCCTCGTAGTTCGTCTCAAGCCTACTCTAGTTGACACAACAATTGCACAAATAAGGAGACAGCCGAGGATAGTTCGGATAAAACAACTCCAATTCCATTGACAAGTTGGATAAAGTTACAAAGCGGATTACAACAGCAAAAACTTGCAAGTAGGTTACAACACAAAGACACGACCCGTCCGCTACTTCCGAGGAAGGGGAATGCTCCGCTTTAGAGACACTTTGGGTCGGCGCTTCTTGACCTCCGAGCTCGAATCCAGACCGACGAACCGAGACGCCTCCTCACCACTAACCCTGACGGTTGCTCCTACCGAAGCACCACTTGAAGATACCGCCACACCACTTTGGGCATCGGCGGCTGACCTGCCTACGATAGGAGTCCGGCTCGCCGCTTGATAGAATGTGATCCCTCGCTCGATCTCTTCGCGGGTGCACGAGGTGCTCCGGACGTTAGCCCTCACCGGCTGAGGCTTGAGCCGAGCAACTTCTTCCTCCAGTTCGACGATGCGATCCTTCAAAGTGTCATCCTTTACTATCACCTTAAACCGAGGAAGTTTCGCCGAACCAGGGTATTCGGCACTGTCGGAGATGACGCGACGCAAGTGGGTCACTTCGATACTCTTGTCGACTGTCACCCTCTGCAACTCTTCCACCTTCTTTGCTAAGCCATCCCGTTCGGCTGAAACTCGTGCCAGTTCCTCTTCCCTAGCAGATAGCTCGGCCTCGACTATCCGTAGGTGGTGCAGTTCAACTAAAGCATCGCTATGCCTAATCTCCAAGTTATGAAGTATTCTCCTCGTCAGGTGAACCTCACCCTCGAGACGATCCTCCCGAGATCGCTTAAACAACTCGGCACGACGCTGATCAGCCGAGGTGTTACAAGTCAGCTCGGCAATCTGAAATAAGAAAGAGATAGCATTGAAATACCACACTACCGAGCCAAACACTTAGGCAAATTTCGGAGTCAAAATACTTTTCATTCATTGAAAGGCGGTGGCCAGTCCGCAAAAGGCATTACAACGATCGGAAGAGAAAACAACAAAAAACTACAAAAACTTAGTGAGGGGATCAAGGGTCCACCTTCGTCGCCGCATCGGCCACGGGCGCATCGGCGGCGGGCCCCTTGACCTGGCCGTCCGCCACAGTCTCTCCATCCCGTCCTTCCTCGCCTTCGCCTTCGGCCTCGTCATCTTCGCCTTCCTCCCCTTCATCTTCCGAGGTCAGCGTCGGAAACAATTGGTAGCCGACCCGCTCGAAGCCGGGGACACGTTCCTGAACGTGGTCGAGGGCCATCTGATAGGACTTCTCCATGTTTTCGGCCATGTGCTTCTTAGCCTCTTCCTCGACCTCCTTCTCCACCTCGGCCCGGATCCTCGTCGCCAGGGCCTCCTTCTCCGCCTTCTCTTCGGCCAAGGACTTCAGTGCCGCAGCTAAGTCCTCGGCAGCCTTGGCAGACTCCGCGTCGAGCCGCTCCTTAGCCTTCTCCAAGTCCGACCCGAGATCCGCGACCCAGACTTCCAAGGCCTCAGCCCGCCTCTGCTCGGCCTCAAGTTCTTTGACCGCCCTGACCTTCGCCAACCTGTCCTTGTCACTGGCGGACCTCAGTTCCTTCTCCTGTGCGGCAAATGTCTCGAGGAGGTGGCCGAAGTGGCAAGTGGCCTACAGAGATAACAATCAGTAATGCACAAGCCGAGTTGTAGACTTAAAGAAATTTGCGATACACTTACCGAAACGAGTGACCGGGCGACTTCATAGGTGTCGTCACCGACCGTCCCCGCCTTCAGCGCGGCCCTGTCCTTCGGGGTCGCCAAGTGTTTGACGACCTGCACTGACATCTGCGAATTGCCGAGGAACCCGTCATGGTTCTTCACTCGCCAATTCGGCACGAACAGCTGCTTGTGCTGCTCTGTCAGAATCTCTTCGGCGGCCTGGGTTAGCGGTGGCACCTCGATCGACAGTGCCGCGTTCACGTCAAAGGTCCCCTCGATAACACCAGGGACCGAAGAAGACGGGGGCTCCTCAGCGACTACAACTTCCGAGGGTGCCTCCACGGCTGGAGGGGGCGGAGAGATGGTCGAGGCAACGGCAGGTGCCGGGGTCGACGAGACGGTCGCGGCCGCCCTCTTTCTCTTCTTCCCCCCGGCCAACTTAGACCTGTCGGCCATCATGGAGTTGAAGTCAATCTTCATTGCTTCTGCAACGAGCCACAAAAAAAAAGAGGGGACGAGTTAGCAGCCCGAACCAAAAACTTAGAAGAAAAATGAAAAAACGAGATGTCAGGAGCATACTCGGGTCGATGGGGCTTAGGCCGGACCCAAACAACACCTCCTCCGTCAAATCCCTCCAACTCAGTATCGGAAGGGCCATTATCTTCCTCGCCACCTCTTCCTCGGCATCAGAAAAAACAGGGTCGGCACGCGCGAAATTCGGCACCTCCACCTTCCAACGGGTCGGAATGGGCCTAATCGCCTCGCCCCTTACTATAAAATACTTTTCCTTCCAACCCTTAATCGATTCAGGGTTTTCTACAATCTTGACACCCTTCCTCGGCCCCAAGTAGTATCGATACTCCGTCTTGTGCTGCCGATTTACTCGATACATTCCTCGGAAGACCGTGAGATCCGGCTGCACCTCGGCTCGGTAGCACTGAAGCATAAAGGCGTTCACATGGCGCCACGTGTTCGGCATGAACTGGGTCGGCGCGAGGCAATACCAGCCGAGGATCTCGAGGATGAATGGGTGCAGAGGGAAACGTAACCCGGCATGAAAGGAGTCGACGTCGAACATACACATGTCCGATGACGGCAGCTTGGAATTCGCTCGTATCCCGGGACCTGGGAGAATCAGTTTGTACTCCGGAGGGATAGCGAAAGCCCTTCTAACCCGGAGTAGGTCCTCCTCGGATACCAACGTGATGAGCTTATCGGCTTCGGTGGCAAGGGCCGGGTTAGGTTCTTCGACCACCTTAGACTTCCCATAGATCGCCTTCTCCAGCAAGTCGCCCTGGTACTGCCTGACCCCCGAATGACCGGACAGGACGGAAGGATACCGTCCTATCTCGGGTGCTTGCTTCGGATTCTCCACAATCACCTCCACTATGGGGGATTGGGCCTCCACCCTCCTCTTCTTCTTCCCCTTCTTCGTCTAGACCAAAGACGGTTCAGCAGCTTGCTTACCCTTCCTCCTAATCTCCGACCTCCTCCTCTCCTCGGCACTCTCGTCGCCCGAAGACGAGGCCCCACTCCCCGAGTCTACTCGAGACATCTCTAGAAAAATTATTCAGACTAAGTAAACTGACCTTTTGAAGTGACGTCCACGGTCGGAATGCTCTCGCCGGAAATTGCCTGGCCCACGCGACAGCTAACGGAAACACCTTAGAGAGAAAATCGCCGCTAGCAGAGAACTTAGAGATCGAAAGTAAAAAACTTGAGTAAAAAAGTGAGAAATGAGCTTTGAGAGTAAGGGTGAGAGCTTTTAACCCCTAGCAAGTTGGGCCTCCTTGGGAAACGCAAAAAGCCCACTAGGGAGCCAAAGCGATAGGCGGAAAAGATACGAAGCTTACTCAAAGCAAGAAACTCTTCAACATACCAAGTCAACGTCTCGGCCACCTACGAAGAGACCATAGGACGCCCCGGCTAGGCAGCCGAGCCACCGAGCCACTACGCGCCGAGGAGGGGAACCATCAGGGTGTACTTCCTCCAAAACGCCCAACTTAGTACCTCGGCCAGTCAGCCCTGATGCGCCGAGCTGAGATACCGGGGTACCGACCCTCGTATATGGCAAAAAATCGCCCCGAGGCGAAGTCACCGTCGGATCTCCCTAAAATTCGCGACAGAATCTGATGGACGGTTCAGATCGTGCCACGCCCACAAAACGACAAGATAGCGTTTTCTCGTGATCCGAACCCCATCCCCGAGATGCTCGCCAAGATGGACCGCCCAGATCCAGCCACGCGTCCCTCCTCGCTGCCTGCTATTGGCTCGCCCAGCCGAGCTACCGAACAGCTCAGCCGAGCCACCGAGCCACTACGCGCCGAGGAGGGGAACCATCAGGGTGTACTTCCTCCAAAACGCCCAACTTAGTACCTCGGCCAGTCAGCCCTGATGCGCCGAGCCGAGATACCGGGGTACCGACCCTCGTATATGGCAAAAAATCGCCCCGAGGTGAAGTCACCGTCGGATCTCCTTAAAATTCGCGACAGAATCTGATGGACGGTTCAGATCGTGCCACGCCCACAAAATGACAAGATAGCGTTTTCTCGTGATCCGAACCCCATCCTCGAGATGCGCGCCAAGATGGACCGCCCAGATCCAGCCACGCGTCCCTCCTCGCTGCCTGCTATTGGCTCGCCCAGCCGAGCTACCGAACAGCTCAGCCGAGCCACCGAGCCACTACGCGCCGAGGAGGGGAACCATCAGGGTGTACTTCCTCCAAAATGCCCAACTTAGTACCTCGGCCAGTCAGCCCTGATGCGCCGAGCCGAGATACCGGGGTACCGACCCTCGTATATGGCAAAAAATCGCCCCGAGGCGAAGTCACCGTTGGATCTCCCTAAAATTCGCAACAGAATCTAGTGGACGGTTCAGATCGTGCCACGCCCACAAAACGACAAGATAGCGTTTTCTCGTGATCTGAACCCCATCCTCGAGATGCGCGCCAAGATGGATCACCCAGATCCAGCCACGCGTCCCTCCTTGCTGCCTGCTATTGGCTCGCCCAGCCGGGCTACCGAACAGCTCAGCCGAGCCACCGAGCCACTACGCGCCGAAGAGGGGAACCATCAGGATGTACTTCCTCCAAAACGCCCAACTTAGTACCTCGGCCAGTCAGCCCTGATGCGCCGAGCCGAGATACCGGGGTACCGACCCTCGTATATGGCAAAAAATACTCCGACCCATATCAGCCGTTGGATCTTGTGAAAAAGCGCGCTCGTCATGATGGACGATCCAGATTTGGCCACGTCCACTAAACGAAAAGATAACGTTTTACGGGGATCCGCTCTGAGATGAACGGCTCAGATGATGCCACGTACCTCGGAACCGTCGAGCCGAAGCACCGACCCAACGAACCGAGGCACCGACCCTCCGAGCCGGGGTACCGACCCTCGTATATGGCAAAAAATCGCTCCGACCCATATCAGCCGTTGGATCTTGTGAAAAAATGCGCTCGTCATGATGGACGGTCCAGATTTGGCCACGTCCACTAAACGACAAGATAGCGCTTTACGGGGATCTGCGCTGAGATGGACGGCTCAGATGATGCCACGTCCTCGGAATCGTCGAGCCGAGGCACCGGTCATCCGAACCGAGGCACCGACCCTCCGAGCTGAAGCACCGACCCAACGAACCGAGGCACCGACCCTCCGAGCCGGGGTACCGGGGTACCGACCCTCGTATATGGCAAAAAATCGCTCCGACCCATATCAGCCGTTGGATCTTGTGAAAAAGCGCGCTCGTCATGATGGACGATCCAGATTTGGCCACGTCCACTAAACGACAAGATAGCGCTTTACGGGGATCTGCGCTGAGTTGGACGGCTCAGATGATGCCACGTCCTCGGAACCGTCGAGCCGAGGCACCGGCCATCCGAGCCGAGGCACCGACCCTCCGAGCCGGGGCACCGGGGTACCGAACCTCACATGCGGCGAAAAAACGAGCCGAAGAACAGGGACCACACGATCTCTCCGAAAATCGCGCTCCGCTCCGATCAAGGGCTCTGATGACGCCACGCCATAAATAGGTATTAAAAATCAGTTTTTATTTATTTTAATCGTTTTATTTATTTAAAAATTGTGAAAAAATTACTAAAAATTCGGGAAAATTCACTAGAAATTCTAGAAAATAATTATAAATTCGGGGTGATATTTTTGAACCCCTGAACGAACAATTATTGCCTAGAATGTATTGTGAAGGCCCCCGAACGACTGGTTAACACATCGCAAAATTAAATAAATATGCCGAAAAAATAGATAAAGACCGTCGGATATTCAGAGATGCTTAAGAACAGATTACAGCTTCAAAAATCACCTCACTACCCCCTTCGAGATTCAAACCCCTCCATTCGGACTCCAATACAACTCCGCTAGCCACTAAAATAGTTCAACTACTCCTCAAAGGCTGATCAAGCTCAGTCTTTAGGAGTGGGGGGCTCGTGATATGGCTAAAAGTGGGGTTAAATCGGAACCGTCCAGATGGGGCACGAATCTTGAAGCTAAGGGGTAAAACGGTAATTTCACCTACCGACGGGTCTGAAGCGCGTACTGGTTATCTTCCCCGAAGACCCACTTACCCGCAAACGGATCCACCTCAACCGGGTGCGGGTTCCAACCCGCAGCAAACCCGGTCGAGAAGGGATAGAATTAGGGTTTCTGATTAATATTAATCAACGGCCCTGATTCATGTCTATCCTTTCACTGGGGATTAGGGATCACATTCCTTATTTGTATACACAGGAATTACATGCCTAATCTGTTCCCTGAGACGCCTATAAATACCCCCCATTCATCTCCATTAAGAGGTAATCAATCTTTTTCTAGTTAAACGCT
Organism: Hemerocallis citrina; assembly: GCA_017893485.1. NCBI lineage: Eukaryota > Viridiplantae > Streptophyta > Magnoliopsida > Asparagales > Asphodelaceae > Hemerocallis > Hemerocallis citrina. Next base: position 325,066,600 of record CM030360.1, on the reverse strand, counting down.
CTTTCATAATCATTTCTGGTTACTGACTTGAGCGTCGGAGGGTGCGTCGCCGGGAACAACCCCAGTGTCTCGCACTTTTGCAGATGCACGGCGGGAACGGCGATCGAGGCCCGACGGAACAGGTATACAGGTTTTTCTATTCAGTTTCCCCAAGAATCCACAAGTTCTATCTGTTTGCCCCCACACCAAATTTAGCGGCAACATACATGGACACATGAGATTAAGGAGCCTAGATTTGTATGCACATGTTATATTTTGTATTTGATGAACTTACAACCTTTTGACTTGGAAAATAATTATTACTTGCTGTTTTGACAACCAATATTATGTATTTATGTCACGCAATAACTTAGATGCCTAATAACAAAATTCCGTGTAACCCATACTAGTGAGATATCCCCCCCCCCCCCCCTCCCCCCCCCCCCATGTTGCTGTCCTGAATCTTGCTTCGCTGTTTCGACCCCTTTAACATCAGAATCTGAATCTGAGCCCTGAATAGAAAATGTAGCTCTAGATGTCTAGATGTCGATAGCCTCCGAAATTTTTGAATTTGGAGTTACAGTCTAGGAGTTATTGCAGTTTTACTGCAGCTGTGTCGATAGATGCAGATTCGCAAAACTGCTACACACCTTTACTTTGCAAATTAATTTAGCTATGTAAATAGCAAGCGTTTGCCTTGAAATTTTATATGCGGTTGCTGGACAACCTATAGGATATCCCCAATTTTTTTTAGAATTAATTAGCATTATTTCAACAATATTTCACATGTGTAAATACAAATACACAAATTTTGCCTGAACACTTGAGCCGTGAAATTCGCAGTTTTGACACATGTTCCCACCACTTTCTCATACCTTGTTTCACACACCTGCATGCTTGCTTGATAAGAATTAATAAAAGTAACAAGCCGGGGTTTAAGGGAAAGACCATAGTAGTGGACAATATAGGTGAGTGTACTCAGAAGGGAGCCCGTGTTTCCCAGTACTCGGTTCATGAACCGATTGCACTTGATGTATTCATGGAGCCAGTTACTTGGCTCATGAACCTGTTGTATTCATGGACCCACTGTGTGGTCCTTGAACCTGTTAGTATTCACGAACTCGTTTCGTGAACCTGTTATTTAATTTCGTATTCATGAACCGTGTCTGCCTGATACCTGATACTTGATACTTGAAACCTGAGTACGCCGCCCTATAGACTCCATTACTAGGCCTAAACGAAATTGATTTGACTGCAGCAACCATGTAGTAAAAAGATGGATGCATGAAGTGCTACCTAGATAGTAATAACTACAAGACTTGAACATGAAACTTGAACATGACACCTGTTACTTGATACTTGATGATATGATACATGAAACATGATACATGAGACTTGAAACCTGAAACTTGAACTTGAACATGAAACTTGAACCTGAAACTTGAACCTGAAACCTGAAACTTGAACCTGAAACCTGAAACTTGAACCTGAAACATGATACAAGACTTGAACATGAAACTTGAACATGACACCTGTTACTTGATACTTGATGATATGATACATGAAACATGATACGTGAGACTTGAAACCTGAAACTTGAACTTGACAACTTGTTACCTGATACTCGACAACTTGTTACTCGAGACTTGACACTTGAGATAAAATTTTGACACTAGACTTGACACTTGTTACCTGATACTAGACTTGAGACGTGTCACTTGATGTTAGATACCCCTACAGGTTCACTTGTCATGTGTTTTGCCATTAGCAGTTGTTATCCAGCCCATTTACTAAGATGTCCCTCTTGCTAGCTAGTTCTTGGTTTATCCACTACTTGTTGTATCCTTGTTACATTCTTAAATCCAGTTCCTGTTCCCCATACTTGTACTTGCTTTCACTATTTGTGGCCCTAGCTTGCACTAAGGGCATTTTCTCTTGTTTTTCCCTGTTTTCCCTTTTATATTTATTAAGCAGACTTTGGAGACGAGCCACCCGCTGGAATTGGTGAGCAAGGGTTCTAGCCTTCAAGTGGAGAAAGAACTTGATTAGAATAACTATTTCCTGCATTATTTGTTTTCTTGGATTATTATTTCTTGCAAATTTGAGAACTTGTAACGGGCTGATGTTCTCGAGTTTTAACTTGATCCAGACTTGAAACTATTTGGATGTTTTATTATATTTCAGTTGTTTCTGTTGCTAATAAATTATTCATGCATGCTTGGTTATATATCTCTCTTGTTATATTCTTGTTCTGATGCTGAGTCGATCCTACAGCTTATGAATGATGTTAAGATCATTCGCTGGGCTTCGTCATGCACTCGTATTCCGTATTTTGGGAAGCGGGGCGTGACAATCAGTGATAGGGATCTCCATTAGCGTCAGATCTAAGATGACCTGATTGAATTTTCTTTTGTCATGCCCGTTTTCTGCCCCTCCGTATCTTTCATGAACGTGTCTGACGATGTTGAAATCCCCTCCAACCACCCATGGCAAACTCCAGTTCACCCTGATATGCATCAGCTCCTCCCACAACTCCTCCCTTCTATGCCTATCATTAGGGCCATATACTGCTGTTATAGTCTCTTTCCAACCGTCTACCTTCCTACGCATGACCACCGTGACCGTGAATTTACCCACCCAATCATCCAGTAAGTCAAAATTACTGGTATTAACCCCTACCATGACCCCCCCTGACGCTCCAACAGCATCCTGGATCCTCCATTCGTTAATGTGGCTAATCCTAAGACCCCTGATAACCCTGTCTGTTGGTTGGGACAATTTTGTCTCTTCCAGGCATACCACATCAATATTATTTTTCCGAAATACCTCACCCACCATTCTACGCTTGGTTGCACTGCCAAGCCCCCTCACGTTCCAGAAGAGGACGTTAAACATTAACTATATTTAATCCCCCCTCCCCCTGGTCAGTCGGCCGTAACTCTACCAGTTTTTGGGATCCCCTATCCTCATCACACCCCCCTACCCCCAGGACCTGTTGAACTTTGAAAATATTGTCCAATTCCCTAGCCCGAATAACATCAATGATACCAGTGTGTGCAGAATTACCCAGATGCATATTAATACCATAAACATTTGCTAGTTGTATTAACACAGAATCAGGAATTGAGCCGAATATAGAAATAGGTGAGTTAATACCTGCGATCTTGTCGTAACTTTTTTGTTTTCCCACCCTTTGATAAATCTCCTTAACAGTCATTGGCTTCTCCCCCTTGCTATGTTGCCTGTCACTGCGCATGTACCCTTCTTTTGCCTTTTCTGATATCTTCTTTGTACTCTCTTTCACACTTGTAGTGTCCTCAGGTAAACTGTCAGCCCCTCTTTCTTCCCCAGATAAGTGTTCCTCCGACCTAATAGTCTCACTTTCTGAGCCAGATGAGTCATCGGAGTTCTTAGGATTTTTCGTAGCCCAACTACCTAGCATCGCTTTCACTCTCTTCTTCACTTCACATTGGATTCTTTTTTCCACTTCCTTTTTTAGCAGTGTGTCAATCTTGTTAACCCTCTCTTCTTCCTCTCCGTCATTGTTTTGGAAAATGGTCAATGCTTCGCAATTAAGAGGAATAGCCTCATCCAAAACCGTAATGCTGACACTCTTCTCTCCCTTCTCAATACAACTGCCCATTCCCCCTATTAAATTCTTCTCAGCAGACACTTCCAAGCCCAAATCCGGCCCAAGCCCATTTCGAAAAGTACTGGCCTCAACCAATACCCCCCCAGTTGTACTTTGCTGGCCCACATCTCCTTTCAAAAATCCCTGGTTTCCCGCTACCTTTTCGAACTCATGCACCAATACCCTTCTCAACCCTGTCCCTTCACCTAGCGCCCATCCTTTCGAATTAGCTGTAGTAGGACGACCTCACAAACTGTTGTGTCCAATCTGATGTGGCCTAGTCCCCTTCACAGTACCCCTTTCATTGAGCCCCTCCCCACCCTCCAATCCTACCGTGCTAGATGAGACCCCCCTGCATGACGTGGCTGCTTATTGGGTCCTGCCTCCAGCTGGACGATTTTGGTTTTTTTACCGAAGGAGAATTCGCCAGTCGTAGGATCTTCTTCGATATCGTGCCGCTGAATGATCAACGGCTGCGAAAGATGCTCTGAACCCGGTTTGCCCACCGGTTCACTCTCCTCGAACCGTTCATCTTCAACCTCCAGCACCCTCTTTCCCAAGACGATTTCCGACCATTTTGAAGTCGTTCGCTTGTTCGCAACTTTTTCGAACAGTTTCTTCACCACCGGCGTCTTCATCTCCGCTCCCGTTCTCGACTGGCCCCCCTCCCGCTCCTCCACCCTGATTTTGACGATGAAGTGTCTATTATTGACCATATACTTTACCGTAGCCGGAATCTTTTCTATCCCCACGCAACCCACCCTCACCCTCGCTGTAACCCCTGTTTCCGATTGTACGGATTATTCTCTTGTATTTTAATGGTATTTTTCCTTCCTAATTTAGTGTATTGTGGGTTTCTATTTCCATTTGTTTTCTTGTATTATTATTGTTGGCCCATCCACATCCAAGCCCAAAACCCATCTCTTTATTGGGTATTAAACCCAAAAACCTAGTCTACCCAAACCCAGATTCTCCTAACTACTAACCCAGTTTCCCATCTCCTCAATCCCCTGTTTCCCAAACTCCCCACAATTTACTCTATTATTTTATATTAAATCCTCCCCTACTCTCCCACAAATCAGAACTATCCAAAACCAATTCTACATTTTCCAACTCCTCTTCACTGTACACAACTACTCTCTGCCTAAACCCCGTTCCACTCTCTCCCGTTCCCTCTCTCTCCCCGTTTCCATCTCCAACCGCAAACAACCTAAGAACCCATCGCCTCTCCCCTTCCCCGTTGTCAACCTCTCCACACCGCCACCTCCATTGTCGTCACCACCGTCATCTCCATCACCATTTCTCTGACCTCGTCGCACCGTCGTCGAGCTCTACCGAAGCTGCACCCACGAATTTGTCGCTCGAACCCACCACTCCGCCAACCGAACCCAATCGTCTGCACCTTCGAACCACCATCGCCCTCTCCCAATCCCTCGATCATCTCCTCCACATTGCGGTGAGCTCCCCCCTGCCTCGCCATCGCCATCCAAGTCCCAAAGCCGCTTCATTCCTTCTTCTCTGTTTCGGAGCGAAAACAGGACACCGAATGTTTTGCCGTCTTGATTGTTGCGTCGCTTCCCGACCAACGCTGTCGTCAGTCGTCGTGCCTCGCCCCAGTCTCCATAGCTTTGCATCGCCGAAGCCTCGCGTCGCTCGCTCTCTCTCTCTCTGTCGAAAGGAAGAAGAAGGAGAGCGGTTGGTCAACTTCGCTGTTCGCTGATCGCTGTTCGGTCGCAGCAGATCTGACTTTGTTGTATTCTGTTTGGGCCAGATCCGGTGTGAAGGAGGAAATCCATTGGATCGTTTCGGTGTCCCGTGTTCTGGGCGCAACGGATCCGACCGCTGTTTGCTGTTTTGGGCAGATCTGGTGTGGGATCTTCTGAGCTGCTGTTGCTGTTGCTGTTTGGATTTTCTTTGCACGGTCTTCGCACGTGCTTTTGGGATTGCTCCCTGGGATTCTGATCCCGTTATTCCTTATTCGTATTTGAACCGTCTACAAAAAAAAGGCAAGTCCACTTGAACTTAATTAATTATTCTAGTTCAAGATTTTTGACCTCTTATGCAAGTAATTCCACTTCAATTATCACTAAATTGCCTTGTGTCCTTTCCATTGGAAGTATCGAGGGTTTATACGAGCTAACTCGACGTACTCTTGACATCTTATTACTATCCATTGACTCAAACCCAAGCCTACATACACACTTGACATAAATAAAATGACTAGAAATTGCATATAAGAAAAATGAATGGTGATTGAATACATTGATTGATTGAGATATTTTGACTTGATCAAGGACATCATAAATTGAATTGTACACTGTAAAGAACATTCTAATTGCTGTACATCAGTGTAATGCATTTCATGATACAATAGCATGTTAATTACCCACTTTGATGAATATATATGTGATAGCTTTTATGAATTCCTGCTGCATGTACTGTTTTGCACAGAGGTTTTGACCCTGTTAATTTGAGAATTAACACAACTGATACAAAAGAGAGTTTTAGCCTACTGAGTCTAGTTTCCAAACCAAGTTACGGATCCTGATTCCGAGTCACGAGCTATGAGATATCACATTTTTAGTTTCTGTTGGTCTGCATTTTCAGACTGCAGAATTAATGTAACATGGACACATTTATTAGTGAAACACCATGCTAATAGTATTAGAATGCGATGAAAATTTCTAGGAACTTTATAGACATGCTTAGGGTTCATCTCTAATTTTTGTAGATTTTTACAGTGTATTTATACCATGTTTCCACCTATTTGATGTTGACATCTAGTTGCTGCCAGAAAAACTAAAGTGCAAAGAATAGGGTGTTTAACCTAGCTACAGTCAAAATTAGCAGAAAGTCATTGAATATAAATTGTAGCCATAAGTGTCTAGTTTCTGATAACATCCTGGAACTTCGAATTCTGAGTTGTAGTCTATGAGTTATCGCTGTTTTAGTGTGACTGTGTCGGCTGTTTCAGATTTGCTACTTCATGTTATTATTGTGCAATGCATTATATTGCTGCATTATTATCATCCCCTTGACATTCTTATAATCACTTGCATGTACATGAGTGACTTAATAGTAAAATACTAAACAAGCCGGGGTTAATAAGGGTTGACTTAGTAGTGGATAGTCTCAGAAAATGTACTCGATAAGGCCTATCGTAATATCGTATTGATATGGAAGGGGAAGATTGATTATGAATGATTGATTGTAAATTGTAAATTGTAAATGATTGTCATTAACACTGAGTACACGCTCTTTAGATCCCACCACAAAGTCTAAAACGAACACTGTTGTACGTGCATCGAACCTGTGGTATGAGACGCAGTAGTACGTGCACTAGATAGGAGAAACAACATGCTAATAGACCTAGTGGACACGTATATACTTGATTATGACCATTATTTATTAATACCGTTATTGTCTTTGTAATTTGATCTTGATGCATATTCCTTCATGTACCTTACTCCTTTACTCTCTGCTTTTCACTACTTGTTGTCCGTACTTGCTCTAAGGACATTTCTTTTTCTTCTCTAGTTAACCCAGCTACAGGTGAGCCAGGAGATTTTCCAAGAATAAACTATTTCTTTCCATGTTTTCTTATCTTGTTGCAATTCATTTAATTAAACTTGTATCCCGGACTTTTGACCCGTAACTGCTATTTGTTTTCTCAGTATTGGATATTATGTTGGATTATTGAATTCTTAAATTCAGTTATTGTTTATGTGATGATATTATCTGCGTGGTTGTGATTAATCTTTTTGCGTATTGTTGAGTTGAGACTGGTACAGCTTATGAATGATGTTAATATCATTTGCTGGGCCTTCGTCACGGGCTCGTATTTCCGTATTTTGGGAAGCAGGGCGTGACACTCGCATACCCCCCCGTAAGCTTGGACGTCCGCTCATCTATTTCCAAAATAGCGCCGAATTTCCGAATTACATCTTGGAAGCCGCCGAGCTCCCAACAGTGGAGTGGAAGGCCCTCCATCCTGATCCAGACCCCAGACTTGAAGTCCTGATCGATGGCACCTTCCTCCCCCGTCCATTGTTTAATGGAGATCCCAAATCTGTCGCCAACTATCTTGAGTTCATTACTTCTCGCCAATGCCGCCACCCCCAGGCCGATGGGAACTCCGCCACCCAGAAGTCGTTTACCCTGTGAAGCTCCCACTTTCGCTTATTGAATGAGCTCGATAGCTGACGCAGCCCAGACACGACCTCCGCCGACGATGGCCATCCCCGCACCGCTCTGATAACCCCCAAGCTCCTCTTCAGTTTCTCCTTAGTAGCCCTCATCGTTCCGGTAATCGTCACCATGGCGTGCCCACCTTCCTTCCCCCTAGCTGGTAGGTGGAGCTCGTCACCTGCCTACCTCTCCGCTTGCTGCCCCTAATAACACAGCATGGACTCTGTGCCCTGGTTCCTTGCACTCAAAGCAAACGAAGAAGCCGATGGGAAAAGCTTCTTTACTGTGATGATCGCCGCAGAATATGCAGGAAACTCCCACTCCCTCCCTCGAGCTAAATCATGCTTCTTCGAAGACTTGGAGTGGTAGGTCTGCCATGGAGCCTCGTCTCCCTCCTCCTTCTCTTGTCCCTCCCCTTCCTTACGTCATAATGCCTTCAATGCCGCCATCAACTCTTGCTCCGTAAGGTTCACGGCTGTAGGGGACTTCGAAGTGGAGATGAAGTTGTTTGGTGATGTTCTAGGATGGCGCTGTATTGGCAAGGTGGCGATGTATGGTGGGCTCCTATGATGTTGACGTAGGTGCTGCTGCTGGTGCAGAGGAGAGTTGTCCACGTGAATGGGGCTTCGATGGGTAGGTTGACGGTGAGGCGTGTATGTAACCTCCTTCTTCCCTTCCACTCTCGGGACCGAGACCTGTTATATTGATGCCCCTCCTTGAAGCGCCCTCCTCTATGCTCTAGGTGTCTACTGCGTGGGTGGCGACGCTCATCGTCGCTGTTGTGCTCTCTCGGAACCCATGCCTTATTCCGGCCTCGCTCTCTCAAATCCTCACCTCTCATAGTAAAGGTAAGGTATGGTAGTGGTTGAAATTTTTGGTGAAAGACTGGTTGAAGAGAAGTTGAAGGTGAAGGTGACTGAGGTGTGGTGGAATGAAGTAGAAGGGAAGAAGGGAAGGTTGATGGGTGGAAATGGTCGTTGTGGGTGACAAAGGAGTAGAAGAGGGAGCTAGAAGGGAGGTGGAGGAGGTGGTTTAGAGGAGGGAGAGGGAGGTAGGAAAGGCCAAGGTAGTGGTTGTGATTTTTGTATTAAAATTTTCATTCCAATTATTTTTAGAATTGTTTGTTTCAACAATTTTTATTTTCATGAAATGTTTTTTTGTTTCCTTTATTTATACTATAGATGTTTCTCTAAAGTATCATTACTTGGAATAATCAGGTTGAATGCATTTTTTCGTTCTGTTCTGTTTTCTTATCGCACACCTTTATACTTTCGTCGAGTTTTGAACTATGGTAGACTTTAAAATGAACAAATGATCTTATGGCTTCTCAAAGTCTTGATATTGTTCTACAAATGTTTACGCAAAAGTTTCTGTGACTTAAAAGGGCTTTCTCCATTATTCAGTTACTAAAATGGTTGAAGCTACTAATCGAGGAGTGGAATGTATTAGTTTGATATATTTATTTTTAAATTATTTGAGGAATTATTTTTAAATTAATCGAGTGGAATGTATTAGTTTGAATCCCTAATAAATTTATTTTTAAATTTATTTCAGTTACTAAAAAATTATTTGACAACAGATTTTCAAAGCTTATCTGCAAATTTATTTTTTTAATTTTGAATTAAATTTAATTTAAATTTAATTTAAACTTTTTTTTGGGGAACTATATAGATTTCACAATATAAATCTTACAGTAATCCAAACCTATGAGGAAACAAGAAAAGAAACGCCCTCTATCTGAAAACAATCTATATAAACCACGCAACAAAAAAAAAAACCAAAAAAAAAAACAGAGCAAGGTTAGCTTATCATGGAACCTCCACATCTATCTCAACCATGGAAAAAATCTACTTCCCCTTCATGCAAGTTAAAACCCAAAACCCCATTGCATCGATATTTGGTCTCTTGTTGCGATCAAACCCTCTCTCTTCAAACTCTCCTCCCAAATCCCATAAACAAGTTACGATCCTTTCTTGAATCCGTATCCGAAATCCCCTTGTTCTGTTTGAACACAATGGACCCTTGCAGAACCCCAAAACTTCGCGATTTCTACAGAATCAAGAAGAAGATTGGTGAAGGGTCGTTTGGGACCGTGTATCTATGTACCGATATGTCAGACGGGAAAGAGTATGCTTGCAAGTACGTCGACAAGCGCAGACTTTCAGAAGAGGACTATGACAATGTTATTCGTGAGATTGCAATCATGAAACATCTCTCTGCATGGAAGCACCCGAATGTTGTTCAGATAAAAGAGAGTTACGAGGATGAAAAGAGTGTTAGTTTGGTAATGGAGCTCTGCAGTGGTGGAGATCTGTTTGATAGAATTAGAGTGAACAAGTTATTTACTGAGAGGGAGTCTGCGCAGTTGGTCAAGAATATAGTTGAGGGGGTGAAGTTTTGCAATTCGCGAGGCGTAATGCATAGGGATCTGAAGCCTGAGAACTTACTGTTTGCGACAAGCAGCGATGAGGGTAGTGAAGTACTCAAGGTGTCAGATTTCGGTTTATCCCTTTTCTTCAAGCCTGGTTAGTTAGTATATATCATGAAATCCTTCCTCCTCTATTTTTTTTTCAGATGATTACAATATTATACAATGCACGTGTAACATATGTGCAATTTTATCCAACTTAAACTGATTTGTTTGAATTATTTAGGCGAGATTTTTAGGGCTGCAGTTGGGAGCCCCTACTATGTTGCACCAGAGGTACTGCTGCAGAAATACGGCCCAGAGGTCGATGTATGGAGTGTCGGAGTCATTCTGTATATCATGTTGAGTAGCGCTCCTCCGTTTTGTGCAGGTATCTAATCCATGTTGTTATTAACTGGATGTATGGTTTTGATACCAAAGAAATTCCTTCCTTTTTCATTAATTTGGTGTTGCATGCCCTGGTCGTCAGAAACTGCAGGAGGAATCCTGAACAAGGTTAAAGGAGGAACCCTGAATTTAGAATCTGATCCATGGCCTGACATTTCTGAAGGTGCCAAAGACCTAGTATCCAAAATGCTCAATCGCGATCCAAAGAAACGGTTCACACCTCAGCAAGTGCTCGGTTAGTTAATTTATAACCTATATTCAAGTAGAGTAGAAGCGAAACAGCTAGCTAGTTTAATTGAAGTTGTTTATGGTATCATTTGCAGATCACCCATGGATTGTCAATGCTAGCTCCTAATAAACCTAGTCAGCTATGAATTCTGAGAAGGTTGCAAGCTTTATTTGCAAACACTAAATCATTCTCCTAACAAATATCAGACTTGGTCACATCCTCGATCGGGCTGGAATCAAAGCAATAGATCGAGTCAGGAAGAACTCCTCTGGATTTTTATAAATAAAAAAAAAATTGTATTTTTTTAACCAAGGTCTACTAAATGTACATGATATTACCTATGATAAATAAGCAAAGCTTGATTATCATGCATTCGTATCTCATGAAAAAAATTATGGTTAGCTCCTTTCTTTTTGAATGATCCTAGACCATCGGCAATTTCACAAATGTGCAGATCAAAGAAGTATTAATATACCTTAAACATTCGCGATTGGAAAGGGGAATTGCGAACTAGGGAAATATTTCTGGCTGGGACAACATTCGCGATTGGAAAGGGCTAATCTATCTGCTTCTGGAAAGACAAGTGGTGCGGCCCAATTAAGTTAAAAAGGAGATTTTCAGAAATATATAAAATGACGACGGATAAAAACGATTGGGTAGCCAGAAACTGGAGAAACGGAGAATGGAGGCCGAGAATTACGGGCAGACTGAACACGGGAGCTAGAAGGCAAAAGGAGGATCTAATCCTTTTCTTACAGGATTGCAAGCCGATGGATGAGGACATGGAGGACAAGGTCTCCGGGGCGGGAGGGACAGGAGGTAGATACTCAGTCAGAGCCACTTACGAATGGTTAAACGATGGGGGTGTGCAGACACATGATCCGATCTGGAGGGTTAAAGTTCCACTGAAGGTCAAGATCTTCAACTGGCTGGCTAGTAGTGTCACGCCCCGCTTCCCAAAAATATGGAATACGAGCGCGTGACGAAGCACAACGAATGATTTTCATCATTCATGAGCTGTATGATCGACTCAGCATCATAACAAGAAATATAACAAAATATACTCAACCACACATGTATGAATAATTTATTAATCAACAGAAACAATTGAAACAAAATAATAATATCCCAAATAGTTTTCAAATCTGGATCAAAAGATAAAACTCGGGACTATAAGTCCGTTACAAGATTCAAGTAGCAAAAGAAATAAATAACTAAAAAACAAAATATTTAAAGCAAGTCTTTTCTCCAAGCGAAGCCTAAAACATATGCTCACTAATTCCAGCAGGCAATTCATCTTCGAAGTCTGTATATATAAATATAAAAAGAAAAAATAGAGAAAATAAGACAAACGCCCTTAGTGCAAGTTAGGGCCGCAAGTAGTACAAGCAAGGGTATGAAAATAAGTGCAAGAAATATGGAACAAGATTTGAAATCAAGAATGTATAACATAATATAATAGAGATGCAACAAGTAGGGGGGTTCAAGAAACTAGCTAGCAAGAAAGACAACTCAAGTGAAAAGATTGGGTAACAAGTACTAGTAGTAGAACAAGTGGCAAGTGAACATGTAACGGTATCAAGCATCAAGTAACAAGTATCACGTACAAGTGTCAAGTAACAAATAACGAGTCTCAAGTAACAAGTCTCAAGTAACGAGCATCAAGTAGGGTATCAAGTGTGTACAAATGACAAGTTAATCTTAAGTTTATTGTTTAATTCTATCTAGGTAGCACTTCATGCATCCATACTTTTACTACATGATAGCTACATACAATCAGTTACGTTTAAGCATAGTGGTGGAGTTTATACGGCGGTGTACTCAGGTATCAAGTATCAAGCAAGCCATGCTCATGAATCGAGTAATCATATAACTAGTTCATGTGTCAAGTCATAACAAGACAAGTCATGAATCAAATATATACTAGTTCATGAATCAAATAATATACTAGTTCATGAATCGAATAATAATAATATACTAGTTCATGAATCAAATAATAATATACTAGTTCATGAATCAAATAATATACTAGTTCATGAATCGAATAATAATATAACTAGTTCATGAAGAATGTATCAAGTGGAAAACACGGGACCCCTTCCGAGTACACTTACCTATATTGTCCACTACTATGATCTTTCCCTTAAACCCTGGCTTATTATTTATTATTATCATCAACCAAGCATGAAAGTGTGCTAAACAGGTCAAGTAAACATGATCAATAACATGGAACAAGTTTAAGATAATTAAAAAGCATATTCGAGGGTCAACAAAAATTAAGATTATCAAGAATTACGAGAAATCCAATTCTGGACAGCATGACGTTGCTGCACCAAAATTGCGATTCCCGTTGCTACAAAATAGCAAATGTGGATCCGTCAAAAGGCCTAGAAACTAGACTCCTTTCCGGTTCCAACGCATATAATTAAGATACATAAAAGTTGTGGCAATTGATGTCAAAATAGCAAACTATACATTATTTGTGTTCAGCCAGAATTTGTAAAACTGAGTTTATACATATGAAACAGGCTTGAAACTTCATTAATTAATTCTAAGAAAATTAGGAAATGTTCTCTAGGGTGTCCAGTATCAGCATGAAAAATTTCAAGATATTTACTTACCGGTAGCATAGTTAAAATAATTGTAAACCAAAGTGGTGCAGCAGTTTTATGAATCTGCGATTACAGACACAGCAGCAGTAAAACTGCGATATCTCCTAAACCGTAACTCGAAATTCGAAAATTCTGGATGTGATTGGCAACTAGACACTTGAGGCTACATTTCATATTCAGGACTCCAAGTTCAGATTCTGGTTTTATCAGGGTCGAAACAGCAAGCCAAGATAAGACAGAAACCAAATAAGACACTTTTTGCATGAAATATATCAAAATTATACTAGTTGTGAACAAGTGTATCAACAAAGGGTTGTGACTCTTAGATCATGTGATAGATAAGGCGAAACATGAGATCATCAACGATAAACAAAGAGGAGTCACATTTACAATCTACTTGCAGTATTTTCAAGGAAAAGCTTGTACTAGAAAACAAAATGTACAAGAAAATACTTGCTTTGGGGTGTAGACAATGAATCTGACGGAGGAATAACGGGAACGGATCCCGGCACGGATCTTGATGACGATCAAGATCGATGAAGATCGATGGCTCAGATCTCATCTGATCAAGATGATCAGAGAATCGGACGGCTGGATGCAAGAGCTTGATGATGATGATCGCGATCGATGATCGGACAGACGAGATCAAGGTGATCAAGACCAGATCAACGGATGGCTGTGATCAAAGGGAGCTTTGATGATGAAGATCATGATCGCGATCAAGATGGCGATCGGACGACCACCAATCAAAGGAGATCAAGATCATGATGATTAGGATCGGACGGCTGAGGATCCACCATGATCAAAAAGCAGTTGATCTAGTCGGCAACCCATGGTGATTCAGCTTGCAACGGCGGATGGCAGGGTGGCTCGGGGCAAGGCTGACGGTGGCGACCAGGGGGACCGACGACGCTGTAGGCTGTTGTGGCTACGTCGGAGAGGGAGGGCAGTGCAAGGCTGGGGTCTACACTGGCTGAGCGTTGCTACTGTCGTCGGAGAGGAGCACATCCAGTCGCAGTGTCAGGGTTACTGGTGCTGCAGGCGACTGGTTGCCGCGTGTCGATGAAGGAGACACAACATCGGGGCGGCGCAACCAAGAGAGTGTCGGGGTGTCGTCTGTTGTAGAGGTGAGGGAGAGAGGAAGACGATGGGGTGAACGACAGTGGCTGACTGGCTGTCAAGGGGGCATTGGGTCTGCCGCAACGTCGAGGTGCACAGACGGGAGAGAGAAAGGAAAACGGGGGAGAGGTAGGGGATGGATGAGCAGTTAGGGGGTAGGGGGTTGGTGGCTACAGGGTTGAACAGTGATTAGGTTTAGGGTTAATTAGGTTAGGGTTTTTATAATATAGGGTTATGGGTATTGGGTTAATGGATGCGGGTTTGAATCCAACAAGAGATAGGCTATAGGACTTTTGGGTTTATTAAAAAGATCCAATTAGAAACATTAGGATTATAGGATATATAAAACATACATACATACATACATACATATACATTAAATCAAATAATGAATACGTATAAAATAGAGTACGTTCGGCTTAAAATAAAATAATAATAATAATAATATTAACAATAAAAATAATGATACTGTAAGTAACAAAGCTAACAAAAATAATACTGATATTAGTAATAATAATATATGTATATCAAATTGCAAATTCGAGTTTAACAGATTTATTAAAATAAACCAACAATATATATTATAAATATTCGATCAAATAGAAATAGAAATTAAGGTTAAAATATACCATTATTCAAAATTTACAAAATTTTCGGTTAGAAATATTTTAATAGAGAATCCAAAACGGTTTTAACACAAGGTAAATTATAATAATCAAATACATAAAATATTCAAAAAATATTTATTTACGAAAAACAAGCATTACAAGTAGAAAAGTCATTCTTACTCATAACAATTTGGCCAAGCGAAAGTGGCAGGGGCAGGAATATGCGTTATGTGCCTAATGGATTGCGGGATTGCGAGACAGTAGATCACCTACTAATCCAGTGTCAGTACGCTAGGCAAATTTGGGAGGGGCCTTCTAGTCAGACTTCGCATTGGGGGGTAGGCTCCAGAAACAATTAACGATGTCGGGGCTGGGGCGGGTGTCGGAGGATCTACCCCACAACTCGTAGTGCTAATAGCGGAAACACACCACAAGCAATAGAAACTCCCAAGACTTTGATGAACCAAGAACAAGCCACCACAATATATGAAAAATCTCACAAGAACACAATCAATATGCAGAGATAACCAATACTTCTTATTCCCCAAGAAATACAAAGATTACAAAAGAGATTACAACTCTCAATTTCTCTCTCACCTTTGAAACACTTGGCACAATCCCCTCTTGAAGTTGAATAATGATTAGATCAACTAAACCCTAGAGTTTACGGCCATATATATAGCCCCAAGTAAACCCTAAAAGATAAGCACAAATCTAGCAATTGGGCCTTTAAACTAGTAAGCCCAAAAACAATCAGCCGCCGATGTCGGTCGACCGCACCCCCAAGGTCGGTCGCGTGTAAAACCAACCCGAGGGCTGACCAGTCGACTGCACCCCCAAGGTCGGTCGACCGTCCTCTCCTCTATTGGACCTTTACACTCAAAGAACTCTCAGCAGCTAGGGTCAGTCGACCGCAACTCTCCAGGCTGCATTCTTCTACTCGCTGCTTGTCTTCTCTTGCTTCTTTGTCTCATCCTCTTCTTCCCCAACTTCAAGTACTCAGTGCTTATGTGTATTTGAGGCCACAATTCCTAACCGGGGGGGGGAGGGACATCAATGTACGTAAGGACCAAAGACCTATATGGGAAATCGGGGGAGTGAAGATTTGGAATTTTTTGCATTCCTGGGCTACTTTTTGAAACTTTTTGCGATTTTAGGCCAGTTGACAAACTATTAGCACTTTTGGCTAGCAAGTGCCACGTCAGCAGCGACCGCTATTGGAAATAGCGGCTTCTTCATAGCGACCAACACATCGAACTCCCACACTTGGTAGATTTGTATAATTGCAAACCACTTGGAGTAACGAAGGTCGCTATCGACCTTGTATAACTAAGATCGCTTTTCCCAATAGCGACCTCAGTTGTGCCTAAAAGCAATTGGGTCAACCTGTGGTCGCTATTGGGAATAGCGACCTTAGTTATACAAGGTCGCTATTGACAATATCGACCTACGTTACTCCAAGTGGTTTGCAATTATACAAATCTGTCAAGTGTGAGAGTCCAATGTGTTGGTCGCTATAAAAAGGCCGCTATTCCCAATAACGGCCGCTGCTGACGTGGCACTTGCTAGCCAAAAGTGCTAATAGTTTGGAATGTGGCCTAAAATCACAAAAAGTTTCAAAAAGTAGCCTAGTACTGCAAAAAATTTGAAGATTTGTTAGAGGATTTGGTTAAAAAGAAATAATAGAATCTTCAGGCCCATGCACAAACACATCATGCATCAACAACTACTATTTATTATTACTGCTAATATTAAATTCTGGTCCAAAACAGCAGGTCCTGAAGCAACAAAAAAGATTAAATAATTGTACACGGATATCAGTACATCTACCTACGAAGTAGAGTCAGAGGAGGAAGGGGGCACACCGGCTGCGGAGTGATCACCGGACGGGTGGAGGATTTTACACTATTTTGGGATGTTCCGGTGAGAGAAACTTGTTCTATCATCTCTAATTATTTCATTTTTTGGGAAGTGGACTCTTATGTGTGGGATGAGTGCTCTTTTTATTATTATTGGGGAATCAGTATCATGGCCCACTCCACCGTTTTCAATCAAAATATATATATATATATATATATATATATATATATATATATATATATATATATACCTTAAACTGAATATCGATCATACATGAGAAGAAATCTGAATGGGGGTGCGGCGTGCGCATCACTTGATCACATATCACATGGTGCAATATGGTTAAGAGGGGAAACATAAGGTAAGTCGAGCAAGCAAGCGAACATTTTGCAGATACGAAAACAAGGAACAATTTATTAAACTACATGCACTTTATTATTCTATCCAGTACTTAGCTATTGCTACCACGATCGATACTCTCTCTCATGACCCCAAAAAAAGAAAAAGAAAAAAGAAAAAAAAAAAAAAAACACTCACATAATAATGCATGAAAGTTGGTTAGTGTTCCGATTTCATCCCGAATGCGTCCATGTCCAAACCCTCCAACTCAAAGTAACAAGGAGAGTAAGGGAAACACCTTCCTTCTCTCCCTATGCTGCAAATCTCCTCAACCTGCCCTTTTCCCAAATGATACGAGAGCAGCTTCCTTTCTGTCCTCAGAAAAATCACATCTACATCTGGATGAAAACTCAACAGATCCACGTACTGCACCTTGTTCACTATAGTAGCCCTAATATAATTCCTATGCTTCATTACATATTTATTACTCTTAGGATCCTCCAAAACTTGAACCACCACTTCACCTCCTGTGAACAAGGCATGGTGGAGGACCCCCTGAGAGTGCCCTAGAAACTGTATATAAAGGCCGGCTTCCCGTCTTCTGCTCCTCCCTTCAATTTTCCGACACGACCTGTTGGTGACATTGATGGCGTAAGTATCCTGACTGATGTCGAGTGCGTATACTGCTCCATTCAGAAAGGCAACATGAGCAAACTTTGGGAAGTTTACTTGGTGGTTCCCATAGAACCCTCTGACTAGTTCCCACATGTTGGTTTCCGAGGAGAAGACTTCAACTGAGTTTTCGTTGCATCGGCAAGGGAAGGAGATGACCTTATAATGACTAGAGAGGTTTGGATCAAAAGCTAGGACTAGTAATGATGGCTTTGTGGGCGGTCTAGATATTCGGGCATACTTCCTTGTAGCTGGGTTGCACACATACATCCATAAATCTGATACATGTGCAAGTAGTAGCAAGCCATTGCAACAATCTCGAACTGACAACTCTTCCAGATCATGTGAAGGCAAGAAGGAAAGCTTGGTGTCCACTGAAGAAGATGAGTCGGAATAGGTTCGGTTTTTCAGGCCAATGAACTGGACCTTGCTGTTGTTGTTTTGGTAGAAGAGACCAGCCATGGCCGACGGAAGCTTCTCGCTATTGTCGTTAATGAGACAGAGAC
The DNA here is from genome assembly GCA_017893485.1 of Hemerocallis citrina. Taxonomy (NCBI): domain Eukaryota; kingdom Viridiplantae; phylum Streptophyta; class Magnoliopsida; order Asparagales; family Asphodelaceae; genus Hemerocallis; species Hemerocallis citrina. The sequence continues at coordinate 325,048,042 of CM030360.1, read as the reverse complement.
ATGATTTTGAGATGCATCTGAATCGAAGCAGAGAGATCACGGGCAGCTTTGACAAGATCAGTATAAGGACATTGTCCGGAAACATGGTTGCACATGATTTTGGTAATTCGCCGTTGTTGGGATTGTTGTCAAGCCTCGTCGTCGTCGTCGTTGAATAGGTGGTGCACATGCATAGGTTGAGTAGCATCGATCTGAAAATTTTGTGCAAGGAAGGGAACTTCATTTTCAATTGCTAATTAAGCTTCTACTATCTTCTTCTTAGCTATGGGTGTTATATATGACGAACAAAGAAAATTTGTCAAGTAAAAGGGATAATTAATTTGTTTCCTATGCAAAATCATTCACTTCTATAATGATAGAAATATTTCTTTCCTAATCTTTGGGGGTGAATGCATATGATTCCATACAAGGTGCAAAATATATATTCAAAGTGATAACATTCCATATTTGTTGAATTGTACCATTAATTAATCATTATACATGCACAAAAGGTAATATGATATCTTGCTATCTTGGTATATATATTCTACCTAATATTGCTAATTAATTTGCTTTAAATACTAATATAAAATTGGTACAAATTTTGCATGGTTATATACTAATTATCTTAGTGAGAGAATGATTATTGGGTGATTGAATTACTATCTAAATGAAGATTTTGTAGAATTACAATAATGGGGAAAATGGCTCTAGTAGCATCAGCTAGTTCATTGCTAAATTGAACACTTGTGTAAGAAGAAATGCAGCAGTCAATAAAATGAGCATCAAGAACATCTATGGCATTCGAAACTTGGGTAAAAAAGCGCCGATTTCGGCTGTGGAATACCATGTAGGAATACACTATAACTAGAGACAATCCTTAGCTATGGGTGCAGCCTTTAAGTATAAGAAATTTGCATCCTATGATGATGCTTATTATTGGCATATAAAGATCTATAAAGATATAATAAATAATGACGCAATTCTCATTAACTTCACTTGCCTGAGGCGCTAGCGATCCCTTTCTGTTCACATTGTGGTACTTGAGCAGCCTGGAACATATAAATTTAATGAAATTCGACAAATCTTTGAAAACAATGTATGACAACAATACTATAGAAAGCAAATAAACACAACAAATATGTGTATACAAACCAGCCATCAATAGCTCAAAGCCAACGCCCAAACTGGATTAAGTATTACAAGAAAGCACATGGGCATTCATTACTGAATAACTTCGCCATAATATTGTTGAATGTCATGCAACAAACATTAGTTCCTCGGGAAACCAAACATTCTGTGGAATCTCCCATGTCCTGAATGCAAACGGATTGTCCTGCTCGATGAAACCTGAAGTGTGCCAGGAAGCTCTGCAAGTAATAAAACATTCCTGCAATATGTGAGAAAATTGTTCCATGGCTGTATCTCAAATAAGCTACTCAATCAATTGTGAAGTTCATAAAGATGAATGCCAAGAGAAAATAAACTTCAAAGAATGATATGCCCGGCAAGCCCAACCCCAAACAAATGATATGCCGAGAAAAATTTACCTCCGGACAGCTACAGGAGAAGTTCAAAAAATGAAAGGGAGAGAACGAGTTGCAGCTGATCATAGCTCCCTATATATATATAGGGGTATGATCACGTGAGAACTTCTTCGAAGAGAACCACATGAGAACATTTTTTGGGATATAAATTGAAAAAATCCGAACCATTCATTTTGATCAACATGTCTCAACCAGTCTAAGATATCAAGATTTGTTTGTCCATGCATCAAAGTGTTACAAATTGTATGGCAGATTTTGCGATTAAAGTGTTACAAATTATATATACAAAAAGCATGTGTTTTCATTGTCTGAATGTAGAAGAAATCGATTTTGTGATTTGTATGGTCTGTGAAGATATGACAATAATGCATAGTATGTGCCAGGTTCAATAATGCATAGTATGTGCCAGGTTGCTAGAATCGGTTTCTTGTGCAAGGGAAGTAGATACAAGAAAGTAGTAATCCTTTATTTGTAAGAAAACATTAATTCAAGCCTGTGTATGTGGGAACTTTGTAATGAGAATAGCTCCTTTGTGACATCAAATATGAATCAGGTGTAAGTGAAATTTTGACAGTATTGTAATTATGAACAGGAAACAAACATTGTACTTGTGCTTATCTATATAATAAATTACAAAGAAAGCTATCAAGTGGCTCTCATTCAATCTTCTCTAAAACCAATGGTCTATATTGATTCTCACAAAACATATTTTTCCGCCCAAAATTTCAAACCCTAAAATTAAATTTTTTCTCCTCAAAACTAAAAAACTCATTACTTTATTACTATCTCTCTTCTCTCTTCACTTTTTCATATTTCTTTCTCTCTCTTTCTTCCTCTCTCTCCCATTCTTTCTTTATTTATTTAGAAATTTAGATTTTAAGATTTCATGTTTGTAAAATATTCAGAATTTTTATAATTTTTTATTACACATGTTATATTGAAAAAGCAAATATCTCTTCAACAGTTAAATTTCATCATTTTTCACACTTAAAAGTTCTAAGAAGTTGGATTTTACACCCTCATTTATAATTATTTTTCAACATATACTAATAGAAATATGGACTTTTATTTACAACTAATTATTATTATACTTGATGCGGCTTATTTCTGAGACACGTGTGGAAGCACCAGGTGTGAGTTCGAACTCAATTTGTATTGAAGGAGATTGCCGCTCGTCAGCCGACCTTCGGTTGACCTTCTGGGGCCTACGATGAGCTCGGAAAGACTTTGAAGGTTGGGCTCGGATCGGAAGGGTCGGATCCGAGGTCTTGTGTACCTGCAGACGGTCCTGAAACACCGGGGTTTGTCCCGGTGGCGGACCCTCCGACGCTCTAGTCAGTCTCTGTGAGAGAGTAGCAATAACTAGGTATATTTAAGTGGCAAAAGATTGATTACCTCCAAAAGGTGGGTGAGGGTCTAGTATTTATAGAGAATCCCAACCGGGTTTGGTTCCGCTTGGGGGCCGGGTTTGGATCCGAAAGCCCATGGGCCTGACGTGGCAGAAGGCCCAGGGGGTTTAGGGCGGTTGTGGTGATACCAGGAGTGGTATAGGGCTGACGTGGCGAAACCCTTGGCGGTATTTGGAGCTGACGTGGCCCATCGTGAGTCCTCTGTGCCTCTGGGGGAATCGGAGGGCCTAGGCTGCGCCAGGTCATCCTTCCGCCCCGCCAGAGAGGGGGGACGGCCTGAGGGACTGCTCCGGATCGGACTCCGGGGGATACTGAGGCTCGTCAGTACGAGGAAGCCGGCACTGTGAGGGCAAACACGAGGTTCGGCGCCGACCCTGAAGGGGTCCGGAGCCGAACCAGGTTGTTATTCTTGCTTTTCTGAGTAGGAATTGTATTGGGCCCTGGATGGGCCTCAGGCCATTTTTACACTGTCACACAAGCCCCCCACTCCTGCAGGGGGTGCGGGAGCTAGCCGTGGAGGAGTGCTCATGGTTGTAGAAAATGGGATGGTGAGTCATTAGATCTTCGTGAGAAGAGTACCCTGGTGCCAGACCCGACCCCGAGCCGGTCGAGGGATTATGGGCCAACAAGGGGGGTGGCGAGCCGTTGGCCTTCCTGAGAAGACCACCCTGGTGCCAGACCTGACCTCGAGCTTGGCGAGGGATTACTGGAAGGCAAGGGCGATGGCGAGCCGTGAAGCCTTCCTGAGAAGACTCCCCTGGTGCCGGACCCGACCTCGAGCTGATCGAGGGATTATGGGCCAACAAGGGGGGTGGCGAGCCGTTGGCCTTCCTGAGAAGACCTCCCTGGTGCCAGACCTGACCTCGAGCTTGGCGAGGGATTACTGGAAGGCAAGGGCGATGGCGAGCCGTGAAGCCTTCCTGAGAAGACTCCCCTGGTGCCGGACCCGACCTCGAGCTGATCGAGGGATTTATGGGCCAACAAGGGGGGTGGCGAGCCGTTGGCCTTCCTGAGAAGACCTCCCTGGTGCCAGACCTGACCTCGAGCTTGGCGAGGGATTACTGGAAGGCAAGGGCGATGGCGAGCCGTGAAGCCTTCCTGAGAAGACTCCCCTGGTGCCGGACCCGACCTCGAGCTGATCGAGGGATTATGGGCCAACAAGGGGGGTGGCGAGCCGTTGGCCTTCCTGAGAAGACCTCCCTGGTGCCAGACCTGACCTCGAGCTTGGCGAGGGATTACTGGAAGGCAAGGGCGATGGCGAGCCGTGAAGCCTTCCTGAGAAGACTCCCCTGGTGCTGGACCCGACCTCGAGCTGATCGAGGGATTATGGGCCAACAAGGGGGGTGGCGAGCCGTTGGCCTTCCTGAGAAGACCTCCCTGGTGCCAGACCTGACCTCGAGCTTGGCGAGGGATTACTGGAAGGCAAGGGCGATGGCGAGCCGTGAAGCCTTCCTGAGAAGACTACTCTGGTGCTAGACCTGACCCCGAGCTGGCCGAGGGATTTCGGGCTAACAAGGGGGATGGCGACCGGTTGGCGCCCCAGAGTGACTGAGCGGGGATATCCCACCATTCGTGTGGAGTATTGAAGGCTCTCCGAGAATGGTGTGATGGTCCAATTTCCTAGGGGCATTTAATGGCGCCGCCTAATAAATGTAGATGGTGCATGGTTTTCCGTTGATTGACCTTCCCTGCGCCTCAACGGTTAGTCCCTGGGGGAGGTTATAAATACCTCTCCCCTCCATTGTAGGTATGATCAAAACAGGGGTGGCCCATTGGCTCTCAGAGGTGTCTGCTTCGGCGGACGCCTGTCTTTGGCTAATACTTTCGACCCTAGTAGCGTCGGAGAGGTGGTTACTCTGCCGCCCTGATCTTCTCTTGGATCTGATGGACCTTGATATGGTGGCCAGATCTACGGGAGATCAGGGCGAGAGGGGTGACGGCCGAGATCCGTGCTGTGGGAAGAGGAGCTTCGGTTTAGTGGTGGTTTTGCCGTCTGGATCCCTTTTCGGGTCAGACTGCCCTGTCATGGAGGTTTGGCCCGGGAGAGATCCAGACGAAAAGACGCACCCACCGTATACCGGCCTTGGGGCTGAAGGACCTCGGATGGGGGGGCCACCTCCCGTCGGGGGTCGGTCAGTCCGTCTTGATAGGGCTGTAGGCGATGGCGGTTTCTGTTCCACCCTCGAACAGTTCGGGGTTTCGGCTGCCGAGGCTGTAAGTCCCGGGCTGCTCGAGGGTGAGAGGGGAACTGGTCGGACGCTGGAGCCCAGGGCGTCTGTCATATGACGGCGCCTTAAACTTAAAAAAAATGTTTTCTCCGTCGTGTATCCCACCCGACCCGACCCCAGAGTTAGGCCGTCAGTCTGGCGTCTGATGACGTCCCCCGCACAGGTTTCGAGAACGCGGCGCGATTTTCCAGGCGGCAGTTGTGCGTCAATCAGTGAACAGTAATCGCGGAAGTCGAGGAGCCGTTCTTCCCTTATATAAGTATTCCCCCTTTTTCCCTTTTGCCCACTTCAATCTTGCTGCTTCTTTCTTCAAAAAATCTCCCACCCCTTCAGCGATTGTTCTTGCAGTTTGCCGTACTCGGTTCGCCCTTCCGAAGCGGTCCCAGGTTAGTTTGGTAAGTTTGTTTTATCTTTAGGCACAGATGGATAGGGCTCAGTCCGGTTCGTCGGCGTCGTCGTCCAGGGGGGAAGTAAAGCCTGACTCTCCGTCGACGTCGTGGGAAGAGCCCATGCTCGAGGAGGGGTCGGTGCCCGTTGTGGGCCATACTGGCTCGGTTTCTTTGGAGGACTCAGTAGGTGAGGGGGAAGCGGTGCACAAGTCGAGGGCGTCGCGTACTCGACGTCCCTTTGTGGTGGAGAGTAGTGGGTCGGAGGGAACCGGCGAGGGTTCGGACGGCATTCGCGTGCTGGAGCTGTCTTCCGATGAGGAGAGGGGCGAGGGTAATATAGTGAGGAGATCCACCGCTCAGGGTCGAGGACCGTCGGAGCGAGTTAAGAAGGAGAAGAGGGCCCTAGGAAAACCGGGGTCGAGGACCGGCGGTTCGAGCAAGGCGCCTGTTTTCCGTAATTTGATGACTGGTTCGCCTGTTCAGCCGAAGCATTTCCGTCAGTATCCCGACGATCTTTCTGACCAGGAGCTCTTCGGAGTGCAACCCTCTTCGCCGAGCCGGGGGAGGGTGATGATGGACGCGATCTCGACCGTTTTGGAGGGCGGGGATTTGGAGGTTCTGCAGCTGGCGTATCATATAGGGCCTGGTCACGAACTGCTGATGCCGAGCCCTACTCTGCGTCCCACCGATCCCTTATCAGCTTGGTACTGTGTCTTCCCAGTGGACGCTTTTATCTCTGGCCTGAGGTTGCCAATCCACCCGTTCATTAGGGACGTGTTGAACTGGGCCTCCTTGGCGCCCATGCAGTACGGGCCGAACTCTTGGAAGCAGATCATCTGCTTTATGCTGATGTGCGAGGAGCAGCAAGTACCCCTGCGGCTGAACGTGTTCCGTGCAATGTTGATGGTCAATCCGTCGGCCGAGGGTGTATACTATATCTCTCCCCGGAGTGGGGGGAAGGTCGTTCGCCACCACCCCGATTCCATCAAGGGATGGAAGGAGAAGTATTTGGTGATCCGGAGTGAAGAGCCATGGGACATTCCTACTCGATGGAACCACTCCAAGCCGAGCCACCCACCGCCGAGGCAGGGGGATCTGTCGGCAGATGAATGGGGGTTTGTCGAGCGCCTCCGCCAGTCACCTAGTATTGATTGGACGGAGGTGACGGAGACCACTCTGGCGAGCGCTGGACTGAGCCCAGCTGTTATGCGTATGTAGTTGTTCCTTTCCTCTGGGTCCTTTCTTGCTTTCTTGCTCATTACTCTTAATGGTTTTTTCTGCAGGTATGGATGAGGCATCGATCCAGGCAAGGCGGCTGGCCATGAAGAAGGAAAACGCCGAGAAGAAGAAGGCGGAGGCGGCGAAGAGGTCGAGGGAGCTGCCCCTTGTTATCTCGGAAGTTCAACTCGAGCCGAGGACCAAGAGGGGTCGCTCCGAGACGAGCAAGGGCGTGGCTTCTTCGAAGGGTCAGGGCCGAGCAGGGGCCCCTGTTCTCGACAAGGGGAAAGGTCCCTGGGTCGAGGCCGAGGAAGAGGATCCGGTGGTGGAGCTGTTGCGGCAGCGGTGGGCTCCTGACTGGTCGGTTCTGATGGGGGACCGCCTGACAGAGGAGGCCCAAGCCGTCGAAGTGGTGGAAAAGCTGGCGACCCCTCGCGATCGCAAGGCGATGGAGGGCGAGCCCGTAGAGGCGGCGTTCGCCCGCCTGGCACAGGCCACTGTGCAGGTAAGTCCGTCGACTCTGTCCCTCTTTGTTGATTTACGTGCCGAGGCCTCATCTTTGTCTGCCGTTGGTTGTAGGCTTGTATACAGGGGGCCAACATCAAGAACCTGTACGAGGCGTCCCTGGCTCAAGAGCGAGCTCGAGCGGAAAAGAGCGAGCTGGAGATGAAGGAGATGCGAATCGAACTCGAGGGTTCGCATAAGAGAGAGCAGCAGCTGGAGCTCCAGCTCAAGGCCAAGGATGTGGAGTGGGAGAAGAAGATGGCCTCCCTGAAGACGAAGTTCACCAAGGAGGCGAAGGAGGTGTTGCACACGGGCCAGCAGATGGTGATCGCAGCCCAGGACAAGAGCTATGAGAGGGCCCTCAGCCACGTGAGGCACTTCTTCCCGGCCCTCGATCTGTCCAATTTTGAGTATGATATGGAGATCGAGGGGACGTCGAAGACTCCGGGTGAAGAAGGGCCCGCCGTCGACCCCTCGGCCGACGCTCCCGTGGATCCGTCCGTCGGCGCGGAGGTGGGTCAATGAGTTGTGTAATTTTTGTCTTTCTTTTTCTCTCCCTCGATTGTGTTTGCCTCCCGCGGACTGGCCACCGCATTTTTTGTAAGAAACACTTGGATTTATAGTGGCAAGAAAAGTTTTTTGACCGGCCGGTTGGTTTGACCTCGGACATTTCTGAATCTTCTTGAGAATGTGTGTTGAGTTGGTTGGTTATCTTGTAGGTCGCGGCTCTCCTCCCTGAAGGGGACTCCCGTAGTTTCTATGTGGCGCGACTCCGGAGTAAGGTTAAGGTCCTGGAAGCCGCGCTGGCTCGTCACCGAAGGGGGGCTCGGGACACTGATGAAGCTTGTAACTTTTATCGGAATAAGTTCGCCGTCTTGAGTGCGGAGGCGCGCCGATTGAGAAGAGTGATGTGGGATCGGGAGCTCGGCGGGACGGACATTAGACGAGCCGGGCTAAGTACCTTGGAGCCGAGGTCCTCTCCTGGGGGGTTACCTCGCGACGTCTTTGTGGAGAAGGAGATGGAGATGCCTCGTTACAAGGCGATGTTGGGAGCCTCGTTCTCTTCCTCCTTGGGTCGACAGGCGGAGGGGGTTCCCTCTGCGTTGCTGCTGTTGCAGTGGGCGCGACCGGATGACGCCCAGAGTTCGGTGGCTGGACCGTCGATTGTGGCTGAGGCTAAGGAATATCACAACGAGGGGAGGGGCCCCTAGTTGCTTGGTCGAAGTACTCTTTGTCCCTCGTTGGGCCCGGGGGGCCCTGATCTACCTGATTTGAGAAGAGTGGAGCGGTCTTGTAACGGTCTTTGTTTTTCTTTCGTTTTATTTTTTCTCTTTGGAACGAAAAATAAAGGGGTATGAAAGAAGAATCCTTTTCCCTCCTCGCTCCGGCCAGCGATGTGGTACGAAATGTCGGAGGCAAGGTCTGGCTCCATCGTTCCGCGAGGGATCGAAGTGGGGCCTTAGGAAGAACCTTCGGTCCGGACTCGTATTGAGATTATCGAGACATTTGGGGTTCGGATAAAAAGGCATATTTTTAGTATAAGGTAGGGAGGGCCGCTAAGGCAGCCCTTTACAAACGAGGGTTTACACAAAAAAAAAGATTTACATATAGCCGGGCCATAGTCTATGCTCGTCTGGCGTCGAGGGGGAACACACCTCCACCGACGGTGGTCATGTAGCATGATCGCGCTGCTTCTTGGCTGCCTCGGACGATGCCGACTCCTTGAGGGGTGGGGAACTTGAGCTTCAGATGGTAAGCCGAAGGCACCGCTTGTAGGGAGCATAGTCCAGGCCGGCCAAGTATGGCGTTGTAGGCCGCCTTGACGTTGACCACCATGAAGTCCATGGATTCGGTCCTCTTGACAGGAGTCGACCCGGCGGTAACGTCGAGGGTAACAATCCCTTCTATTACGACAGGGACGCCTGAGAACCCGTGCAGGGTGTACCCAGCTGGCTTGAGTTTTCCTCGGGGTAACCTGAGATTTTCGAAGGCTACGAGGAAAAGAATATTCACCGAGCTACCGTTGTCGACGAGGATCCTGCGGACCTCACAATTAGCCATGTGGAGGTTGATGACGAGAGCATCGCAGTGGGGCAAGCGAACACCTTCAAGGTCTTCCCCTGAGAAGGAGACCGGCCTTGATTGTAGTTTGGGCGAGGGGTTGTCTTTGACAGCGTTCACCTCTCGAAGGAAGGCTTTTTTGGAAGTGTTTGATTCGCCTCCCATCGGCCCTCCGTGGACACAGTGCAAGATGAAAGGGATATCCGCGGCTCCCTCGGAGTCGGGGTCCCGATTCTGGGACTGGTTTGGAGCAGGGTTCGGAGGCGATTGCCTCCGGTTCCTAGCGTCTCGCCGATCCCGTGGGCCTTCTCGGGTAAACTCTCGGAGGTATCCTCTGGAAATGAGTTCTTCAATTTCGTCTTTCAGGGCTCGGCATTGGTCGGTTTCGTGCCCGTGATCTCTGTGGAAGCGACAGTAAAAGCGCTGGTCTCGATTCTTGTTGTTATTAGATCGGGGGGGTAGTCGGACAATGCCCTTGTCTTCGATTTCCAAGAGGATGGCGGAGATGTTATGCGTCAGGGGAGTGTACCTCTCGAAGCGGGGGACTGGCGGGACCTTCTTTATGGCCCCCGGGTCCCTTGGAGCTTTCTTCGGTGGTTCGCCTTCCTCGGTCTTCCGCTTTCCTTTCCCGGTGGCATCCCTGGCATCTTCGGGGTTAAGGGCCTTTTCTGCCCTAATGTATTTCTCGACCCTATTAAGGAGGTCGGGGAAGTCGACGGGGGGTCTCTTGGCCAGAGAGGCCTTCAGCTGTCCGGGGCGGACGTTGTGTCGGAATGCCGCTGAAGCGACGCCTGGGTCGAGGGAGGAGACCGACCTTGCCTCAGCGGTAAATCTCCGGACGAACACTCTGAGTGATTCCCCCTCTATCTGTTTGAGCCCAAGTAATGAGGCGCTGATCCTTTCGGCCTTCCGGCTAGTGACAAAATGGGCAAGAAAATTGCCCTCGAGTTGGTCGAAGGAGTAAATGGAGCCGGGGGCGAGTTTCGAGAACCACTCGCGAGCAGGACCCCGAAGGGTGGCGGGGAAGGCTCGGCAGAGCAGGGGATCCGAGGCGCTGTGAATCATCATGAGGGTTTTGAAACCCTCCATGTGATCAGCAGGATCTCCCTCGCCGTCGTAGGTCTCGAATTGAGGGGGTCGGAAATTCCGGGGTATTTCCGCTTGGAGGATGGGGGCGGAGAAGGGTGGACGGACAGGTCTGTACCCCTGAGCCATTCTTTGGCCGCCGTCCCTTATGTGATCGAGGCGGTCCTCCATTTCTTGTAGGCGTCTTAGGAGTACGTCATCGTCTTCCGGCTGGATCGTTGAAGGGCGGGACGCGCTGGCTTCGGCGTCCGACCCCGTTTGTGAATGGAGGGTTTCTTCCCTGGGGGCCCGTCGGAGGGCTCCCAGCATTTCTTTTCGGAAGTCTTGGAATTCCTTATGAGTGACGGGGGCTCTTTCGGCCCGGTTTGGTTGGTCCGAGGGTTGTCTTCCGACTCGGCTGAGCGCGGGTCTGCGTACCTCGGACGGTGGCCTCGGGCGGTTCGGGGCCGGGTTGGAAGCGGCCCTTCTCCTGCTGCGGGTAATCTTGCGGTTGAGGATTATTCCCCGGAGGTCGGGCTGGGCTGGCCGGCCGACGCTCCCTTGGGACTCCCGAGAGGGAGCCTTGTGTTTCGACGGGCGTGGCCTGGCTTTATTGGTGGGTGGGGGCGAGTCCCGTTGGTTGACGGAGGAAGCAGCCCCCTTGCCTTTGGAGGCCATGAGGATTCGGCTGTCGATGGCCTTTGAGGGTCTGGGTCGGATCGGCTTCTGGAGCAGCTGTTTCCCACAGACGGCGCCAACCTGATGCGGCTTATTTCTGAGACACGTGTGGAAGCACCAGGTGTGAGTTCGAACTCAATTTGTATTGAAGGAGATTGCCGCTCGTCAGCCGACCTTCGGTTGACCTTCTGGGGCCTACGATGAGCTCGGAAAGACTTTGAAGGTTGGGCTCGGATCGGAAGGGTCGGATCCGAGGTCTTGTGTACCTGCAGACGGTCCTGAAACACCGGGGTTTGTCCCGGTGGCGGACCCTCCGACGCTCTAGTCAGTCTCTGTGAGAGAGTAGCAATAACTAGGTATATTTAAGTGGCAAAAGATTGATTACCTCCAAAAGGTGGGTGAGGGTCTAGTATTTATAGAGAATCCCAACCGGGTTTGGTTCCGCTTGGGGGCCGGGTTTGGATCCGAAAGCCCATGGGCCTGACGTGGCAGAAGGCCCAGGGGGTTTAGGGCGGTTGTGGTGATACCAGAAGTGGTATAGGGCTGACGTGGCGAAACCCTTGGCGGTATTTGGAGCTGACGTGGCCCATCGTGAGTCCTCTGTGCCTCTGGGGGAATCGGAGGGCCTAGGCTGCGCCAGGTCATCCTTCCGCCCCGCCAGAGAGGGGGGACGGCCTGAGGGACTGCTCCGGATCGGACTCCGGGGGATACTGAGGCTCGTCAGTACGAGGAAGCCGGCACTGTGAGGGCAAACACGAGGTTCGGCGCCGACCCTGAAGGGGTCCGGAGCCGAACCAGGTTGTTATTCTTGCTTTTCTGAGTAGGAATTGTATTGGGCCCTGGATGGGCCTCAGGCCATTTTTACACTGTCACAATACTATTCAAACTTGAACTACATAATTGTTGTTTTACTGTTTACAGGGTTTTTTCCTGTATTGTATCGTTCCGAAGACGTGCCGTAGGCACGTGCCCACGGGCAAACCTAGTACTAAATAAAACAGAGGAAACTCTTGATTTTTTTTATTTTTTTTAAGAGAGATGTATGATATTAGCTAACTGTCACTGTTGTAGCATGCAAACAAACTGCTGGTACTATACACTGATGTTCTGCACTTCCTTTTCCTTAACTATCATTCCTTGTGTTTACTCCTAAAAACAAACAAAGAAAAAAGCACTCATTAGGAACCCATTTAAGGATGGAGATATTCCATTAAGCTTATGTATTGGACGGCTGAATCAAAACATAAGTATCTCATGTTCTTCTTTAGTTGATGACTACAATGTATACGTGCTAGGCAGTTAAAATCGGTTTTTGGAACTAATCGGTCTAGGAGCGATTAGCGATTAACCGGTTAATCAGAAAATAATCGGGGATTAAATCGAAAAAAAACCGTTATATTATATATGAGTAATGTGAGCCTCATATTTGTATGAGGAAATTTTCCTCATACAAAGTGGTTATATTCACTTGGTAGGGCCCACATGGAAGATCCACTCCGTCCATCATGTTTATCATGTCAATGGATGTATATATAGAAAAAATCAAGTGGTTTGGAGGTCATTCACTCATGCATCATGTGGGTCCAATTTGTGGTTCGATTTGTAATACTGTTGAAATCGTTAACTTTTCAACCACATAATGCATGGGTAAATGACCTCCAAATCACTCGACTTTTTCTACACATAATGGACCTTTTTCTACACATACATCCATTGACATGATAAACATGGACGGATTGGATCTTCCATGTGAGCTCTACCAAGTAAGTATAATCACTTTGTATGAGGAAAATTTCCTCATACTCTATATGAGGCTCACTTTTCTCACTTATGTATGTATGTATGTATGTATGTATGTATATTCTCATTATGTAGCAACCCTAAATTCTAACATAAAATTATTATGAGATTATCAAATAGGAACATATAGTTATAGGAAAAAAGAAGAGAGTACTTAGTTTGAACTGAGTTTGTATTCTGAATGTGGGTCGGGTCGGGTCGGGTCAGGTTTGCTAGTAGGTTCCATCCAACATAACAATCGGGGAGGAGCAGCGCAAGCAGCAAGAAGAGGAAGTGTAGCAGATGCGGGCCGGATCAAGTATGCGACGGCATAGAGGGAGCGACGGCATAGGGGAAGTGACGGCGGGTCAGGTTTGGGTTTGCTCGAGGAAGAAGAAGAAGAGAATCAGTTTGGGTTTGGGTTTGTGCAAGGAAGAAGAAGAGAGCGGCGACATTTCGAGTTTGGATTTCCGCGATGACCAGAAGTGGTTTGGATTTCAGATTTGGATTTGAGTTTGGACCAGATTTGGCCCAAATAATGCAGACCAGCATGAAAATTGATCGGCTACCTAAAATCGGCCGATTAACCACTAATCGACCGATTATACCCGATTAAATCACTAACTATTAAAATATTATAAATTGCTAAAAAAATAATCGCTCAGCGTCCGATTAGCAATTAATCGGGGATTAATCAGGCGTAATCGGGGATTTTAACTGCTTAGCGTGCTATACATGATTATCTACTTGAAGTGAAAATAATACAGTTGCATAAATGTAGTTAGATAATATGAATATCTCCTACCCATTTCCTTCCACATTAATTCAAGATTAAATAGATAACTCCAAATATCCATCCCACAATCATAAAAAACCTTCACAAAACACTAAGCCCAATTTGGAGAGAGCTGAGAATTCACCTAAAACAAGCTGGAATCCCTAATACACCTCGTCCGATGTGAGACATAACCTGAATGACCAGAGAATACTACATAACATAAGGTTGTAAAGGACTTCAACAACAATTTGAGTACAATTGAAGGAGGCTTACCCTTTCATGGTGCAACTTTGGGTGACTTCTAGATCTGAATTCATAAATATATCTTTTGCCACAATCAGTGTAAGGTAGGCCGCAATAATGCTCCCTTGAATGAATCTTCATATAAGCCCTAAAATCAAAATTCAAGTTAGAACACCTGAACATATGACACCATTTCCATCTGTTAGAAGATCTCATTCGATAGAAACATGCACTAAAAAGGAAAAAAATCAGTATAGCACTTAAACTTTTAGCTACTAAAAAGACAGATACAGCCACAGCCATCACAAGGACACATGTGAACAACTTGTGTTCTTCCAACGTGGAACTATCAAAATTCTGCAAAACATAAACATCAACTACAAAATATTAATGATGATACAAAAATATAAAATCCAAATCAACATTCTAACATGCTTACAGCGAAGACTCACCAAGATGGCGATGTCAAAACCTTGTGCATAGAGATAATAGATCACCCATTTTCATATAAAATTCTTACCCTGATGCCATTTCGAAAGCTGAACCGTGTGCTTTTTCCCCTTGTCCCACAGCGCTTGCAAAACCCTAGAACAAATCACAGTTTCCACCATCCAAAATCAACTTCTATAATTACATTGAATCAAAATAATGATAATAACAAATTATCAATACTGATACCTATACATAAGAAAAGGTAAAATTATCGATAACTGTCATTTGAGTAATCCCAGTTTTGCAAATTATGCCATATCTCCAAAATTTTCTCAAGAGCATTATCAATTTAAGTTTTATTTTTAATGGCTTTTTAGAGAGAGTGACGAATAGTATATACACGCTTTAAAACACACACTCATCTCCAATTTTCATAAATCTAAGATTCTTACAAATGACTTGTAAAATTTCCCTCCCAACTTACTTGCTGGTTTCTACTTGACATTTTTAGACTGAGCTATCTCAAATTGCTGCCTACTGCACAAATCAGATTAACTCTTCTGAACAACTCCAAAATTGGAGCCAGACACTATGAAGTTATTAAGCTTCTCCCGGAGTTCTGATGAAAGCAAACTACAAGAAGTGAGAGGATCCAAAGAAGGCACCACCCCTTTCCTAACAAGCACACTAAATGAAGCCGAAACTCCCTTCACAACCATCTCCCTTCGATGCACATCATAGTTATCAACCAACAGAAACAGAAACTCCAAAAGGGTGTGAGTTATATCAACATATCTCGGCAAAGAATTGACCATCAGAAGCATCGCAGGCTCTATGTTCATAATCTTATCCAGCTTCTCGTCAAAAAACAACCAATCATAAAACAGAGCAAACTTTACATTCGCCTCAACGTAGTTCACTTTACAACACTTCAAAAGCCAACCAATAACAGCCCATCTCGATATAACATCAGACTGTATAATCTCATTTGAAGGATGATGCCCGCAACAAACAAACCTAACAATGTCAACAATAACACTCTCACTACCCGGATGCCCCAAGTGCTTCTTTGCAAACCACGCCTGATACCTCTTCTGATTCCCCCACTTCACATGCGTCATCAGAAACCTCAACTGTGTTTCCATCTCCGTACCAATCCTCAGCAAAAAATAACAACTCGGAGTCCTCCTGCAGTACAACTGTGCCACATCTGTAAACCCCACAACCCCAAACTTCGACGGCTTAAACAACAAATCCTTCCAAACCTCCCCAATCTCCGGAACCCTCACCACGTCCTGCAGCAGCCTCACCAAATCCCTCCCAATCCCCAAACACAACCCGAAACACTCCCTCAAAGCCTTGACACAAAATTCGACCTCCATCCTCTTCAGCTCGCCCACATCTACCCTCCAATGGTCGGCCAGCAGTCTCAGAAACACGTACACCCCGCTAGTCAGAACCAGCGGCTGCTCCTCCACCAGCCAGTGCCAGTTGTCAGTAAATACATTTATTAACTGTCTACAAAGGAACAAGTTTTGTTGGGAGAAATCACCGGTGATGATCTGTCGTAGCAGAGAAATTAGCAATTGGTTGATGCTGACCGCGGAGACGTGGACGAGGTTGGAGGTGAGGGAGATGAGGTTGGTGCGGGGGGTGGGGAGGAGGTGGTGGAAGTGGTGGTGGGAGAGCGAGAGGACGGTGGAGGTTAGGAGGGAGTAGGAGTCGGTGACGAGGGAGTGGAGGTGGGTGAGGTGGGGTTTGGGGTCACAGGAGGTGAGGATGGAGTAGAGGAGGGCTAGGGTGAGGTGGGTGTACTGGGAGGGAGAGGGGATGAAAAGGGGGAAGGGAGGGGTGAGGTGGTGTTGAGAGAGGGAGAAGGAGTGGAGGAGGGAGAGGGAAAGAGGGGGAGGGGAGTCGTGGGGTGTCAGGTTGAAGAGGAGGTTGGGTGGGTCCATGGATGATGGACCCATTCGCCAGAGAGGGATGTCTTGGTGGGTACTGGGAGGCAATCGGAGCAGCGATAAAACACTCAGCCCAATTTAGACACAGCTGAAAATCACCTCCACAAAACACCAATCCCAATTTACAGAGAGCTGAAAATCACCTGAAGCAAGCTGGAATCCCTAATACACCTCATCTGATGTGAGACATAACCCAAATAACCAGAGAATAGTATTTAATCTAAGGTTGTAAACGACACCCAACAACAATTTCAGTTTAAGTGAAGGAGGCTTGCAGTTTCATGGTGCAACTTTATGTGACTTTTCAATCTGAATTCCTAAATGTATTTTTTCACCACAATTAGTGTATGGTAGGCTGCGATAATGCTCCCTTGAATGTATCACCATATAAGCCCTAAATTCAAAATCAAAGTTAGAACACGTGAACAAACGACACCATTTGAATCTATTAAAATATCTCATGCGATTGAAATATGCACGTAAACAAACAATTTTCTGTATAGCACTAAAACTTTTAGTTACTAAAAAAGAAAGATACTTACAGCGACAGCCATCATAAGTACACATGTGAATGACTTGATGCCTCTTGCAACATGGAACTATCAAAATTCTGCAAAATAGAAAACATCAGCTACAAATATCGAACCCAATTCAACAATATTGGAGAAATTCGAGAGTGTGGATGAGATTTAATCGTCGTCGTCTTCTTCTACTTTTTCTTCGATCTAATTCTACATTATAAAAACTGCCTCAAATTTATGAATTTACACATTTCTTGAATTCCAAACTAAACATTTCTACTCTCACATTCAGGGCTTAAACTCTTCTTTCCCACCTCTATAAAGTAAGGTAGGTGAATATGTGAAATTGTTATCGACAATGTTCAGTTTGTCCTTCATCTCATATGTGACATCCTTCACAGTTACCTAAAATTTCTAAATTTGCTAGTGATATTTCTAAAGTGCATATTGTTCAATTTCCAATATTCATCTGGAAAAATGATTAGCAAAGCTCCCCCTGTCCTGCATCTGAAATATTAGTCAGGATTAATGACCATGACCAATTGCTACATTTTAGGACACATTCTTTCCTATAATATGAAAATGACTTCATTCTGAAATAGTGAAGACTGTTCTCTGTTCTACAATAATAATCAAATCTCTAAATTTCCTCAATAACATCAATAATCAAATCTCCAAATATCAATAATCAAGTCCTCTATAATGAAAAGGCAATACTTGCTACAATAATCACATATCAATAATCAAATCTCCAAATTTCATCTATAATATCAATAATTAAATCCTCTATAATAAAAAGGCATTACCTGCGGCGAGTTTGGCGACGATCTGAGCGGCGCCAACGGTGTTGGGGCTGAGAATCTCCTGCACTAAGCCGATGGATTGGAGGTGAGCGTCGGGTTGGCGCACGGGGGGGGATGGGGAAGGAGAGGAGGAAGGCGCTGCGACGGAGGCCGGCGGGTGACTGGCGTACGACGATGGTGAGCGACTGCTGTATGGCGACGGCAAGATTGGAGATGGGCTGCCTCACGGCCACGACGAGAGTAGAGGTGGGGTGCGGCACGGCGACGGCGTAAGTAGGGCGACGGGGAGTTTGGGCGAGGGAGGGGTAGGGTTAGCGGATTGAGGAGGGGGGGGGGGGGGCGGATGCGGGTGTTTTTTTTGTTTTATTTATGTAATTCTGCTAATTAAAAAGATGTGGAGTGCACGTGTCTAGAAAATTGTGAATTTTTCCATTCCTTATTTCAAAGTAGAAAAATGAGAGAGATAATAGACTTAGCTTAAGATATAGTATAAAGTTTCATCAAAAAGATATAGTGTTGCCGCTAAATTCGGTGTGGGGGCAAACAGATGAATTTGTGAGTTCTTGGGGAAACTGAATAGGAGAACCTGTATATCTGTTCCGTTGAACTCTGATCGTCGCTCCCGCCGTGCACCTGCAAAAAGTGCGAGACACCGGGGTTGTTCCCGGCGACGCACCCTCCGACGCTCAAGTCAGTAACCAGAATTGATTATGAAAGAGCGTTTAGCTAGAGAAAGATTGATTACCTCTTAATGGAGATGGGTGAGGGGTATTTATAGGCGTCTTAGGGACTGGTTTTAGGAATGTAATCCCCGTGATTAGATAAGGAATATTCCTCATAATCAGATAAGGCATGTAATCTGATAAGGTATATCCCCTATAATCAGTTAAGGAATTTAATCCCTAATCCCCAGTGAAAAGATAGCTGTGAATCACGGCCGTTGATTTAGATCTAATCAGGGACCTTGATTGTATCTTGTCGGATCGGGTTGGTAGCGGGTTGAAACCCGTACCCAGCTGAGGTGGATCCGTTTGCGGGTTATTGGATCTGTGAGAAGGAGACCCAGTACCCGCTTCGGACCCATTTGCATGTGAAATTACCATTTTACCCCTGAGCTTTAAGATTCGAGTCCGATGTGAACGGTCCCGATTTAATCCTTTTTTTAGCCATATCACGAGCCCCCCACTCCTAAAGACTGAGTGTGATCAGCCTTTGAGGAGTAGTTTTACTGTTTCAACGGCGTACGGAATTTTATCGGTGTTCTTAAGGGAGTTTGGAATCTTGCTCGGGGTGTAACGGTGTTATTATGGGCTTGTAAAATGCCCAAAAATATTCTCAGAATTTTCTGGATTTTTGGTGATTTTTCCAGATTTTTCTGAATTTTTAGCGAATTTTTCAAGTAAGTAAAACGATTTAAATAAATAAAAATCAATTTTTAATACCTATTTATGGCGTGGCATCATCTGGGCCTTCGATCAGGGCGGAGCGCGAGTTTCGGAGCGATCAGACGATCCCTGTTCCTCGGAGGGGTTTTTTTCCAAAAACGGGGGTCGGCACTCCGTCACCTCGTCTCGGAGGCGTAGCGCCGCGGCTCAAGGGGTCGGAGAGTTCTTTTCGCCAAAACGAGGGTCGGTGACCCAGCATCCCGGCTCGGATGCGTCGCGCCGCGGCTCAAATGGTCGGCGACTCGATTTGAAGGGTCGGTACCTCGGTTCGGAGAATCCGGGGTACGTGGCGTAATCTAGGCCGTCCATCTCCAGCGTGGATCCCCATAAAACGCTATCTTGTCGTTTTGTGGACGTGGCAAGATCTGGGTCGTCCATCATGACGAGCGCGCTTTTCTTCGAGATCTGACGGCTCACAAGGGTCGGAGCGTTTTTTTGCCAAAAACGAGGGTCGGTACCCCAGCATCCCGGCTCGGATGCGTCGCGCCGCGGCTCAAATGGGTCGGCGACTCGATTTGAAGGATCGGTACCTCGGTTCGGAGAATCCGGGGTACGTGGCGTAATCTAGGCCGTCCATCTCCAGCGTGGATCCCCATAAAACGCTATCTTGTCGTTTTGTGGACGTGGCAAGATCTGGGTCGTCCATCATGACGAGCGCTCTTTTCTTCGAGATCTGACGGCTCACAAGGGTCGGAGCGTTTTTTTGCCAAAAACGAGGGTCGGTACCCCAGCATCCCGGCTCGAATGCGTCGTGCCGCGGCTCAAATGGGTCGGCGACTCGATTTGAAGGATTGGTACCTCGGTTCGGAGAATCCGGGGTACGTGGCGTAATCTAGGCCGTCCATCTCCAGCGTGGATCCCCATGAAACGCTATCTTGTCGTTTTGTGGACGTGGCAAGATCTGGGTCGTCCATCATGGCACGCATCACGAGGATGGGGTTCAGATCACGAAAAAACGCTATCTTGTCATTTTGTGGGCGTGGCGCAATCTGAGCCGTTCATCGAATTCTGACGCGAATTTCGAAGAGATCCGACGGCGACTTTGCCTCGGGAGGATTTTTTGCCAAAAACGAGGGTCGGTATCTCGCCACCTCGGTTTGCATTCCTCCGCGCCGCTTTCCGGGGAGGGAGCTGAATGTTTTTGGGCCAACCCGGTGGTTCGGTCACTGAGCCTTTCGTTCGATAGCTCGGCTCGTTAGTCTGGTGGCCGAGTCGCAGCTTGTGTTTTTGGGAGTTCCGCCATCTCTCTCGTACCGTCGCCTCTTTCTTACTGGGCGTTTGGGATTCTTAGTGGGCCTTTGGGATTCCCAAGGAGGCCCGTTATCACTTGGGGTTATAAGTTACCATTCCTTCACCCCTGAGCTCATTTCTCACTTTTCACTCCACGAATTTACTTTTGTTCTCTAAGTCTTCTGCTAGCGGCGCTCTTGCTCCACGGTGCTGACGTTAGCTGTCGCGTGGGCCAGGCAATTTCCGGCGAGCATTTTCCGACCGTGAACGTCACTTCAAAGGTTAGTTTGTCTTTGCCTTTGCTTTTTCAAGAGATGTCAAGGGTTAGCTCGGGTAGTGGTACCTCGTCCTCGGGCGGTGATGGCGCCGGGGAGAGGAGTAGGGCGGAAGCTCGAAGGAAGGGGAAGCAGATGGCCGAACCGCTGGCTGCCGGGTCGAGGATCGGGAAGAAGAAGAGGACGGGGGAGACCTCGCCCCCCATAGTGGAGGTGATTGTGGAGAACCCGAAACGAGCCCCCGAGATAGGGCAATATCCTTCCGTCCTGTCCGGGCATTCGGGAGTCCGGCAGTACGAGGGTGATCTTTTGGAGAAAGCGATCTACGGAAAGTCGAAGATCGTCGAGGAGCCTAGTCCGTTCCTTCACTCCGAAGCCGACGAGCACACTTCGTCGTTGTCTGAGAAGGATCTTCTTCGGATCAGGAAGGCCTTCGCTATCCCGTCGGAGTACAAGCTGATGGTCGCTGGCCCCGGGGTGCGAGCAAACTCTAAGTTGCCGTCGTCGGACATGTGCATGTTTGACGTCGACTCCTTGAACGCGGGACTGCATTTTCCGCTGCACCCTTTCATACATCAGATCCTCGGCTGGTATTGTCTCGCCCCTACTCAGTTCAGTCCGAACACTTGGCGTCATGTGAACGCATTCTTGCTTCAGTGCCACCGAGCCGAGGTAGCGCCGGATCTGTCAGTTTTCCGGGGCCTGTATCGGATAAACAGGCAACACCAGACGGAGTACCGGTACTATTTGGGACCGAGGAGAGGTGTTAAGATTGTAGAGAATCCCGACTCCCTTAAGGGTTGGAGGGAGAAGTATTTTATCGTAAGGGGTGAAGTGATTCGGCATATTCCGTCCCGGTGGAAGGTGAAAGTGCCGAAATTTGCGCGAAGCGACCCCGCACTATCTGAGGCCGAGGAGGACGTAGCGAGGAGGATCACGGCCCTTCCGGTACTGAGTTGGAGGGAGTTGACCGAAGAGGTGTTGTTCGGGTCCGGACTAAGCCCCATCGACCCGAGTACGCTCTTGACATCTCATTCATTTTTTTTTTCTAAGTCTTCAATTCGTCTGTCTTGATTCGGTTTTTTTTTTTTGTTGATGCAGAGTCGATGAAGATTGACTTTAAAGCTATGATGGCCGATAGGTCCAAGCTGACCGGGACCAAAAAGAGGAAGAGGGCGGCCGAGGGTGCGTCTTCGGGTGCTCAGCCCGCGGTCGCCACTAACGTTGCTCCGCCTCCCCCGGCTACCGAGGCGCCTTCGGAGGTTGTGGTGGTGGAGGGGACCTCGGCCCCTGTCGCCCCGTCTGTGAACGAGGGCGTCTTTGATGTCAATGCGGCGCTGGCGCTCGAGTTTCCCCCATTGACTCAGGACGCCGAGGAAATCCTGACCGAGCAGCACAAGCAGTTGTTTGTGCCGAACTGGTTGGTGAGGAATCATGATGGTTTCCTCGGCAATTCGCAGATGTCAATGCAGGTCGTCAAACACTTGGCGACCCCGAAGGATAAGGCCGCGCTGAAGGCAGGGAGGGTTGGCGACGACACTTATGAAGTCGCCCGGGGGCTTGTTTCGGTAAGTGTTCGCAAATTTCTTCAAGTTTGTTACTCGGCGTGTACTTCGTACTTATCGTTGTCTTCGTAGGCCACCGTTCACTTCGGCCATCTCATGGAGGCGTTCGCCGCACAGGAGAAGGAGCTGAAGTCCGCCAGCGAGAAAGACAGGCTGGCGAAGGTCAGGGCGGTCAAGGATCTCGAGGCCGAGCAGAGGCGAGCCGAGGCCTTGGACGTTCGGGTGGCCGACCTTACTGCCGACCTGAAGAAAGCGAAGGAGGGCCTTGAAGCGGAGTCCGCCAAAGCCGCCAAGGCCGCCCAAGAACTTGCTGCGGCATTGAAGTCCTTGGCCGACGAGAAGGCGGAGAGGGAAGCGCAGGCCGCGAGGATCAGGGCGGAGGTTGAAGCCGAGATCGAGGCAGAGGCGAAGAAACATATGGCTGAGAACATGGAGCGATCCTACCAGACGGCCCTGGACCACGTCCAGGCTCGTGTCCCCGGATTCGAGCGAGTTGGCTATCGACTGTGGCCCGAGTCGCCCGTAGACGACGAGGAGGGGGATGATGAGGTCGAAGTCGAAGGCGAAGACGGGGGGAAGAGGATGACCCGGCTAAGGGAGAGATCGAGGGGCCGCCCGTCGATGCGTCCGGGGTGGGAGCGGAGACGCAGGTGGACCCTTGATTCTCTCGTTAATCTTTTTGTAGTTTTTGTTCTGCTTTTTCTTCCGAACTTTGTAACGCCTTTTGCAGACTGGCCACCGCTTCTTGATGAATGAAAAAACGTTTTGTCTTTGAAATTGTCTAAGTGTTTGGTTCGGTCGTAGGATAGGCCCCCGTCACGACGATGGCTCGGCGACAAGTAGAGCTGTTCCATCTATCTCTCGTGAAACGCCTCGAGGGCGAGATCGACCTGACGAGGAGGATACTGTACAATGTGGAGAAGAAGAACGGGGATCTGTTGGCCGAGGTGTACCACTTGCGGATAGCCGAAGCCGAGCTAGTTGCTAAGGAGGAAGAATTGGCTTCTGTTTTGGCCGAACGAGATGAGCTCGTGAAGAAAGTCGAGCATCTGCAAAGGGTGACAGTCGACAAGAGTATCGAGGTGACCCATCTGCGTCGTGTCATATCTGACAGCGCCGAATACCCTGGATCGGCGAAGCTTCCACGGTTCAAAATTGTCGTGAGGGACGAGGCGCTAAAGAACCGGATCGTTGAATTGGAGGAGGAGGTCGCTCGGCTCAAGCCTCAGCCGGTGAGGGCCAACGTCCGGAGCACCTCGTGTACTCGCGAAGAGATTGAGCGAGGTATCACGTTTTATCAAGCGGCGACCCGGACTCCTATCATCGGGATATCAGCCGCCGACGCACAAAGCGGTGTGGCGGTGTCTTCAAGTGGTGCTTCGGTCGGGGCGACTGTGAGGGTCAGCGGCGAAGGGGCGTCCCGGTTCGTTGGCTTGGAGACGAGTTCGGAGGCCAAGAAGCGCCGACCCAAAGTGTCGTTGAACCGGAGTGTCCCCCTTCCTCGGAGGAAATGAGCGGGTCATGCCTTCTGATATTTTTGTTGAACTCGCTGTTGTAATCTTTTTGTAAACTCGTCCAAGTCATTAATAAAATTGGTGTTGATTTATCCGAAGTGTCTTCTATTGGCTATTCATCGAGTCTTTTGTCGCAGCTCTGATCCTGTCGCTCGGCTATTGGTGCCGGTCGACGTGGGGTGTCCATAGCCGTTGGATGGTGGCGCGAATCCAGAAGCAGGCCCAAGTCCCAAGAAAACGTTATCTTGTCGTTTTGTGGGCACGTGGCGCAACTGGATCCACTCATCACGCTCTGGCACGCAATTTGAGGGGATCTAACGGCGAGTTGCCTTCGGGATGATATTTTGCCAAAAACGAGGGTCGGTACCTCGTTAGTTCGGCGCAATTTATGGTCGAAACGAATTCTCCAATAATGTGTTGCTCTGACTCTGTTGTTCGGCTTTTGGCGCCGATCGACGTGGGATGTCCATAACCGTTGGATGGTGGCACGAATCCAGAGGCAGGCCCAAGTCCCAAGAAAACGTTATCTTGTCGTTTTGTGGGCACGTGGCACAACTGGATCCACTCATCACGCTCTGGCACACAATTTGAGAGGATCTAACGGCGAGTTGACCCCGGGATGATTTTTTGCCCAAAACGAGGATCGGTACCTCGTCAGTTCAGCATAATTCATGGTCGGGACGAATTCCGGCCCGTTTGAGGACGAGTCGGAGAGATAGAGTCGAGCCATAGGAGAGATCCGGTCGTCAGATTAGTTTAAGGGATGCAGGAGCAGTTTCGAATGGCGAGCTACTTCTAGTCCGCTTAGGAGCGGACTTGCGAAGCAAAATCGAGCCAAGTGTTGGACTCCGATCCATTCAACGGCTGCAGGAGCAATTTCGAACGGCGATCTGCCCCCGGCCCGTCCGAAGACGGGCCGAGTAGGAAGAGTCGAGCCGAGTGCTGGACTCCGAACCATTGTGTGATTAGTTTAAGAGATGCAGGAGCAGTTTCGAATGGCGAGCTACTTCTAGTCCGCTTAGGAGCGGACTTGCGAAGCAAAATCGAGCCAAGTGTTGGACTCCGATCCATTCAACGGCTGCAGGAGCAATTTCGAACGGCGATCTGCCCCCGGCCCGTCCGACGACGGGCCGAGTAGGAAGAGTCGAGCCGAGTGCTGGACTCCGAACCATTGTGTGATTAGTTTAAGAGATGCAGGAGCAGTTTCGAATGGCGAGCTACTTCTAGTCCGCTTAGGAGCGGACTTGCGAAGCAAAATCGAGCCAAGTGTTGGACTCCGATCCATTCAACGGCTGCAGGAGCAATTTCGAACGGCGATCTGCCCCCGGCCCGTCCGAAGACGGGCCGAGTAGGAAGAGTCGAGCCGAGTGCTGGACTCCGAACCATTGTGTGATTAGTTTAAGAGATGCAGGAGCAGTTTCGAATGGCGAGCTACTTCTAGTCCGCTTAGGAGCGGACTTGTGAAGCAAAATCGAGCCAAGTGTTGGACTCCGATCCATTCAACGGCTGCAGGAGCAATTTCGAACGGCGATCTGCCCCCGGCCCGTCCGACGACGGGCCGAGTAGGAAGAGTCGAGCCGAGTGCTGGACTCCGAACCATTGTGTGATTAGTTTAAGAGATGCAGGAGCAGTTTCGAATGGCGAGCTACTTCTAGTCCGCTTAGGAGCGGACTTGCGAAGCAAAATCGAGCCAAGTGTTGGACTCCGATCCATTCAACGGCTGCAGGAGCAATTTCGAACGGCGATCTGCCCCCGGCCCATCCGACGACGGGCCGAGTAGGAAGAGTCGAGCCGAGTGCTGGACTCCGAACCATTGTGTGATTAGTTTAAGAGATGCAGGAGCAGTTTCGAATGGCGAGCTACTTCTAGTCCGCTTAGGAGCGGACTTGCGAAGCAAAATCGAGCAAGTGTTGGACTCCGATCCATTCAACGGCTGCAGGAGCAATTTCGAACGGCGATCTGCCCCCGGCCCGTCCGAAGACGGGCCGAGTAGGAAGAGTCGAGCCGAGTGCTGGACTCCGAACCATTGTGTGATTAGTTTAAGAGATGCAGGAGCAGTTTCGAATGGCGAGCTACTTCTAGTCCGCTTAGGAGCGGACTTGCGAAGCAAAATCGAGCCAAGTGTTGGACTCCGATCCATTCAACGGCTGCAGGAGCAATTTCGAACGGCGATCTGCCCCCGGCCCGTCCGAAGACGGGCCGAGTAGGAAGAGTCGAGCCGAGTGCTGGACTCCGAACCATTGTGGGATAAGGGAATTAGAGGCGGAAGTACGCGATAATGTAAAAAAAACTTTATTTATTTATTAATATCTAATGGTCGGCTGCTTCTAAAGTTGCTAGCCGTTATTACAATGAAAAAAAAAAACAAAGGAAAAATTACTAGTAGCAGGAGTGGTGGCCCGACATCTCGAGTTACTTAGATAGGCGGGGTTGCCTTCTCTTGGTATTTCAAAAGATGGTCGGCGTTCCAAGTCCTGGGAATTTCTCTACCCTCAAGGTCTTCTAGCTTGTACGCACCGGGGCGGATCACTTTGGATACTTTGTACGGTCCCTCCCAATTTGGGGCCAGTTTGCTCTTCTGTCCGGGGAACGAAATGGCCAGCTTTCGGAGGACCAGATCCCCCTCTTTCAGGTCGGTTGGGCGGACCCGTTTGTTGTAGGCGAGTTCGATTCTTCTTCGGTAACCTTGCTGCCGTATGGCTGCTCTTTCCCGAATTTCGTCTATCAAATCTAGGCTCGTTCTGAGCTCCCTGGCATTCTGTTCTTCTTCGAAGGCTATCAGGCGAGGAGAGGGTATTCCAACTTCTAGTGGGATGAGGGCCTCGGACCCATAGGTGAGATTGAACGGACTCTCGCCTGTCGGGGTCCGCTTCGTGGTTCGGTAATTCCACAACACATTGGGCAGCTGATCGACCCACAATCCCTTGGAGCACTTATCGAGTCTCTTCTTGATGCCGGGGAGGATCTGTCGGTTGGCATTCTCGGCTTGGCCATTTGACTGGGGATGAGAGACTGAGGAGAAGCGGTGCTGTATGGCTAGGTCTTCACATAAGGCTCGGAAGGCAGCTCCAGCGAACTGCGTACCGTTATCTGTAACTATGACTCGGGGAACACCGAACCGGCAGATTACATTTTTCCAGAAGAATTGAACGACTCTATGTTCGGTAATCGTAGCCAGGGGCTCGGCCTCTACCCATTTCGAGAAATAGTCGACTGCCACGACTAGGAACTTCAATTGCCCGGGGGCCGGTGGAAATGGCCCAAGCAAGTCCATCCCCCACATTGCAAAGGGGATCGGACTTGATAGGGAGGAGAGTGGTGCTTGCGGAAGGCGTCGGATGTCGGAATACTTCTGGCAGGAGGCGCATTGCCGAACGTGTCGTTCGGCATCCCGTAGGAGAGTGGGCCAGTAATACCCGTAGTTTAACACTTTACGTGCCAAGGCTCTGGAGCCGGAGTGGGCTCCGCCAATGCCCTCATGGAGCTCTTGTAGGGCGTAATCAGCTTGTCCGGGTGAGAGGCATCTTAGGTAGGGCCGACCATCTACCTGGGTGAAGGAGCGCTTATACAGAATGCCTTCGACCAGTATGTGACGCTCGGCTCGGGTCCTTATCTTGCGGGCTTCCTTCGGATCCCTTGGGAGGAGTCCGTCTCTTAAAAACTCGATGAGGGGCTTCATCCAATTATCTTCGAGGGGAAGTGGCAGTGTTTCGACGGAGTTGAAAGCCTCGTCCTCTATGCTTGGCTTGAGGAGTACTTCTATCAGAACAGTTTGTTCAAGGCCTTGCAGGGATGAGGAAGCTAATTTGGACAGGGCGTCGGCCTGGGCATTTTCCTCCCTGGGGATTCTTCGGATGTGGGCCTCCTCGAAGTGCGCCATGAGGCTCTTCACTTTAGCCAGGTACCTTACCATCCTGTCATCGCGGGCTTCATATTCGCCGAGGACCTGGTTGACGACCAACTGAGAGTCGCTGAAGATCTGCAGGCGTCGCGCCCCTGCGTTTCGGGCCATCCCGAGGCCGGCTGTGAGTGCCTCGTATTCGGCTTCGTTATTCGAGGCTTTAAAGTTTATCCGGAGGGAATATTGAAGGACAAAGTCGTCTGGGCCCGCAAGGATGACCCCAGCCCCGCTCCCCTCGTTGCAAGAGGATCCGTCGACATATACCGACCAGACAGGCGGGCCCTTCGTTGTCTGCTGGGGGTCGGGGATAGTCGTTTCCACTATGAATTCGGCCAGCGCCTGCGCCTTGATGGCGGTTCGAGGCTGATAAGTAATATCGTGTTGGCTCAGCTCGATCGACCACTTCATGAGGCGGCCGGAAGTCTCTGGCTTGTGAAGGATCTGTCTCAACGGCTGGTCGGTAAGAACGACCACCGAATGAGACTGGAAGTATGGCCGAAGCTTTCTTGCAGCCATTATCAGGGCGTAGGCTATTTTCTCAATTTTCGGGTACCGGAGCTCGGCGTCCCGGAGCACTTTGCTGACGTAGTAAATGGGCTTCTGAGTTCTTTCTTCTTCCCTGACTAAGACCGCACTTAGTGTCTGTTCCGAGGCTGCCAAGTAGAGGTAGAGGGGTTCGCCCGGTATGGGTTTGCTGAGAAGGGGTGGATTGACGAGGTAAGCTTTAAGCTGGTCGAAGGAATCTTGTTGTGGCTGCCCCCACTCGAACCCCTTAGTCCCCCTCAGGGTTTTGAAGAACGGGAGGCACTTCT
Source organism: Hemerocallis citrina (assembly GCA_017893485.1). Lineage (NCBI taxonomy): Eukaryota > Viridiplantae > Streptophyta > Magnoliopsida > Asparagales > Asphodelaceae > Hemerocallis > Hemerocallis citrina. The sequence continues at coordinate 325,019,705 of CM030360.1, read as the reverse complement.
CCCCAGACTTCGACAAAAAGCGCCCAATGGCGGCTAAACGACCTGTCAGTTTCTGAACTTCTTTGACGTTTCTAGGCGGGGCCATGTCCAGTATGGCCCTGATCTTCTCCGGATTTGCCTCTATCCCTCGTTGGCTAACCATAAAGCCGAGGAACTTGCCTGATGAGACGCCGAACGCACACTTGTTCGGGTTGAGCCTCATATTGTGCTTTCTCAAAACATCGAACGCTTCTTGGAGGTCGGCCTTATGATCAACGCCTCGGATGCTTTTCACAAGCATGTCGTCCACGTAGACTTCCATGTTCCGGCCAATCTGGGCCTGGAATACCTTGTTGACGAGACGTTGATACGTTGCCCCTGCGTTCTTCAGGCCGAACGGCATGACTCGGTAACAATAGAGTCCTTGGTCTGTTACAAAAGACGTCTTCGGAATATCCGGGGGGAACATCCTTATCTGATTGTAACCCGAGAAAGCGTCCATGAAGCTGAGGAGCTCATGTCCCGAGGTTGCGTCAATCAGGGTGTCAATGCTCGGCAGAGGGAAGGGGTCTTTAGGGCAGGCCTTGTTGAGGTCAGTGAAATCAATACAGATTCTCCATGTTCCATTGGATTTCTTCACCATGACTACGTTTGACAACCACTCCGGATAATTCACCTCCTGTATGAATCGGGCTTTCAGCAATTTGTCTACCTCCTCTTTGATGGCGAGCTGGCGCTCGGGGGCGAACTTGCGCCTCTTCTGCTGGACCGGTTTGGACCCCGGATCAACGCTGAGGCGGTGGACCAAGAGTTCTTCGGAGATACCGGGCATGTCCGCCGCTGACCACGCGAAGAGGTCTTGGTTGGCCCGGATGCATTTCACAATATTGGAATGTAGGGCGGACGGAAGGGCCTTGCTGACATAAAACTTACGGGTCGGCTCCTGCTCCGAGAAGAGTATTTCCTCCAGCTCATCTACCGGCTCGGGAGTCGGCCGAGCGGCATCTTGTGGGATCTCGAGTGTTTCTAAGGAGAGGACGGGTCCGAGTGTGGAAGTCATGTAACACTTGCGGGCCTGTTCCTGATTGCCCTTAACTTCTCCCACTCCAGCCCGAGTGGGGAATTTCATTTTGAGATGATAGGCAGAAGGGACGGCCTCAAGGGCGGCTAGGCCGGGCCGACCCAAAATGACGTTATAGGCCGCTGGGACATCTACGACCATGAAATCCATTGACTCCGTGCGGGCAGTAGGAGTTTTGCCTGCTGTGACATCGAGGGTAATCACTCCTTCGATCGTCACCGGCACTCCCGTGAACCCATGGAGCGTATACCCGGCGGGCTTCAGTCTGTCTCGGGAGAGCTTCAGCCCCTTAAAAGCATCTAGGAATAGGATGTTTACGGAGGAGCCGTTATCCACTAGGATTCTTTCGACTTTGAAATTGGCCATGTGAAGGTTGATGACGAGTGCGTCACAATGAGGGGTGCGGACGCCCTCGAGATCTTCGTCAGAGAAGGTGACGGGCACTCCGAGTCCTTTGGGGGGAGGGGTGGCTCAGACAGAATTCACTTCTCTAATAAAAGCTTTCCGAGAAGAGTTCGAGGAGCCCCCCATGGATAAGGTGGAGGACTCGCTCTTCCTCGAACTCTGGCGTCTCTTCCCGTTCTGGACGTTTGTTAGCCCCCCGAGGCTGGGGAGGAAGTTCGGCTCCATCCTTCCTTACGAACTTCGCCAGCTGCCCCCTCTGGATAAGGGCTTCGATCTCGTTTCTCAGAGCCCGACAGTCGTTGGTGTCATGCCCATGGTCCCGGTGATAACGGCACCATTTGTCTTTATCCCTCCTTTTGGCTGGGGTGTTCATCTTTGGAGCTGGAGGTAGGACCCCTTCTTTTTCGACTTCCATGAAAATGGCGGAGATGTTTGTGGTGAGGGGAGTAAACTTTTCAAATCTAGGGGGAGGCCGGCGCTGGCCAGCATTATCCTTCTGAAACTTTTTGGGTCCCTCTTCTTCCGTTCCCTTCCTCTTAGACCCGGAGGCGGTTGCTTCCCAGTTGGGCGGTTCCTCAGCCTCTTCAGCTCGGATGTACTTTTCAGTGCGGAGGAGGAGGTCAGAAAAGTCACGTGGCGGTTTCTTGGCAAGGGAGGAGCGGAGGTTGGAATTTAGGATGTTGGACTGGAACGCCGCGGTAGCGACGGATTGGTCGAGGGATGCGATGGTTCTGGCCTCGGCTGTGAACCTCTTCACGTAGTCCCTCAATTTCTCCCCCTTCTGCTGACGGAGGTGCAATAGGGAAATGCTGGTCTTCTCGGCCCTTCGGCTGCTGACGAAATGGGTGATGAACAGGGTCTCGAACTGTTCGAAGGAGAATATTGACGCCGGGGCAAGACGAGAGTACCATTCTCGAGCTGGGCCTTTCAGAGTTGCAGGGGAATGTTTTGCAGAGGAGGGCATCGGACGCTTGATGGAGGAGCATCAAAGTCTTAAAGCTTTCGATGTGATCGACTGGATCGGTCTCCCCAGTGTAGTTCTCGAACTGGGGAGGTTTGAAACCGAAGGGAACAGGAGTATCTACTATGGTCCGGGAGAACGGGGGTCGGCTAGGACGGAGGGTCCTCCCTCTGAGTTCTTCTTCTCGGTTTATCTGTCCCAAGAGTTTTTCCACCTCGTTCAGGCGGCGGTTCATGGTGTCATCTCTCCGACGGTGATCTGCCGAGCCACGGGACTCGTCTTCGTATGAGAGGGAGCGAGGGCTACGGCGATGGTAGCTTCGAGAACGTCGAGGACTCGGGGTGCGTCTGGAATTGGTAGGAGCGGGTCGAGGAGAAGGGGATCGTCGGCGAGGGCTCCGGACCGGAGGAGGGGATGGGGCCCTTTGCTCATTGGGGTTCTGACGGAGGTTGAGGGCCTGTTGTACCATTGCTTGGAGTTGTTGGAACTCGGCACGGGTGATGGGTGCCTCATTGTTCCGGGGCTGCTGCCGACCCGCTGGAGAGTGCCTCCTTCGGTAGTGATCGGGGGAGTCCTTTCTCCCTCTTCGGACGGGGGATCTCCTGCGCTCTCGGTGTCGGGGGGATTGCTCTCGCTGGCGGGAGGCTTCCCCCCGAGCCCGCTTCTCATCCAGATGGCGACGAAGGTCGTCATCTTCCGGGCGTTTGGGAGGGGTATTGCGGCGACCAGAGGCCCGGGGATGATGGGAGGCCATGGAGGCACTGGAGGCGGTGTGGTTGGGTATGTTCTCTTGGTGAAGAGGCTGTTTCTGGGGGTTAGGCCCCTTCGGATCAGGATGTGGAGGGTTCCGCTGGAGGGGCTCTTCCACGGTAGGAGGGAGCTGCCCTTGTTGCTGAGCGGGATCAGGAAGGACTTCTTGCTGGTCAGGGTTGGGCGCTCGGTTGGAGCCCCTAGATCTGACTTTGCGAGGCGGCATGGCTGGAGAAAACCTGTTCACCGGGAAGAGGAGAGGTCTCTATTCGTTAGTTTCCCACAGACGGCGCCAATCTGTTGCCGCTAAATTCGGTGTGGGGGCAAACAGATGAATTTGTGAGTTCTTGGGGAAACTGAATAGGAGAACCTGTATACCTGTTCCGTTGAACTCTGATCGTCGCTCCCGCCGTGCACCTGCAAAAAGTGCGAGACACCGGGGTTGTTCCCGGCGACGCACCCTCCGACGCTCAAGTCAGTAACCAGAATTGATTATGAAAGAGCGTTTAGCTAGAGAAAGATTGATTACCTCTTAATGGAGATGGGTGAGGGGTATTTATAGGCGTCTTAGGGACTGGTTTTAGGAATGTAATCCCCGTGATTAGATAAGGAATATTCCTCGTAATCAGATAAGGCATGTAATCTGATAAGGTATATCCCCTATAATCAGTTAAGGAATTTAATCCCTAATCCCCAGTGAAAAGATAGCTGTGAATCACGGCCGTTGATTTAGATCTAATCAGGGACCTTGATTGTATCTTGTCGGATCGGGTTGGTAGCGGGTTGAAACCCGTACCCAGCTGAGGTGGATCCGTTTGCGGGTTATTGGATCTGTGAGAAGGAGACCCAGTACCCGCTTCGGACCCATTTGCATGTGAAATTACCATTTTACCCCTGAGCTTTAAGATTCGAGTCCGATGTGAACGGTCCCGATTTAATCCTTTTTTTAGCCATATCATATAGTATGAAGTATAATAAGTATAATATATATGATGGTCTCATATGGTTATGGTTTTAGAATTTTTGCTATTCCATTATAGCTAAACTATAAAATATATCGAAAACTTTGTACACGCGTATGATTTTTTTTATCTATATGCTACCTATCGAAACTATTTGCAGAAAAATGACACTTGCCAAAGAATTTGCAGAAAGATGACGGAGTTTAGTTGTTTCATGCTCGCCGTTAAGACACGGCAAGTTTGGTGTTAATTTTTTTAGGAACTCGTAATTCTCAAAGACGAATTCAGTTCAAAATTTTCAATGAAAACTCGTTGTTCCCAGTGGCGAAGATATTTATACCAGACTTGTTATTGAGAACATCGAGTTTAGTTCAAAATTTTCAATGAAGACTCACCGTTCCCAACGGCAATGACATTTGTACTAAACTTGTTGCCGGGAACGATGAGGATGTATGATTTTTTCACAGTGAAACATTCTGTTTGACTTAGTGAATTTTCAGGAAAAAACTCCATAGATTTTTTGTTCGAACTAAACTCGTCATTCCCAACAGCGAGTTTATTGAAAATGTCCTCACCATTGGGAAAGCCGAGTTTTTATTGAAAATTTTGAACTAAACTTGTCGTTCCCAACAGCAAGTCTAGTGTAAATGTCATCGCCGTTGGAAACGGCGAGTCTTAATTGAAATTTTTGAACTAAACCCGTCGTTGGAAACAACGAGTCACTCAAAAAAAAAAACTGTACTCGCCGTGTTTCAATGGCGAGCATGAAACAACTAAACACTCCATTGAGAACGGCGAGTTTAGTTGTTCAACCCACGAACGCAAATATTTTGACAACTGTCATCTTTCTACAAATAGTTTCGAAAATTGGCATATAAAAAAAATCCGTATAGACTTGAAAATGGTGAGATTGTTCCTTTATTAGTATAAAGCTAAATTTAAAAAAACCCCACTAAACCTTGGGCGATTTTAAAAAAATCGTACTAAGTTATTTTTTTTATATATATATAAAAAAAACCGCACAAAACTATAGTTTAAAAAAAGGTTATATTTAAAAAAACTTCACTGAACTTTGGGTGATTTAAAAAAAACCGCACTAAGTTTTTTTCTGTTTTTTTTCTTTCCAGCTATTATGTTCAATGCTAATGTGTTGGTCTTATTCTACTATGTGATTGTATTTGGTCTTTTCCAGGAGGATGTCAGCTTCCTTTGAGCTGACCTTGTTTCCTATTTGTTGTGTGTATGGATGTCGCAGTCCATTTGTTTGGACTCTTTTTCAGGCTCAGCTATTTGGGATGAGCTTCCTTCCAGCGTCGCACTTCGGCTGGCGATGGTCACCTCCTTGGTCCAATGCGTTTTGAACTCACTAGTAGAGTTTGGTTTTGTTTCATTGCTTTTTTGTCTGGCTGTTAGTTCTACTTCTAGTTTGCTTTGTTTGGGATTGTTTGGTTGAGTTTAGGCGGCTCTTTAGTTGCTGCCTGTGATTATCTATTTACTATGTCACAATGTGTTTTCTTGTAGCTTGCAATTGTTTTCATACCCTTTTGCTTTTTTCTGTTCACCTTAGCGAATTTGCTTTGGTTTGTTTTTTATTTCGTTCTCCTTTCCGTTCTGTCCTGGTCTCTCAGTAGATCGTCTCCCCATTGAATGGGTGGAGTTTTTGGGCTTGCGGTTATACTCAGGTCTGTTGTTGTAGTAGAGGACGTTAAGCCTGTTTTGTAACTTTGTTCAGGCGAGTCTCTGGTCAGTTAATGTTGTTCAGGGCAATGGTGCCCTTTTTTACCGCCTTGTTGTGTGTTGCTGATGGATTGGTTCGCTGCTCTTTTGTTTGTTTGCTCCTTCGTGCACTTTTGTGGGTATCGGTCAGCTCTGGCGGCTGCTCCTTGTCCGTAATCCTCTCATCCTTGGGTCTCATCCTCTTCGTTCGGTGGATGTTGCATTTGCGTTGCCTTTTCCTTGGTGGCGCTGGAGTGTGGCCCGGCTCTCTCGTACCAGTGGTCCTGCTGTCTTACATTGTGTCTGTCGCCGCTTGAGTTGTGTGTGGCAATGCGCTATGTTGCCTGTTTTCATTTTTCTGTGCGGTGTCCTTGTTGTAATCTTCTTTTATTCTAGTTATACTGCGTGTACAATTGTCTATGTGCTTGTTCTCTTGCTCTAATATTATGTTGGGCTGGAGTCGTAAGACTCTATCCTCGTTAATCAAAAAAAAAGTTTTTTTTTTAATATAAAAAAAGCCGCACAAAACTTTAGTTTAAAAAAACTCACTTTAACAGAGTGAGGTTTCCGTTATGCTAAATTTTAAAAAACCACATTAATCTTTCATTTGTGGTTAAAAAAACGTCACTTAACTAATCAGATGTTTAAATAAATCCCCCTGAATTAACCCTAGCCCTAACCTTAACCCTAACTCTGTTAGTATGTGTTTTTTTAAACAATAGTTTTGTGCTTTTTTTTTAATAAAAAAAAACTTAGTGTGATTTTTTTAAAATGGCCCAAAGTTTAGTGAGTTTTTTTTTTAAATTTAGCCTTTGTATAACTACTTCATGCAAAGTTTTAAGACTATTTGGATAACTATAGTATACTGAAAATTTATTGAAGGATTTTCTGTCCTGAAATCTGGACAGATTGCATCTCCTGTTTTCAGTTTCTCTCGACAGTGACAAAACACAACTAAATGTCATATTTTCTTGATTTTAAGTTGTATAAAATTGAGTCTCTATATTTTTCAGATTAGCAAGAATTATATTTAAAGGTATGAGATGATCTCTCATATGGTTTAAAGTTTTCCAAATTAATTCCTTCTTCTCTATTTGGTCAGCAGTTGAGTTCTTTTGTCTATATGTATTCTTGCTAGCTGTTTAATTCATTTTCGAATGCTTTTGGGAGAGAAAATGTTGTTCAATTGTTATGTACCCTGAGTTATGTGTAGGCTAAAGCTGGTTCCGTGATGTACTCTTATTAATAGGTCTGCATAGGCTACAGTTTGTTCTATAATGCGGGGGGCTGTTAGTTTTTGAGTAAAATGTACATGCATGCTCTAAGAATTATACTGAGCTTTTCTATGTAAAGAAAAACCGATGCCAACCATCTATGTTCTATGTTCTGGTGATGAATGAATTTTCTGTGCATCTTCGTTGGCGCACAGGTGTTTTAGGTGTGGATGCATAACTGTAATTCTTTATTGCTTACCGTTCTTGTTCCACTTCAGCTTAATTCGGGACTATGATTTCATCGAAATTTGTTTCATCAGATAATTTCGGGACTTGATTTTCTTTTGGGCAGAGAGCGCAAAAGACCACATCCATGAGCCATTGCTACAATAGCAACTGTAGGATGATGAGAAGATCGAGATCAACCTCATCATCGGCTAGAGCCTTGCGCCCAGTGTTGTTCGAAGACTGGATTTTCTTTATGTGTTTTATTTCCTGCTTAGTTTATTGTCTATCCTTGTACGGTCATTGAATGTTGATGAGTTTGTACTCTTTTACTCTGTTTTTAACTTTTTACCCAGGTCCTCTCAATTTGTTTCTTACTTCCTAATGAAAGAGGATAGTCATGCTCTACCTTCAAATAATAATAATAACAAAACAGAACTACATTTGGGCAATTGCTACATAACATTGCAGAAAGATGCCAAATTCAGCTAATGTGGCAAATGCACAGGACTACACAGTAACTACAAAAACGCCAAATCTCATATTAGGGAGTTGGAAAACAGATTCAATATTGTGCTACTCGACCAATTCCGAACATAAAGTAACGCATGTAAATTAATTTAAAGCAAACAAATGAAAATTTTGAACTCATATAGCAAGGAAAACATATCAAAATAACAGATATGGTGCGTGTGTGTATATATATACAGTTCCCTTCCGTTGTGCACTAGGCCTCCGCGTGCACTCGGCCTTCCCGTCTTCGTATTGACGATCCAAACAGTTCATACTAATCTACACATCTAAACTAAATATATAAAATCAAATCATTTAAAATTCATTTGCCCACCCATTGAAGTGTTACAAAATTATATGGGTGAAAATCGTTGTTTTTTATAGTTACATGATGGATGGGCAAATGAATTTTAAATGATTTAATTTACATATTTAGACTAAATTAGATGTGTAAATCAATATGAACAGTTCGGATCGTCAATACGAATGCGGGAATGCCGAGTGCACAAGAAAAGGGGACTATATATATATACCACCCGTCAATAGTACAGTACCAACACACAAACTGTATAAAGTATTATAGAAAAGCATTAAGCATTAAGGTTTAACAAGGCATTATTGACAACTTATTATAGACACCATAATACTGTTGATGCCAGACAGGGTAACTAGAGAAAGACAATAGTTAGTTCCTATGGGAAATTAAACATCCTGTGGGGTCTGCCAAGTCCGGAATGCAAGTGGAGTGTCCTGCTCGGTGAAACCTGAATTACATCATGAAGCTCTGCAAGAAAATAAACAAGCCATGCAACATGTGAGAAAATTATTCCATAACAAGCCTAATCAGGAGAAGCAAAGCACAATCGCAGATCAATCAAAAGGACTAATAATAGTACAGGGTGGGACATCATCAACAAGTTTAACAGATTCAGATTCAGCAACGTTTCTAGAATGGGAGCATGATGGAGCAATATCCAAAGTCTATCCCAGATAAGTTATGTATAGAAAAAGTTCATGCCCCGTACAAATGTATGCCTAGAGACTATAAAGTTCGGACAAACTATATGCACAGAACCAACTCCAAAGAATGACTTCCGAGCCTACCATGTTACTGGATAAAACTTATGTCACATTTAACAGAGTCTAAAGTTGCAGCCTGCGGGTGTAGGCCAAATTACAACTTAAGCGGGAATGCAACTCCAAGAATAAAATGCAGCAATTTTAACAATGGCATGTCAATGACAAGGATTCCCAGCAAAGACCTGTTAACTAGGAATAGTATATTTCCAATTTAAAAGGTAAAAATGCATTTGCAAAGACCATCATTTAAATTAAAAGGAAATCATATGTTCCCTTAACAGTTCCTAGAAAAAGCAAAATTTTCCTTCAACGTTGTCTACCCAGTTTCTGACAGAAATGGGGAACTATCTGAAAGTCTGACATTTCTTTGGGGGTGAACATAGCATGGGCAAAAGCTAAATATAATATGCTCTAGAAGCAACAACCTAATCTTCTCATAACGTCTTTGAATACTTTGAATGCAACAGATCTCATCTAACCGCTACCACAGACGTTAAGTTAGCAACTTTAGCTCATGGTGTAGTCCTAAAAACTGGTGCTAATAAACAAGCCGTTTGGAGTAGGTGAATGATGCCACACACATTTATGAGGATACCTACATCTATTTTATTCAAACAAGTTAAATAAGAATATGAATATATTTTTTCTAAAAGAAAACAGCTTAATCTTTTGTAACACCTTCGCAATTTATTTTTCAGAATAGGCATAATAGTAATACTCTTAGTTTCTGCAACTTTCTTGACAATTCATTTTATACGTTAAGGATGTATTTATCAATAAATGAGATGTGGCATCACATTCCAATCTCTGTGTTTGGTATTACTGATTGGAATATTCCAATTAGTAATCACAGTGCCATGAGAATCCAATCCGAGTGTTTGGAATATACTAGCCAGTAATTGAGTTTTGTCATTGGTAAAACTTAGGGCATGATAGTTACGACATATTCGCTCATCAGTAGCATGAGAACAGCATGAATGATAATTTTCACCAAAACAGAAAATTTCAAGGCAAAATGCAGTTTTCTTGAAACATTTAGTGTTTTGTAGGTTTGTCTATCTTTCCCTGACTACTTTTAGTTAGTGTAGGAATTGCACCATATGATCTGCATACCATGTCGACATACCCATACCAGAAGCACAGTCATAGTTAGATGTCTTGAGAATATGACCTACTAAATTCATTATAGCATCAATAAACTCCCGTACATTAGTTACTATTTAAGGCATCAATCTGTATGACATCCAATTGTCCTGCATTTGCAAGTTTTCTTCTCATAAACTTCACTGAAATATAACAGCATTTAGAGACTTCTATTTTCATAACTACAGATTTCTTTGTAGACTGAAGACTTATATGTAGAGTAATACCCTTGTCAAACACCAACATTTGTGGGCACTCCTAAAATGCATGTCTGACTGCCACTTCTGATACATGTTCTAGATTTTATAAAAGCATCTTCTATGTTGACACTATTGCAACATTTTCTGGATACATAATGTACAATTTTCAAACACTCGCGTCTTATACTAGTTAGTTTTCTTACTGCTTTTATATGCAATATGGACCTTCTCCAATCTCTAAAACATCTATTGTTTTCTGAGCAATTGCTTCACTTTGGCTGAAATGAGTGATAGGAAGCAATTGCAGCATGCTAAGCCTATCCAACATTGTAGTCATGATTCTGACTCATGAGATCTTATGAGAGTGATTTTATTTTTCACTTATTTGTTATACTGTTCTTGTACCCTCATCCCACACCAGCTTTGAATGAGAGATTTGATCAAATAGCCACACCAGGGGAAATCAAGATCTGCAGAAAGTTATAAAAAAAATTGATTGAAAAGTTCTCAACAAGATTCCACGAGGTCCACACAATCAAATAGAATAAGTTCAAGTGCGAAAGAATCCTCAAAATAGACGAGTTATTCAAAAATTCTTCGTGGAAAATAGTGCAAGACTGCAAGTATGAATTGAAGGGGAAAATATAAAGTATAAGTTCATATAATTTAAAATTTTGAAGTACAAGTTTTTTTATATGGACCAGATATGTTATTATGATTATATAGCTCAAAATTATATATTGGATGTCATTGGGTTAAATTTATGTAAAAAATGTAAATTAGTGTTCGATATAATATCACGGGTGCGTCTCCATATCCTTTTTACAAATGTGCACTGTCCTGAAACCGTATCTTGTCCCAGACTCCCATACAATATCTGTATCAATGCTTCCTACATAGATTTCAATACATGCCCCTAAACCAATTTCTAAATAAAAGAGAACATCCGAGCCTATCCCATCAATCGCTTTTGCATTAATTAGGTGTCCAATGCAAGAACTTCAATGTACCACATCATAATTCAATTATCATGCCAACCTCCTAAAGGTAGACTAACTAGGGAAATCTTTGATGGGCTTATTTTCTGTTTTGGACACAAGAAAAGCACATTTACAACTCACTACCCTGTAATCCTCTGTCCCCTCTAAGGAACTTCAATAGAATGGTGATGTAAAAAGCCTCACCATGTGCATGCGCTGACTACTACAACTCAAAGTTGCCACGACAAGAAGTTATTTCCCATATTAACAAAAACCTGACGTAATGTCAAGAGATGTGCAACACAAATAATGCAAAACAATTCCATAATTCATGACCCTATGCAATTCGAGACATGTAATTTACTAGTACAGTGCTCTCTTGCATCACTGGACCCTAAAACTGGCAATTGGGTGTTGAAATAGTCGTGACAACTATTTGATGACTTCAACTTATGAAATCGATTATTAATATCCGATTAATTTTACTAAATTACTTTAAGCAAACCAACAATGGATCCACAAAAAGCTGGAAATATGAATTAGACGATAAATGATACTTGTGATCAAGTTTTCATACTTGAAATTCTCATCGAAGTATCAAATCAAAATTAAACAAAAGAGGAGTTATTGGAAAGATCAGAGGCCTGTGGGGGAGTGAGTTTAGCAGAGAAACTGCAGGCTGGAAACAGCATTCAATAACATATTTTCAACACTAGAGAGTAGAGACATTTATCCAGCATTGACAATTTTAGATAAAGTTGTACCATACCATCCTTCCCCGTTGGGCACCTTCACCTTATGGACACTCCTTCAACACATGTCTAACACTTCTTCTACACTTCTTATACATGTTCTAAATTTAATACTATATCCTAAATGTTGGGCCCTTTCGATCAACACTAATTGACCACATAATTACACATATTTAAACACCTGTTCACATGTCTTCTACTGGTTAGTTCTTACAAGTTTTTAATGGACTACGGGTCTTCTCCTACACTGTAATTTTCTATGGACTACATACTACAGAGAGCTGATTTTGATTAATGATTATTACGCTCCAAATTGTATATTGGATGTCATCAGGGTCATACTTAACATAGAATATTATGTTGGTGTCCCCATGTCCTCCTGTTTACAAATTTGTAGTTCCTCCAAGTTTTACTCCTTACACATTTGCAGAGTCCCCGACACATTCTGTGCCCCATATCCGTTGTTGTATCCATACTTCCCAGATAGATTCATGCCCCTAAACCAATTGTTAGTGAAGCAATAGATAAACATTTAAACCTCCCAGATCTTCGATTTTGGTACCATATAGGGGTACGACACAAGGAGTTGAGTTCCACAAGGCCACTCGTCCTAGTTCGATTCTTGCTCCAACTTCCATAAGGTACCCTAACCAGGGAGATCTCTGATGGTCTCCTCTATCCATCGTACAATATGCGTACATTCACAAATTACAACCACGTATAGACCTTTGCCACCTCTAAGAGACATCAAGACAATGGTAAATTACAAGCCTTATCAGCAAATACAATAAGAGACCTCCCACGTTACCAAAATCGGTTGAAGGCACAATCACCAGAACCAATGTCAGAGATGTACAGCACCAAACATAAAAGAATATTATGTTTCGCACAAAGATTCCACAATTCAGTACCCTATGCATTCAAGACATGTAATTTACCGATACACTCCTTTCTTGTTACTGGAAATTGGACATTGAAATCCTATTTAGTCTTAAAAACAATATACCCAAAATGAGACTTTAAGTTTCCATCTTTCTACTTCCAAGTTCTAATCACATCAAGTTTTCATTTTTCATCTTCCAATCACATCAACATTCAAGTAAGAGGGGTTATTGAGAGTCAGTTTAGTCTTAACAACAATCTATGCAAAAAAAAAAAAGACTTCAAGTTACGAAATGCATATGAAAATGACATCAATTCTAATCCAGATTCCATCTTTTGACTTCTAATCACCCCAAAATTCACGAAATTGAACTTACTGGCAAGTTCCAGCGCCTGTTTCTCCGTGAGCTTAGCAGCGAACCCATTTGCCGCGTGCGTGTAATGATACACAAGTGCTTTCCTAGCAGCCTCTTCACTACAAACAAGAACAATATAAGGAATCAAGAAGATCCAATCGCCAATTTTTACAAACCCTAACCCTAGAAAAAAGAAAGGGGGCGCGAACCTTCCGAGAACGGCAGCGAGGGTTTTTATATGGTGCACCTCTGGCTTCTCCTGGCCGTCCGATGGTTTCATGTGCACGATGTGGACGGTGGCGGCGGATTTTTCGGCGGCGCCCGATTCCGCCTTGAGAGTCGGAAGCAGAGAAACCAGGAGCAGCAATACAAAGCAAATGTTGTTCATTTTCGATTTTTTCCCTCTTTGCATTCGAGAAAGTCCTCCTTTTATAGTGTTTTTAGATTAGATGGCTAAATTTGAAAGAAAACCCTCAATTATTTGGCTTTTTGAAAAAACACTCCACAGCTCTCTTTTTTCCAGGGATGTTTTTGTAATTTGGTGGACCGAAATGAGAAAAGAGTTTACCGATGTTTTTAATCAAAAAATTAAAGTTGAGGCGTTTTCTCATATCTCTACTATTATAATGGTAGAAGGGGTTAGTGTCATTTGTCACCGGCTGTCATTTTGTCAACACGTGCAGCGCACGTGTTGGTTTTTTTTTTATCCTTTTCATTCCCCTCCCCATTTTTTCACGTGCAACGCACGTGTATAATACTAGATTTTTTGGGGGTCCTTTTCATTCCCCTCCCCATTTTCCACACGTGCGAAAAAAAACACGTGCAACGCACGTGTTGGTAGGTTTTTTTTTTGGTCTTTTTCCTTCCTCCTCCACGTGCATTGTGTGTGCATGATACTAGTAGTTATAAAGCACCAGTCGGTTGCATGTTAGCCTCATCACTCTCAAATATAAAGGGGCTTATATAGATTAATGTCAAGGAAGGCGATGCGACAGAAAGTGTTCTCACAATAAGCTTTATGTGATCACTCTGTGTATTCATCACATTGACGATCCGAATCGTTTATGTTGATTAAAATAATTAAATTAGACGACAAATATAAGATAAAGTTATCTGATATATATATTTTTATGCATCTTGTCATTATAAAAAAATAATGATATCAGCCATACAATTTGTAACGGCTTAAATCAAAGAGGAACAAATCTCAAATGGCTTAATCTCTTATTCTTAGACTAATTCAGACATATAAATCAAAATAAAAAGTTGAAAATTTTCAGTTAATGTCAAAAAAATGCTCATGCAGTTCTCACCAAAAGGGTTTTCACTGTAAAGGGATTTTGGGGTTATTCCATGGGGCGGTGAAAGGGTTTTGTGGACTCACTGCATATATTTCTATATATTTCTAAAAGAGGAAGGATGAAATAACATTCAAAGTTTACTTTAATTCCCAAATATCACTCAAATTTTTATAATACCCAAATAGCATATGAAGTTTTTAAAATATGACAAAAAAGGACTACGATTTTTTTTAATGAAAAATATTGTAAAATTACAAAAATACCCTTAGGCTATCTTATTCTCTTTACAGTTATTCTTCTTCATTTTTCAAAGTTTTTATTTTATTTATTTATTTATTTATTAAAAATAATTGTGGAGATGAAGGTGATGGGTTTTAGAGGTGGTGGAGATGGTGGTGGTCAGTGGAGATGGATTTCAGATGTGATGGTGATGGGTTTCGGAGCTGATGGTGGAGATGGGGGTTGATGGAGACAGTGGAGATGGTGGTCGGCGATGGTGATTGTTGAAGAATCTACTACAACTCATTGTGCTAATAGCGGAAACACACTACAAACAATATAAACTTCAAAGACTTAGATAAACAAAGAACAAGCCACCACAATATATGCAAAACCTCACAAGAACACAATCAATATGCAAAGATAACCAATATTTCTTATTCCCCAAGAAATACGAAGATTACAAAATAGATTACAACTCTCAATCTCTCTCTCTCTTGCACCTTTGAAACACTCGGCACAATCTCCTTTTGAAGTTGAACAATGATAATGACTCACCTCTTGATTACACAAATTGATGATGGATTAGATCCACACAAACCCTAGAGTCTACAACCATATATATAGCCCCCAAATAAACCCTAAAAGATAAACACAAATTCACCAACTGGGCTTTAAACTCGTAAGCTCAAAAACAATCAGCGCCGAAGTCGATTGACCTTACCCCCAAGGTCGGTCGACCGCAACGTATAGAGTCAGACCTGAGACTCGACCGGTCGACCGTCCCCTCCTCTGTTGGACCTGTACACTCGAAGAACTCTCAGCACGTTGGGTCGGTCGACCGCAACTCTCCATGCTGCATTCTTCTACTCACTATTTGTCTTCTCGCTTTTTTGTCTCCTCCTCTTCTTCTCCAACTTCAAGCACTCAGTGCCTACGTGTATTTGAGGCCAAAACCCTAACAGTGACGAGGATGAATTTTGTAATTTGTATAAGGAGATGAGGGCAATTTTGATATTTCACACTTTTATAAACGGGTTTTAACGCGTTAAGAGATATATTCATAGAATATTCTATTAATTCAATGGAAAACTTAATGGTATGTGAATTTTTGTATTATTTTAAAAATATTGGATGCTATTTAGGTATCATAAAAGGTTTGTGTGCTATTTAAGAATTAGAATAAAATTTGAATATTATTTGGTCATTTTCCCATTTATGAAAGGAAGAATGGGCCCATGAAAAACCCATTATTGGGATTTTTATTTAGGTGGCATGTTTGACTCAATGGCTAGCCCAATCCAACGGCACACACGTGGGTTGAAAGAATGTTGGGCCCAATCGGTGGGGCCCAACGCAGGACCAGCTCGGCCCCAAAAAAGGATAAAAGAACGGGAGCCACCCTTGGATCCTAAAATTCTCTAATTATTTTCTTTATTATTATTATTTTGTTTTGTTTTGTTGGATGAAGAATGCTCTTTGAATCAACGTAAATGAAAAGATTTCTTTTTGCCATTCATCTCAGACAGGGCTGAAATCCTTAAACATCTATCTAGAAGTGTAGACTACACTATATGTTACCATCAGGGTCCGGCCTTGAGTTTACGGGAGCTAGAGACAAACATCCAAAATAGGGCCCGTATACAATTTTTTTTTAAAAAAAAAAAATGTTGTATACAATTTTTTTTTTTTTAAATGTTGTATACAATTTTTTTTTTTTTATAAAAATGTTAGAAAAATTGTGATATATATATATATATATATACTAGATTTGCCCATGCGCACGTGCTTACAACACGTTTTCGGAACGATACAGCATATGAAAGTCTTGTAAACAGTAAAACAACAATTATGTAGCTCAAGTTTGAATAGTAAAACAATAATTAGTTGTAAATAAAAGTCCATTTTTTCATCAGTATATGTTGAAAAATAGTATTAAATGGGGGTGTAAAATCCAACTTCTTAGAACTTTGAGTGTAGAAAATGATGAAATTTAAATGTTAATGAGATATTCGATATTTTCAATGTAACATAAGAAATAAAAAAATTCATTAAAAATCCGAAAATTTACAAACCTGAAATCTGAAAATATAACTTTCTTAGTAAATGGAGAGAGAATGAAAGAGAGAGAGAGAGAGAGAAATAAATAAAGGAGTTATTTTGGGGAATTTGAATTTGAGTTTTGGGGAAAAACTTTGGACGGTCAAATATGTTTTGTGGGGTTAGATCTGAACCATTGATTTCAACCATATTCAAGGAGAGCCACTTGATAGCTTTCTTTGTGTTTTATTATATATATATATATATATATATATATATATATATATATATATGAAGAAATAGATAGAGATTTGAGGGAAAAAAATCTTCATACAAATTCAATGCCAACTAAAATAAGTTAAGGATTTGAGGGGAAAAAATCTTCATACAAATTCAATCCCAACTAAAATAAGTTGGTCCCAATATTATTTTTTAAAACAAAAGCTCAAAAAATTAAATTTGGGGTTATAAAAAAAATATTATGTATATGTAAATATAAGGAGAAAAAAAAATTTTGGCGCCCCTAAAATTGTAAAAAAATTAGGGACCTGTTACCGCTAAATCTGGTGTGGGGGTAAACAGACAGAATTTGTGAATTCGAGGAAAACCTGAATAACAAAACCAAACCTGATCCGTCGGAGATTGATCGTTGACTCCCGCCGTTAACCTGCAAAAAGTGCGAGACACCGGGGGGGATCCCGGCGACGCACCCTCCGACGCTCAAGTCAGTAATCAGAAATGATTAAGAAAGAGCGTAAATTGAGAAAATACTGATTACCTCTCAATGGAGATGGATGGGGGGTATTTATAGGCGTCTTAGGGACTGGTTTTAGGAATGTAATTCCCGTGATTAGATAAGGAATATTCCTCGTAATCAGATAAGGCATGTAATCTGATAAGGTATATTCCCTGCAATCAGTTAAGGAATTTAATCCCTAATCCCCAGTGAAAAGATAGATGTGAATCATGGCCGTTGATTTAGATCTAATCAGGGACCTTGATTGTATCTTGTTGGACCAGGCATGCAGCGGGTCGGAACCCGTACCCAGTTGACGTGGATCCGTTCATGAGTTATTGGGCTTTGAATAAAGACCCAGTTCCCATTTCAGACCCATTTGTAGGCGAAATTACCGTTATACCCCTGAGCTTTAAGATTCGTGTCCGATGTGAACGGTCCCGATTTAATCATATTTTTAGCCATATCAGGACCCGAGGAAGCTGCCTCTCTAACCTCCATCGTGGGGCCGCCCTTGGTTACCATTGCACAAGAATAATAAAAGAAAAACCTCTGCTCATGCAATCTCTAATATTATAATGGAAGGGTTGAGGTTGTCATTTGTAGACAACTATTCAACCATTTAATCTCAACTATTCATTATTAAGTGGGAGTTATATTAATCATTCATTTACTCAACTCTCAAAGTTACGACATAATTATTTATAAACGTGTCACTCATATAATATAAAAGTTTGTGCCACAATATGTAATTTGTAAATAGTATATAATGAGTAAAGAGAGATCTCAACTTCGATGTCAGATTACGTCTTATTATTTATTTTATATATATATATATATATATATATATATATATATATATATAGGGTAAAAGGGATATGAGCAATTTGCTCATGTAGTAAATGAGCAATTGATTATGTGGCATGCATGTGATACATTGGACATCTAGCCCTTTTAATGATTTTCCAATCACATGTATGCCACATCATCAATTGCTTATTTACTAAATGAGCAAGTTGCTCATAACCCTTTTTCCCATATATATATATATATATATATATATATATATATATATATATATATATATATATTAAATTTTAATACGTACAGATTACTAGAAGTAGTAAGCACTAACCCGAGATTTCAATCCTTGGCACGTATGCACAAATATCTAGAATTATGGTGGTTGGCTACTCAACAGTTAATGTCAATCTTTTCAGTCATTATAGTTTCCTTGTTGGAGCTAGCCCTATCAAAGATTGCCATTTACACCACCTGCTAGGGATATTTGGAACCTTCTCGAATCATGTCCCATAAGTAGCATTGGTATCGGATTGGATCGGATCCTTCACTATCCGGATTCGGATCTGGTTTCCTACGGATCCGAAAATTGAATCCAGATCTAGATATGTAAAGATTGGGTTCGGTTTCGGGTCCGGATCCTATTAAAATATTCCTACCCATTCAGGTAGGAGCGGGTATGTGGACGACGAGTAGAAGCGAAGAGTGGAGGATTTAGAATAGATGAGAGAAAAAAAGGCATGAGTTTTGAGTTTGGAAAATGAAGATTTAGAATTGAGGAGGAATGATGGGAGGCATGAGGATATAATATTTATTTTTATGTTATATTTTTGGGTTTTTTTTAACGGGTCCGGGTCGGATCTCTTTTGAGCGGATCCGGATCTAGACCAGAAAGTACAACGTGTCTCATTTTAGGACCGGAATAGGCCGGGTCGTTTCCAGTCCAATGTCGGATCCGGATCGGGTCGGGGTCGGATCCGGGTTGCGGTTATTTATAACAATGTTACCCATAAGCACTTTCAAACATGCATCTTAACTACCTGATTTTCGACCCAAAACCGTGTTGCTTGAGGTCTAGCATAATACTATGCAACTAAGTCTGAATTGTCTCAACCAATCTGGTGTCGTCAATCGCTTCCCGCCCATGTTGCTTGGTGGAGAACATAAACTGGTTATAACCGAAAATCATACCTAACCATATATATCCCATAAAACAAAAAGTAACCAAATTTAGTTTAGTTTTGGTTAACTAAAAAGTAACCAAATTTCCCCTAAATAAATGACAAATTTAATCTTTTCCACGTCGTCGCTCATTCTCTACTTCGATCTCACATTAATCTCCCTCTCTCTCTCACTCTTTCTCTCTCTATGCACTACTAGTAGTTTACACGTGCGTTGCACGTTTTAATAAATATAGTTTTTCAAATAAAAATTTAAATGTAGTCTTGATTTGAGCCTAGGACCTCCTTTATAATAATTATGCACGTGTGTTACACGGATTGGTAGAATGACAAAACATTTACAAATGTTACTAAGACCTTCTCCCATTATAATATTAGAGATTAGAGATGTTTCTTCCTACGATAAGAATAAAAAATAGGTTAAGCAAAATCGATCCGAATTAAGGTTAGACAGCGATTCGGTTAATTTGTCTGGTTATGGTCATGGTTCAATTAATTTAGTTTAGGTACAAATTTGGTTTGGTAATTTCAAGCACGATAATCATGGAATTAACCGTTGCACAGTCCTACTGGTGCTACTCTTCTCTTACCAAAATTGTTGCAACCAATATGCTGTCAACCGCTTCCCACTTCTGTTGCTACTCTTCTCTAACAAGACAAGCAGAGTCAACCACAATAGTGTTAGTTTTGCTCTCTCTTTTTTTCCCATTTCATTTGAGGTACTACTTATTTTTGTAGCTCGGTATAGTACCCTTGAGTTAGAGTTTTGTTTGCTATATATTTGTACATTTGCCCGGGGCTTTTGCCATGAATAATATAAAAAGAATAAATAAAATAAAAGATCTACATTTAGAGGGCGAGATTCCAATTTATTTTCTATAAGATAAACATTAAGGAAACATTTTCCCTCAAAAAAAAAAAAAAAAACATTACCATACTCTTTATAAAAAAAAACATGGTAAAAACCATCAAATATCATTGAAAATAAAATCATAAAATACATCTGCACAAGAAGTGCAAAACCGCATAAAACATGAAAGAAAAAAAATTGCCGACACCCAAAAAAAAATTAAACCGAGAACAAGATAGAAAGGAGAAAATAAAACAAGACAGATAAAATAAGAAAATGTAGTCAGATTAGCAGTCGCATAACTCATCAATGCAGGTTGTATGAACTAGACTGATATGGGTCAGATGACGTGGCACCTCCTGGGCTACAGGATCCCTTCAAAAGGCGTTCACCCCTGAATCATCCGGATCTGCCACGTCAGCCTGGAAACCATCCAGGCCTCCGCCACGTCAGCCCTAAATCACCCCGGGCCCGTGCAACATCAGCCCTATACCACTTGGGCTTCCGCCACGTCAGGCCCACGGGCAACCGGGTCCAGACCCGACCCCAAACAGGTCCAGACCCGGCCCCAAACAGGTCCAGACCCGATTGGTTCTTTCTATAAATACCAGCCCCCCTACCCCTTCCAGAGGTAATCAATCTTTTTCCCTCTCAAACCCTGGTTACTGTTACTCTCCTTTAGGGACTGACTAAATCGTCGAGGGTCTGCCACTGGAAACCAACCCCGATGTTTCTAGACCGAGTGCAGGTACGCGAGACCTCTGGATCCGAGCCTCCTGATCCGAGCCGAGTCTCCAGACCCGAGCCGAGCATCCAATCTCCACCTCACTTCCGAGCCGTTCCCCCGGCTGAGGGTCGGACGTACCATCCGTACCAAAGCTTTCACAAAAATACAAATCGAGAAGAACTCACATCTGGTGCAGCCACCCCCCAAAAACAAACTGCATCAGGTTGGCTCATCGAGAACAAGTGTGGGGGCTCGTCGTCGACCCCGAGCACCAGGTTCTGATGCGGGTTGTTTTTGGGGGGTGGCTGCACCAGGTGTGAGTTCTTCTCGATTTGTATTTTTGCAGAAGCTTTGGTACGGATGGTACGCCAGACCCCTTAGCCGGGGGAACGGCTCGGGAGTGAGGTGGAGATTGGATGCTCGGCTCGGGTCTAGAGGCTCGGGTCTGGAGACTCGGCTCGGATCCAGAGGTCTCGCGTACCTGCACTCGGTCTAGAAACACCAGGGTTGGTCCCGGTGGCAGACCCTCCGACGATCTAGTCAGTCCATGAAGGAGAGTAACAGGAACTAGGGTTTGAGAGGGAAAAAGACTGATTACCTCTGGAAGGGGTAGGGGGTCTGGTATTTATAGAAAGAACCAATCGATTCTGGACCCGTTTGGGGCCGGGTCTGGACCCGGTTGCCCGTGGGCCTGACGTGGCGGAAGCCCAAGTGGTATAGGGTTGATGTGGCACGGGCCTAGGGTGGTTTAGGGCTGTCACACCCCGCTTTCCAAAAACACTGAATACAAGTGCGTGACGAAGTCCAATGAATGATTTTAACATTATCCATAAGCTGTAGGATCGACTCAGCATCACAACAAGAATATAATAAGATATACACAACCAAGCATGCATGAATAATTTATTAAGCAACAGAAAATAATTGAAACAAATAATAATATCCAAATAGTTTTCAAGTCTGGATCAAGATAAAACTCGGAAACATAAGCCCGTTACAAGTTTTAAGTAGCAAGAAATAAATAACACAAAGAAATCAAATAAATTAAGCATACCCTTTCTCCAATTGAAGCCTAAAATCTCTACTCACCAATTCCGGCAAACAACACGTCTCCAAAATCTGTTTAATAATTATAAAAAGGGAAAAAAATAGAGAAAACGTCCTTAGTGTAAGCTAGGACCACAAATAGTAAAAACGAGTACAAGAAATATGGAACAAAATTTGGAATCAAGAATATAATAGGGATATAACAAGTAATGGGGATTCAAGAACTAACTAGTAAGAAGGACGACTCAAGTGATCAGGTTGGATAATAAATACTAATAGTGGAGTAAGTGACAAGTGAACATATAAGGGTATTCAACATCAAGCGACAAGTATCAAGTACAAGTATCAAGTAACAGGTCTCAAGTCTAGTGACAAGTTGTCAAGTACAAGTATCAAGTTGCAAGTGTCAAGTATTATATTCAAGTATCAAGTCTCATGTATCATGTCATCATGTATCAAGTAAGCATGTATCAAGTTCAAGTTTCATGTGTCAAGTCTTGTGGTTATTACTATGTAGGTAGCACTTCATGTGCCATTATTTTATCACATGATTGCTACAGTCACTGCAATTTCATTTAGGCCTAGTAATGGAGTTTATAGGGCGGTGTACTCAGGTCATGTAGAAAATACGGACATGTGATCAACCATGAGATCTAGAGGTGGCCCTCGTAGGCTCTAGAGGTGGCCCTCGTAGGCTCTAGAGGTGGCCCCGTCACCCATGATGTGGCACTTAGTTATACGTGGCACTTAGTTCCATGTAATCGCAAATACATATCATGTAATCATATAATGGGCTCTAGAGGTGGCCCCCGTCACCCATGACGTGACACATAGTTCTACGTGGCACTTGATTCCACAGGCCCCTTCTGAGTACACTTACCTATATTGTCCATTACTATAGTCTTTCTCTTAAACCCCAGCTTGTTATTTATTATTATTATTAACCAGGCATAAAAGTGTGCGAAACAAGTCAAATAAATATAATCATGAATATGCAAGGGCGGATCTGGGCCCAAGCAGCCCAAGCGGCTGCTTTGGGCCCCCAGATCTTTTAGGGCCCCTAAAAAAAATTGCTGTTATTTAAAAAAAAAAAAACAGAGAAGGAAACCCAACCGTCTCCCTAATTTCTCCTAATTTGAGTGATTTTTCTAAACGTTTTACTTTTTTGTTTCCTGATTTCTCTCTATCTCAATCTACTCCCAACTTCCCAAGTTCAACTTTTCTCTCATCTTAATCTAGAATCAGAGATTCAGGACCAGACGGACCACCAGAGCATCTCCCAGTCGCCGCGTTGCGCATCGACCTTCACCGCCCGCATCGCGCCGCGCGTCGCGCGTCGCCACCGCGCCGCGCGTCGCCGCCGCGCCGCGCCGCCTCGCCCATCTTCGCGCATTGCCTACTCGCTTGCCACTGCCAGTGCCAGTTAGGTAATCAATAATCATCCTTGATTCTGATTCTTGACTCTTGAGTTCTTGTTTTTGTTTTTTCGCCTGTTTAATGATATGATTGTGATCAGGAAAGAAAACTACATCACAATGTGATGCTGCACTTCTTGACGGTGGAGCCCTACCACTAGAAATTGATTTGATGATTTCCATAGTGGTCACATAAATTGAGTGACTCACTATTAGAATCAGCCTACATCTTCAGAATCATCACTTTTTTTTTCATTTTTCAATTTCCATTCAACTAAAAGTAATCAGCCATTCAGAATCAGCCTACATCTTCTCTAAGTTCTCTTCTTTTTTTTTTTCTCCATTTTTCAGTTATTACTTATCAGTTATGGTCCTTATGGACCCTGGTTGAGATTAATTTTTTTTCATTAATTGTACTGTTGACTTTTGAGTTATTAATTTGGCTAGTGAAAATTCAGATATCATTTGGAGAAGGACTGAAGGAGTATTCATTTCCTGATTTGGGACCGAAAATCGAAATTGGAGAAAATTATTGAAGATTTCAAGAAAAAGGAAAATTTCGAAGCTACAACAATTAGGTACTATTGTTCCTTAACTTTGTTACTGAAATTTTGTATTGTTAATTTAATATTTTAAGTATGCCTCCTAGAAAATATGATTCCGGACATGAAAAAAGAAAAAAAAAACAAAGAATTGAAGAATTTACCAAATCTCAAAAAGGTGCAATGGACAATTTTTTAAAAAATACTAAACAAACTAATTTGGCTAGTGAAAATGTTGAACCTCAAGGTTTGGTTGAGGATGAACATATAAATGAATCAATTGATGAGGAATTTGAACATGTAGTGAATGAAGAGCATAATAACGATGATATACTTGAAAATGTGGAAAATGAAGAAGGTAACCAAGTTAATAAACTGGTAAATGAAATTGAAGATAATGAATATGTACACAAAGAGTATGAACCTTTAAATTATGATCCAGGAAAATGGGGGACTGTTAATCAAGATTTGAGAGACTTATTGGTATTAAAAGGTCCAATTAGAGTTAATGATATCAACTTTCCTCTAAATGATTTCAATAGACATTTCTCTTGCTCATACTATATTAGACAATTACAAAACGGAGAGAAACAAGATAGAGTTTGGTTGGTATATTCAAATTTCTTTAATTGATGTAGCCAATTCTAATGATGATATCAACCTTTATAAATAAGAGATGCTTTAATTGATGTAGCCAATTCTGATGATGATCCTAAAGTAATTAGTGAAGCTGCATCATTAGCCAAAAATGAAATGGAGAGTTTTGAATTTTTATTTGGCATGATTATTTGGCATAATTTATTATTTGTAATCAACTCTGTGAGTAAAATTTTTCAAAGTGAAGATATGAATATTGATGTTGCCATAGAAGAATTAAAAGGGCTCATTTCATTTTTTGAAAAATATAGAGAAACTGGATTTGATGAAGCAATGATCGAAGCTAAAGAAATAGCAAATGAAATGGTTATTGAGGCAATATTTTATGAAAAACGGTTAGTTAAAAGAAAAAAACAATTTGATGAAACTCCCAGTGAAGATGTGATACAATCAGCTGAAGAATCCTTTAGAGTTAATTATTTCATATTTATTGTAGATCAAGCTCTTTCTTCTCTAAGGAGTAGGTTTGAACAATTTAAAACATATGAAAAGATATTTGGATTTTTGTTTGATTTGAAGAAGTTAAATTATGCTAGTGATTGTAGTTTGAAGAGTGATTGTTTGAATCTTGAAATTTTTTTGAAACAAGGAGATGTCTCAGATGTGGATGGAAGAGACTTATTTTTAGAGTTGAAAATTTTAAAGGAAGTCTTACCAGATGAAGCAAAGAGACCAATTGAAGTGCTAAATTTTATGAAAGAAAGAAATGGCAATATTGGTTTTCCTAATGCGTGGATAGCTTATAGAATTTTGCTAACTGTACTAGTTACAGTTGCATCAGCGGAAAGAAGTTTTTCAAAGTTGAAGTTGATTAAAACTTATCTTCGGTCAACCATGTCACAAGAAAGGTTGAATGGGTTAGCCATGTTATCAATTGAACATGATCTAATAGGAAAACTCGACTATCAAAACATAACCAATGATTTTGCTTCTAAAAATGTGAGAAGAGTTATGTTTAAATAATATTTTTTTGTGTGTTTTATTTTGTAGGCAAATTTTGGATGCAAACAATGAGCTTGCTTTGGTGAACATGGATTCTGTATGCATTGTTAAAGATTTAAATGTAGCAAGTAAGACTTTTTAGAATAGTTGAGATCATGTATTTTGTTTTTATTATTAGAGTTTGTCAAAGTTTCTTTTTGCCATGATATATTTTATGGAAAATGCGTACATTATCAATTAATTTTTTTTTGGAAGGATATATATATATATATATATATATATATATATATATATATATATATATATATATATTTGATTTCATTTAAGTAGTTTGTCCTCCCGGTTCAAAGTTTGTTTGAATTTAAATAATTCTAATTTTTTATTTTGCAAACTTAAAAAGGGCCTCATTTTGAAACTTGCTTAGGGCCCCCTGAAACTCAGATATGCCCCTGAATAAGGTTCCTGGATAAATGGAGAGCATAAAGAATATATGGTAATGTGAGAGTGGGAGAGCTAATTGTCCCTGAGTGTGTAACGAGAAGTGGTGAGCCATCAGCTGTGTGTAGAGATGGAAAGTGAAAGGGAAGTGCAGTGCAGGTATTGAACAGTGTTTGATTACTAGTGAGATGATGTAATGCATCAGAATCTAAAATCCAAAATGAATTCATACCGGGAGTAGCAGAGAGTGCAGGAGCAGAGGAGCCAGCATTGATAGACTGGCCCATGAGAAGTAGTTCCAGCTGTGTGAGGCATAGCTAAAGATTAGCCCAATCAGCAGGAAAAAGCAATGCTGGAGTGATGGGCATGGCCGAGGATGTAAGGGAAGAAACACTGCGAGGAGGAATAAGACTAGTGCTGTTGTGACTAAGAGCACAATATGGAGGGAGATGCTGTTGGTGTCTGGATAGGGATAGGGGGCAAGACGATGCTATCAGTGTCGGAAGTAGAGGTGGGGTAGGGTGAGAAATGATGCTGGGAGAAGGTAGGAGGCCGAAAAGGCAGAATGAAGGTGGCGCTGCTGCTATTTGAATCTGGAGGAGGAACGAGATGGGTGGAACTAATATTCCATAAAGTAGTAGTACCTGTAAATTTTTTTCCCTTTTACAGTAAGAGGATTTGCGGGCCTAAAGGGGTTAGGATTTGGGTTCGGGATTGGATATTGGTATAAGAAAAAGTGGGTAGAAGATTAGGGTTGGAGAAGAGATGATGGGATATTAGGGTTTGGAAGCTGGGTAAGAAGTGATGATGGCTAGGGTTTCGAAAAGGTGGCGGCTATAGTGAGGAGAAGGGATCTTTGGAGTTGGGTTTCAGGGAGGTCGAAAGTTGATTTCGGAATGCAGAGGTCGATGGCGAGGAGGAGGAGAAGGCATCTAAGGTTTGAAGATCGACGGGATGCTAGGGATTCGACGAGGAGGGGCAGCGAAGGCTAGGTGTGAGGGCAGCATCGAAGCAATGGTTGTCGACGGGCGGCTAGAGGATTTCGACAGCGAGGTTGAGGGTGAGGATGAGGGATTTTGACGACGGGAAGATTCGTCGATGGTTGCCGAAGATGAAGACGACGAGGATAAACTTCAACAGGTTTTTTTTTTGGCTGTTGGAATTCTAGGGTTTTGGGAAGAACGTAAAATTTGTATAACTTAGCTCTAATACCATGTTAAGATAAATCAGAGAGATGAAAACAATACTGATTATTGAATTGATAAATAAATGAGTACAATATCTTTTATATATAAGAGTAAACCAAATATAAAACTAGCACAATACCCAATGTGGGACTATGATATCCAACACGGAATACTGACACAATGACCAAAAAAAGGCGATCCAACATAGAACAAGATACAGAGAAGAAAATAAAACAAGACATATAAAATAAGTAAATATAATCGAATTAGGAGTAGCACAAGTTATCCATGCCGATGGTATGAACCGAACAAAGCCTAATGAGCACATATGTTTGGCCATATAATCCCGCAGAACCAACATGCGCCAAGTTCAACTACGAGACCTGTTGCGGAAACATGACCTTCCTCTTTCCTCTCCTAAAAAAGCAAAAGCCAAAAAAATAAATAAATTAAAATTAAAATCTTTATGTTAAGGTCAAAAGGGTAACGGAGGACTCTCTCTCTCCTCTCTCCTCTCTCTTCTCTCTTCTCTCTCTGATGTCTGACCAGGGGAAAACCAGAGCCAACCAACAACTCTATTATGTTCCTTTCTCTTCAGCCCTAAATATCACTGTAAGTCTTCTTTCATCAAATTCCTTTTTTTTATTTCTCAAAGTTCTCTGCAAAAACCCATCTGCAAGATTGCATCTTTTTTGGGTGTATGGTAGAATCTTCATATTTTTACCGAAAATTTTGATCTGGGTATTCTGCTAACCTAAGTTTGTATGTGTGTTCTTCAATTATTTAGATCAAAGATTTGATCTTTGCATATTTTTTTTGGGGTGTTTGTAGGTACTGTTAACGATGGCTTCTCTGTTTGCAAATTACTACTATCATCTTTGATTTGTATGTACTCACATGAAAATGGACCGTAATCTCAGACCCAATTTTGATGCTTTATCCAGCTCCCATATTGTCAAAAACCCACCTCAGAATCTGAATCCAAACCACCCTTTTCAGCCACCATTTTTCAAACCTAACTACAGTTCTGATCAGGAGCTGAAAATGCCAACCCAGTTGAAAACTGCTCCCAAAAACCCACCAGCTTTGGATTGGGATCCTAGATCCATGCTCACCAATCTCTCGTTCCTCGAACAAAAGATCCACCAAGTTAAGGATGTAATCCATTCGATTATCCGACAAGAGGACCAGTTGTTGGTTCTGCCTAGTAAACTGGCTGCCCAGCAACAGCTAGTGAGTACTGATCTAACTTGTATCATCATTCAGCTCATCTCAACTGTAGGGCCACTTTTGCCTTCTATGGAGAGCTCGCTTTTGTCGTCTAATCCTGCTTTTGGCCAGTTGGGTGGTGTTGTTACTTCTGTGAATCCGGGTTTGGATAATAATTCTATGTTGGAAACGAACAACAAGGGCCGTTCGGAGTATGATGATGTGAACAAAAGTCTTGGTGATTGTGGCAAAAAATCAGAGCCGATTCATGTTGAAGATCATGATGTGAAGGATAGTGAAGATGGGGTTGATGGTGAGAACCTCCCTGTTGGTTCTTATGAAGTACTGCAGCTGGAGAAAGATGAGATTTTGGCACCTCATACGCACTTTTGTGTTATATGCGGAAAGGGGTTTAAGAGAGATGCTAATTTGAGGATGCACATGAGAGGCCATGGGGATGAGTACAAGACTCCGGCTGCGCTAGCAAAGCCCATAAAGGATCCACGCTCGGAGCCGATTCTGGTAAAGAGATACTCGTGCCCATTTGTCGGGTGTAAGAGAAACAAGGAGCACAAGAAATTCCAACCTTTGAAGACCTTTTTGTGTGTGAAGAATCACTATAAGAGGAGCCATTGCGACAAGAGTTACACTTGTAGTCGATGCAATAGCAAGAAGTTTTCTGTTTTGGCTGATCTGAAGACTCATGAGAAGCATTGTGGTCGTGATAAATGGTTGTGCTCGTGTGGAACTACGTTTTCGAGGAAGGATAAGTTGTTTGGTCATATCACTTTGTTTCAAGGGCATACACCTGCCCTCCCTATGGAGGAACCAAAAGTTTTAGAGGCACAAAGTAAGATCAATGAAGAAATGAATGGAATGGAAAGCATGGGGTACATTGATGACCTTGATGTTCTAGGCATGAAAGGTGTTGATGAAGACCGAGGCTGTTTCTCGCCAATGAACTTCGATCCGTGCAACTTTAATGTCCTTGATGAGTTTGCAAGACAGTTTGATACGGGAGAGAGCTCCTTCTCGTTTGGTAATTTTGGTCAGAAGAATGGATAGAATGCAAAGTTAGGGATGGTATGTTAAGGTGTCTGATATCAGAATTTAAGGAGGTTTACTTTGTTTCTCTGTATGGTGGGATAGTTGTATCGGTTATGGGCACCATTTATTGTTATTGGTGATATTTTGTTCTTCTATGTTAATCACCGTTGTTGTTAAATAAATTTGTTCATCATATTTCTAGAATTATTTCATTTGCTAAATGATACTACAATTTCCAGTTTTTAGTTTATCCGAGGAATATTCAGGTAAGATTAAACATGTTTCAAACTACTGAATTCGATCTGTATTTCACTTCTTGGTCGAATATCACCTCAAATTTCAAGTCTGGTTTACATCAAGTCCAACACACCCTTATGTTTTACATGTTAACACGATGAAATATTTCTCAACTCCAACATCAAGCTTATCGTCACATGAACTACATTTTGTTTCCTAGGATTGTAATTTGTAGGAATCTGCATGTGCTCGACAAAGGTTGACTGCATAGCTGGAATGTGCTAAGATGGGCGTGCACATAGGATATAGCATACATAAACAAATTCCTTTTGTGATTGTGTTCTACAACAATTTTAATTTAAGAGCTATAGTAATTTACACGCGCAATGCATGTCTTAATAAATAAATATTTTTTTAAAAATAAAAATTCAGACGAGTCTGGGTTTGAACCTAGGAATAGGACTGCAATCGAACCGAGCCCAGCTAAACCGAATATCTTTAGGCTCGAGCTCGGCTCGTTAAGGAAACGAGCTCAGTTTTGAGCTCGAGCTCGCTTTGACCGGATTCGAGCCGAATAGCTCGCGAGCTTAGCCTAAAATTAAAAAAAAACCAAACTCGAGCTCGGCTCGTTAAGCTATCGAGCTCGATTTTCAAGCTCGCGAGTCGAGCTTTGACCGAGCTTTGACCGAGCTCGAGCCGAATAGCTCGATTCATTTGCAGCCCTACCTAGGACCTCCTTTATAATAGTTATGCACGTGTATTGCACGCGTTGGTAGATTTATAAATAATACTAAGGCATTCTTCCATTATAATATTAGCAATATATTAGATATTATATCAATTATGTTTAGATCTGTGTGAATGGTTCAAAATAAATTGTTTTGTGTTACATGTGTTGTTGACTAACTATGGACAGCATAAGCCATGAAAATTATTTGTGATGAACATAGTCTAGTTCAAGCCAAAAATATAGAAAAGAAAGCAACCCAGTACATTGAAAGCAATTCTTTAACTATTTAGAAGAAAATTTATACACGTAAGTCGGAAAAGTTTCGTGAAGAGATTCCATAGGTTTATGATGTGAAAATGATTTGGGTTTAAAAGTTATGGAATAAAAAGCTCTCAATTCTACTTTAAATGTAAAAATGGGAGCATATTAAGAGTTAATTATATTTATATGTGATAGAGTCTACTTCTTTATCTATTTTGAAATAGAAAAAGGAAAGGAAAAAAATAGGGATTCCTATTTAACTAATACGTACACTACGCACTATGCACGGATTTATTAAAAAACCAAAACAAAATAGAAACCCCAATCTCTCAAACACATTCTCTTTGTCTCCCACTTTCTCACAAAATCTCACAAAATCTCACGTCTCTTCCCAAACTCATCCCCATCCCCTATCTTAAAATTAGATTTTTAAGCAAACACAATTCATAAAATTATTTTTATATGATTTTCTTAGTTTATCATCTACCCTATATCATGTGCTATAATACATGGTTTATAATGTATAACCTATTTACTGAATGTTAATGATGTTGTAATATACCTGTTAACATAAATTAATTGAATTTGCAACAAATTTTTATTGCATGCATTTTTTAGTTTTAGTAATATTCAATTGGGTAACATTATGGTTTGATAGTTTTCGCTAAATCATTTGCTTATATGAGGATGATGAAGAAGATTCCAGTAATTACGATATGGATGATATTCATAAGTTTCTCTCAATTTTCTTCCACTTTTTTTGGAGTTCTATATAATTGTATGAGTCTCTCAAAACTGTTGTAGAATGTGCAATTTGTGCATGGTAACACTAGTATGAATAAAGAAAAAAACTAATTCTACCAAAAAGGCATTTAAGTTGATAAAAAAAAAGAGTAAAGTCGCGAAGAAAATGTTACTATCATTGATATAAAAGAGATGGGAATTACTGGGCAGAAACTAAAGTCTGTTAGAATTATGTATTGTATACTTGTTGTTCAATTAGAAGAAGCGACGATGAAGCATGGAGAACGAAGCATCGAAAAGAGGAGAAGTAGAAAATAGGGCAGCAAAGAAGCATGAACAGAGACATGTACAGTCAACCGTGCAGTCTATTGTACACCCCTCGGGTTTGGACGGTATTGAAGTGTGGATGACCGCACTTGGGTGCAGTCGACCGACCGCTGATGCATCAATATTTTTGGCCTAGGTCTTGTGATCGTTTCGGCTCAATCTTCAACTCCAAGTCAGATCGTACGACTCCTATTCAGTGCCTTCTTCTGCAAGATATATCGGACATCTGAGATATCAAGACTAACCTAGGGTTCTCTCTATTCTTCTATATATTGTTATGTCATCCAATATGGGAGGTCAAGTACTTCATTGATATTTTCTCCATTGCAAGTAAGGCTTGAGAGATAATTCTTGGTGATTGAGTTTAATTCATTGTATTAAGTGAATCTGTAACTCTTTATAATCTCTTCTAGTTGAATATTATATATATCTCCCTATATTTCTCTCCGGATTAAGCGAAAGCTAACTGAGATAAATCCTCGTGTGTTTTGTGTTGGATTAGTGGATCTACTTGTTGTTCGATTGATTCATCTCATTTAGCTCGTCATTCCCATTGTTCTAATCAGTTTTGCTGCTCCACTGGTGTTCGACGAAATTCCTCAACAGAGTTGTGATGGGATTCCTCCCCCTATCACAACACTCTAACAAAGTGGTATTAGAGCTTCAATTTTCCGAGTTCCTCGGTGAAGATGACATGTCACAATCTTTTGAAAATCAAGTAGTTCAATGAAAAGATCAACTTCAATCTTTGGAAGGTAGACATGGATGATGTCCTTGTTCAAGAACGTCTACAGTTAGCCATCACGAAGAAGGAAAAGCTATCTAATATGAAGGAGAATGTTTGGAATGATATTTGTGAAAGATCCGTAAGTCTAATCTGACTATCATTGGCGGATGAGATTAAGTGCAAATTTCTTGAAGACATTCGCGCGGCGAGTTTGTGAAAAAAATCATAGCTGACTATTCTGGTTCTTCATTATTAGATTGAATGCATCGAAAAATAAAGTTATTCTGTTTATCAATGAAGGAAGGTACCGATCATCATGATCACGTTACAGAGTTCAACAAGGCGTTATCTGAACTCAATGCAATAAACGCGGATGTGAGTGAAGAAGATAAAGCTTTCAACTTGATAAATTCACTGTCGGATTCGTATGAGCATTTGATAACTATCATGCTACACGGTAATTATGCCAAGGAGAGTATTACAGTAGATGGTGTAATCAAAGCCTTGAAAGAAAATCAACTAAGAAAGGAGGTTCAGAAATCATCGTTTACTCCCATAGGTTGTCTAGCAGTGGAAGGTCCTTCAATTGGAAGTCAAAGTGCGTTGCACAAGAATTCGATCCATTGCCGATATTGTAAGAGGTCAGGGCATATCAAGAAAGACTGTTGAAAATTGCAGAAGCAAAAGAGCGCCAAGGATGAAAATTCTACCATAAATGTGGTTTAACCTTCTGAATTAGGTGATTTGTGTCTTCTTGTTTTAAATTCTTTCGAATTGGATTCTGATTGGTTTCTTGACTCAAGGAGTTCTACTCATATTTGCTCTGAGAGAGAGCTGTTTTCTACTTATAAGTCTACTACAGGGCGTTATGTGAGAACGATAATTGGAGAGATTTGTGAAGTAGTATGTGAGGGGACAAGTTGGAGATGCCATGTGGGAAGAAGTACACACTAAAGTAAGTCTTGCATATTCTTCTACTAAAACGGAATCAGATTTCCTTGGGAACTTTTGAAGCACGCAGTTGTATGTACACAGTTCGAGGTGGAGTTCTGTTTGTTTTTCATGGTCATCATAAGGTAATTAGAGGTAAGAGAGTTGTTGGGCCAAGCCAACATAATCTTTACAAGATTTAGGGGATTTGAAATACTTGCACATGTGTTGTTTCAATTCTCGATATCCCCGCTCATCTACACTGCCGAACTAGAATCATCAATGCGAGACCACGACGTTCGAATATCGTCGAAAGGTAGAGAATGCCTCGAGGTAGGTGGAGTTTCGTGCGGAGGTTGGAAACTCTGTGTTAACACCTACTGAGGTGTGCCTTGAGGGGGTATACTAATCGGTGAGATTGGGTAAAAGATTTGTTCAACTAGCTAAAGAAACTGTCGTTCTAAGTATGCTCGCAAGTGGAGATTAGTAGAGTTCACATCATTTTGATAGCACTCATATGCAATCCAAGGTGGAGACTGTTAGGATTATGTCTTGTATACTTGGTTTTCAATTAGAAAAGAGATGACGAAGTACGAAGGTTGAAGCTTCAAAGAGAGGAGAAGTAGAAAATAGGGCATCAAAGAAGCATGAACAGAGGCATGTATAGTCAGTTGTACACCCTTGGGGTTTGGACGCTATTGAGGTGTGGTCGGTCGCACTTGGGTGCAGTCGACCGAACGCGAATGCAGCAATGTTTTGGGCCTAGGTCTTGGTAATTGTTTTGGCCCAATCTTCAACTCCAAGTCAGATCGTACGACTCCAATTAAGTGCCTTCTTCTACAGGATATATCGGATGACTGAGATATCAAGACAAACTTATGGTTCTCTCTATTCTTCTTCTATATATTGTTATAGCCTCTAATATGATAGGTCAAGTACTTCATTGATATTTTCACCATTACAAGTGTGGCTTGAGAGATAGTTCTTGGTGAGCGAGTTTAATTCCTTGTATTAAGTGAATCTGTAATTCATTGTAATCTCTTCTAGTTGAATATTATATCTCCTTATATTTTTCTCTGGATTAAACAAAAGTCAAACAGAATAAATTCTCATGTGTTTTGTGTTGGTTTGGTGGATCTACTTGTTTGATTGTTCGATTGTTTCGTCTCATCTACCTTGCCATCCTCATTGCTCTAATCAGTTTCGCTGCGCCACCGGTGTTCGACGAAATTCCTCAATGAGAGTTGTGGTAAGGTTTCTCTCCCTATCACAACCCCCCAACAAAGTTGTCATAAATGCAAAGGCTTTCAACCCAAAAGTCTCAACATTATTCATCAGTAACTAGCAAAGAAGCAAAGGTGATGACTTGACGATATTTCCCTAGATAGGCACTCTGAGTTTACGGGGGCTCGAGGCGAACTATCGAAATGGGGCACCCATGCAAAATTTGTTTTAAAAAAAAATTGATAAAAAAATGTTGGATTTTTTGTTGTTGCTACAATTCTTAAAAACCGATATATATGAAGAAATAGATGGAGATTTAGGGATTTGAGAAAAAAATCTCCATACAAACCCAAGTCCAACTAAAATAAGTCGGCCCAAGTACTAATTTTAAAAACAAAAGCCCAATTTTTTTGGGGGCCCCTAAAAAAACACACAAAATACATATATATAAATACAAAGAAAAAATTAATGTGGAACCCCTGAAATTGGAGAAAATTCGGGGGCCCGAGGCAGCTGCCTCCCCTGCCTCTGCTGGGGGTGGCCTTGCACTTGACCACCATTTACTAAAAAAATCAGACTATTGGATCAATTGATTAGTTCATGATCTTTAAAAGACAAGAATAATTCACATAGTGTCAATCTATAAGAAAAACAACATGAAGTAGTAATAGAATAAGAAGCTAGATGATAGTTAGCGAGAAAGAAGCCAGATGTAGATGATAGCTAGGGAGAAAGAAGCCAGATGGCAGATGATGCTAGATTTTCTGCACAAAGCAGTACAAAATGAATCCAGAAGAAATTCACAGCCAGAGATAGATCTATTTCTACAAGTTCGCTGCAAAATTAGTTACATTCACAATTAAACTAGATCTGTATCATCTAGGATGAACAAAATACAAGCTCTACTATATTTCGACTAGTGTGCAAGTAAATTCATCTAGGATGCGAAAAAGTTTAGTAAACAAGTGGTGTACTCTGCTACCATCAGTTTGCAACCAAGAACAAACTGGTTGGCTACCATTAGAATCTTCAGTTGACTGAACTGGTCTTCCCATAATGAGAATTGTGTAGTAGTATAAGCTTTAGTCCTGTAACACTCTCGGGCACCTTTGCTTTCTTTCTTCCATCTTGGAACTGGTTGCAGTGGCTCTCAATCATTTCTGCCTCATGGAAACATGACCAAGTAGACCCTCTTGGACTGCTATCAGCCCACAGAAAACTCTTCGAATACGGGTTCACAATAGATTCCCAAAGTTCATTTGGTGTCTCGCACAGCAATCCCTACAAAAGGAATAAACCATTATACAAAATCATAATCAATAAACTGTCGCATTTCTTTGTTCTCTTTCACTCACCTCTGCCATTGCTTTGATTTTGAGTGTAGTGCTGTTTGTTAGCAGAACAAGCTGACCATCGTCCTTGATTCTCGTGAACAAGAGAACACAATTAAGGATGTGGTCTTCTGTAGACGATGTCCATTAAAGTTCCACATATTGAGAAGGGTACAAATTTTGATGTGCCATTGCCCAATTCTAGCTTCCATCACCAAACTGTGATCGAGGAGTAGCAGGAGGGGTTGCAACTGCTGGCATTGTCTCTGTTGAACTTTTTACATGAATCCACCAACTATATTTCACCATGCACTCTCTTATCCATTGCAACACCAAAGAAGCCACCTTTAATTCCTTTCTGAATAGACT
The DNA here is from genome assembly GCA_017893485.1 of Hemerocallis citrina. Classification (NCBI taxonomy): domain Eukaryota; kingdom Viridiplantae; phylum Streptophyta; class Magnoliopsida; order Asparagales; family Asphodelaceae; genus Hemerocallis; species Hemerocallis citrina. The sequence goes on along the minus strand of CM030360.1, from coordinate 324,983,287 downwards.
CTAGCTTCTCTTTAAACAGTTGAGTTCTCTAATTACTGCAGGAGATAAAATGAGGCACAAAAGATTCGGAATGTACTGACTTTACAGATATTAGGAAATTCACGACAACAAATTCAGATTTACCAATTCTAGGAATGATGAGTTGAGTCCCTTTGAGGCCTTCTAGAAGCTGCAGAGATTTTCTCAACTTTGCATTAAGGAAACAACATATATCAGCAACCATGTACCATTTCTTCTTCTCTCCATCTTCCTTATTTAGCACTAGAATTAGAAGCTTACACAAATGGCTAAATTTATCGATGGGTTCTAAGAAACTTACAGTAGAATTGCTCAGTTCATCTCATGTACTTTGATTATGGCTGAAAGTTGCATAATTGTTGCCTTTATCTACCACTCTTTGTGCACTGCATATAGGACTGTTGTTCCTTAATGGAGAGCTCTGTATAGACTGAAATGGAGCCCTTGTAAGGGTTTTGGCCTCAAATACACGTAGGCACTGAGTACTCGAAGTTGGAGAAGAAGAGAAGGAGACAAAGAAGAAAGAGAAGATAAACAGCGAGTAGAAGAATGCAATCTGGAGAGTTGCGATCGACCGACCCAATCTGCTGAGAGTTCTTCGAGTGTACAAGTCCAACAGAGGAGGGGACGGTCGACCATGCAATCGACCGGTCAGGTCTCGAGTCTGGACTTACACGTTGCGGTCGACCAACCTTGGGGTGCGTCAGCGTTGTGCATTTTTGGGCTTACGAGTTTAAGGTCCAATTGCTAGGTTTGTGTTCATCTTTTAGAGTTTACTTAGAGCATCTGCAGTTGTTGGCTATATATCCAAAAAAATGGATAAAAACCGCTACAGTCGTCGTCTATTTACCCATTTTTTGGGTTTGAGATGAACAACAGACGTCTATATTTGGCAGCGAAATTGGCATTATGCATATTATAGAAATCAGAAGATGATATGCCGTTTGAGAAAATATATTGAGCGGACGGCAAATGATATGCCGTTTGGAAAAAAAAAACAAAAAAAACAAAAAATGCCAAGATGGCAAAACATATGTCGTTTGACTATTTTAAAGAAGGCCCACATGTGTTGGACGAGAGATGATCTCCCATCCTTCACAAACCCATTAATTTTTTTTTCTTTCAATCAGGCGGCAGAACATCTGCCGTCTTTCAAAAAAAAAATCGAAAAATTTTCGGATGGTAAATCATGTTCCGTTTGATAAAAAAAGCCATTTTGTGTATTCACCACTGCAGTGCTACGCCCCAATTGCTATTTCTATATTTTCCATATACCCTTTTTTTAACAAAATGAATGCAGATGCTCTTAGGGGCTATATATATGGCTCTAGACTCTAGGGTTAGAATCAATTTGTGTAATCAAGAGGTGAGCCGTTATCATTGTTCAACTTCGAAAGGGGATTATGTTGAGTGTTTGAAAGGTGAGAGAGAGAGATTGAGAGTTGTAATCTCTTTTATAATCTTTGTATTTCTTGGAGAATTAGAATTATTGGTTACCTTTACATATTGATTGTGTTTTTGTGAGATCTTGCATATATTGTGGTGGCTTGTTCTTGGTTCATCTAAGTCTTGATGGTTTCTATTGCTTGTGGTGCACTTCCGCTATTAGCACTACGAGTTGTGGTAAATTCTTCAACAAGTGGTATTATAGCAACTAGGTTCGAGATGGCCGATAGCAAGACGAAGATTGAGAGATTCGATGGGAGTGACTTCGCTATGTAGAAGATTCAGACGATAGCGTATCTTCGTCAGAAAGATTTTGATAGTCCGTTGTTTGATGAGAAGCTGGTAGGTGCAAACAAGGACGCGAAGGTCTTGGCGGAGTGAAATGTTTGGATCAGAAGGTGCTAGGGCAGATTCAGTTGAGGCTGAGTAGAAAGGCATTATTTCATATCTCGAAAGCAAAGACCATAAAGAAGGCTATGGAGATTCTTACAGATATGTATGAGAAACCGTTGGCATCTAGTCAAATTCTTCATCTGAAGAAATTGGTTAATATGAAGTTGAAGGAAGGGGGATCAGTAGCAGAGCATGTGAACAAGTACTATATGGTTTATAACCAGATGGAAGTTGCAGGTTTGAAGTTTTCATAGAGAGAGCAGTCACTGTTATTTCTATCTACTTTATCTGATAGTTATGGTATGGTGGAACAGACTATTACAAGCACTATGACAGATTCGACGACTCTATAGGATGTGGTGAGTAGCATTCTGGACGAGAAGGTGAGAAGGGTGAGAAACGGGGGATATCCATCATCATCTTCTATAGATTCCTCAATGTACGTGAGAAGAGACGTGGGAGATCTAAGAGCAGTTGAAGAAGAAAGGATCAAAGTAGTTCATCTGAGAGTGGGTCTGATGACAGCTATGGGGGATATGGGCCTGAGTGTTGGTATTGTCACAAGAAGGGTCACATGATGCGTAGTTGCAAGGCTTATATGAAGAAGAAGCAGGAGAAACCGAAAAGAGATACTCCAAAGGAAGCTCAAGTGGGGCTTGTTGAGGATCTATGCTTATCAGCTTTGGAGGAGTTGGGCACTCAAGATTGGTGTATTGATTTGGAAGCTTCTATTCATTGCACTTCGAGGAGAGAGGTGTTTGATGACTACAAGGAGGGTTCTTTTGGAGATGTGATCGTTGAGAATGGTCACCGGTGTCCTGTACGTGGGGTTGGTACTGTTCACGTGAAAACCAATGATGATCAAAGTGTTGTCTTGCGGGAGACAAGGCATGTTCCAGACTTGAAGGAAAATCTTATTTCTATTGGAAGACTAGACAAAGAGGAGATGTCTACTACAGTTGGTAATGGGGAGTGGTGTATAGCTGCAGGTTCAAGGGTGATTGCAAAAGGGAAGCGTGAGGGAACGTTGTATTTGCTTAGAGACGTGAGGGGCTTTTCTCCTGTAGTTGACTCTCAGCCGGAATCAAGTAGTAGGTTATGTGGGGTGCAACCGAGTTCTTTCAGTTGTGGAGGAAAGGTTACTAATTTAGTGGGAGTTGCTAGCCATGGAAGTGATCCTAGAGGGCAAGACGTTGCTGCAGTGAAGGTACTTTGCGAATTGGCAGTCGAAGCTTCAAGTCGCTTTTGTGAGGTAGAGAGCAGTGGTATCGAGATGGGGGGTGATGTCGATGAGGGTAAATGAATTGGGACTGTAGGGGTTGAACAGTCTGCAGATTTTGTGGAGGTGTCGTCCACGGATACTTCTAATGTTGAGGGTGCATTGAGAGGTTTTGAACCATGTCCGGTGTTGATGGAGATTCTGCGAGTTGGGGAGTCTTGTAACACAGAATCCGACACGGGAGATTGTTTCTCGGGTATTTGTGCTCTATGCGATTGGTGGAGCATATCCTTCATGAGGCGATGAGGGGTGATTGGTGCACTCCACGTGGTGGAGTGGTAGAGGTGCTCTTCATGAGAGTGAGGAGTACTTGGGTCTTCCATGAAAGTGAGAGATTGACAGAGATAATGCGATGTAAAGATTACAATAACTTTGAAGCGTTGTATTTTTTGTCTAAGTGGGAGATTGTTAGGGTTTTGGCCTCAAATACATGTAGGAACTGAGTACTTGAAGTTGGAGAAGAAGATGAGGAGACAAAGAAGCAATAGAAGACAAACAGCGAGTAGAAGAATGCAGTCTGGAGAGTTGCGGTCGACCGCCCGGGGGTGCGGTCGACCGACCCAATCTGCTGAGAGTTCTTCGAGTGTACAGGTCCAACAGAGGAGGGGACGGTCAGCTGTGCAGTCGACCGGTCAAGTCTCGGATCTGGACTTACACGTTATGGTCGACCGACCTTGGGGATGCGGTCGACCGACTTCGGCGCTGTGCGTTTTTGGGCTTACGAGTTTAATACCCAATTGCTAGATTTGTGTTTATGTTTTAGTGTTTACTTGGGGGCTATATATATGGCTGTAGACTCTAGGGTTAGAATCAATTTGTGTAATCAAAAGGTGAGCCGTTATCATTGTTCAACTTCGAGAGGAAATTGTGCCAAGTATTTCAAAGGTGAGAGAGAGAGATTGAGAGTTATAATCTCTTTTGTAATTTTTGTATTTCTTGGGGAATAAGAAGTATTTGTTATCTCTGCATATTAATTGTGTTCTTGTGAGATCTTGCATATATTGTGGTGGTTTGTTCTTGGTTTATCTAAGTCTTAGTGGTTTTTATTGCTTGTGGCGCACTTCCGCTATTAGCATTACTAGTTGTTGTAGATTCTTCAACAACCCTTTCTAATTCCACCGTCTTTTGTGAATGACTGAGAGGACTTCCATTCTTTAAAGGAGAGTTCAGAAGAGACTGAAGAGGAACCCTCTCTATTCTTCGCTCCATTATCGCTTTCTCTAATCTAGCTTGGCTTTCGGACTGGACTATCTTCAATTTCTAAACACTTGAAGTTATAGGCGTCAGATTCTCCTTATCTGAATAAAATGCTTCATTCTCCTCATATTCTTCTTCACTGATTTGTGTCGATTTTTTTGCTTTCCGTTCCCTTGGAACCCCCGGTGTCCAGTTCTCCTCGTCGGAACAAAATGCATCTTCTCGTTCCTCAAATTTTGCGATCAAACATTTAACTGAAGAGCCCTTCATTCTTGAACTCAAAGGGGTCATGTTCTCCTTATCGGAGACAAATGCATCTTCTCGCTCATCGAATTCTTCATTCAAACATTTAAATGAAGATCCCCTCATTCTTGTTTGGCTCATTCGACCAACTGAACTTAAAGGGGTCATGTTCTCCTTATCTGAGACAAATGCATCATCTCGTTCATCAAACTCTTCATTCAGACATTTAACTGGTGATTCCTCTTTCATTCTTGTTTGGCTCTTTCGACCAATTGAACTCAAAGGGGTCATGTTCTCCTTATCCGACATGAATGCCTCTTCCTCCTCTTTCTCATTACCAAACAGAACTTTGCAAACTTCCTTCTCTCTCGCACTCTTCAACAGCCTCCTCGTTGATCTTCGCGCTACTCTTTCATGTCTGAACACTAGGAAATTCAACCGACTTCAACTTCTCCTTCTCGACAACACGCTCAAAAAACTGCCCTTCTTTTTTGCTACCCAATTGCTCATGCATTCATTCTCAAGGGTCCTATTCTCTCCCTTCACAGCCAACGAAGAACCCACCAATTCTGAAACTACGAAAACTGGGCCGTGGCAGTCCATTCTCAACGGTGAAGCGAAAGATTACTGTAACAAAATAAAATGGGCTTTAAAATTCAATCAAAATAAAAGAATTGAACAAACCAAGAAACCATACCAGATGAAGGGTTTCCTCAATCTTTTCTTATAGCAATGCCGACAACGGCTTCTCCATCTCGTAAGCTCCGTTCAGAGGAACCCACTGCAACTTGTAAACACTAGTCGACGCGCCAAGCTTCACCACATCGCCTTCCGTTAGATCGACTAGAATCTTCGACTGAAACTTGTTCCCCGAAACCCAAGTCCCATGAACTGCACACAAAAAAAAACCCAGAAATTGAAACATGGGCTAGTTATTCAAGAAATACCTGAAGAGAGGTCGACGATGGAGAGGGTCTGAGCCGTGGGGTCTGCTCGGATTTGGAGGTGGAAGCGTCTTATAATTGGGTGGTCTAGGACAATGTGGCAGTCTGATACAGTTCATATATCAGTCCCTCAGTAGATTTTATCTTATGAGGGGATATTTGCAAATAACCCAAGGGTATTGGGAATTTTCTAGAAGCACGGGCAATGTGCGTGTCTTCATCCCCTTATAAACCAAAGTCATGTAATAGAATTAGTACGAATGAAATTGATTTGAATCTTAGTTCCACTTATTTTTTTAATTTTTTTTTTGTGTTCTTATTTTGATCGAATCATGGGTGCCATCGTCGGCGCCGATGAACGTTGCGACGATCCACCACTGGGCTAGATCAGGATTGTAACAATGGTATCAGAGTCATTGACGGCATCTCCTCTCCATCAAAGTACTGCAACAACACTGTAACCACACCTACCTCTTCCGACTACCCATGCTTCCCCACCTCCTCCACTAGCATCACCCTCATCTCTCCTAAATCTCACCCCAAATCCCCCTCCACCTCTGTTACTCCTTCCCCAAAACCCCCTCAGAACCCTAATACCCACAACCATTATCAAACCTCCTCTCCCAAAACCCTCATTTCTCTCCTCCCTCCAGTACAACTGCAAGCCGGTCCTTTCCGGCCCCACCCCTTGCACCATCCTTATCACCTCCAGCAAGGGCGGCGTCGGCAAGACCACCACCACTGCGAACCTCGACCTTTCCCCCACCCGCCTCGGCTTCTCAATCGTCGCCATCGATGCCGGCATTGGCCTCCGCAACCTCAACATCCTCCTCGGCCTCAAGTCCCGCCTCTTCTTCACCGCCCTGACGCCCTCAAAGGCCTTTACCGCCTCGACCCCGCCCTCGTCCACCACAAGCTCTTCCTCTCCCTCTCCCTTTTCCAATATGAAACCCTAACCGCTTCACCCCTTCATCCATCACCTACTCCGACTCCACCCTCGACAATCTCAAGGGCACCCTAATCAACTCCCTCATCCTCGCCGCCGTCATCATCGTCACCACCTTCCTCAAATCCTCGTCTCTTCATCTTCCCCAAAGATTGGGGTTACAGTTTCAACATTTCCCCTAAATCGCCATGGATCTAACTGCCACCAAAGAAACGCAAACCCTCCGATGACAATGGTACTACCACCATTGGCGTTATCCACCCCTCCCTCACCGCTTTGGATGCCCAGAAGCTTACCTCCTTTTCCCCTCGCCTTCCTTGGCGGCCATATCCTCCTCCTTCTCGGCAACGGTCGCCTCCACGTCCTTGAGCTCTCCTCCTCCTCCATCCTCAACTTTGTCTTCTTTGTCACTGCTGATGACATCTATGACTGCTACTTCCCCGAATCCCACAACTCCCTTGCCATTATCGACGTCTCACTCAAGCTCTTTGACCTCAACCTGGGCTCCGTCGCCCCTCTTACTATCAAAATCCTCCAACTCCGCGCCCCTCTAACCGCTCCCAGAGCAAGTCCCGCATTAAGGTCACCCTTTGCATTATTATTTATTATTATAATATTCATCCTCAATCTCGATATGGGACTATTTACTCTTACCTATCCTGCTCTCTCTCTCCGAAAGAACACACACACAGCACGTGGGCCATGCACCACGTCAGCTAGTGGTTGACGAAGTCAACAACAGCTCATTTGCTGATGTATTCAAACGTGGGGCCCTCCATCCACTATACATTATCCATTTTATTACAACATTGCCATCACAATATTTTACCAATAGCACAACCACTTTACACTCTTTCAACATATATTTATATATATTATATAATTATTTCAAATTACGGGGTGTTACACACACCCCCCATTCAGAAATCAACGTCCTCGCTGAGCACGAGCATGCACAAGCCGATATCCGGATTTAATTGAGGCCTCTGCCCCTAGCTCAGACAATTTATACAATTTATAAGACAAATTAGATACTATGTAGTACAACTGCCCACTACAGGCTGCCTCTCAAAATGTGGTTAACCGATTAGGTGACTCTTGGTCATAGGCATTATTATTTATTATTATTATATTCATTCTCAATCCCGATATGGGATTATTTACTTTTACCTATCCTGCTCTCTCTCTTTCTCTCCGAGAGAACACACACACAGCACGTGGGCCATGCGCCACGTCAACTAGTGGTTGACGTAGTCAACAACAGCTCATTTGCAATTGTATTCAAACATGGGGTCCTCCATCCACTATACATTATCCATTTTATTACAACATTGCCATCACAATATTTTACCAAACAGCACAGCCACTTTACACTCTTTCAACATATATTTATATATATTATATAATTATTTCAAATTACGGGGTGTTACACCCTTCGTGACTACCGCAATTTTTCTCCCCCTCCGATGCCCACCAATGCAGATTCCTCCTCAACCAACTCAACTCCTCATCTTCCTAAAATGCCCCCCGACTCTTTCGACTCCTCCTCACTTCCCAGCCCCCTCCACGACTTCCCTGGCTACACCTACCTCTCCCTCGCCAATTTCGAAACCAAACCCTAGCCCCATCTTTCTCTCTCATCTCGATCCTTGGATTCCAACAATAGCGGTCGATACTGAGACGTTTGCCTTCCAGGCCAAGATCAACCAGCTCCTGAATCTGATCATCAACACCTTCTACTCCAACAAGGAGATCTTCCTTCGTGAACTCATGAGCAATGCTTCTGATGCATTGGACAAGATCCATTTAGAAAGCCTTACTGACAAGAGCAAATTGGATGCCCAGCCATAGCTCTTCATCCACATTATTCTAGACAAGGCTACTAATACACTTACCCTTATTGACAGTGGAAATGGGATAACAAAGTCTGATCTTGGTAACATTCTTGGTACCAGGGATGGAACCTAAGAGTTCATGGAGGCATTGGTTGCCAGTGCTGATGTTAGTATGATTGGGCAAATTGGTGTTGGGTTTTACTCGACTTACTTTGTGGCAAAATATGAGTTTATAGTCGCCTCCCCAATACTGAGAAGATTAACGGAAGCTCTATTTTAAGGGGGAAGGATTGATACAGCAGTCCCTTAGTAGTTTTTATCTTGTGATGGGATATTTGCAAATAATCCAAGTTTCTTTTGCTTTTGTTAGGATATTGGAAATTTTCTAGAAGCACGGGCAATGCGCATGTTCATCCCCTTATAAACCCAAGTCATGTAATAGAATTAGTATGAATGATAGAATTAGTATGAATGAAATTGATTTGAATCTTAGTTCCAATTTTTTTTTTTGTTCTTATTTTGATCGAATCATGGATGTCATCGTCGGCGCCGATAATCGTTGCGACGATCCACCACCGGACTGGATCGGAATTGTAACACAGTCTAGGTGTCTTCCTATGAGGATGTGATCATCTTCTTCTTGTAGTTGTTGTTTTTTTTTGAAGAAAAGGTGGAATAATGCCACCCTGTTTCATTAATCAGAAATTAATAAACAACCCCGAAGACTCGGGAAACAAAAGAGCAGTACAGGAAATAAAAACATAGCCCCCAACAAATCCCTGGGGGTTGGGTTACATAATCCAGCCTACCGGCAACACAAAACCAAACTACAAGACCTGTCTCAAAATAAGAAGAAGTGCCTCGGCTGTCCACTCGTCAGTCGAGAGTGGGCCCGATCTCAATCTCCTCGTCGTCATAATCATCCACCTGGAAAACCCTTGCGATCCTCCCTCTTGCTCCTGAAGCAGCAGCTGTAGCCCAGAAGGAAATAAGATGCATGATATGAGTAAGATTACTAGAAATTGAATTACATGAAGCACGGAAATAAAAATTATTCCTATCTAGCCATAACACCCATGTGGTTGCCGCAATGGCAATAAACCATGCATCTTTCATATCGTGACGGGATGAGGTAAATCTGGACCCAACCCACAATTCCTCATAATCTCTTGGATAGTCGCTTGTGCCTAGTGCTCTCAGCACCTCTATCATGACGGCCTTGCTTCTGGTGCAGTGAAGAAACAGATGATTCAAGTCTTCCACGTGATCGTTACAGAACCCGCAATTGATAGCAATGTTGGGCTGCCTTTTGGCAAGGTTCACTCTAGTCAGAATGGCATTGTTGAGCACAAGCCAGAGGAAAACTCTAATTTTCAGAGGCGATTTGGTCTTCCAAAGCACTGCTGCCCAGCTTGGCCTGCATCCACGAAAGTGAATCCGGTGATAGAATGATCTAACCGAAAATACTCCTTTGTTCTCGGGACCCCAGCGCAAGTGATCTGGGCCTTGGGCACACACCACCCCGGATTGGCCAATGTGCAGTTGTAGTTCACGCAGCCGCTCTAGCAAACATGGAGAAAGAGTTCCTCGGAACGGGGGTCTCCAAGACCCTCTTTTCCATGAATCCGCTACCGAGATATTCGGTCGACTCGAAATTGCAAACAATTCTGGGAAATCTTCCTTAAGGGAATGAGGACCGCACCACCTGTCCCACCAAAATCTGGTGGTTCGACCATTGCCGATCAAAGATGAAGTGGCAGAGTTGAAAGGTCCACTGGCCTTAGCAACTCCTCTCCAGAAACGAGATACTTTTGATCCCACGCGAAAGCCTAAGCTTCTAGTCCCTTTTCCACGAAGATAAGGTTGGATAAAGTCCTGCCACCCTTCCCCTCCGTGATGAAACACTTTCCACCACCACTTTCCCAGGAGAGCCAAGTTCATATCTCTGAGGTCAATGATTCCTAGCCCTCCGTGCCTCCTTTTCATGCAAGCGATGTTCCATTTAATGAGATGGTAGCCTCCCTTACTTGGGTCAGCACCTTTCCAAAGGAATCTCTTCCTGATACGATCAATCCTTTGGATCACCCACTTTGGGAGTTCAAAGAATGACATGTAGTAGGTGGGCAGATTGGATAGCACAGAGTTGATGAGTACCACCCTGCCCCCAAGAGAGAGGGCCTTGCCTTTCCAACCTGACAATCTGTCCTCCACCCTGTCAATAATAGGCAACCAGTCAGCTTTTGTAAGCCTCCCTGGGCGGAGCGGAAGCCCGAGATATTTGATTGGGAATTCTTCTAACGCACAATTGAGAATGGTGGCATGCTCCCGAGCTACAGCTTCTGATAAGGAGATAGGAATCAGTGCACTTTTGTGGAAGTTAATTCTAAGACCTGACCAGGCCTCAAAGCAGTAAAGGACCCCTTTAAAGCAAATAGTTTCCGTTGTGGACCCATTTCCAAAGATAAGAGTGTCGTCAGCATATTGAAGGATCGTACATCCCTGATTAGCAATACTACTGGCCACAGGTGAAATCCACCCTTTATCTTGACAGTTTTCTATCATACCTCTGAGCACATCCGCTACAATAGTGAATAGAAGTGGGGACAACGGGTCCCCCTGACGTAGCCCTTTCTTGCACGGGAACGACGTACCTGGTCTCCCATTCACTGAAATGGCCGTTTTGCTAGAGTGTAAACATTGTTTGATCCATCTAATCCATTTGTCCCCAAAGCCTCTACCCTTTAGGGCCTCTAGCAAACAATCCCAGTCCACGGAGTCATATGCCTTCTCAAAATCCAGCTTGAGGAGAAAGTTCTTGGAGTTGTTCTTGTGGCAGTGGTGTATAACTTGTTCAGCCGTGGCCACGCAATCTAGGATACATCTGCCCTTAATGAATCCCGTCTGAGTTTTACTGATAATACTGTCCATAATGCTACTCAAACGGATAGCTAGAACCTTGCTGATGATTTTAGCCGAGCAGTTTATCAGGTTAATTGGTCTAAAATCCCCCACGCACTTGGATTCCTCCCGTTTGGGGATCAGCACTACTTCTGCAAAGTTGAACATCCCCAACCTCAGGTTATTGTGGAAAAATTCCAACATCACCTCCATGAATTCCCCCTTAATTTCTTCCCAGAACACTTGGAAAAACATCATAGGGAAACCATCTGGTCCCGGCGATTTGTCAGCGCCCATCTGGTCAATGGCCGCCTTGACCTCTGCTTCCGAGAATGGTTCCTCCAATGGTGACACATTATGACCTGGCTCCATCTGATACTTTAGCCAGAAATCCTCACCCATAGGGATCCTAAAGTCATTCTTCTTCCCAAAGAGACCCTTATAGAAGGACTGGAAAGTAGAGGAGATCACCTTATCATCCTGCGATGGCCCAGTCTCTGTTTGAATAGATAGGATAAGGTTGGATCTCCTTCTACCACTAGCAACCCGATGGAAATAGGCCGTATTTGCGTCTCCCTCTTTGAGCCACGAAATCCTGGCCCTCTGTTGCCACTTGATCTCTTCTAGTCTATACAGATTGGCAAGGTTATCACGGAGATCTAATAGCCTGTTCCGTTCTTCCTGCGAGAGGATTCTAGATTCTTCCAACCTCTCAAGCTCATCAATTTCTTCCAGGAAGACCTCTTTATCACGCCAGATATTCGAGAATCTAGTCCGATTCCATCTGCAGAGCCTCTTTCTAAGCCTGCGTATCTTCCCACACCAGATGGCTGCTGCGTCCCGGCCTGGCAGTGGGCGTGCCCAGTTCTCCATGACCATATGGTGGAAACCCTGAATTTTCAGCCATGCCTTCTCAAATCTGAACTTCCTAGGCTTGCGGGCACCCCGATTCCCTACATCTAGTAAGATCGGGGTGTGGTCCGAAGTTGGTTTAGGAATCGATCTGGCCGATGCGAGAGGAAAAAGAGCTTCCCACTCCATAGAGACTAGGATCCTATCCAACTTGGCCATAATTGGCACCGCTTGCAGATTAGACCAAGTAAAAAGTCTATCATTGATAGGGATATCAATCAGTTCAAGATCTGTGATAACTCTATTGAATACCTCTCTGTGCCTGTCACTAGCGCCCCTCCCCTTGTGCTCAAAAGCAAATCTAGTAATGTTGAAGTCACCACCCACGATCCAAGGGCCCGACCAGCGCTGACGGATATCGGCCAGTTCTTGCCAGAAGGCCTCCCTGTCCGTGGCCACGTTCGGCCCGTAGACAACAGTCACCGTCTGCATCCAATCATCGGATCGACGCCTAAGTCGGGCAGTCAAAGAGAACGTACCGCTATGCTCCTCTTCACATGAAAGAAGATCCGAATTAAACCCAATAGCAATCCCCCCTGAGGCACCAGCAGAGGGGCGTAACACCCACTCCTTGATTCTGTTACCACCCACTCTTTTGAGTTTGAACCCATACTGGAGTTTGGTCTCCTGGAGACCAACAACATCTGCCTTGGAGTTGCTAATGACATCCCGAACCATACCCCTCTTACCCCTATCCCCCAACCCCCTAACGTTCCAAAATAGTGTATTCATTGGGGAACCGTATCTACAGAGATCGTAGTCGAGGGTGTGGGGCCGACCACCTCCTCGTGGGAAACTGTAGGCCTAGTAGGACCCTTAAGGGCATTGTCATGGCTACTCTTAACCCTATCAAGTTCCCAACCCCTGATTTTGTTAAGAAGTAACGCACTCCGGTCTGTGTCCCAAACCTCTAACCCGCAAGTTTCAGCTAGTAAAAAAACATCGGAGTCTGACATGAAGTTTAAAATAGAAGCTAAAAAGTGAGTCGTACCTCCATTGTCGAATTTGGCAGCTTTGGCTGCCGCTGCCACTTCCAGGTAGTCATCCAAGGACTCCACATGAGCCCTCTTTGGTGAGCGGTGGACTCTGAACCCACCTGCCCTCCGATTCACTACAGAGCTGCTTATTGGAGCAGAGTCTGGGAGAGAAGACAGAACCAACTCTGGGGAAAGCTCCTTCTGGGTGTTCGCAATGAACTCAAGATCCTCAGATTCGTCATCTGAGAGTGAGAATTCAATATCAAGATTGAGTCTCCCATCCGGGTCGTCCTCACTATCTGTAGAAACCTTCAGTGCGGACTCCTTATTGAGCCCGCAACTAGGTGCATCAACAGTAATAGCTGCATCCTCCAATACGGACCCCTCAGTGGGCCCGTTCCCAGTCTGAAATAGTCCCTCAGAGCATGCACCAGTAGTGAAAGATTGACCTGATCCGGTAGACCGTACCATGGACCCCTTCTTCGGCCCATTAAAATTTATTAAAAGCCCATCCCCACTTGAGAGAACTGCCTGGTCCACCAAAGAGCCAGTATTGTGCTTGCGGAATAACTTATCCACCCCTTCGGAAACTGTGAGCGGCGCAATAACTATCTGAGCGGTACGCTCACCCCCCCTGCCAGCTGTCGCCACCTCATTGGCAGACAGTGCGGCAGGAGCAGCGGTGAGAATACCGCTCGAGACACCTGGCATGCTCGCATTGGTTGGCACAGCGGTGATGACAGCTGATTTGAGCGGATATCGAAACGCTTCTGATCCCTTCCCACTCGATCTCAGCAAAGGCTCTTCGTCTTCTTGCCTCTTTTTGCCAATCTCCAACTCCGGAGCTTCCCTGTCTTCATATCCAAATTTACCAACTTCCAAAAGCCCTTCTACTCCACCCACTCTCTTCGTACTCATCTCTTTTGATGCGAAGTTGCCATTTTTGTGCAAGCCTGTGCACTCCTCTTTCCCCAAACCTTCCTCTGACCCTAGAGAAGAATCCTTTTTGGATGCAAACCAACTCTTTTGGACCCATTCTTTGGTCGAAAGTCTCCTGTCTTCTGTCGCATTCCCCAAAGTGGCGATCTTGGCCACTACACTCCGGTTCTTCGCTTGCATGTCACCAAAAACAGAAGAGATGCCATTAATGTGCCCTGACCCTGACTCACCCCCCGAAGCCAGCGCATGCTGACCCAAGAGGAGGCTGTTGACTGGGACCACTGCTTGATCCAGCGTGTTGAGGGGCTCAGTTGACTCTTGACCACTGGATCTTGCGGGACGGTCCCATCTCCGGTCGTCCCTGGTCTTTGCACGCTGATGAGGAGGTTGGTGTCGCTTCTGCTCCCTAGCTGCCTTGAGAATCTCCCGGTGTGCTCGCTCCACCTCATGCGACCCATCAATAGTGAGGCTGTGGTTCGGCGATGCCACCTGCAAGAACGATCTTTGATCTGTGAGGGAGGTGGATGTCTTAGAAGATCGGTGATGCTGCTCTGGCGAAGAGTCGACTTTCCTGTCTAAGACAAACCTGACGAGGTACGACTCAACAAAGGAGTGAATTTTGGCGAAGCGTGGCATCAAAGAAATGTCGACGCTTCGGATCAAGACCCTGGCTGAGATCAACTCCGACCGCCTCACCGTCTTCTCATCCACCTCAACGATGGTCCCGAAATCGGCTACCATTTCCTGAATCGCCTCCCTCTTCCAAAAATGTAAGGGGATATTATGAATCCACACCCAAAACTTGTCTCCCTGCGGAAGCTCGGCGCCAAAAGAAGGTGTCCACGCAGTGAACTCCACTTGAAAATGTCCAAAATCAACTATCCCCAATTCGATCACCTCCGAAACTTTCGCCGGAGAGGGGAAAGAAACCAAGAACTGCATGTGGCACAGCTTCTTGGCAACCCAATCTCTGTCTGCACGCATGGGCCATTTTTGAGCGAGCGCCTGGGTTAGGTGGACCTCCGATGGCCTGCCCGTCTTAACTCTGGCGATTGCACACCATTGACTCAACCAGCTTTCTTCGTTTTTGATGGCTTCCAGGCACTTCGCCAGCTTAATAACCGCTGGATGGTCCGGTGATCTTCCCCTGAACACCTCCCTCACATCGTCGCTTTTAGAGTCTACCATGTTGGTACAGACGTATGATAGATGGCCCCATTTCAAGCACTTGGTGCACCGGACCTCTTTCGTGCACTCACTCTTGAAGTGCCCAAGATCACCGCAATTAAAACACGGCGCCGGTTTCTTCTTCCCCTTCCTCTGCTTCTTGAAACCAGTTGTATTGCCAGGTAGTTGGTAGGCGGTATTCTTGGTAAGCTTGTTTCTTTTACCCCTAACTTCAGTCCACTGCCCCTCTTCTGCTCCATCTCCGGTAACCCCAGTAGTAGTCCCGTCAAGCATCTCCCCTTCGTGGGTCTGTTTGACGTGAGATAACTCTTGGAGGCACTCCGACGATGAATGCAGCAAGAGTTGATCGGTGGTGTGGTTGATAGGGGCTCCAGTAGTAAGCAAAGGCTGTTCGAGCACCACCCCTGCATCATGCTTCAGATAATTATTGTACGAATCTCTATGACTTTCCAAAGACTTGTTAACAGGGAGGTTAGATGAATATCGTTGAGGATGACTGGTTGGAATAGTGAGAGAACCAGTATTGGATTTGTGGTATGACCTGGGAACCAAGAGAGGATCACTAACGGTGCCATGCTCGTGTGCACCCCCCTCGTGGGAAGTCCGGTACTGGCCCCTTGGAGGGGTTTCTTTCCGCCTGCGAAGGCCTGGAGGGGGACCCCTTCGATGGGCCCTTCCCTCGTAGACTTCCACACGTTGGCGGTGATACCCTTGGTCCCTTGGTGATCTTGCAGACGAGCGATGATGAGACATATACTTCTCCACACGATGTGGTCGTGCACCTCTGTGTACACTCATCGGGGATTGAAGTCCTCTGAGCTCCTTGAATCCATGCTCAACCACCTCTGAGCGATGATGAGACATGTACTTCTCCACGCGATGTGGTAGTGCACCTCTGTGTACACTTGTCGGAGATTGTGGTCCTCTGAGCTCCTTGATACCATGCTCAACCACCACTGCAGGCAGTGGTTGCAACAATGAATTAGCAGCCGGGGAATAGTTAGGAACCTGTGAGCGCTGCAAAGTGGTGACCACTTTGCTGTCAATGCCACTCGATACCTCTGGTTGGTAAACAGACGGAGACGGTGGGTGTCGGACCCTCTCGTTGGGCCCGCACCCACTGAGCTCGAGCAGGGTCAGCATGGATTGGGATTGGCGATGGTGGAGGGCAGCTAGTCGGAAGTGGGGACGGACTACGTCCAGGGGAGAGGGGGGGGGAGGGTGAAGAGAAGATACCAGGTGAAGGAGCAGAAAATGGTTAGAAGGCAGGGGGCTGGAGAGTGGAGGTCCTGTTGGGGGAGATAGTCGGGGAAGCAGAGGAGAAGGAGCAGCTTGTGGCAGGTGAAGTTGAGGAGGGAGATGGATTCAGCCTTGCATATCTAGATTACTTCCCTCTTGTAGTTGTTGTTGAGGGTTGAAAGATTGCCATTGAGGGTGTTGAGGAAGATGTTCTTGAGAGTGACTCTGGCATTGAGGATGGCGAAGATCGGAATCTTGACATTTCAGTGGTGGAGAGAGTGAGAGAAGGGATTCTTGATTTTTGAAATGAGGGATTAAAAAATGAGACTTTGATGTTTGAATAGATGACCGTTTGTTTGTTTTTTTTTTGTAACCGCTAGTAAGCTATTAATTTTTAAATTTTTGATTGCGGTTTGATTGAGGATGGGCCGGGTTGGTTTAGCAACCATGTTCTGGCCCGCTACAAGTTGGCCCATGGTTTGACAGTGGATTGGCCCAATTACATTTATTTTTCAGACACCAAAATGACTAACACTAACAATAATATAAATAAAGTAGTTTAAAAGATGACTACATGATTCAGACACCAAACAGAGTTCAGGAACAACAAGCTAATAACAACTGAACAAACATCAAGCAACATTATGCTGGCCAAGACAGAACAATATCATCTTATTCTTTATTGAACTAACACACCGATGCATTCATCCAACGAGACGAAGAAGGCAAAGCACACAAACCCATATACGACACAGACGAAGAGACGATGCAGACAAACCCATAAACGACACAGGATCAATCAACGGGAGGCACCCTTCCCTTTCTTCCCGCTGCTGCTAGGCCCCTCCTCCGCTGTCTTCACACTGCTGCTAGATCCCTCCTTCACTGTCTTCCCGCTGCTGCTAGGTTGGTTTAAGAAATATTCTTCCAGCTGCTTATCATCCATTGTTTCGATCATAGTTACCTGCAATGCAGATTCAGTATTCAGTTGCAACTGAAAACATATGTATAGGTTAGCACAAAATTAAGAAGAATCATCTGCATGAGATGAATATAGGTTAGGTATTTCAACTCTTATACCAGACACATTCACAGAAAAATGCACCACCACCACCAACAAAGCTTTCAGGCTAATACTGAGGTTAGCCACGGACATGCGATATAACCCGACTATTCTGACATTTTTCATTAAAATTTCTGCCTGATCAGTATATGCGATTACTTCCTTTCTAACCCCCCCCCCCCCCCCCCCCCCCCCCCCCCCACACACACACAAATAAACAAGTGTAAAATAAAATTTTGAAGTTGAACAGGAACGGAGAAGATGGAAAATTATACAACTTAGGCTACAATGTAGCTTACCCATGAGTTGAGTTCATCAGCCTTAATGTTAATGGCTTCCTCAACCCTGTCCGCACGCTCCTTTTTCTGTTGCGATGAAATAAACTTGGGGGCCATTTTTTTCTTCTCTGATTCCTTTCCAGACATCATACAAAGATCTGAATATGGAAATGAGGGAAGATGCAGTCTAGTTGAGCTTTTATACACAATATGCAGCAAAACAAGAGAGAAAACCATGGCTTGAGCGTTTAGAAAATAAAAAGTGAAGTTACAACTAATGATGAACTTGAACTAAAAGAATGGATGTTATCATACGGAATGCGCGGAAAAGTTGTATGAGTAACATTCACAGTACATATGCGTTACCTATGTCAATCATTCTTTACAGATATTAAAGATATGCATTCTGTCTAAACTCTAAAATATACTGTTATTATAAAAATAAAAATAAAAAACTTTTTTTGGTAATATAGCGTGATATCACAATAAATGTGTTTTATGTGTTTTAAAAGATATGCATTCTCTCTCTCTCTCTCTCTCTCTCTCTCTCTCTCTCTCTCTCTCTCTCTCTCTCTCTCTCTCTCTTTTTGGTATCTCTCTCTCTTTTTGGTATAAAAATAAAAATAAAAATAAAAATCTTTTTTTGGTAATATAGCGTGATATCACAATAAATGTGTTTTATGTGTTTTAAAAGATATGCATTCTCTCTCTCTCTCTCTCTCTCTCTCTCTCTCTCTCTCTGCATATCTCTCTCTGCATATCACAAGAATACACCTCTATAATTGCAGTTCAATTGATCAATCTCTCTCTCTCTCTCTCTCTCTCTCTCTCTCTCTCTCTGCATATCTCTCTCTGCATATCACAAGAATACACCTCTATAATTGCAGTTCAATTGATCAATCTCTCTCTCTCTCTCTCTCTCTCTCTCTCTCTCTCTCTCTCTCTCTCTCTCTCTCTCTCTCTGCATATCACAAGAATACACCTCTATAATTGCAGTTCAATTGATCAATCTCTCTCTCTCTCTCTCTCTCTCTCTCTCTCTCTCTCTCTCTCTCTGCATATCACAAGAATACACCTCTATAATTGCAGTTCAATTGATCAATCTCTCTCTCTCTCTCTCTCTCTCTCTCTCAAATTGCATATCACAAGAATACACCTCTATAATTGCAGTTCAATCGATCAATTACACGTCGACATTCATGAGGCCGTATATGCTCATTTTTAGGCTCGTTTTCGATTGTCCAATTTTTATGTAACTGCTTATGAGAATGTGTATGGGTTTGTATGTTTTTTTTTAATATATGTATTTCTTCATGTGCTCAAGCATTTACCTTGATCATGAATGGATCCAAAAAATAAAACTATTCTCTTACTTCAATAAAATCAACCTCTGCAATTGATATGACCCATATAAGACCCGGACCCGAAAGATTAGGTGGGTTTAGGAAAACCTATCAAATTACCTAGTTCCGAGACCCAATAGCAACCGTAGACAACTACATGTTTAGAGTGTGAGAAAAAATTAAAAATTAAATACATAACCGACAATGTATAGGAGAATAACTCAACAGAAGTACTCGATATATTTAGAACATATACAAAAGTTAAGATATTGGGTTTGAAATGGCACAAATGTCTAAAATAACATCATGAATATCTTAATTATAGTGCCTTTAGCAAAGAAGATGAAAACAACAAAGATGATGAATAAAGCAAAGATTGCAATGACGAAAATAACAACAAAGAGTAATGAGAACTTACAAGTTACAAGAGCACCCTTCGATTGACTATTTGTTGAGCATAAGGTAAGGCAAGTAGAACCTAATATCTGATGGTGGTTGACAGATTTCGTCACACGTTAAGCTCCATCTACAATTTGAACAATGCAGATATATAATTTCTACTTTTATTCTTTTTCAATTCTACTAAATTTCATTGATAAAACAATATTAATTCTCCAAATATATAAAGCTATGATTGCAACCATTTGACTACTTACACAGGGCTAATATTAAAATTAAGACTTACAATTCAATTAACCAACATTCTATTATGAGAAATATCTTTATAGGAGTGGCCTTTTCTTTTCTTTTTACCTAATAATATGAGTAGGCTTTTGTGATGCAAATTCGGTTCTTCTGTATTTAGCCAGCTGACGACCGACTTTTACCAAGTTTCTTTGCTAACTAATGACTAAGGGAGATCATTCACCTTCTAATCCTATATGTGTACACACCAACGTTTAGTATCTCGGGATCAGGATCAGGAGCGGTATCGGCTAGATCGGCAGTTTCGGATCGTTGTATCGGTTTTCTTGTTGTTGGTATTTTAAACTTAAATAGATACCTGCTATGCTATACAAAGTAATAAGATCCATCTTAACGAGCATGATGAGTTCCTACTAGTAGGCATATTCAGGTTCAATATGTTCCTGTATTGCTCTTACAAGGAAAACATTCTAATCTAACAAGGAAAACATGCACATAACAAAATCCTAGAGTCATGCATGCTTGTTAAATTACTTTCTTGAAAATGCAGTTTGTTAAAGCTTCCTGATTAGGTAATAAACAACCATGGTACATCACAAATCAAAAATCCACTCTTTAGTTATCTTTTATTAAAGTGGTGGAAAAAAAAGGCATATACGTACTTGTTAAATTACTTCCTTAAAAAACGCAGTTTGTTAAAGCTTCCTGGTTAGTTAATAGTAAACTGCCATCGTACATCACAAATCCAAAATCCACTCTTAGTTATCTTTTATCAAAGTGGTGGTCTTTAATCCCCCACCCTCTACTCTTTAGTCATCAATTCAACATTTGGGAGATGGCTGCATGAATCCCTTTGACTTAACCCAACCAACAGATTTGGAATAACAACTGTCTATGTCTAGCTAGTGTAAACTACGACACGCGATTGCTGTTCCATATATCACTACAATGTAACCATATGTGAAGCATCTCTGATTTCCATCAGACGATAAACTTCTCGATTATACTGACACAATCTACAATCAAACATTTTCATTAAAAAATCATACCTTTCTGCCATTTCAAAAGTTGAAACCGCGCACCTCCCCTTTTCTTACAAAACCCTGTAATAAATCACAAAAAATAAACATCAATTATGGACAATTACAGAAAACTTACATTAAATTCAATTAGGGTTTCAAGGAAAAAAGAAAGGGCAAAAGGTTAATTCGGGTTTTTTGCATTGGAACTGGAATTAGGGCAAAAGGGTTCGAGAAATTATGTTTTGAGGAACTTTTGTGCAAATAAGAAAGTACAAATGTACAAATGCTAAGTAGCAAATGCAGTGCATATGGTGGTGGCTTGTTGACAAATGCAGTGCATAATAGATAAGAGCAACAATTTTGATAATCCAAATGCATCCGAACATGGAAAATAACAGGGACTCAATGTAAATAAGCATCTCAAATACAAGTAATCATTTGGAATTGTTTAGATCACAGTTCTATGAACTCAAAACCAGATGAATTTTCAACCACAAAGAAACCAAAGCAATTGAGGTTTTGATTCACTTCCCAGAAGGCCACAATCACCCCTTTTAAAATTACTTTCCTTTCATCAGTGATAATAAACATACGCCACCCAAGAGTTATAATTCTTTTAAGTATATTACGGAAAATTACTAACAACAATATAAACAAAGCACTTAAGAAAGATTATTACAATTCCTTGTTCCGACACCAAACTGAGTGCAGGAGGGTGATATTCTTCTAGGTCCATCAAGCTAATAACAACTCATGCTACACACAAATATCAAGCTTCTTCATCTGGAACAGGTACAACAATGTCAGCTTCTTTCTCTGGAAGAGGTACAACACTTCCATCTTCTTTATCTGGAAGAGGTATTGCATCATCTTCTTCTTTATGAAACTTCAAGACTGATGCCATCAACCCTTGAGACAAAGAAGACGAGGCAGATGACCTTGATTTCCCAGCTCTGCGTGCCTGCAACCGAATAAAAGCAAATAAAGGACACAGGATGAATTAATGGGGCCACTGAAACTGGTGTTTTTACCTTGTGCAACTCAAGTTGTTACCTTTTTCATTGGTGCACCCTTCCCAGTCTTCACACTGCTGCTAGGTCGGGTTAATAAATATTCTTTCAGCTGCTCATCATCCATGGTTTCAATCTTAGCCGTCTGCAATTCAAAATCAGTATTCAATTGTAACTGAAAACATACGTACCATTGAGTGTTAAACCGAGAAGAATCTGCGACATGTGGCGAATAAGGGTTACCTATTCACGCACTTATACCGAATACTTAGAAAAAATGCAATACCCCAGAGTTTTCAACCCGAAACTTTGAGGTTAGTTAGGACATGCATTACAACTTTGACTTTTATGACAGTTCATTAAAGTTACTACAAAATTACTATGTGTGATTGCTTCCTTTTTCGACACCTCAAACTTAAGTTTAAAATAATCTGTCAGAGTCGAACAGGAATGGAGAAGATTGAAAATCATTAAATCAAATCAATAAATAATGAAAGAGCAAAGTCCAAGAGAAAATAAGGTGGAATGCAAAAGAGCTGACCCTAGTGATATCACAAAAACATTCTAAGTTGAACCATAACTTTGCATGCTATAATACAGAAAATAACACTACAAATATATGTTCTAGTTTCCAGTATGATTGCTAAGAAGTAAAATGTGTATCCAGTACTAAACATGGTACAATTGAACTTAACATGTATAAAGATGCACTGCAAATTTTAGATATTTTAGTTTAATCACGATAATATTAGAACTTGGGCTACCAATGTAGCATACCCATGACATGAGTTCATCAACCTCTTTCCCGATGGCTTCTTCATCCTTGTCTGCCTGGTCCTTCTTCTGTTTCCATGAAAGAAACTCACCAGCCTTCTTTTGCTTCTTTGATTCTTTTCCAGACATAATACACAGATGTGAAACTAGAAATGCGAGAAGATGCACTCTAGCTGATCTTATATAATATGCAGGAAAATAAGGCGAGATGACAGTAGCTTGGGCAGTTTAGAAAATAAAAAGTGAAGTTACAAGAAACTGATAATTTTGAACTACAAGAATGGAGGTTATTAACGTATCACACAGAATGCAAGGAAAAGTTGCATGAGAAGGAAAACACTTTTAAACTGATTCAGATGGCAAAACATGTGAGCTTTTGGGTAAAAGATTAGGTAGTTAGCATGATAAATCAGCACAACATACCTTTTCAAGATAAAAACTGACTGATAATTTTACCTACACCATAAGATAGGAGCACATGAAAGCACGTAACCATAAAAGGTTCACTGTCGGTGATTCCCTAATCGTTAAGCATATATGGATACGGGTTATCGAGTATCAGCAAAAAAATACATACAGATACGGGTTATCGAGTAAAACGCGAGAAAAAGCACAAGATCAGAATATCTCTGCATTTTATGTGCAGTACCTTATTTAGTAATAATCATATTTTTAATTAACAATAATTAAGATTGTTTATTCAAATGCTTTGCCTAGTAAATGTCAATGTTAAACTACAGCAAGATACCTCTACCTCCAATCACAAAGTACTAATTCATACCAGTTCACTGAATGCAGCCTCAAACTTTGCTTAGAAACCTTCCATATAAAGACCATGATGACAACAACAACAACAACAAAGCCCTTTTCCCAACTAGTTGGGGTCGGCTACATGAATCATGGTTTTCCATTCTGCTCGGTTTAGTGCAATATCTTCTGTAAGTTCACAAGCTATCATATCTTTTTTCACCGTTTTCATCCAAGTTAGTTTATGTTTTCCTCTACCCCTAACTTTACCCTCAATACTTATCAAATCACTCTTTCTAACAGGGACACTACTAAGTCTACGTGTGACATGTCCAAACCACCTGAGGCGATTCTCTCTTAACTTATCATGGATTAGAGCTACCATTAGCATGTCTCGTATATGCTCGTTTAGAATTCTATCATTCCTTATTTTACCACACATCCATCTAAGCATCCTCATCTCCGCTACACTCATTTTTTGGACATGTTGTTTCTTTGTTGCCCAACACTCTGCTCCATACATCATTGCTGGTCTAACAACCGTCCTATAAAATTTTTCCTTCAACTTCAAAGGTATACGTTTGTCACACAAAATACCACTGGCACTTCTCCACTTAAGCCACCCTACTTGGATCCTATATGTAACATCTTTACAAATCTCCTCATCTCTTTGTATAATTGAGCCTAAATATCGAAAACGGTCTCTCTTAGGTATCTCTTGGCCATCAAGCTTCACTACTTCCTCACTTGTGTTCCGAATATCACTAAAATTACACTCCATATACTCTGTTTTAGTTCTGCTTATTTTAAAGCCTCTAGCTTTCAAAGTTTCTCTACACAATTCTAATTAAGCATTGACTCCTGCTCTAATCTCGTCAACTAAGACGATGTCATCGACAAAAAGCATACACCAAGGCACCTCATCTTGTATTCCTCGCGTCAATTCATCCATAACCAAAGTTAAGAGGTAGGGACTTAAAACCGAACCTTGGTATAAACCTACTGTAATAGGAAAATTGCTAGTCTCTCCTGTGGTTGTTCTAATTATGATTGTTGCTCCTTCATACATATCCTTAATTACCTCAATATACCGAATATGTACTCTTTTATTATTTAACACCCACCATACTATGTCTCTAGGGACTTTATCATATGCTTTTTCTAGATCTATAAAAACCATATATAGATCTTTCTTATTCTCCCTATATTTTTTCATAAGTCTCCTCAGTACATAAATTGCTTCCATTGTTGACCTCCCCGGCATAAACCCAAACTGATTCTCAGAAACTGTAGTTTCTAGTCTCAGTATATGTTCGATCACTCTCTCCCAAATTTTCATCGTATGACTCATTAATTTAATTCCTCAGTAGTTTGAGCAACTTTGTAAATTTCCTTTATTTTTATATATAGGTACTAAAATACTTTCTCCATTCATCGGGCATCTTTTTAGTCCTAAAAATTTCATTAAATAATTTTGTTAGCCAACTCATCTCTACATCCCCAAGACACTTCCAAACTTCAATGGGTATATCATTCGGTCCTAAAGCTTTTCCTATTTTCATCCTTCCTTAAGCATTTCGAACCTCTGAGGACCTAATTCTACGAAAAAATATATGCTCTCGACTCTTCCTCGAGTCCTCTAAAATTAAGTTGCCCACAACCTTTTCATTTAATAACTTCTCAAAGTAATTTCGCCATCTTTCCTTAATTTCCTCATCTTTTACTAGGATTCTTGAATCCTCGCTCTTAATACACCTAATTGTATTCAGGTCTTTTGTTTTTCTATCCCTTTGTTTAGCAAGCTTATAAATATTATTTTCTCCTTCTTTTGTATCTCATTTTGTGTATAAAATTAGAAACTGAGTTATATAAAGACCATGAAAAACATAATATTATGACTTCTTTGGATTCCTTTTCCAAATGTAGTTAATTGATAACCCCCATTCCCCCAAAGTAAGCTCAATGACAATGAATACCAAGTGTCCAGGTATGCCCTTCAAGTTATTTGATGAAGAGGAATATATAGGTATAGTGGAATACTGCATGCAAATTTAGGTCTAAGTCGAGTGAAATATTGTGACATTTTACCTGTAATTTGTCCAAACCATATTGCAGGAACAGTCCATTTCTTATTCTATCTTTTATCCTATGTCGAATAGCATTATCTTCTATCCATGACCTGACAAATAGTATAACTTTCTGCTTTTTCACTACGGTAAACAATTTGCATAATAAAATATTGGTAACATTACATGTGCATGCTCTCAGGTCCATTTATAAGTACTAATTATTTTTATGCGAGAAGGGCTTGCACCCTTCAATATGATTTTGCGTAAAGTTAACCTGCCTAAACACAAGCTTTTAGTTAGTTATTGTCATACCGACAGGTATGGCCTTGAATATTAGAAAATTAGAAAATAGTTATGAAATTGTATTGTTTAGAAGTCAGGCAGCATTATTTACTAAATTGAATAGTGCTTTTAGTGTAAACACATTTGGTATGGGACCTTGCAATTCACATAAGGCAACCTATACTGCAATTTCATCAATTCAGATGCACCTCCTAGTAGAGACTAAGAGATCCTGCTGAGTTTCACTGACACGGATACGCGAAATGGAAACTACATAAATAATACGATAAATCGTAATAAAAATGAACTAATAGATACAAGATGGAGATGCCAATTTTTGTATGTGTGCCATACACAAGAAATAGATATGTGCAGATACACGACAAGATGAATATGTGATAACTGAAAATTAGCATATGGATGTGCAGTGGATATGTCTGCCTGTGTTGCTGGTATCATATACATATATATTTACTTCCGACCAACTCAAAATATATCAAAATTCGCAAAATCAGTACAAACTCATTATTTTTTTGATCATATGTACAAACTCATTATTAGTCAACTAAAATCCTCGTAAAAATAAAATTTGGGAATGCTCCGAAATATAGACACATTACACTTTAAAATAATTTTAATCTAAAAACTTTACTAAATGGGGTTGGTGTAACCCTAACTCCATTTCTCCTTTTTCTCTCTCAATTTGACGCAGCAAAACAGGAGGCAGAAGTGAGCTGGGCAGATGACTGCAGAAGAGAGACACAAGCTTCGTTCTCTCTTCCTGCCATTATTTTGAAAAGTTTAAAGTTTCACTAAATTTTAATTTTTCTTTTCCCTTTTCTTTTTTTTCTTGGGATGAGATGGCTGCTACCTAAAGGCAAAATGGCATCTTCAGGTGCCACCTCCACTTAACGGGTGCTTAGGCGAGCCACCTACACTTAGCGGGTGCTTAGGGAGTCACCTAGGCCACTTTTGGTCCGGTGTTGGAATTTGGAAACTTCAACTTAAACTCTCACAGCACGAAATGTTAGGTAATTTGTAATGAATAACTTTTATGTTAGATTGCCATTAATGTTTTTTTATGATAGTTTCAATGATTGAGCTATTGATATTGGGGGTCACAATATTGTGTACTCCATATCCTAAGTAGTAAGGCAATGTATTTTGGGTTAAAGCAGTTTGGGGGTCCCATATCATTGTGGATCGCTTACTGTTAAACAATATGTATCCTAATTCAGACTAAATGCAACATCCAAGTGTCATCAGTCTAATAAAAAAAACTTTACTTTAATGTGATGTTATTGAAATAAACAAAGCAAAGTGTTCTACACATGAGAAACAATGTACCACAACAAGGACAAATTTACACATATCAGTTGACCTTAGATGATATCTCCTACACTTAGTGGGAGGTCTTATATTTGAATCCCTCATGTGTTGTGGCAATAAGGATTAAACATGATTCATGAAAGCAATTAGACATTGTTATTACCAATAATGACAAAACAATTGTACTAATATGGAAAACATTGACACATCAGGTAACGTATTAGGAATAATGGCAAAACAGTTGTAATACTGTAAAAAGATTGTACATCAGACAATACATTGGGTTAAATCCTATGATGCACGGCCACTTCTATTTGGCAGCGGTGTCGTATCGCACACGCATGAATCAGACATGATACTTGATATTTTAGGGTAATTTGTCAAAATCTTCTCATGTCAGTGTGTCGTTCGCATAGTGTCTGTGCCGTGTCCGTGCTTGCTAGGTTAAATCTGACATCTGTCAGATACTTACCGAGAAAATCCATTACTGGCATTTTCCATCATTTTGTGTTGCCTAATGCTCTGAAAAAACAAATCAGACATATAGAATGACATTTAAAAAATGACTATTGAGGTTTCGAGAAATTTGAGGACATATATGTCGAAACAATAGAAACTTTCAAGGTTTAATATATCTGATCTCGAAATTGTATTGCACAACTGTTTATCATTCGGATAGCGGATATCGGAAGATAACTTGGAATAGAAGATCAGGGGGTGTTATTGGACACTCTCTCTCTCTATATATATACTAGATTTGCCCATGGACACATGCCTACGGCACGTCTTCAGAACGATACAGCATATGAAAAGTCTTGTAAACAGTTTAACAACAATTATGTAGCTCAAGTTTGAATAGTATGACAATAATTAGTTGTAAATAAAAGTCCATGTTTCCATTAGTATATGTTGAAAAATAATTATAAATCGGGGTGTAAAATCCAACTTCTTAGAATTTGAGGGTGGAAAATGATGAAATTTAACTGTTGAGGAGATATTTGCTATTTTCAATGTAACATCAGCAATATAAAAAAACATAAAAAATCTGAAAAAATTTACAAATATGAAAATCTAAATTTCGAAGTAAATAGAGAGAGAATGGAGAGAGAGGGAGGGAGAGAGAAAGAGAGAAATATGAAAAAGCGAAGAGAGAAGAGAAATAGTAATAAAGTAATGAGTTTTTTTTGTTTTGGGGAGGAAAAAATTGGTTTTTGCGGGGAAAAATGTTTTGGGATGGTAAATCTGAACCGTTAATTTTGTTCCAATTGAAGAGGAACCACTTGATAGCTTTTTTCAAATTGTCTTGTGTTTTATTATATAGATATATTGAGAACTCATAAGATTTGATATTGAACAGATAAAATAATCATGCCATATTTTAAATAGAAAACCAAGGCCTACACCTATCTAAGAGTAGTCCCAGTATATGGGTTCCACATTTCTAGTACATTTAAAGACCTATGAAACAAGTACCCAAGTTTAATATATAACAATTAGGCATTATTCTGTAGTATCTTTCAACTAACAATGTGCCAGAAGTATATGTAATACACAGCTAACAGTGTAAATAAGACCTAACAAGTCAATTTGTGTACGCAGAGCTATTCAATTTGAGTCACTGATACAAATGAGGAAACGATTGCCACATACCACAACAAAGGAAAATGAATAGGCAAGAACAGATATATTAACCAAACCATCCAATATAGCAACCAAGCAAGTCTCATTTACAAACAGAAAAGAAACGTGATTTGCATCATTTTTACCAACATGAAATTCAATTAAACAAACATTTCAATTGATGCCCAAGATCAAAGTTTAATCTTCTAAGCACTAAGGAGTAAAGCAACATACAGACAAGTATACCTGTATCCAAGGAGTGAATAGACCTCGGATCATTATTGAGATTATTGAGAAGAAGATGCATCACCCAACGAGGATCCAATTTGAAGCATAAGGGGATACACCGGACTAAACTCCTTATCTCCTCGAGCCCTAACCTTTGACTCATAATCATCTAATGTGGCTTTGATCCCCTTCCAAATCTGATCTTCCCCTTGTGAATCAAGCCACAGAGAGTATTGAAGAGGAGTGAGCTTGTTCCTCTGCATTGGCGACTGCAACTCATCAGGGCCCCTAGAGTACAAATGATGGAGTATAATGCTCGGTGGCAAATCTTGCAACAATGGGGATCCAGGAAGCTGTGATGTCTCCAAAAAGATGACAGGCCTGAATGCACGAAGAGCTCGGTATGGTGCACCAAGCTGCTCAACTGGAAACAAGTTCTGGCCCACAGCAAGCTCAAGCTCAGCCATGTCTCTTGCCATCCTCAACTTGCCCGATTCGGATAAAGGCCTCACAAGGGCAGCATGCCTAATAAAGAAAATAAGGACTCGAGAAGCCATTCGTCGAACAAGCTGCGTGCAAATAGTTTCCGACCTAGAAGCAGATGATGAAGGCAACATTTTCGACAAGAATTCAGTCCTAAAGTGAATTGAAGACTTCTGAAACTCATCCATGTAAGAGGATGCATTGTTGTCCATGGCTGAATCCACTCCAAGTCCCCCAAAATCTTGGTCATGAATTTGAAGAATGCAAGACTCGAGCCGGTCTAGCATAGACTGAAACAGAGTGGTTACAGAATCACAAGCCACACCATAAATGGCACCAAGAGGAGGAGACAACACATCCGCAGCTATGGGCGGAAGAGAAGCAGCAGTTGCAGAAAGCCTAGTGTGAATCTCCTGCAAATGCTGACAAAGCGCAAAGTTCCTAATTTGCACCGAAGTGGCCGGACCCGTAACCTGCCTCAACTCAGGACCAGTCGAAATCTGATACTCCGCTCTCTCAGCCAACAACATCAAAACCTTGTGCACCTCGTGAAGAACAAGAAGCATCAAATGCCCATGAAACTTCACCACCTCAATCTCCTCCTGCACCCTCAACACAATCTTCGAAATCTGCTCCTTGGACGGCACACTCCCTCTACTCGACACAGGAAACACCCCGTTCACATAATCCGATAACCTACTCAAACACTGCGCCAAAAATGCCGTCTGGAAAACATCAATTGCCCCCACCATCGCCTCCTTCCCTTCCATCCCCACCGCCGGAAGCACCCCTCTCACATCCGTATCCCTCCCAATCCTCTCCACCAAATTCTCCACCATCGTAAACAGCTTCGGATACCCGTTAGTAAACACCTCTTTCACAAAGCTCGATGCCCTGAACACCGACTTCATCTGCGTCGCAAATGCCTTCACCAGCGCCTCCCAAACCCGGTCAGTCAACAAAGGCTCCCCCTCCTGCCACACCTCATTAAGGAACAATACCTGAGTAAACGGCACCCGCTTCTTGGACAGAACCGTCTGCAAGTTCCAGACCGCCATCACCACCTTATGCAGCTCCTCCATGCACTTGCCCATCCTCTCCCACAGCGCCTCCTTGGCTCTTTTTCCTCCCCCAATCTGCGGCGTCCCGCTCCTCTGCACCCCGCCCGGGCCGCCGCCGCTGCTGCTCAAGCTCGTCTGCGAGACGGCCTTCATATCTAAAGCTGCCGTCACGCTCTTCACTCCAACTGACTTGTATTTAACAATTAGGGAATCTACAGTGGATTTCAATTCGCCGAGGTTGTACAAGACTTGGAGGCCGCACCAGATGTCGTTCTGGTTCATCTCGTCCATTCCTTTTTCGACTGCGGCGATCGCCTCGGAACGGAGGAGGTTCCCGGTTTCCGACAGCCAGGCGATTTCCGTCTCGACGACGGAGATTCCTTGGAGGTTGCGCTCTTGGTAGAGGGTCTCGATTTCGTGGTGGAGCTCGGCGGCCTTGGCGAGGTCGAGGGAGGTAGGGGGGTGGGACATGAGGAGGCGGAGCTTGGAGGAGAGTTTGAGGAGGCGGAGAGTGTGGTGGAGGAGGGAGGAGGTGAGATGGAGGTTGGAGAGCTGGACTGTGTGGAGGCGGAGGAGGTGGCGAGGGGAGGAGAGGGAGGAGCGGAGGTGGAGGACGGAGGAGGAGAGGGAGAGGAGGGAGGAGCGGAGGGTGGAGAGGAGGGAGCGGGAGTGGGAGAGGGAGGAGAGGTGGTGGAGAAGGAGGGGTTGGTGGTGGAGGACGAGGTGGCGGAGGTGGAGGGAGAGGGAGCGGATGGCGTCCTGGAGGGACTCGGCGGTGGAGGCAGAGGAGCCGGAGGAGAGGGCGGTGGAGGAGAAGGAGGAGGGGGAGAAGGACGGGGAGAGGAAGGGGGAGAAAAGGGGGTTCGATGCCAACGAATCCAGAGGGTTCGTAGGAGGAGGAGGAGTTGGATCTGAGGGTTGTTTGAAGGTGGGGGAGCGTTGGAGGGGGGAGGCCATGGCCGGCATTGGAGGAGGAGGAGGAGGAGGAGGTGGTGGTGGAGGTTATAAGATCGAGATCGAGATCGATATTTTGGAGATCTGGATTTCGTCGGAGGACGAAGGAGATCTGGGATTTGTGAATTGTGAGTGAGTGTTGGGTTTTGGGCTTTGGATACCAATGTTTGGACCCTTGGTTGTTGGGTTTGGGCTTTGTTTGCCGATTTTCCAACGTGTAAGCCGCGGAATTGAACTGAACTTGTCATCTCTCTCTCGCTTAGGGTCTGTTTGGTTGGAGGGGAATGGAGAGAAGGGGAGGGGAGCGAAGGGGTTTTTTATTACTTTTCTTGTTTGGCACAATTTTTAGGAGGGGAGGGAAGGAAAATGGGGGGTGCAATACCCCTCCTGAGCCAATTTTGGCTCCCCTCCAAGAGTAATGCTTTAGCCACTACCAATTTCACTACCATTTCCTTCACTACCTTAGGTGGCATACTTCTATTGGAGAGTTCTCCCACCTACCCTATCATTTCCTACCTATTGGAATGTGCCATATAAGGTAGTGAAGAGAAATGTAGTGAAATTGGTAGTGGCTCTAGCATTACTCCCCCTCCAAAGGTGGGGGGATTTGGAGGGGAGAGAAAATATGGCTAATTTTTTAAAGTGGCATGACTAAATTGCCCTTTAAAAAATCTAAATCCTAATAAACCTCTCTTTCTCCCTGCTAGCCGTGACCCTTTCTCTCCAAGTATTCTCCCAGTCTCCCGCTTCAATTCCTATATGTAAATTATTCAGTACATTGCCAGTATTGCTTTCGTTATCTTTGCAATTTACTCAGCCTGCTGACAGATAATTGTAAGGCTCTACAATTATGGTTGGAGTTGCTGCAATCTTCTAGTATTGGGTATATTCATATGTAGTTTCAAATTTGTGTGCATCCCACAATTTCTATCTGCTGAAGATCATACTATAGTTTCGTATGTTTTGTTCCAGATTGTGTTATTAAAAAATCCCTTCAATATAGCCTTAATGATTGTTCTCAAAACGTATGAGATAATTTACAGTATTGTATTGAGAAGCCAAACATTTGAAAAAAAAAATTAGAATTCAAAAATTGCCAATAACATTATTATGCAATTGGGAGAGGCATTATTCATCTTGTTTACTGGTTTATTACCATCAATGACTAAATTTGAACTCTTGTCAATGATAACCACTATGTTAATTTTCCTTACTGATACTCAATGGGTATGTTTGGATAAAAACATCAATTCATGCAAACGAGAAGTATTTCATACTTAATGGTACATATTGCTCTTTATTTCATTGCCATTTAAAAAAGGGAAATAGAACCATGAGATTTATCATTCATTATAGGTTATGGATGCATTTTATTCATATTTCTCAGGCACTGTTAATCAATGTATTATAATTGTTGTCTTCATTATATATTCATATAAATTGCAATTATAATGGGAGAAGTGGTTGTATGAATTTCTTGTTATATGCAAAAGGGTATAAAAGTAATTTTATTATAAAATCCATTCCCTCCCCTTGTGAACCAAACAAGAAAATTATTATTTTCCCTCCCCTCCCCTCCTTTGAACCAAACAAAGTTTTCATCAAATCCCTCCCCTCCCTTTCCCTCCCCTTCCCTCCCCTCCATTAAAATCCCTCCCCTCCCCTCCCCTCCCCTCTTTTGAACCAAACAGGGTTTTAAGAATGACAAGTTTCGTCAACTTGTATTACAAGTGCTTGGTTGTTTATTAAGGGCGCATTTGGTGTGTAGAAATAAATATTATCGGAAATATGGTATTATTTCTTGAAGGCGATTCTTGGGCGTCTTGGGCGTCTTCTTCCTTCTTCATTGAAGGCGATTCTTGGGCGTCTTCTTCCTTCTTCCTTTGTGCCTCCAGATCTACCTTGTTCTTTCTCCCGTTCCCCTTTCGCCCTTCATTAAAGTTTCTCCTGTCCTCCCCTTCTACAAACTCTTTTCCTCTTTCCACCCCTTCCTCCGATTTCGTTGCGGTGTTTCTCTCCTCCCTTCGGCTCTCGTTTTGCCATCTTTGCCAGATCCAGTTCCAGTTCTCGCCGCAGTGCTTCTTAGCTGCCATCTTCTGTGGTGAGGGCTCTCTCCTCCTTCAGCTTCTGGGCTTGTTGTCGTCATCAGATCCAGTTTCTCTTCTCGCCGTCGGTCCTCTCTGCGGGGCCAGCTCGTCCTCTCTCCTCTTTGGGCGCAATTCCCTCTCGCGACACAGTGTTTTCCCCTCAGGTACCGGTTCTTCGATTCCACTTAGATTGCTTACTCGCCGTGACACTGTAAGTTTGTTCTTCACTTCTTATCTTTGGTAGCTATTATCGTGATTGTATTGAGTTTTATGCCTGTTTGGTGCTCCCCTCAGGGGCGCGAGTTTATTTTTCTTTAGCGATTCTTCTCCTACTTGTAGTAGCCCTCTAGCATTGGGCGAGTGGGATTTAAATCCTTTCCCCAGCGCTGTTGCTCCATTAGAGGAGCTTGGTCTGTTGCTCCTGGCTCTTTTCTCAGTCTGTGTAATACTTTCTCGGTGGTCTCTCCTTCCTGCACTCTGTGTAGCGACCACCCGCCCCCTACTTCCCTCCTCTCTCTTCTCCATCGTTTTTGACTTTCTCTGCCTGCTCAAATTAAGTGCTTCCTGTTTCTTCATTTTCCTCCTTTTCTCAGCGTCTTTCTCACTGTTCTTTTTCGATTGTGGGCTTTCATTGCGGCTTGGCCCATGGACCTATCCTGGGTGGAAGTTGTTAAAAAGAAAAAAAAATAGCTCAGATTCCCTCTCTCCCCCCTTTCATCCCTCGCACTTCGATGGCTGGGCCGCTTCAGCCCATTTTAGACCCATCTTCACGAAGCTTCCTCCGACCTCTTCATCTGCCTCTTCCCGCTCTGCAGTTTCTCCCTTTCATGCTCTTCCCCTTCACTCCTCTTCTCTCTCTCATCGCTTTAGGCCTGTGTGCTTCCGCTGCTTTTAGTACGGCCATATCAAGATCGATTGCCCAAACAAAATGAAATGCAGTTTCTGCCTTAAAGATGGGCATGCTAAGCAGAGATGCTTCGCTCTCCAAAAAATTTTAGGGCTTCCAAGAGGATCACCTATCTCAGAGCAGGTCCTTAGCGCAGTTGATCTCTCTACCCTTCGCAGTAAACTGCCTCCCCCCAAATCCTCTTCCCCTCAGCAACTCACTCCGATTTCCACTCCTCCGCTGCTCCCCACTCCTCTAGTTCATCGCCTAGGCGATACCTCCTTTCCCCCTCCCCTTGCCTTATCGGAGCCTCCCAGCAGTAACCCCAAGTAGTTCGTCACACAAGTGTAACGCCTCGTACTCAACTCGTACGCACACAATTAACTAAATTCTAGCCACGCCCACCACATGCTGCCTCAAAAGGGTGTCCGGACGATGGGTACTCCTTTCTCATTGGCTTTCCTAATATATCCTTACACCTTCCATATGTTACCAACGATATGGGATTAATCTCCTTGGTCAAGCCCGGTCAAACACCACACCAGCACATTCAATCCTTCCATTCCATTCTTTCTTTCATTCATTCATTTAATCCTTCATTCATTCCTTCATTTCCTACATGGTCAAACCAGTCAACACACACTCACTTTTTTTCTTTCTTATTTCCATTCTCCACGTCACCATCCATATCCATCCATCCAAATACGGGGTCTCACATTCACCCCCTCTTAAGAATTGTCCTCCCAGGGTCTTACGCATCTCATATACACATATTGCGTCCCACGCACTTCCTATATGCAAGTCCTACATTCGATGTCGAAAGTTGGCTCTGATACCATCTGTAACGCCCCGTACTCAACTCGTACGCACACAATTAACTAAATTCTAGCCACGCCCACCACAGACTGCCTCAAAAGGGTGTCCGGACGATGGGTACTCCTTTCTCATTGGCTTTCCTAATATATCCTTGCACCTTCCATATGTTACCAACGATATGGGATTAATCTCCTTGGTCAAGCCCGGTCAAACACCACACCAGCACATTCAATCCTTCCATTCCATTCTTTCTTTCATTCATTCATTTAATCCTTCATTCATTCCTTCATTTCCTACATGGCCAAACCAGTCAACACACACTCACTTTTTTTCTTTCTTATTTCCATTCTCCACGTCACCATCCATATCCATCCATCCAAATCCATCCATTCTTTCCTTTTACTGATTAGTATATATATACACTATATATACTATATACTATATATATATATCTATACTCTCTAGAAATACGGGGTCTCACAACAAGTCTTCCTCTCTAAGGCTGATCTGACGGATCGATTTAAGTACTTTGATACCTATGGAGCAATCTCTTTTACTGGATGTTCTGTGCCCTACTACACTCTCAATTCTTTCCTTAATAATTTCTGTAACACCAAGGAGTGGGATTGGGTTCTTTACAATTGTTCTAATGGCGACATGGTCATTCGATGTCCATCTCCTAAGACGCTAGCAGATCTTATCGCGAATACTTCCCTTTCCATTGGTGATATCTACCTCTCTGTTCGTCAATGGGTGCAGATCCCTCTCCCTCCGAAAGAGCTCAATTCTTTGGACCTTAGAGTATCACTGGTAGGACTCCCTCCTTTTTGCGACTCTCTTAGATTGGTCGGTGAGATGGCTAAGTGCATTGATGACATTGTTAGCATCTCGTCTAAGGCGAGGCTTGCTTATGGCCGTCTGCAAGTTGATGCCACCTTTAGATGCACCAATCTCCCTAGTCGTATTGAAGCTTTTTGCTTATCTGACGGCATTTTGTCGTTCTCTGTGTCGGTGCATTATCATGACCCTATTACCACTTCTGAAAACCCTCCCTTTTCCCGCTCTGGGATTGCTGCTCCAGCATTCAGCTCTAATCTATCCTCCTCTTTTCACCCTGGTGGTGTTTCTTCTTCTAAAGGTAAGAATGCGGCAGCGAAAGTGGGTAGCTTGAGTGTCGTTCGCAGTAAGTTCACGTTTCCCCGAAGGCCGGCGGTGTCTCCTTCCTTACCGAAGGTTTCTCCAACCAAAGTACCAAACTTAGTTTGGATTAACCCTGAGCTTCAAGCTGTGAAAGGTACTTCTTTGGCTCCTGCTTCGACCTCTCTCACCTCTGAGGCTGTCCTCCCCCGTCCTCCCAACTCCCAAGCCACCGTAACCAGCTTTTCCTTCTTCCTCTACGACTCTGGTCACTTCCCCTCCCCCTTCTAAGAGTAAGGATCCTTCTACTGGTTGGCCAGCATGTGAAGTCAACCAACAATTCGCGTCGGATTGGGAAAGATTCCAACAACTCGCTCATTTCCCCACTCCGAGGAAATCCGACCCTGCTTTCTCCCCTTCTAAAACTAAGCTGTCGTCTTCCAGCAAGGATTCTCTTTGGATGGATCAAGACCCCCTTCTCTTAGAGGAAGAGGCTGATCTTGCGCGTGGAGGCCAATCCAAGCAGGTATTCCCCTGCCCTGTCTCTTTATTTTATTCTATTTCGGTGCAATTTCTTGCGGTATGTTCTTTTAAGTTACTTTTTCGGGCTTCTGGTCCATTGCATTTTCTGTGCGGATTTCTCCATCACCCAGTTTTGGGTTTTTCCCTTTTAGGGCTTCGTTCCGAGGTTGGATGTCTCCAACGCTTGTGACGAAGGCCAGGGGAATTTTGGGGCCCCTTTCCCTTGTCTCTCTCTATTCTTCCCCTCCCTCTCTCGCAGACTCCTCCGGAAATATCATATCCCCCCTCGACAGTTCTCTTTTGTCATCTTCGGATGTAGTGACCTTAGCTTCCCCTCCCTTACAGGAGGGTGGAACTCCTGTTTCTAAGCTTGTGGTGCCCTCTAAGGTCCCCCATCGTATGATCAGGACAAGTGCGTGAATTAAGGCTAAGAAAATATGGGCTGTTTATGAGCGTAACTCTCCTGATCATCTCAGCCCGCTCTCTAACCTTAGCGATCACCAGTCTCCCCAGTCTACTCTGTCTACCCAGTCTACTCTCAACCAGTTAGGATCCATTTATAGTATCGTGTTTGATCCGCTTACCAATAGTGATCTTGCCACCTTGGCGCAGAATATGGGTTTCCTTATTGACCCATCTGACTCTCCTTGCCTTAACTCCCTCAGGAAGAGGGAACGTCGTAGAGTTCTGGAGAATCTTAGTGCCCATGATTAGTGTATCATGGAACATTCGTGGGCTTCACTGCCCGTCCAAACAACGGGCAGTCTATAATTTAATCTCTTCTTCTCGCTGTGATATTATCTCCATCCAAGAATCCAAGTTGGTATCGCCCTCCCCCTCAACCTTGAGGGCTCTAGGAGGAGCCATGATCACCAAGTGGATTTCTCTCGATGCTATTGGTTCTAGGGGAGGGATCCTCCTTGGGTTCAAGGAATCTTGTTTCTCGCTTGTTGCGGTGCAACGTCTTAACTTCTTCCTTATCGTCCAACTGTTTTGGACTACCTTTAACTGTCCTCTCACGGTCGTTTCGGTATATGGTCCCTCTACCTCTGAGAGGAGGCCCTCATTCTGGAGCGAACTCCTCTCCTTACATAACCTGACCAGCGACCTGTGCATATTTTGTGGTGATTTCAATGTCACTCGTTTTGCTTCTGAAAGGTCTAACCCGACCCTCTCTAATTCCCAATCTTACACTTTTAATGACTGCATTCGGGAATTACAATTATTCGATTTACCGATCTCTGGTAGATCCTTCACGTGGTCCAACCAACGTGACCCCCCAATTTTGGCCAAACTTGACCGCTTCTTGGTCTCGCTGGCTTGGATTTCACGTTTTCAACTCTCTTTTGCGCAAACCCTGCCCAACCCCTGTTCGGACCATGTCCCGATCGCTCTCTTTTCCAACTTTACTTTCAAACAGCAGCACAAATTTCGGTTTGAAAAGCTCTGGCTTCAAGATCAGCTTTTCGTCAGTCTTGTAATGGAATGCCTTGCTTCTGTCACCGGCTCTTCTGGGCTGGGTAACATCCTGCTTAAACTCCACGCTATAAAACATTGCTGCAAAATCTGGCGTTCTGAGAGACAGAGCAATACTAAAATGGAAGAGTCTGGTTCCCTACCTGATTCTTTTAGATCGAAGCGTCAATCTTGCAAGCAAGATTACGCTGATATCCTCCATCAAGATTGTGGTAGGGTAAAAATGGCTTAGGGCCCAACCATGGCCCAATACAACTCTCACTCAGAAATGGTGAAAACAGCGGTCCAGATCGGCGCCGAACCTCCACTACAGGGTCGGCGCCGAGTCTCCAGTTCACCCCCACAGATCCGGACTCCTCGTGTCCGATGAGCGACTATGGCCCTCGGCCTCCGATCCACGACAGCCCTCCAAGCCGTCCTACCATCCTGGTGTAGAAGGAAGATGACTTGGCACAGCCCAGGCCCTCAGATCCTCCCAGGAGCACAGGAGCCCCACGATCAGCCATGTCAGCTCCAAATACCACCAAGGGTTTTGCCACGTCAGCCCTATACCACTCCTGGTATTGCCACGTCAGCCCTAAACCCCCTGGGCCCTCTGCCACGTCAGGCCCATGGGCTTTCGGGTCCAGACCCGGCCCCCAAACGGAACCAAACCCGGTTGGGGTTCTCTATAAATACTAGACCCTCACCCACCTTTTGGAGGTAATCAATCTTTTTCCACTTAAATTCACCTAGTTATTGCTACTCTCTCACAGAGACTGACTAGATCGTCGGAGGGTCCGCCACCGGGACAAACCCCGGTGTTTCAGGACCGTCTGCAGGTACACAAGACCTCGGATCCGAATCCTCTGATCTGAGCCCAGATCTCCGAATCACCCCGAGGTCGCCACAGGTTCCGCCGGTCAGCCAAGGGTCGTCAGACGAGCAGCATTCTCCTTCAAATACAAATTGAGTCCAAACTCATACCTGGTGCATCCACACGTCTCCCAGAAATAAACCGCATCAGGTTGGCGCCGTCTGTGGGAAAACTGCTTCAGAGGCCGACCCTAGCCCGACCATCAAGGCACCTCGACAGCCGAACTCTCATGGCCTCAAAGGGCAAGGGGGCTGCTTCCTCCGTCAACCGACGGGACACCCCACCACCAAACACCAATGCCGGGCCACGCGCATCAAGGCACGGAGATTCCCATCAGGGATCCCGGCGGAGCGCCACCCATACAGTCCAGCCCGACCTACGGGGAGTAATCGTCAACCGACAGGTTAACCGCAGCAGGGGAAGGGCCGCTTCCAACCCGGCCCCGAACCATCCAAGACCGCCGCCCGAGGGACGGAGGTCAGTGCTCAGCCGCATCGGAAGGCAGCCCTCGGACCGACCAAACAGGGTCGAGGGAGCCCCCGTCACTCACAAGGAGTTCCGAGACTTCCGGAGAGAAATTCTCGGGGCCCTCCGACGGGCCCCCAGGGAGGAAACCTTCCACTCCCAAACTAGGTCGGATGCCGAGGCAAGCATGTCGCACACGTCAACTATCCAGCCAGAAGACGGCGGCGTACTCC
This sequence comes from Hemerocallis citrina, assembly GCA_017893485.1. NCBI lineage: Eukaryota > Viridiplantae > Streptophyta > Magnoliopsida > Asparagales > Asphodelaceae > Hemerocallis > Hemerocallis citrina. The sequence goes on along the minus strand of CM030360.1, from coordinate 324,943,447 downwards.
TAAGGCGCCTCCAAGAAATGGAGGACCGCCTCGATCACATAGGGGACGGCGACCGACGAGTGGCTCAGGGGTACAGACCCATCCGTCCTCCCTTCTCCGCCCCCATCCTTCAAGCAGAAATACCCAGGAATTTCCGACCACCTCAATTCGAGACCTACGACGGCGAGGGAGATCCCGCTGATCACATGGAGAGTTTCAAAACCCTCATGATGATTCACAGCGCCTCGGATCCCCTGCTATGCCGAGCCTTCCCCGCCACACTCCGAGGTCCGGCTCGTGAATGGTACTCAAAGCTCACCCCCAGCTCCATTTACTCCTTCGACCAACTAGAAGGCAATTTTCTTGCTCACTTCGTCACCAGCCGGAAGGCGAAAAGGACCAGCGCCTCTTTACTTGGGCTCAGACAGATAGACGGAGAGTCCCTCAGAGTGTTCGTCCGGAGGTTTACCACGGAAGCAAGGGCGGTCTCCTCCCTTGATCCAGGCGTCGCCTCCGCGGCCTTTCGGCACAACGTCCGTCATGGACAGCTGAAAGCTTCTCTGGCGAAGAGACCCCCCATCGACTTTCCCGACCTCCTCAACAGGGTCGAGAAATACATTAGAGCAGAAGAGGCCCTTAGCCCCGAAGACGCCAGGGAGGCCAACTCGAAGGGAAAACGGAAAGCCGAAGAAGTCGAGCCATCAAAGAAAGCTCCGAGGGACGCGGGGGCCTTAAAAAAGATCCCGCCGATCCCCCGCTTCGAGAAGTACACTCCCTTGACGCATAACGTATCCGCCATCCTCTTAGAAATCGAAGACAAAGGCATTGTTCGACTACCTCCCCGACCCAACAACGGCAAGAACCGAGATCAGCGCTTCTACTACCGCTTCCACAGAGACCATGGGCACGACACCGATCAATGCCGGGCCCTGAAAGACGAGATTGAGGAACTCATCTCCAGGGGGTACCTCCGAGAATTCACCCGAGAAGTCCCGCGGGATCGACGAGATACTAGGAACCGGAGACACTCGCCCCCGAACCCTACTCCGAACCACATCCAGGGTCGGGATCCCGAGTCCGAGGGAGCCGCGAACCCGCCATTTATCTTGCACTGTGTCCATAGAGGGCCAATGGGAGGGGAATCGAATACTTCCCGAAAAGCCTTCATCCGAGAGGTGAATGCTGTCCAAGGCAACCCCTCTCCCAAGCTACAACCCATGCCAGTCTCATTCTCAGGGGAGGACCTCGAAGGCATTCGCCTCCCCCACTGCGATGCCCTCGTCATTAGCCTCCACATGGCTAATTGTGAAGTTCGCCGAATCCTCGTCGACAACGGCAGCTCGGTGAACATTCTTTTCCTCGAAGCCTTCGAGAATCTGAAATTACCTAGAGGCAAGCTCAAGCCGGCCGGATACACCTTGCATGGGTTCTCCGGCGTCCCTGTCGTGATAGAAGGGATTGTCACCCTCGACGTTACCGCAGGATCGGCTCCCGTCAAGAGGACCGAGTCTATGAACTTCATGGCGGTCAACGTCAAGGCGGCTTACAACGCCATACTCGGCCGTCCCGGGTTATGCTCCCTCCAAGCAGTGCCTTCGGCCTACCATCTGAAGCTCAAATTTCCCACCCCACAAGGAGTCGGCGTCGTCCGAGGCAGCCAAGAAGCAGCGCGATCATGCTACATGACCACCGTCGGGGGAGGAGTGTTCCCCCTCGACGTCGTCAAATTCAAACCAGAGAAGGACGGCCCTACCCCCAGACCTGCCGTCGAGCCGGAGAGGTTCCCCCTTGACACCAAGCACCCAGTGAATTCCTGCGAAGAACGAGCATAGGTTTTAACTTAGCTAGAAGTGAACCTTTTGTAAAGCTTTCCTTTGTAAAGGGCCGTTTTTAGCGGCCCCTCTATCTTATACTAAGGAAATCTCATTGTATCATACTCCAAACGCCTCGACAAATCCGACCTAATACCAGGTTAGGGGATCGACACCCAAGACTTCACCTCCCCCCACTCCGATTCCTCACGAAACGATAAGGCCGAACCACATCCCCGTCATCATTTTGTATGCTATCAACCGGAGCAAAGAGTGAAATGAATTCCTTATTCATGTTCCTTTATTAGGTTAAGAGGAAACAAACGAAGACCGTTGCAGAAATACTCCCCTCATCTCGAACAGCAGGAGGCCGTCCTCTCAAGGCCCCTCTGGTCCGACGAACAACTGGGAACTCTCTCCTTGGCATAAGGGTCCTTTGGTTCGGCCACGATTGATATACCGACCACGGAACTCTGGGCATTGGTGGGCCGCATACGTTCCGTTAGCAACACCACAATAGGTACCCCCCTGCTCACTGACCACCCGAGGAAGGTCTCGAAATGCCCAGCATCGACCGGTAGAGGTGTATCTCCACCTCCTTCTCCACTAGCACATCGCGAAGTCGCTTCTCAGAGGAGGGCCTCTGCACCAAGGAACTCGACATAGCTTATCCAGGTCCGACTCCCACGAGTTCCCCGATCCAACGTCACCCTCCTCAGACGACTTGCCTCTTCACCAAGGGCTTCGGACATGTTCTTGTAATAGCTAAAGGCCGCCTCGGCGGTGCGGGCCCTCTCACGGTACCAAGCCAAAGTGGCCTCCAATGCCTCCACCTTGCTCCGGAGCCACGCCACGACGGAACGACGGGGGTCCACCTCGGGAAGGAAAGCCACAACCTACAAAGAGAACCAACTCGAAGCACATAAGCAAGGAGATTCGGAAATGTCCGGCGCCAAAACACTTGACAAGTCAAAGATACTTTTTTATAAATTTTGCTGCTTCTTACAAAAAGGCGGTGGCCAGTCCGCGGGAGGCAAATACAATCGAAAGGGGGGGAAAAGAAAGAAAGGCAAAACTATACAACTCGATTTCCCACCTCGTCATCGATCGGGTTCGCCGGAGGGTCGACGGCCGGGTTGACAACGGGCCCCTCTTCGGCAGGAGTCTTCGAGGTCCCATCAATCTCCATGTCGTACTCAAAGTTGGACAGGTCGACGGTCGGATAGAAGTGCCTCACATGACTGAGGGCCTTCGCGTAGCACTCATCCTGGGCGGCGATCACCATCCGCTGACCCGCATCCGTCAGCTCTTTCCTCTCCTTGGCGAACGCAGCTGTCAACTCCCCCTTCTCCTTCGCCAACTTCCTCTTCAAGGAGGCCACCCTCTTCCCCCACTCGGTGTCCTTGGCCTCGAGCTCCAGCTTCATCTGCTGCTCCCTCTGATGCGAACCCTCGAGCTCGATCCGCATCTCCTTCATCTCTCGCTCGCTCTTGTCCGCCCGAGCACGTTCTTGCGACAGGGACGCTTCGTAGAGGTTCTTTACATTAGCTCCCTGCATACAAGCCTGCGACCGAAAGGCACAGATAAGAAGAAAACTCCTGAAGCAAGACTAACAGAAAGGAGGAGGTCGACAAGCTTACCAACACGGTGGCCTACGCCAAGCACGTAAATGCCACCTCTATGGGCTCACTCTCCATCATCTGGCGGTCGCGAGGCGTCGCCAGCTTCTCCACCACCTCTACGGCCTGGGCTTCCTCGGTCAGACAGTCACCCATCCGAACCGACCAGTCCGGCGCCCACCGTTGCCGCAACATCTCCACCACCGGGTCCTCCTCCTCAACCTCTACCAAGGGACCTTTCCCCTTGTCGAGATCGGATGCCCTCGCTGGGCCCTTATCCCTCGAAGGGGCAGCCCCCTTGCTCGTCTCCGAACGAGTCCTCTTAACCCTCGGCTCGAGCGGTACCTCCGAAATAACAAGGGACGGCTCCCTTGGCCTCTTTGCCGCCTCCCCCTTCTTCTTCTCGGCATTCTCCTTCTTCATGGTGAGCCTCCTTGCTTTAATCGATGCCTCATCCATATCTACAGAAAAAACCATTAAGAACAATGAGCAAGAAAGTACGAAAGGATCGAGAGAAAAGAAACAACTACATACGCAGAACGGCTGGGCTCAGTCCAACGCTCGCCAGGCGGACCTCCGTCACCTTCGTCCAATCAATACTAGGGGACAAACGGAGGCGCTCGACAAACCCCCACTCCTCGGCCGTCAGATCCCCCGGCCCCGCCGCAGGATGGCTCGGCTTGGAGTAGTTCCATCGAGTCGGAATGTCCCAGGGCTCTTCACTCCGGATCACCAGATATTTTTTCTTCCAATCCTTGATGGAGTTCGGGTGGCTGTGAACAACCTTCCTCCTACTCCGGGGGGAGATATAGTAAACACCCTCAGCCGCCGAACTAATCATTAGCGTCGCTCGGAACACATTCAACCGCAGGGGTACCTGTTGTTCCTCGCACATCAGTACAAAACAGATTATCTGCTTCCAAGAGTTCGGCCCATACTGCATCGGTGCCAAGGAGGCCCAGTTCAGCACTTCCCGAACAAACGGGTGGACTGGCAGCCTCAGTCCAGAAATGAACGCGTCCACTGGGAAGACACAATACCAAGCAGATAGGGGATCGGTTGGGCGCAGAGTAGAGCTCGGCAGCATCAATTCGTAGCTAGGACCTATGTGGTACGCCAGCTACAAAACCTCCAAGTCCCCGCCATCCAAGACGGTCAGAATCACGTCCATCAACACCCTCTTCCGACTCGGTGAAGAGGCATGCACACCAAAGAGCTCCTTGTCGGATAGGTCGTCAGGATATTGACGGAAATGCTTCGGCTGCACGGGTGAACCTGTCCACAAGTTGCGGTAGACAGACCCCTGGCTCGAACCACCAGTCCTCGATCCTGCCTTCCTCGGAGCCTTCTTCCTCTTCTTGGTTCGCTCCGGCGAGGGAATGAATAAGGGCCCCCGACCAGTCAGCATGGAACTCGGACCTGCACCCTGAACTGTGGATCTCCTTACGGTGCCACCCTCGCCTCCCTCTCCCTCGGAAGTCAACTCCAAAATACGGACGCCGTCCGAACCATCATTCGCTTCCTCCGACTTGCTGCTCTCCACCACGAAGGGACGACGAGAGCGCAACAACCTCGCACCATATACCTCCTCCTCACCTACTGGTTCCTCCCACGAAATCGTATCAGAAGACTCATCAACGTGTACTGACTCCTCCTCGAGTACTGGCTCCTCCCAGGACGTCGATTCGGAGATAGGCTTCACTTCCCCCCTAGACGTCGACGCTGACGAGCCAGACTGAGCCCTATCCATCTATGCCTAAACTAAGCAGACTTACCAACTCACCTGGGGTTACTTTGGAAGGGCGAGCCTAGTACAGCGAGCTGCAAAGATGAGCGCTGAAGGGTTGAGAAATTTTTTGAAAAAAGAAAGCAGCAAGAAAGGAGTGGACTGATGGGGGAGAGGGGGGAATATTTATAGGAGATAGAGGCGACTCCTCGATTTACGCGAGTACTGTTCACCTATTTGACATGCAACTGCCGCCTGGGAATTCGCGCCATGTCCTCAAAACGTGCGCTGCTGACATCATCCAATGACAGACTGGCAGCCAGACGAGGAGGTCAGCTCGGAAGAAGTATTCGGGGGAGGGAACATTTTTACTTAAGATTTAAGGCGCCGTCCTTAGACAGACGCCCCGGGCTCCGAGGCGGGGTCGGTTCCCCTTTCACCCGTGAGCAGCTCGGGGCTTACAGCCTCGTCGGCCGAAGACCCGAACTGTTCAAGGGTGAGACAGAAACCGCCATCACCTGGATCCCTATTGAAATGCAGAGTAGTCAACCTCCAATCGGAGAACGACTCATCTATCCGAGGCTCAAAGCGTTAAGACGCCGCCCTCGGCGAGCACCCCGGTCGAAAGCAGATCAACACTCAGAGATCAAGAGAAGTGCACCATTCCGAGCCAGTTGATGCAACTGCAAAGGTTCGGCCTGCTCTGGCAACGGAACCTTCACAGTTGCAAACAACTGGCCCGGAACGCCCTTCATCTCTTCCGGAAGGACAGAACCTTCACAGTTGCAAACAGCTCACCCCTCGGAGTTCGGTCGTTGCCCCTCTCGCCCTAATCTCCCCTGGATCTGGCTGCCGTATTAGGGCCATCAGATCCAAGAGAAGATCCGGGCGGCAGAGAAACCACCTCTCCGACACAACCGGGGGTAAAAAGTGGCAAGAGACAGGCGTCCGCCGAAGCAGACACCTTTAAGGGCCAATAGACCACCCTTGCTTTGATCTGACCCACTACGGAAGGGGGGGGGGTACTTATAGCCTCCCCCAGGGGCCGACCTTTATGACACGGGGAAAACCAAACGACGGAAGACCATGTGCCATACATTTATTAGGCGGCGCCATTAAAGTACCTGGGAAATTGGAACCTCACACAGATCCCAAGGCGCCCCCAATGCTCCGCAAAGACGGCAGACTACCCTGCTCAACATTCCCAAGGCACACCGGTTCGCCCACAATCTGGCCGGCCCATAAACCCCTCGCCAGCTCGAGGCCAATTTCTAGCACCAGAAAAGTCTTCTCAGGAAGGCTCCACGGCTCGCCATCACCCTTACCAACCCGTAATCCCTCGCCAAGCTCGAGGTCAGGTCTGGCACCAGGGTAGTCTTCTCAGGAAGGCTGAACGGCTCGCCATCCCCCTTGTTGGCCCATAAGTCCCTCGCCAGCTCGAGGTCGGGTCCAACACCAGGGTAGTCTTCTCAGGAAGGCTCCACGGCTCGCCATCACCCTTACCAACCCGTAATCCCTCGCCAAGCTCGAGGTCAGGTCTGGCACCAGGGTAGTCTTCTCAGGAAGGCTGAACGGCTCGCCATCCCCCTTGTTGGCCCATAAGTCCCTCGCCAGCTCGAGGTCGGGTCCAACACCAGGGTAGTCTTCTCAGGAAGGCTCCATGGCTCGCCATCACCCTTGCCGACCCGTAATCCCTCGCCAAGCTCGAGGTCAGGTCCGGCACCAGGGTAGTCTTCTCAGGAAGGCTCAACGGCTCGCCACCCCCCTTGTTGGCCCATAAGTCCCTCGCCAGCTCGAGGTCGGGTCCAGCACCAGGGTAGTCTTCTCACGAAGGTTCCACGGCTCGCCATCGCCTTTGCCGACCCGTAATCCCTCGCCAAGCTCGAGGTCAGGTCTGGCACCAGGGCGGTCTTCCCAGGAAGGCCAACGGCTTGCCATCCCCCTTGTTGGCCCATAAGTCCCTCGCCAGCTCGAGGTCGGGTCCAGCACCAGGGCCTTCTTCTCAGGAAGAATCACCGGCTTGCCATCACCCTTGCCGACACATAATCCCTCGTCTTCTCGAGGTGCGGTCGAGCACCAGGGTACTCTTCTCAGGAAGAAACAACGGCTCACCATCACCCTTGCCGACATGTAATCCCTCGTCATCTCGAGGTTTGGTCGAGCACCAGGGCCCTCTTCTCAGGAAGAAACACCAGTTCGCCATCCCCCTCACCGACACATAATCCCTCGTCTTCTCGAGGTTCAGTCGAGCGCCGAGGTACTCTTCTCAGGAGGAAGCAACGACTCGCCATCAACCTTACCGCCTAACAGGCTCTCGCCGGCTCGAGGATCGCTCTAGACAATCAGGACGCCCCCCTCAGGAAGACCCAGGGGTTCGCCATCCCATTTTTTTACACCCGTAGACACTCCTCCACGGCTAGCTCCCGCACCCCCGTAGGAGTGGGGGGCTTGTGTGGTAGGGTAAAAATGGCTTAGGGCCCAACCATGGCCCAATACAACTCTCACTCAGAAATGGTGAAAACAGCGGTCCAGATCGGCGCCGAACCTCCAGTTCGGCACCGAACATCCACTACAGGGTCGGCGCCGAGTCTCCAGTTCACCCCCACAGATCCGGACTCCTCGTGTCCGATGAGCGACTATGGCCCTCGGCCTCCGATCCACGACAGCCCTCCAAGCCGTCCTACCATCCTGGTGTAGAAGGAAGATGACTTGGCGCAGCCCAGGCCCTCAGATCCTCCCAGGAGCACAGGAGCCCCACGATCAGTCATGTCAGCTCCAAATACCACCAAGGGTTTTGCCATGTCAGCCCTATACCACTCCTGGTATTGCCACGTCAGCCCTAAACCCCCTGGGCCCTCTACCACGTCAGGCCCATGGGCTTTCGGGTCCAGACCCGGCCCCCAAACGGAACCAAACCCGGTTGGGGTTCTCTATAAATACTAGACCCTCACCCACCTTTTGGAGGTAATCAATCTTTTTCCACTTAAATTCACCTAGTTATTGCTACTCTCTCACAGAGACTGACTAGATCGTCGGAGGGTCCGCCACCGGGACAAACCCCGGTGTTTCAGGACCGTCTGCAGGTACACAAGACCTCGGATCCGAATCCTCTGATCCGAGCCCAGATCTCCGAATCACCCCGAGGTCGCCACAGGTTCCGCCCGGTCAGCCAAGGGTCGTCAGACGAGCAGCATTCTCCTTCAAATACAAATTGAGTCCGAACTCATACCTGGTGCATCCACACGTCTCCCAGAAATAAACCGCATCAAAGATCATATCAAATGGGCTCAAAGAGCTAAGGCTAGGTGGATGAACGAGGGAGATGCCAATACGGCTTTCTTTCATAACTTTGCCTCCCATAGGCAACGTTGCAACCGTATTTCCTCCATCTCCGTTCAGGAAATGGATCTTACAACCGAAGGAGATATTCATCGAGAATTTCACTCCTTTTATAAAAATCTTATTGGTACGCCTAAACCTCGCTCAATAGAGCTCGATTGGTTTCAACTTTACGGCAACCAATCTTTCGACCTGTCTTCTCTTGAGGCCCCTTTCTCTCTGGAAGAAATTAAAGCTGCGGTCTTTGCCTTAAAAAGTGATTCCGCTCCGGGGCCGGACGGCTTTCCGGCTTTCTTTTACCAAAAATTTTGGGATTACCTTAAGGATGATCTTTTTAGGATGTTTCAGGACCTTCATCAGGGCAGTTTCTCTTTTGATCGTATCAATTATGCGCACATTGTGCTTATTCCCAAAATTGCGGGAGCACATTTCCTGACTAACTTCAGGCCCATCAGCTTAATCAATTCGTCCTTTAAAATTATCATGAAAGTCCTTTCGACTAGGCTGAGTGCGATCATCTCTCCGTTGATCGACTCGGCACAGTCGGGTTTTATCAAGGATTGTTTTATCCTTGATAGTGTGGCGTCTGCGCAGGAAATCATCTCCCTTTGTCATAGATCCCAATCGGAAGGCATTCTCTTCAAGCTTGATTTTCAAAAATCCTATGACAATGTTAATTGGGATTTTCTTCTGGACATTCTAAACTACCGAGGTTTTGGTCCCAAATGGATTTCATGGATTAGGTCCAGTTTGTACTCGGGTACCTCCTCGCTTTTCATCAAAGGTTCTGAAGGTCACAAAATCAAAATCAAATGTGGTCTTCGTCAAGGAGATCCTCTCTCTTCCCTTCTCTTTTTCCTCGTTGCTGATGTTTTTAGCAAGCTCCTGAGGCATGCCTGGAACTCGCATATGATTGAGGGTCTCGGTCAATCTCCCCACTTTGCAGGTGTGCTCAATCTGCAATATGTAGATGACACTATTATTTTCATTAAACTAGACCCCCATTCCCTTCGGAACCTCAAACTTCTCCTTTACTGCTTCGAATCGGCCTCCGAGCTTTCGATCAATTTCCAAAAATCATTGGTCCTCTGGCTAGGCGGATCCCCTAACCGACAAACTAAGATTTCCAATTTTTTTAACTGCCCCTCAGCGTCTTTCCCTATCACTTACCTCGGCATCCCCCTTAGATGGGGCAAGCTGCATAGATCCGACTGGTCTCCACTTATTGATAAAGTGAAAGCCAGGCTCAATGTGTCGTCTGGCAAAATGCTTTCCCGAGGTGGTAGATTAACCCTCATTAATTCGGTGCTATCCGCTATGCCTCTTTATTGGATGTCTTTCTACTACCTCCCCTCCTGGGTTATAAAAAGAATTGATCAAATTAGAAGCAACTTTTTCTAGTCAGGATCTTATTCCTTTAAACCGGGATTCCACCTGTGCCATTGGAAAATGATGTGCACGGCCAAATCGGAAGGAGGGCTTGGTGTTATGGATCTCAGATGCCATAACATCGCACTTTTAGGTAAATGGTTATGGCAGCTTCACTGTCGTGACAACTTACCCTGGATTCAGTGTATCAAGGACTATCGCTCTCGCTCCCCATTTTGGTGGGAGTTCCCTGCGACGGTGAATCGTCTAGCCTCCCCCTTTTGGAAAGGTGTCTGGAAGGCATCGGCCGCTTTCCATTGCAGTATCTCTCGTATATGTGCAGACGGTTCTAGAGCGAAATTTTGGACAGATTTTTGGTTTGGTAATATCAAACTTTCATCTGGGTATCCCTCTTTATTTTGTCTGGCGGCCAATCCGTTTGCTACAGTAGCAGAGTCTTTTATGATGATCGACAACATGTGTCATTGGATCATTCCCTTTTTGACTGACCTCCCCCCATCTCTCTCCGAGACTTTCAATGATCTGCTCTCTCACCTCAATAACGTTGTATGGAGGCCTAGTGAAGGTATTGCTTGGCGCTGGAATTCTTCTGGTTCTTTTTCTGTTAAATCCTTTTACAGTTTTCTTAACACTAGAGGCGTACAATCTCCGGTTGCTCATTTTATTTGGGACTCTGCCGCTCCCTTTAAGGTTAAAATCAATACGTGGCTAGCGTATCATGGTGAACTGCTCACTGTTGATGTTCTTAACAGGAGGAATTTAGCGTGGGGGCAACTTTGCACCCTATGCGGCCAACACTCGGAAGATATTAATCATCTATTTATTCAATGCCCTCTCAGCCTTCCTTTATGGAAGATTTGTTCACTAGCGTGGATTACGGGATCTCCCCCCCCCCCCCCCCCCCCCCCCCCCCCCCCCCCACCTTAATTGATGTTTGGTCCGTTATTCCATCGGACACTAGATTCTCCAATGCATGGATGCTCTCTGTTCATATTATCATATGGATTATTTGGAAAGAAAGGAACAAGAGAGTGTTTGAACACCGATGCTCCTCCTCTCGCGCATTGATTGATGCCTTCCTTTTCTTGTTCAATCTCTGGAGCGCAGGCCGGAGTTACAAGGGTAGACCCCCGCTTGATTATCAGAGATTACTTGACTCTGTTCGTTGTCTTTATAACTTGCAAGCTTTACCTCCCTAATCTTACTATCATAAGGGTCTCCCACTTGTTATTATTCCCTCAGCACTATTCTTATGAGCTGATTACTCTTGTTCGCATTTTTGCAGTGCATTTATTTTTCCCCAGCCCTATTCACCATCTTTCTTCACTAGTTTTATACGCTTTTATTTTCCAGCACTGTGTACCATCAGTGCGTTTTTCTTTCTGAGTTTTATCATTTGCAAATTTTCTTGAATGCTTAATTTACTGAGAATGCTTTACTCTTTCCTTCCACTGGCTTTAAATGTGTTCTCACCCTTTCTCCTTCGCAGGTCTGATCCCTATTGATGGATCCTTGGCTTTTGGTTGTGACGATGCTCTGGTTCGATCTTTTGTTTCATCGGGATTTTGGTCTGTGTAGCGGTTTAGCTTCTCCCCCGCTTTTCTTTACCCATTTTGTTTGTCTTTCTGTTTAGACTATGTCTGTTTGGGCATGCTGGAGATCTTCTTTGTACCCTTCGGGGCTTATAATATTATGCTTCTTTATCTTCCGCTTTAGCGGCTTTTGGTGTTTCACCCTGCGATTAGATTAATATAGCTTGTGTTTTTGCCTGAGTGCTTTTGCTTAGATCCTGTATTGGATCCTCGTTGTTACTCCTGGCCTTTTGGTGCTTGTTTCTGCTTCTGCTCGATTGTTTGTCTGTGATGAGGCCTGAATGGCTGTATTCATGGGTTGGTATTTAGATGTTTCATTGGCTGTTTTTATGGTGTGGTTCTGCTGCTCGATCTTAGACTGTATATAGCGTGGTACTCTTCTTTTGCACTTGTATGGCTTGAGGCATTTGTGCCTGTGTGCAAATCCTTGCAAGTGCGTTCTTCTAGTGCCATCGCTGTCCCCTGGCAGTATTGCACCCCGTTGGTCAGGTGGTTCTGAGGCCTCGCGTTTACATTGTTGATCCTCTGGGCCTCACTGTCGCGTCTTCATCCTCGCCCCATCTTGCTTGGTTCGGTCGTCCACTCCTGCGGCTCGTCATGCGGTGGACTGTAATGTTCTTTGGTTTCACTGCCCAGTTTGCTTTCTACTTCGCTCGCCGCATCTTGGGCCCCCCCGTGGCAGCCCCCAGCAGTGCCCCTTCCCTTATCCTGGAGTGGTTTCTTGTTTATTGTCTCCTTGTTCAATTTTATATTTTCTCTCGTTTGTAATTATGAGTCGGCTAAGGGGTTTACTTCTTGTAAGCTTAGTCCTATTTATTACTTTTGATTTATTTATATATATTCATTTTGGTGTGGCTGGAGTCGAGAGACTCTATCCGGTTTCATAAAAAAAAAAAAGAAATATGGTATTATTGTATTTGGTATTATACATTGCATTTGTATAAATTCTTTGTCATTGTATTTTTTTTACCGCTGAACTTTTACATGAAAAAAAAAACACACACTAATAAACTACTAGTATTTTCACGTACGATGCACATTTTGATAAAGAGTTGGAGTTAAACGTGCGATACATGTAAGTCAACAGTAAATAGCACGTGCGATGAAAGCCTTAATTTTTAAAAAATGGAGCTGAACGGGCGATATACGTATTTTTTAAAATTAAGAAGGAAAAACTTCGATGTGTACGTGCAATGCACGTGTTGAAAAATAGATTTTGAGTTGCACGTGTGATGCACATGTTTGTTTGGTGACATAGTGAGAACTCGAACCTGATATCCTTCATATAGTATAATGTACGTGTGATGCACGTCTAAAAAAAAGTAAAGTGGTCAAATTTAATGAATATATATCAAATAAGAAAAAAATAGTTTATATTTGAATGTTTTGATTTGGGCTACGCGTGCGGTGCACATTTATATTTGTTGGATATAATTTGGACGTGTATTATACGTATTTATATAGTTACAAAGTTAGGATTTGTTTTTTACAAATCCCAACTTTCCAATTAAAATAGTTAAAATAGTAGAGATTAGTTATGCACGTACGATGCACGTGTTGATAGATTAACAATTTAACAAATGACACTAACGCCATTATAATATTAGAGATTAGAGATTGGTTGCTTATTCTTGCAAACCAGTCGCACATTGATGGAGAAACTTGCGGAGAAGAGAGTCGAAAAGGTACTTTGAACTTCAAGCCTTTTCAAATATTCTCCTTCTTTGAAGTTTCCCTCTCTTTCAACAACTTCAGCAACAAAGTCTAAACACCATAACCTTTATCCGAATCAAAGCTAATAACCTAGAACGCAATTTCTATTGATATTTTATATAGAGAAAGTTACATTAATATTAGAGATTGTACATACAAAACGGCCAGCCGAAGTACAAACCTCTGGGACAAAGGAAAGACAAGAAAAGACTAAACTAGCCCCCAATACACCAAATTAACAAGTCCAAGATGCCGATCTTTTAATCACAGGTTTCATAGCCCTGTCCTCTTCCAATGAGATCATACCGAGATGAGAAGGGTCTTCCAGCAACATCTTGGCTACCAAATAACCAGCAATGGACCATGTCTGAAACTTTCTGGCTTGTTTGCCAATGTAACGACCAAGCGTCCCGTCGTAATATTCAGGCCAGCCATCTTTCAGTAGCCGGCTCTCGGCCAGTTCCATTGCTCGTCTGGCGATCTGTGGGCGGCCCGTCTTGATACAGGCTGCAGTGAGCAGCCACAGAAGTACTGCAAGAAAATGGCAGGAAAAAAGGATAGGGAATTGCATAGTTTGTTAGGAAGCAAAATTAATTTTGGGACAATTTAGAGAACAGTTTTCAGCTATGAAGCGTAGACATGTCTATTAACATTTGAGAGTATTATTGTATCTGTCACATGTGAACACATACATCTTACTCGGCACCAAAGATTTCAAAGTAGTAGCAGTACTGTAAAAGTTTCAATGTTTCGGCATGCCGTGTCATATACCGTGTATGGTCGGTGCTTTTTAGGTTTTCAGTAGTATTTTCCAAACTAAATAACTAGAACTTCACACAAAAAATCTTGGAGTATTCATATATCTCCAAGCATTTAGTTATCTAATATTTTTCAGTTATTTCCCACCATCGAGAATTCTTTGAACTGGACACTGTAAAGAGAGAAAATTGAAATTTCTGAAAAGAATTAAGTTTAGATTTTAGAGTCATTAATAAATTTTTTGATATACAGAAAGAGTTCGATGATCACTAGCCAAAAATACAAAAGATCCAACCAAGGTTCACTACAAGCCATTAGTAATTTAGTTTGGATTAAATAGGTTTAACGTACGTTTCCTAGGTTCGATATGAAGAGAAGACGGTGAAGCGAGAAGAGGTTCGAAACGAAGATTGAAAATGGGAGGAGTTATTGTTCACGCTATATCAAATTGGGTATCAGGTACGGTTGACTACCATCAGGTGTGCTCTCTGGAAGCTTTCGAGTCCAAAGCAATCGACCGCTCTTTTGACTTTTGAACAGTCGACCGCAACTAGCAGACAGTAGCAGATGGATCAAGTTCTAGGTGAACATATTTGAGTTCAACTTCCTCTTCAAGTTAGATCGTACGGCTCCAATCATGTGCTTTCTATTCAGGGTATATTGGACGGTGATTGTATCAACACTAAAAGCTAGTGTTTCTCTATATCTCTATATAATATTGTAATGGCCTTCATTGAGAGTAGTACTTCATCTCTGAGTTTTTCATTATACATAGATTCTTGGTAAGAGTGATCATAACTTTTGTTATCTCTACTACGTGAATAATATCTCGATTATTTCTCATCCGGATTAGGTTCTCCCAAACTGGGAAAAAAATATGTACTTTGTGTGTTTGTGTGCTTGGTTTGGTCTACTTGCTTGGTTGATTCGGCGCTTAAATTCCCTTAAAGTTTCTTCCAACTCCAATTTACTGACAAGTACTGGGTCAGTTAAAAACTTGAGTTAGGGAAAAGTTTTAGTTCTCGCAGAGTCGAACTAATTCACTGATGTTCACGAATCACGTACAAACACATTGTGGGTCATCGAGTTGGGTGACACTTTCCATTCACATGGTATATTTGTTACATATTACTTTGTCTGTCATTTGAATGTCAGGCTAAAATTGGTTGATATAAATAAGAATTTGGAATTCTGGATTATTTCATCAGGTAGTGTTGGAAAATGTTTCAAACATAACAACAATGTAAATTCTTGGAGAGAACGGTAGGTCATACCAGTATGGAAATTGGTTCTCAAGTGAAACTAACCTGGCCATGAACCGCCATTGTGGTAGCTCCATCTGGTATTTTTCGGGTCACAACCAGTGACAATCCTCCACTCATGGCCCTCAAGCGCAGGATAAGCTATCTTTAGTGGCATTTCCCCTACCAGCTCTTCCCAACGTGCCTCAATAAGATCCATTATAGCTGCAGATTGCTCAGGGTTAGCAAGAGACGACAAAATGGCAATACAATTGCCAAGAGCAAACCAACGGAAGTCCATCTTTGCAGGACTGACATTTCCAATGAAGTAACCTCCACGTGTGGGCATAAAATCAAATACCCAGTCTGGGATCGACTCAGGAATTACATTGAATTTGTTTACTGCAGTGTGAGAGTACTCCTCTGTTTTGTAGCGATATATGTCATTTAGCTGCTGGAAGTCTAACCAGAAGTAACTCCGCATATGATAGCTTAAGGCATGTAAGCGCTTCACAATTCGCTCTATAAACTCCTTTCCTTCTGCATCATGTTTAAGCATTGCTAGTGCACACCTCAGAGCCATGAAGAAAAGGGCTTGGATTTCTATGGGATAACCATAGACTCCCTGACAGTAGGAATACAAAAGCACATTAAAGGGGGGATGAGAATCACTAGTAATGCAAATAAAAGTCATTTAAGCATTAAATTTCCTTTAATGCTAGGAATATCTCATTAGTCATGACAGACTCTAGCTAAATTATTAACATTAGCTTTGGATCAATAACCTAATTCCCAGGGAAAGATGCATCTGGATTATTAACAATGCAGAAACTGATGCATAACCAATTTCCTAACTGATAGAAACCACATATCCATTTGCACCATACACACTTCAATAGAATGTACGGTTACAATGTAAACTTTATCTAGTCTGATAGCATCCAACTAACACAACATTTGAAATGGTGAGGTTTTTGGATCTCTCCTGTGCATAAACGCATTTAATGCATCAAACCCAAAAAATAAAGTCAGAATCTAGTGAGAAGGCTGCCAAGCACACATATGAAAGAAACTACCTTTATACTTAAGATTTTTTCCCCGAAATAGGCCACTGACCACTTTTGAAACTGATTCCGAAGATAGACCACTCGCAGTAATGCAGACTCTTCGAAAATGAGCCCGCAGTTCCCTACTGCGGCCTTAGCTCATTTCATACTTGGCATAAAGTGACTTCGAGACTTAGACAAAATTTTCCAAGTAAAAATATGTTAAATAGAGGTCGTAGTTCCCAACTGCGGCCTAAAAATAACAGAGGTCTTGTTATAAATTTTTTCTTCTTTCTTTCTTTAAAAAAATTCAAAAAATTCAAAAAAATATAAGTGAAGCCGCAGTTTACAACTGCGATCTCTGTTATAATTAAGCCGCAGTTGGGAGCTGCAACCTCTATTTAACATATTTTTACTTGAAAAAATTTGTCTAAGTGTCAAAGTCACTTTAGGTCAAATATGAAATGAACTAAGGCCGTAGTTGGGAACTGCGGCATAAAAAAAATACACTTTTGAAGATGTCGCAGTTCCCAACTGCGGCCCCACAATCGAACAGGTCACAGTTCCCAATTGCAAGAGGTCTATCTTCGGAATTAGTTTCGAAAGTGGTTAATTTTGGGAATTAGTTTCAAAAAGTGGCCTAATTTGGGGGAAAATTCTATACTAAATTGAGAAAACATTAGTTAAATACTATTACATAAAAATGCTTGGTTAAACGTGGCAAGTTAGACTTAGTATGAATATAGTTTACGCATATGCTCACACAGAGAAGCCTGCAAAAGTTGTGACTTAGTCCTTTCCACTCAGACTTAAACTCGCTCGTCTCAAATGGAACTTCTGACTGCTCAATAAAAATGTCATCTATATTTCCTTTAAATTATTCCGAACTTGGAAGAAGGGATATTTAATATCTGACTTTATTGGCTTCCTAATCAATTATCTAATTTGTTTATTTGTTTTCTCCATATTCTTATGTATTCCACACTAATAACTAATTGACGCATCTTATTTTCCTTTTCTTAAATGCCTGATGACTAAAAACCAATTAGACTAACAAGGCAAGGAACTCTGCCCCTTGTCTTTTCATTAGTGGTGTCGGTGATGAAGCCAGTTATGCTGCAGACAAGAAAAGAACGGATCCATAAAGAAGACTGATTAGCGGTTATAGCTGATTCACCCCACTCTACAGGGGACGGGATATGACCTAAATTCCAGAACTGAGAAATACAGCCAGTAATTGGGATCACGAGCTAGTCAACAAGTGACATTATTGGCCGAACTTGGATATTCCAGCTCTGGATTAATGGCCAAGTATTTGAGAAGATTTTGGAAAGTACTGAAGCAATACTAAGGAATAATTTCCTCGCATAAGCTTGAGATATTATAAGATTATTAATGTCCCTGATTATTGGAGTTAGTGATATACTCCACAGATAGTCTTTTGTTACCCTTCCATATATTTTATTGTCCATGCTCTATTTGTTACCCTACAAAAGGTGTTGCTCTCATTTTTTCTTATCAAGTAGATCATATCACAGGCTTCCACAAGCTACTCCTTCTAGATTGAATATGACCTATATCTCCAAGAGTCTTAAATTTGCTGGGAAATGTTTGACAATCAATATATGCATAATTACCACAGTAGATTAGTTAGCGTGGGGTGTTGGATGAATTTTGTTCATTAGGTGTATTTTTAATAACACTCATATCAATGATGTAATGTAGTAGTCCACATCTGGACTCGAATTATATTTTACGTTCATCTTACTAAAGCTGCATTTTTCCACTAGCAAATCATCAACCTAAAAAAGAGTGAGAATACAATTATAAACATGTGGCATATGGATATACAGTTAAAAACTGGGCATTTAGTACAACTATTGTATTTACCATACTGAGATTTAACTGCAACTACTGAAGAAAATATGTTCTTTCTGGACAAAAAAAAGAGGGAAGAGTTTATGAGAAATTGCATTTGTCTTACCATTCTACGATCTATCATACTGCATCCATCAGCACAGAGCAAGGTGGGAAATGTGTCAAACCCCTCTGATAAGCATAAAGCTAGCACAAGCCTCATACCCTTTTGACACTCAGGAGTTTCAGCCAGGGACAAATCTCCAGTCGACTTAGTATAGGCACGAAGAAGAATGATCCACCAGAAACCAGAGTCTACAGGTGCCACCCTCCCTATTGCACTTTCTCCAAAATCTGCAACTACAGTATCTGTTTTCCTTACAGGATCATGAAGCACCTTGAAGCTTGCCGGCATTACTCCTTCTCCAAGCTTAAAGCGATCCACCCTCTTTTCCCATGCTTGCAGGTGGACAGTTTTCAACAGAAAGTTTTTAACTATATCATGTTCGCCATTCATGAGAAAAGCCAATCCACTTGGTACAAAGTCACGGACAAAAACCTGCAGAGAGAACAAGATCCATACCAATTTTCAGTACTTGTTGAATGTTAAGATAAATCAGGGAGATGAAAATATTACTGAATATTGAATTGAGTTCAACCAAGGACAATACCACCTATATATAGGAGGAGAACAAATATCAAAACAACTATACAACCAATATGAGACTATAATAATATCTAACACCCCCACTAAAATTCATGATGGGTCAAACAGTGTGAGTTTGCCTACTAAGTATCAAAATCTTTGAATAGTATGGGATTTGGTGAAAAAGTCTGCAGTCTGCTGGGAAGAGATAACAGAATGGAGAGAAATGGTCCCTGCCTCAAAGCGCTCACGAACATAATGACAATCAATCTCTATATGCTTCGTTCGCTCATGGAAGACCGGGTTGCTTGCAATGTGTAATGCACTCCGGTTATCACAATGAAGAGGAGTAGGTCCTGAAAGAGTGACTCATATCTGATAAAAGCCAGCGAACATGAACAATCTCTCTAATAAAAGCTGTCATTGCTCTGTACTCAGCTTCGGTCGAAGAACATGCAACAACTGTCTGTTTCTTACTTCGCCATGAGATCAGCGAATCACCAAGAAATAGACAGAAACCGGTGGTAGACCGTCTGGTAATAGGATCACCTGCCCAATCTAAATCAGAATATGCACTCAGCACTAGTTTGGATATAGCAGTCAAGAATAATGAGCGAGTAATAGTACCTCGAAGATATCTAAGAATCCGAAGAAGAGGCACCGAAGTGGACTGACGTAGGAGCAGAAACAAACTGACTGACAACACTGACTGCGTGAGCAATATCGGGTCTGGTCATGCATAAGTAGACAAGCTGTCCAACAATCTGTCTATATCTAGTGGGATCAGGAAGGAGCTCTTATCATCAGTGGGACGAAGCTTCACATGAAGCTCTAAGGGTGTATCGACTGATCGACTGTCAGAGAGATACAGCGGAGATAATATCTGATGTGTATTTCTGTTGAGAGATGAATATCTCCCGAGATCCATGAGCAATCTCTAGACCCAGAAAATAACGTAGTCTGCCAAGGTCTTCCATATGAAATTGCTAGTGAAGATATTTCTGGGTGGATGTAATGCATGCAGAGTCATCCCCAGTAATGACCATATCATCAACATAAAGTAGTAGAAGTACCCTTCCCTGGGGTGAGGACCGCATGAACATAGAATGGTCCTGAGAACTCTGACTAAAACCAGCTTTGGTGATGACAAGGCGAAAACACTCAAACCGGGCGCGAGGGGCCTGCTTCAAACCATATATAGCCCGACGCAGCCGGCAAACATGACGAGGAGTAGGGAGGCCAGGAGGAGGATCCATATAAAGAACCTCAGATAAGGTACCATGAAGAAAAGCATTCTTCACGTCCATCTGGTATAATGGCCACTAAAGAATGGCTGCAACAGCAAGAAGAGTACGAACAGTAGTCATCTGTGCAACGGGAGCAAATGTCTCATCATAATCAATACCATGCTCCTGAGTAAATCCACGGGCTACTAGACGAGCCTTGTACCGCTCAATAAATCTATCAGGTTGATATTTGACATTGAAGATCCACTTGCAGCTAATAAGCTGAACGCCCTCTGGCAGAGGAACGACATCCCAAGTGCTAGTCTGATCAAATGTATTGAATTCCTCTGCAATAGCTTTCCTCCACTTGGGATATTTAATTGCGTCCTGATAGATTCTGGACTCACGTGTAGAGTGTATAGCAGTGAGATATGCATGAAACTGTGGTGAGTAAGAAGCGAGGGTGGCAAAACCAAACTGGTCAGAAGGACCAGTGGTATCAGGTGTATAACGTGCCGGAGGAATACCAGAAGTGAAACGTGTAGATTGACGAAGCAGTGGTGAATGACATAATTCAAATAATTCAAATAATTATTGCAGAGTGATATGACATAATTCAAATAATTTACAGATAGATATTTGCCAAGCATACCAAAAATGGAGACCAATTTGCGCAATAGAATATAGATATGTTGCAAGAAAACTTAAATATAGATATACAAGGATATCATATCAAACCATGTTGTGTATGCCAATTTTAAGGAAGAAGAATTTTCAATAGACATGTCAACCACAAATAAACACGGATTCATGGCATGGACGCAATCATTCTCTAAAATTGGGGTAAACAATTTTAAAACAATTATAATTTTTTTTTTCAATAAATAAGTAATAACATAACTTCACCTTTTTTTAACTTCACCTTTTTGGACGCAATCAATCCTTAATGGTTTCTTACTTTTGCCATTTTGCCATATTTTAAGATATCAAGGCTTGCAACTTATTTTGCCATAATTTGAGAAACAATGAACGGTTGCTTCTCATATTTGAGAAACGAAATGAGGATTTTCAAAATATACGGAACGGAAATGTTCCGTCCCTTTTTTTTAATGGCATAGAACGAAACAAGTTTCATCCAAAGATTTTTTTAATAATCGGATAGTACATGTTGTACCATGTATAGGGCTGCAAACGAATCGAGCTATTTGCGAGCTATTCGGCTCGAGCTCGGTCAAAGCTCGACTCGAACCGAGCTCGTTTCGTAAACGAGTCGAGCTCGAGCTTGGTTTTTTTTTTAGGCTAAGCTCACGAGCTATTCGGCTCGAATACGGTCAAAGCTTGGTCAAAGCTCGGCTCGAACCGAGCTCGAGCCTGAAGGTATTCGGCTCGGCTCGATTGCAGCCCTAACCATGTACCATCCCAAAATAATAATAATAATAATAATAATCGAAAAAATCTCAGACGAAACATGTTGTCCCGTCCAAAGCAAAAAAATGCTTGGACGGGACAACATGTCCCGTCCTCGAATCCAGGAAAGGATTTTGCCATTTAATTCTTAATTTTCTTTAATTAATCACTAATTATCCTAATTAATTACCTACTTGGTAATTTAATACTCTAAATCTACTATTAATTACTAACTAACTAAATCTAATGTAGAATTCAGATTTTAAAAATAAAAAATTGAAGTGAGACAGGACATGTTGTCCTGTCCGCAAAAAAAAAAAAAAAATATATATATATAGCAAAGAACCGTTGCAACGAAATAGTCAAAATTGTTATTTCTCATTTGTCATTTTGTCATATTTGAAGAAAACCATTGTGGATGCTCTGAGTATTGGAGTCGCCTTTAGCATTTTTGAAAAAAAAAATTTTGAGGTTTTATCATTTCTGTCATATATGGATGAGCATGCATGTCGTGTCAAACCAAGCTCTGCATGCCAATTTGTAGGAAGAATTCATGGCTCTTTACCTTTTATGTAGCTTCAATCCACATGATTGCATGTGTCTATTCATAGTCCTTGTTGCCCCATTAATTATGAACATATACGCCTTAATTGGTATATTCCATTGTTGCAGAAACCAAAAAACCCACTAAAGTCCTTTCTCAAAATGATCTGCTCATCCACCAAAGCATTCTCACTTCATCTACACCTTTTTCAGGATACCTAGTTTTTTAGATTGAAAATCAATCTAGACGGTGCACCCTATACGCACCTTGATTACACAGACACCAAGCATATTCACACTGCATGGCGCCTAAAACCGACTCATTAAATTTCCCCCAATTCGTACAAACCCATTAATCACATACAACACGATGCCCATATTTTGATTAATCAAAAGCGACACCCACACTATAAGGAACTCGCCAGCCAACAAACCAACACTTAAAACACCCCAAAAAACAGGAAACATCTAAACCTATTTTTTTCCGAAAGCGAACACAACCAGTTCTATTTTTAGCACTTAAAACAACCTCATTTCACTTTTTCAGTTTTTCACTTCAATAACCAATACATGCATCTCATCTATCGATTCTTCTTTTTACAAATAATTAAATCTACCGATTCAACTTCTAACAGTTTTAGCTTCTTCTTGGAGGTGTAGAGATTTTTGGTTGTCAGTGTGTAAGTCACACCCTGAATTCGACCACCTTTAACCAACTGCCACAGGCTCCGCGACAGTACCGCCACTATGCCCTCATCAGTGAACCTAAAATCTACAACATCCACTGCCCGCAGGGGCGAGAGGGGAAGGTGATGCTTGAGTAAGTTGTGATTTGGTACGGATTTTTTTGTGTGAGAGAGAGAGCGAGAGAGTGAAGATGTTGCTTCTCGCTACTCTATACATGTGTATGTTGGCGTTTGTGAGAATTTCTCTTTGACTGTGGCCGTTGTTAGGGTGAGTGAGATGTTGCTTCTCACTGAGAAATCACTTGAGAGAGTAAAAACGTGAGAGAGGAAAATGTATCCTCTTTACGGCTCTCTCTTTGACTGTGGCCGTTGTTAGGGTGAGTGAGAGTTTTGTTTGGTGAGAAATCGCTTTAGAGAGCTAAAACGTGAGAAATGTGAAGGTATCATTTTCACGGCTCTCTTTTTGGTTGTAACTTCGACTGGGCCAAATGGGAGAGAGTTTTGGAGGGTTTATGGGAGTTGGGGAGGAGAAGGATGGGAGAGGCGATTGTCTAAATGCCGCGTGATGCGCTTCAGGTGGGTGTGCACGTACCGGGGCAGCGCGCGAAGCTTATTTGACGTACATACAATTAGTTGTTTGTCGGTCCACCCTCTAGATGGAGTGGTCTTTGATTGTATGTACTGGTCATGTCGTTTCATGTTCTATTTTTCTGTTTGTGGTTTGTAATCTAGCCCAGTACGCTGGGTTTGTTTGGTTAATTGCTTATTAATGAAACAGTATGGCTATACTCCGTCTTTTCTTTTTTTTTTTTTAAAATATAATAATTTAAAATAAATTTGAAATTTTTTTTTTAAAAAAAACAAACAAACAAACAGTAGAGGCTTTTAAAAGAAATTAATGACCAAAACTAGTACCTGATCGTAATTTAGCACCTCCTCAGAAGCATGATCGATAGCAGCAAGAGTCCCCACCGGCTGCCCTCTAAAGTAGACCAGCGACCTCCTCAGTGCCTCCCACGCCTCCCCCACCATCGGGTGCGGTTCGAACGGGCCCCGACCCGAACCCGGCGTATCCCAAACCGACCTCGTCCCCGCCCCCGGCGAATAAATACTCTCGTATCCATCCCCCGCTTTAAGATGCGAGATCGTCAGCTCACTCAGCGACCTCTCGTCGAACGACCTCTGCCTCACGTGCAAACGTGGCAGCCCCAGGTCGTCCTCCACCTCGTTCCAGATGCTCTCCATCGCCTCAAGATTCGCGTGAATCCTGTGAATCAGCAAGATCAAGATTCAGATCTCGCAAAAAAATTAAGAAAATTTGGGGAAATTAACAAATACTACAAACAGAAATGATTCCACTTCTTGCTTCACTTCGACGTGGAGGAAGACGCAGATCTCCGAAGAGGGGGGGAAAAAGGAGTGAGATTTTGAGAGGCACTTATTTATAGGAGGACGGAACCGGATAAAGAGCGGAGAGGGGTGACCGGGGGACCGGGTGTTGGCGGTGGGGAGCTGAAGTGGACGTGGGGCCGGTGGGGGGACCTCGGTTGGATTTCGCGGTGGGGTTTTGTCGCGAGGTGATTAATTGGGTTGGGGGTTTGTTTGGGAATTTGGAGGTTAGTGGTAGTGGATTAATTAATTGGGTTTATTAAATGGTGTTTTGTTTAAACTTTAAACTTGCGATTAATTCAGAGGTTTAAAGTGGCGTTTTATACGGAAGGTAGTGGTACTGTGATTGTGAGAGGACCGCCCGCCTGTTCTTGAATTTTTTTCCCAAATTAACCTACCTTTCTAAAGCTTTTCACAAGCTGACCTACTTTCTAAAAAAATTCTCAATCTGACCTACTCGCTGTCTCAAAAAGCGAAGGAAGTGGGTTTTTCCAAACTCGCTTTTTGAGACGGTGAGTGTCGTTTGGGGTTTTTAATATCTCATGCTCGTTTTTTTTCTCTCCTTATCTCCATTCTTACTATTTCTTATCTTCATTCTTACTCTTTCCTTAACTCCGAAACTCAAAACTCTAGCCTCCTATAATCGACCTCCTACCCATAAAATCTTCTATAAATCTAAATATATTCACTTAATTTTTTTCAACCCTCTCAACCAGGACCGGCCCTGAGTTCTCGGAGCCCTAGGCGAACTTTCGAAATGGGGCCCCTAATAACATATATATATTTTTTACGCGCGAAATACGTGCCTATATTTACAAAAGAAGTTCAAAATTGGGGGCCCAAAAATGATAATTCTGCGGGGGCCCAAGGCGGCCGCCTTAGCCGCCTCCATACTGAGGCCGGCCCTGCTCTCAACTTATACTCTCAAAATCCTAAACTCATCTTACGAAAGATCCATATTTTGGTCTCTGGAAATTTCTCAACTCCACAGTCACTTTCTC
Organism: Hemerocallis citrina; assembly: GCA_017893485.1. Taxonomy (NCBI): domain Eukaryota; kingdom Viridiplantae; phylum Streptophyta; class Magnoliopsida; order Asparagales; family Asphodelaceae; genus Hemerocallis; species Hemerocallis citrina. Next base: position 324,918,478 of record CM030360.1, on the reverse strand, counting down.
AGAAAGCGATGTGGTTTTTCCTATACTCGTTTTTTTTTCAGAAAGCGACTGTAGGTAAAATCCAATCGTTTTCTGAGAAAGCAACTGTTGAGTTGAGAAATTTCCAAATATCACTTAGGCTCTGAAAATCTCTCAACTCTAAACTCGCTTTCACAGAAAGCGATGGGGTTTTGCCCATACTCGCTTTTTGAGAAAGTGAGATTAGTGGGAAAATTTTAATTCAAGTTGCATATGCAGTCTGCCCTGTACATTCATATCTATCCCAACATCTACGAATCCAAATTCATTCATTTTAAAACAAATGTGAATTATCATAGTTCAAAATTCCAAAATATGGATCTTTCTGAAGATGGGTTTAGAGTTTTGAGAGTAGAAGTTGAGAAAGATTAAGTGAATCTATTTAGATTTATAGAAGATTTTGTAGGTAGGAAGTCGATTTTGGGAGGCTAGGATTTTGGGTTTCAGAATTAAGGAGAGAGTAAGAATGGAGATAAGAAAGAGTAAAAATGGAGATAAAGAGAGGGAAAAAAAAAACTCAAATGACACTCGATGTCTCAAAAAGCGAGTTTGGAAAAAATCCGCTCATTTTTTGAGACAGCGAGTCTTGGTCAGGGAGAAATAAAAAAAAAAACTCAAACTTCGCAGTCGCTGTCTAAAAAAACGATGAAATTTTTACCAAACTCGCTTTTTGAGACAACGAGTAGGCCAATTTAAGATTTTTTTTAAAAAATATGTCAATTTAGGAAAAACTTTCAAAAAGTAGGCCATTTTGGGGGGAAAATCCCTGTTCTTCAGGTCTAGGATTGACGACCACACCTATAAAAGTGGGTAAAATTACAATTTTTATATATAAAAAAAACACCCCTTAACAGTAGTATTTTTGAAGGGAAAAAAATTTGCTGAATTTTCCCCTCAATTTAATCATTTGAAAATACTACCATGTACTTTATTTTTTGAAGTAAAAAATCAAGGCTAAATTGTTGAAAACTACCCTATACTTCCACAATTTCTAAGATAACTACCCCAAATTTATTTCACTATGCATAACCCCCTAAAACTTTCATTTTTACAAATAACCACCATAATATAGGGTTTTTTTTATTAAAAAAATGTTATAGTTTAGAATAGTTTCTTGAAATTATATTTAAGTTCGTGGTAGATAATTATTATAGTTTTGGAGAAAAATAAAAATTTAAGGGTTACACATATTAAAGCAAGTTCACGGTAGTTATATGAGAAACGCCAAAAGTCTATGATAGTTTTCCGCTATTTTACTCTGAATTTTATGTGTGATAGGAAAAAACTCAATAATAGTTAAAAAAACACTCTTAAGTAAATACAGTTTTAGGGATTAACTATTAGAGGTGTGAAAAGTGTGAATGAGATAGGGCGAAGAGCTCTCTGGATTGGTCTTAATTAAGTCAGATACAAATCTATGAGTGTAAACTTGTAAATTAAAGAAGGCTCTATATATTTTATATGGCATTTTTTTTTTACATTTGATGAGGAGAGAGATGTTCCTGCTTACATATGCCAGAGAGACCATAGGGGATGTTCAAATCAAGGTGGCAACGTTGGTTGTCTAATTAATGCCGTTAACTCAACTATAGTGCTACTTATGATGGTATAATCCCAACTATTTTTTTTATGTTTTTGTTGTACTAGATGTAATATATATGTTATTGTAATTTCTCTTCCTAATAAAAAAGAAAAAAAATATTCTTTTTTTATGTAAAAGTTATAGCTTTGCGAATTTTAGAGCTGCATCTTTCATGATTTTTTTGCTGATAAAGTGATGGCATTTAGAACTATTGAGGAGAACAAGGTTAGAAAAACTAGTCTTCTAGATATATAGCTAATAGCTTAGCAAAAATAATTAATGTTGTATATAAAAAGGAAAGTTGAGTGAGGGTGTAAATGCAAAACTTAGTGAGTTGCCGGTTGCGTGAGGTAGCGCCAGTAAAACAGTGAAAGCTGCACGTGCAACGTGCCACTACCTACCACCAGCGCATAACACGTGCGCAATCTTATAGTACACCCCCAAAAAAAAATTTCATGCCACGTGGAGTAGTTTCATTGGCTACAAGTTGCCAACATGGCATCGGAAATCTCTCAATCTGTTCCGGACGCACCAACAATAAAGACAGCAAGCTTCACGGGCGCACGGAAGTGTTTTTCGTTCATCACAAAGCAATTCATCAGTGAAATGGACGGTGCAGATTTCTCATTAGAAGATTGACGCAGATCAGGAAATTAATGTATGAAGATTAAGAAATATACTATGGGCTTGATAATTCCCAAATCCCATGTTTATGGGCCTGTACCGTCTCCATACATGAGCAAAATGATAAGGGGCAAAAAAACAAAGTATGCCCGCAACTTAATATTTTTTAAAACATTATATGGACATAAGTAGCACTATAGTTGAGTGCCCCCAACTTCTTGAAATAAAAGGAGAACTCGCATGAACTCAAACGGAATGAAGAAAAAGAATGAAGAAAGAGGAAAAAGAATAAGATATTTAATTATGAAAGAGTAAAGGTAAAAAATAATTCAATAATTCTAACTTAACGGATGTGGTTAAGTTAACAATGGAATGAGTTAAATGTACTTTTTCAAATGTTATATGGGCATATTATATTAAGCCCAAACCGTTGGGGGGTACTTTTTTTTTTGCCGAAAATAAACCCCGGGTACAAATTATGACTTGACAATTTTTATGAAGTTTGTTTCAAAGTATATTTTCATACTAAGCTTGTTTCTTTGTTCTATATCTTTAGAGAAAGCAATACGATGCGCAGACTGATGCGCCAACTGACGCCGACTGTATCGCCAAGCAAGGTAGATTGGCAACTGGCGAGTTCTTGACGATACGATGCGGAGCTCTTAGGACTTACGGGAGCGGAAAACCTAAGTTTGATCTCTAACAATTTCTATATTTTCATCGGCTATTAACTACATAGAGACAAACACTTGAATCTTATTGCATTGCAAAGGAATCTCACTTGCAATTACATTAAACCAAACAATCAAACTACAGAACAGGTGGTCACAACTACCAAATAGGTGGAGCTCACAACTCTTAGCATCATCAAACGAAACAGACCAACATAATCAAATTATGGTTGAAGACAAGACCAACAAAATCAACTCTGGAACCCTCAAAGTACCAGAGTTAATGTTTCCAACGGTTATTACAGAGCTCAAATACATGATACTAACAACATCAACGCTCAAATACACGATACTAACAACATCAAGTATGATGGTGAAGAGGAAGCAACCATTAGGCAACATGCTGACAGATAATACCCAACATTTGACAACAATGCCTGTAGAAGTCTAGAAGATTCGACGTATTAATTCAAACTACAGAATGGAAAACTACAGAATGGAAACGAGCCAAGACAAAGCTGAAGCCGTCTTTCAAATCACAGAAGAAAACAAGATAATATCAACCCGAAGCCGTCTTTTTCTGTTGGAAAATCACAGCGTAGACTGGAACCCCAACACCGATGCTGAATGCAGCAAGAACCGAGAGAGATATCTTCAGCTTCTGGTGCTTCATCCGATCCAGGTTGTACATGTGCTTCGCATGGAGGTAAAAAGGTTCTGCATCGTGCCCATGCCCTCCCATACTCTTCACTGCAGATTCATGCAGTCCTCTGGAAACTGGTACATGAAGAAACAATTAACAAATAGAAAGTATAATTGCAAAATCTAAACAAGGGCCCATGACACTAATAAAATGTTATTTATGATCAGAAGGAATAAATAATTTCTAAAACTTAAATTAACAAGGATGTACCTGAACGATTATAAAGAAAAATGAAATATTTGAACCTTAGCACTGTGTATCAACTGCAAATATTTTATTTTGTCATGTTTCCGCCATGGTTCAAAATATTAGACATACCAAGATGCCCTTGCTATATAGGATTGGATTTTGGATTTTGCCCAATGTTGTAACAACCAAACCGGCCATCGAACCAAAGAGAACGCCGGTCCGGTTTCCCGGTGGTTCAACAGGGTTCAATGCCTGTTGAACCGGGTTCAATACAAGAGAGGGTTTGATTATTTGAGTACCTATTTCATATAATTGTTTATGTTATTGTAGCATAATAACAAACTGGCATACTAGCTAGTGCGAATGTACTCCTAGGAGAACCAAGATTCGAAACCTCCTATCATTATATTTTTTTGAAGAAAAATAATTAAAAAATTAACCTGGCCTAGAACCCGGTTCAGATGGTTCAGTCAAAAACCGGCTGGTTCAGCGCAGTTTGCTTGTTTTTTTATGGGAAATGGTTTACTACATAACCGGACCAGTTAGTGGCCTCGTTCTGGTCGAACCTGTCCGACCAGCCGGTCCGGTTTTTACAACACTGATTTTGCCTGATTTTGCCTATTGATGCTTTAAATATGAACAACGACAGGCTGATATTGTAACATCCTGAATTTTCCTATAATTTAAATTTTCATTTATTTTTTTTTCACGTGTCTTGCACGTGCAAATTAATGGGTATTTAGCTTTAAAAATTATTCTTATGTCATGAACAAATATTTTCTTCTCTTTTAAAAAGCCTCTTATTAAATCCTAGGCCTAATGACTTAATTCTAGCCCACCCAAAATTAATTAATTAATTAATTAAAAGCCCATGGTTTTCCCAACTAATTAGCCCACTAGTTAATTCTATTAGTAATTGAGACAAGTTGTAGAGTAGACTTGTCATGTAACAAATTAGTTAATTAATAAATGAACAAACTTAACTAGTGTGCATATAGAGATACGTGCATTGCACATGCACATGCACATGCACATGCAATGTGAATGAGAAGAGGAGGCCGGCCACAGGAGAGAATGGAGAGAGTGGAGAAGTGGAGAAGTGGTTATGTGAAGGTGGGTGGTTCTTCTAACTCCCAAATGCATCTAAACCCTTCATCCAAACTCATCTCAACCCTTCATTTGGTCTTGAGTTGTGTATAAATAGCCTCATTGGTCTTTCATTTCTCTTTGCACTTAGAAATTTCAAAGAGAGAAAAAAATAGTGTGTAAGAGAAAAGACAGAGTACGGGTAAGAGAAAAGATAGAGTTGTATGTGTGTGCTCTTGCAACTTGGGTGGTCGGCTAGCATGAAGGAAGCTCGGTTGGCACCATCAAGGAGGAAAGGCTCGGATTTTTGGCACAAGCTAGGAGGAGAAGGGAGACAATCGTGCATTCAAGGAGTTTCTTTAGGAATTTCCATTTGTCTTCAAAGAAGGTGAGTGATTTCTCTACTTCTAATGTAATTACCATGCTAGGAATTTAATTTCATGGACATGCTAGAGAAAACTAACTACAATTGCCATGTGTTTGCCTAAAGAGACTAGTAGAGAAAAGAAAAAATTTGATTGTGATTAGTAAATTAAAACTCATCACGGTATTCTATTAATGAAAATCATGCTAGAATATCTATTTGTAAATGAACCATGCTAGTGTGATGATTTGCTGAATGAATGGCTTAGTGTAAATGAATGGATATTACTATGTTTAGTTATAGATTGAAATGAATGGACATTATTATGTTTAGTTGTTAAATGAATAAATTGTTGTTATAGAATGTGGAGGTGATAAAAGAAAAATAGCTAGTCTCTAGCAGAATTGGAAAAGAGGAAGAGAACAAGAACTTCTATTTAATGGATTTTATATGGGTATTTTGAGAAGGAACTATAGTACATTTTAAAGTCGACAAGATATTCTTTAAATATAAGTTGTAAAGAAACTTATTTAATGTTAAAAATTAAGACTTTAATTACTGCTACACTGTTCTATTTTTAAGAAGATATTCTGGACAAGTTTGTTTTGAAAGATATCAATGTATTAAGAAATCGAATTTCGTAAAAGAGACTTATAAACAGACAGCAAGTATAAAACTTTTTCAACTCCTAACTATAACAAAAATTGAGTTTGGGCATACTGGCTTTCGGTGTGGGTTATAGGCGCTATGTACAGTGCAAGGGGTCTTTGGTTCGAGTCTTGAAGAGGCTCTGTTTTTATTAAAATTTGATTTTTCCTCAAATACAGTACAGTCAATATATAAAGAACTGAACCCTATTCATATCAGTTATCACTCTGGACTTAGTGGTCTTCAGGTGCGCTTTGGGACTGTTACTGTAGCTGGGCGGCGGTTTGGCTCTAGGTTCGAATCCTGGCTCTGCCTTTTGTTTGGGTTTTTACATTTTTTTAATATAAACTCGATTTGGGTGTTTATTTTGAGTTTTTGGAGAAACAAAAATTGGGGGGGGGGGGGGGAATTATATTATTCTACAAATATTATCTAGATTTTACGAAAAATAATTCTACAACATTTTATGTATTTTGTGAAGATTATATGTGGTTTTTATATTAAAATGGATTAAAGAACTTGATGAATTTTCTTTTAAAATATGGTTTTAATATAATTAAAGAAAGAGAAAAAATGTGAATGCAAGAAATTATGTGGAGATTGAATTAAGAGATGCAGTAAGTTAAAACATGATTATTGATGTTCAATATGTGCAAGTGTGCATGGAAAATGAAATAAAAAGATCATGATGAAATGTGGAAATTTGTGAGTATAAACACTCATTTTTGGTGAACATGAAAAAGAAGTTAAGAACTAGAGTGTAGCTAAGTCCTTATACCGACATGAATGAATTCTTGAAAAATAAATGTTGCAGAAAAAAGACCAAGATTTGGGTCGTCGTTATCAATTGATGGTTAAGTCCGATGTAGAGGTGATGCTAACTCTAGGGTGTTAATTTTTACTCATGATTCAATTATCTAAAGATTAGACACATAGTATAGATGTGATGAAAGTAAGAGAAAAACACAAGTATGAGGGCCTCGGATCTACGTGTGAGTGTTCACAGGCTGTCAACATGATGCGTCATGTCATGACGTGAATACATCTCCGGAAAAATTGGGACCGTGGCGACGCTTGTGGGGTGCTTGGTGACTATGTAGTGCCACTGTCTCATGACGGAGACAAATTGTTCATAGGCTGTCTATATAATGCGTCATGTCATGACATGGGATTCCCCTCCAGGCTGTCTGGACATGGGCTCGTAATTCATAAAACATTTAGGATACTTACCGTAGTTACCGTAGTAGTTTAACTCATAACAAGAGATCCAACCCTACAAGATGAAGAATGGTTAAGGGCTTGCCCTCGTATTTATGTAGAATGGGATGCATAAGTTCGAACAAGTATACATTAGTGTCATGAAACAATAAGTAACTGCATTAAAACTAAGTGTTCAGTCACACACGACAACAATAAGATAGTCCCCCTTAGCTTTTTTTGTGACTAGTGTGTGTTTTCCAAGTAAGAGAAATTGATGCATTATATCCTAGCGTTAGTTGTATGCAACTGACTTACCCACAGTTTCTATGCACGATAAAATGAATGAAAGGACTAAAGAAAGAATGTTGTTTAAAGAAATGTTCAAATTGTTATTTATTTCATGTATCATATTGTAATTATAATTCGGCTACGTTGATGTAAACATTGTTGTATAAAAAGTTTTAAATTTCTTGTAAAATTGTACGAAGTGAAGTGTAAAGATCTTGTGGAACTTCGAATTCAGACTTATTTGGAATTCAGGGTGTTACAGATACCAAATCATGATACCGAATTTCCAGAACATGATTTTAGTACAAATTTCTAATCAAGAGAACTGTGGAGCATTAACAGCATAGGGGCGTCCTGAACAACTAAGAATCTAAAGACAGTAGTAAATGAAGTGAATTTGCAACAAGAAATCACATTCATCTTTAATGCATAGTTAAAGCTAACGAAGAAAGACAGAAGGGGCACTCCAATTACAAACCTTATGCTATATGAAATCCTCCAAGTACATCTTTGCCAAATGAAAGCACAAAAAAGAGAGATTAAACTACAAATCATTCCAAATTAATCATCAACACCGAGAAAACTACACTATAAAACCACAATAGGTGGGTTCAATGCCCTTCTTTTCTATTTTATTTTTTTGAATGTGGATAACATCTGATGTGATGGAATCTCACATGAACCAGGATTCGCGTTCACACTAAATGTTAGATCCTATTTCAAAGTATGCATTCTCCACAATGAAAGAATGCTAAACAAGTGCCTTTCTTTTTCCCTGAATTTTTGTGACAAGAAAAAAGAATAAAACTCGACACAAGTTTGATTGCGAAGTTGGTCAATCATCAGAATTTGAAATAGGTAACTGATGCCTGCAGTTAGTAGTTTACTAGAAATACAGCATACTGTATTAGAAGGGGAAATATTCGAGTAAACCACTTTTTTTAACTCTTTTTATAAAACGGCTCATATTTCTCATATAGTTCGATTCATGAAATACGGGTTGTGATGATTATACATGAAAAGTTTTATGAAATAACACATTTACTAAATTCTTTTTGTTAAGCAATCCAAGAAATAAGTATTCAAAATCCAACATTACTCTACAATAAAGATTCCAACAATGTCAAACATATACCAGAATCAAGTCAACCATCCTAATCACATGTATACAGAGCTAGATTGAAGATCCAACAACCCCACACAATCTAATTCACATTACACAAAATTTATCTGGCTAAAATATAAGTTCCCCAACCCTAACTACAACTTCAAAGTTATAGTGGCAGTCTTTCTGAAGATATCAGCGCAACCCAAGTTCAAATCCCAATGAGCACACATATTAAAGATTACAACTACAGATACACTATGCACAACCGAGGCAAGGTCTTAGCCCGTACAAAATAGCGCTCAATGGGCATGTTAGAATATAAGGATATTACAATCAACACTTTCTAGGTTCAACAACATCGGAGTTTTGGTGTAGCGAGATGAATTTTCACAAAATACTCTTCGTCTCCCGTTCTTAACTTTCTATTTGTTTCATCTACAGTCGACATATAAATTAGTGGATTTTTTTTTTACAATTCTACATATCTTATCCTCCCCCCCCCCCCCCCCCCCCCCCCCCTCCCCCCCCTTATGTTTAGTTATCCTCACCTCCACTTACAAAGGATTGATGATAAGTAAACACAAGGGAGAAAATGGTATATGTAAAATTGTAAATACAATGGATTGATGATAACTAAATGTAAGGATTGATTATATTTGCTGCTAAAGTTGTGCTGAAGCCCTAAGAGGCTCAGTTTTGCCTTCTTGCCTTGGTGCCTTCTTTCTTCTATCTGTTTTCGTCTTTCCATAGTCACAAGTGTATGTCATTCACGTGCAGTTCTTTTCAGAAGCCTGCCCTCTTTCTTTGGGATCCATGTTCTACTATAGACACTTATCATTTCTATGGGAGAATGTGAACTTGTGAAGCAATCAGACAATATCTTTGAAATTTCCTTCCTATTTAGAGCTTGATTAATAATAGCCTCAGTTTGTGGTATTAGTTAATTGATTGTGTATCATTTTCTTGGTTGATTTTTTTTAGTAACATCAACTTGTCTTTTTATTTAAAAAAATAAACAAATCAATTTGTATTTGTCTTCAGCCACGACATACTGTTCACATGCCTTTTAAGTATCAACCATCAGGCTTGCAAATTCTCTGCAAATTCTGAAACTTACATGAAAAATGCATTGTATTCAATGAGTATAGGGAAGCTCGAGAACACTATTACGAAAGTTTGTGCAGATGAATTCAATCCTAATTAATTTATAATCAATCAAAATCAATTAATTCAATCCTAATTAAATATTTTCCCTCCCCCTCTCCAGTCACCCCACTTTTTATCTGATGGCTTTCCTCCAACAAACTTCCAACGACCTCAAAATCATCCAGCAACTTGTCCGCATCTCCATCCGTACAAACTGCTCCTCGCTTCATGTCATCTGCACAAAATAGTGTTCTCGAGCTTCCTTATACTCTCATTGAACACTGTCTTTTTGATGAGATGTAAGCATCATAATTTACAGGCGTGAAGGTTGATACTTAAAAGGCATGTGAACAAAATGGTGTGGTTGAAGACAAATTGATGTTAGTAAAAAAAATATTCAACTAAGAAAAGGATATACAAGCAATTAACTAATATCACAAATGGAGGGTTTTCCTCATTGAGAAATTTTCCCATTTGTGTTGCTCAATGGAAGCAAGTCTCCACAGATAGTTATGTGAAACTGTCCACAAGCATGAGGTAAGAATTTCCTTGCCATGTAGATCCAACCATATTAGGTCGTTATCCACAACCAGTTTATTTTGATCAACCTTGTGGCTTGTAACACTCTAAGACAGCATGTTTGTCCTCTACAATTCTTTCGCAATCGAACCCTTCTCTTGGGTTTCATGCCTCCGAGATGGAAGGTTGCTTCTTTGGATAGTCCTACACATAGTAATAGTTAAATTTAAGAAGCAACCGCTTCGGTTGAAGAAAGTCGTGATTGTGAACTATGTTCCTTTGTAGGATTTCCTCCCTAGGAGAATGTTGTGCTCCACCTATTTTTCCCTGATTGTGTCTCTTGCTTGAACCATCCTTCTCCACTCTTCTCCTTAGATTAAGGATTTCGAAATCCTTACAGTTAGGATCCATGCTTTGCTTGTTCACAACCCCAATAGATGACCTGTCTGCCTTGTAAATGTCATAGTCACAGACATAACTCTAGTACCACTTCCGCCTCCCACAAGATCATTGTTGGGTCCGATACAGGAGGCGAAGGTGTTTCAAATTGTTTTTTTTTTTTTTGGGGGGGGGGGGGGGGGGGGGGGGGGGGGGGCATCGTCGTAGAAACGTGTCCCCAGTGTGGAGGGGAATTGACAAACTCGGTGATCTCTTCCACAGCCATTCCCCAAGCTCGGTGGGGAATGGGAAGAACACCCGATTTTGGCTGGACGCTTGGGCCGGCCCCAATACGCTTGCTTCAATTTTTCCAGAGATTTTTGAGCGTGCTCTCAATAAGCATGCTCTGGTGGCGGACTATTGGGTCAGGTCCTCTTGGCAACTCAGATTATCTCCCCCTACCATCGACTCCCCCTCTTTCAACTGCACCCCCATTCTAACTTTCTTTGGGGAGTCCCATAGAATCTCTGTACAGGCAACAGATAAGAGAGGGTGGCGCATTAATTCCAATGACCAATTTACGGTGAGTTCCATGTACATAGCCCTTTCTAACGGGGGAGTTAGATGTGCTCAAAACCGAGTCATTTGGTCCTCGTGCGCTCCGCATAAAGTCCATGCTTTCTTATGGCTGGTCTCTAAGGAAGCTATCCTCACGAGAGTCAATCTTGCTAAGAGGGGTTTGGTCATTGTGGCATCCTGCCCCAGGTGCGGGTCTGGAGAGGAAAACAACAGTCACATTTTCCTTGACCGTATTTCTAGTAGGCGACTTTGGGATTTCCTCCTATTGGGATTTGAAATTAGCAGATTCCCACTGACAGTTTCTCACCTATGGGGAGACTTTCGTCGTTCAGAGATTGGAAGAGAGAGATTGAGGGAGTGGGATTGTTTAGTTGCGGCTACATTATGGGTCATTTGGCTTGATAGGTATGATTCATGCTTTAGAGCTCGCTCTTGTAACTTTACCCAATTAATTTATAAAATTCTTTCTCTCACTTCTACTTGGCTTTCCATCCCAGGTGCTAGGAAGAAAGCAAGGACGAGGATACTATTCCCTAGAGGTGATGCGAGTTCTGGCAAAGGCAACTTCTGATCGAGACGCCTCGCCCCACCCTAGCCTGACTGTTGGGGGGGTGGATCATGTACCCTTTTGAAGCTTGCAGCTTAGCTAGTTGCTTTTCTTTTGTTTAAGAAAGTTGTTGTATTATGAGACTTTGTATTTTGGGAGATGTATTGGGACTATGTATCGTCTATGTATTTGCTTCAGTTATCTATGAGATTCGATGGCAATTCTCTTGCCATCTTTTATTCAAAAAAAAAAACAAAAAAAAACTCTGGTACCACTTGTCATGAATCTAGCTCTATCGTGTTTCCCTTCAGGCATAACTTGCTCCAATTGCTGCTGCAAGGAAAGTAAAAGTTCTCTAGAGAATAATAGAAAACATATATTTTTTCTGTTTCCTCCCTATTATACAGTAGACTTAGGGGATGCATTAGATTAATAATTGTATATCACTTAGAATTCGATCAGAAGGTGAATGAGTTGTATGGATTTTTTTTTCTCTCTTCTCTTTGCTGACAAGAGCCTCAATCAGTTATCATGTTATGGTCCTCATGGATCATCTCTGCTTCTTAAAACATTTCCAAAATAGTTCATTTCCTTTTAACTGGTTCTGTTTTTCCTTACTCTGGGGAAAATCAGAACATCTCTTCTAGTTACCAAAATTTGAGCTGTGTTGGGTATAGTTTTAATTCATATTAGTCAAGAGTCTCATCAGACATGTGGCTACAAGGACGGCTCTATAAAAACATTGTAAGCTTTATCACCATAATTTTATAATATAATTTTATCAGTGATTACTGGAACACAACTCTTTACCACTCTTTTGTCTAATCATTTGCATGAGCTTCAGCCACATGATGAATACTGTTAGAATTTGTGAAAAGCTCCATTGCTTGTAGCTTCAGTAGCACAATATTCTGTTATCAAGCTAGGGTTGTAGCACAACTTTAGCAGCAAAAATAATAAATCTTATGGTTAGGCCATGTTTGGATACAAATATATGGATATTTGTAGGTAGGTAAGTTTTAAGTGAAGATAGAGGTTTGCAACTTATATGTTGCATACTTGTACGTATCTCCATTTTTGCTTTAAAAATTAGGCTAAATATAAAAAAATTACACAAAGTTTTGGGCCAGTTTAAAAAAAATACACAAAGGTGTTTAAAAAAAAGGACACAAAGTTTCAAAAAACTCCACTGGGTTGGTTAGGGTTAGTTCGGGGGGTTTATTTAAACATATAATTAGTTAAGTGATGTTTTTTTTTTAAACACAGATAAAAGATGAATGTGGTTTTTTTAACCACAAAAGAAGATGAAAGTGGTTTTTTTAAACCCTAACCCTAACTAACCCAATGAAGTTTTTTGAAACTTAGTGTCCTTTTAAAAATAAAAAAAAACCTTAGTGTACTTTTTTTAAACTGGCCCAAAAATTTGTGTACTTTTTTTATATTTAGCCTAAAATTTTATTGGGCTGGATTGGATTCCAAACGGGCCAAAGTTTAGATTCCTTCGTATAGACAAGTCAGATCCACTTACCTCCACTAATCTTCCGTATCCAAGCAGGGTCTTATTTATCATCGATCCTTACGGTTAGAGCATCCACAGTGATTTTTTATAAATGCCAATTTGTCATTTTTTAGCAAACGAAGGGCTGCAATGGTTTCTCATTTTGCCATTTTTTAGCAAGTTTGCTATATTCGTTTCTCATATTTGAGAAACAGAATAGCGATTCTCAAATTATAAAGGATGGGATATCATATACCGTCTCTCGCATTTTATGATTTTTTAATCGAGTGAGACGGGAAAAGATATACCGTCTGATATATTTTATTTTTTTTTTATAAAAATGGTCGGACGGGATATCATACCCCGTCCGGGATATGATACCCCATCTCTCCACTTTATAAATTTTTTTTTTTAATACCTCCTTAGACGGGGAAACATACCCCGTCCGGGGTATGATACCCCGTCTGTGAAGGTTTTTTTTTTTGGTTTTTTTAATTGATCACTATTTTAATTGGGAACCAATCCAAAGGCCTGGGTATGTTGTCCGAAATAAATTGATCAATGTCACTATGTTGAATGGGTATGTTTCAATGTCAATTGATCAATGTTCACTATATATATATTTTTTTTAATTTTTTTGTGGGACGGGGAATGTTTCCCCGTCTCTCCCTTAAATTTTTGCCACGCACGCATATGAGAAAAATTTAACAAACGACCACTGCACGATCGTCCTCCATTTGCTATTACTGTAGCTGCCATATAATAGCAAATAGCAAATACCACTGTGGATGCTCTTAGTTACCCATCTCTCAAATTTAAACAACTCAAAAACCCACAACTCCAGTAACTACTTACTTTCTGCAATTATTCATATAAACCCCAAATTAATTTGGAAAATCACAGCAACCAACAAAGAGCTAAATCGGTAAATTAAATAGAAGAAGAAAAAAACCCATCAAATGATAAAAATATTTCAAGATTTCAACTTTTCATGACCTAATTAAGCTCTAAATTTCCCAAAACGATATCAAAATTGCATCCTTTTTATTGGAAATTGAAGGACGGGGAGGAGTCGAACGTAACCTGATTTGGAGAAGGATGCACAGGGATTGAAAACCTTAGCAGTGGATCGGAGCGCGCCGTTCAAAGCCATGGCCGTCGAGCTCTCGAATGGGGACTTCGACGATGACTTTCTTGGAAAATTCTAGAACGATTGGAAGGGAAGAGATGAGGAGAGTTGGTAACGTGTCCTCGCATATGCAGTTAGAGCTTAAACTGATCTTCTTGTGGTCGGCGGATCGGGTCGGGTTTTATGAATTTCTGGACTTGAGAAACCCGCCGATAACCATCAAGATCCGAACCCGATTCACTATATACATGCATAATTTAGTCCTTTTTCACCCGAAAATGTACAAAAACGTTTCTCCCAAAAAAGATAATAATTTGGTGGATAAAACGATTGTAAAATATCTTAGTGCTATGTTATATTGAACAGTCACCCGCTTTATAGCAAAAATTAAAGAAACAGTAAACTCATTACATATTTTAGTGATACGTATCTAAATTTATCAAGTTCGAGTAAGCTTGATCTCAAAAAGAAAACTAATGGGTCGGTTTTTTTAGGTTGTTAAATAAACAGCATAATACGGTTTGTTTTTGGGGTGTGGAGGTAACAAGTGTGAGTTCTCTCAATTTGTATGGTGAAAGTCACTACGCAGTACTGGCGTCAGTTCGATCCCGGGTAGCGGCGTGGGCTCGGGAGCTGGAGCGCAGAGGAGCTCGGATGGGAGGACGGGTGCTCGGCTCGGATCCAGGAGCTCGGCTCGGCTGGGTCTTGTGTACCTGCACACGGCCTCGGAACACCGGGAGAAGTCCCGGTGACAGGCCCTTCGACGGTCTAGTCAGTCACTGGAAAAGAGACTGGACAGCTAGAGTTCACGTGGGGTAATCTTTATTACCTTTTACAGTGAGGAGGGGTGGAGTATTTATAGGCAGGGGTAAACGGGTCTGGAGCCCTGGTGGGCTGGGTCGGACTCGTTTACCCATGGGCCTGAGCTGGCTGAGGCCCATTAGGCTGTAGCTGGCTTGATGATTACAAGGGGGAGGATCCAGAGGAGATCGGAGGGCTTTGATTGATGCTGCGTAATTTATCCTATATCACAAGCCCCCCACTCCTGCGGGACGGTGCCTGGCTGGTTGTGGAGGAGTAGTTGAGTCTCAAGAGTGGGAGGAGGATTCCTGTGGTTTTGGCGACGGTCGGAGTCGGTGGACGAGCGAGGCCAAATGGCTTGGCCTATTGAAGCTACCCCTGTGCTCGAGATGCAGGTCGACCGTCGAAGCTGTAGGGGGTCGGAAGGACCAGCGAGGCCAAATGAATTGGCCTGTTGAAGCTACCCTGTGCTCGAGATGCAGGTCGACCGTCAAGGCTGTAGGGGGTCGGAAGGACGAGCGAGGCCAAATGACTTGGCCTGTTGAAGCTACCCATGTGCTCGAGATGCAGGTCGACCGTCGAGGCTGTAGGGGGTCGGAAGGACGAGCGAGGCCAAATGACTTGGCCTGTTGAAGCTACCCCTGTGCTCGAGATGCAAGTCGACCGTCGAGGCTGTAGAGGATCGAAAGGACGAGCGAGGCCAAATGTGTAACGCCCCGAATTCCAAAATACACTGAATTCGAGATTTCACAGGATCTTTACACTTCATTTAGTACAAGATTACAAGGAAATTTGAACTTTTCACTTTACATCAGAGTTTACATAAAACTTTACACTTTGCATTGCACAGCGAAAGTAAATTTACAACACTTAAATAAAGTACAACAACATTGAATAATCTTTAAGCATTTGTTCCTCTTTAGTCTTTATCATGTCATTTACCCTGCATACACAACTGTGGGTACGTCAGTTTATTCAACCGACGAACATTATACAAGGTCATCCTCTCTATGCCGGAAATAGTATAACTCATTTTCCATATTTAACAAACACAAACTTGTCACATATCAAACTAAAGGGAATACCCTAATGATGTCGTGTTGTGATTGTGCACTTAGTCCTTAATGCAGTTATTTATATTGTATGACACTAATGCACACTTGTTCAGATTCTATGCATCCCATACTACATAGGTCCGAGGGCAAGCCTCTTAATCGTTCTTCATCTTTATAGGGTTCAGTCCCTCGTCATGTCTTAATCTACTACTGTAACTACAGTGAGTATCCTAGATGATCTATGAGTACAAGCTCGTGTACAGAAAACCTGGAGGGGAATCCCACGCCATGTCTTGACTCATCAAGCATGCATTCTGTGGCAATTCAGCCTCCTTCATGGCACACGATCCTACTGCAGTCACCAAACATCCCACGAGCGTGGCTAAAATCCGATCATTACTGAGTAGTGCCTACGCCATGTCTTGACTCATCAAGCATGCATTCTGTGGCTCACACCCACACCGTAAACTCTAGCTCTCATACTTGTGTTTTTCTCTCACTTTCATCACATCTCCACTATGTACTAATCCTTAGTTTTTATTAGAATCATGAACAAAATCAAAGCTGTAGAGTTAGCCTCTCCACTAAACCGGACTTATTCATTCATTCAAACAAGACCAACCTTGGTCCTTCATTTCAAATTTCATTTCATTTCTTTTCAAATGCCGGGGGAGACTTAGGTACTCTTTTGTTTCAATTCCAATTCACAAATTCCAAAATTTGAGCATTTCCAACTCGTAAGTTCATCTTCATAATCATAACGGATTTTCCTTTTTCAATAGCATGAATTTCTAATTTATTCGTGAGTCCATAGCCATACATGGAATTATTTCATCAAATATCAATTTCACATTAAAATCACATCACTAAGTGAATATTCACATTTCATAATCTTCACACTATTCTCCAATGAGAATAATTCACATCACATCACTACATATAATTTCTTTCTTTATTACACTTCTTTTCTAGCATGTTATTTCAAGTCCCTTTTTGCAAAGTGCAATTTTCATAACATACAAGTGTAGAACCATAGTTCTAAATTATACATTTATTCTCAAAACATACTCCATCTCATGTAAATAATTCCAAAATTATTTTTCATAAATCCCACATATTTTTAGGATAATAGTCATATTTTTTCATAATTTTTCAATCATCAAAAATCCCCAAAAAATATTTTTTTCCCACAACACAAACTCAACTGATGATCGAACCAGCGACCACAGGGAAACCAACCGAAGGCACAGGCCACTAGGCCGAACGCACTATGCGTTATGAAGAGAGGTTGAGAGCATCAAATGCTCTCGGCTGCAGTTATTTTTTACTTTTCAAAAATACGAAATAAAAGTATGGTGCTAAGGGGATTCGAACCAGCAACCTGAGACACCGAACCCACTGCAGCAACTAGGATCATCCCGACCACTTGAGCTATGAGCTCAGATTGTCTTAGTTCAACCCGAAATCTAATTTAAATCGATGCTCCCTGTATAGTAAAACATTTCGATGTTCAATAAGCTCTCATTTCGATTTGGGTCGTCGTTATCAATTGATGGTTAAGTCCGATGTAGAGGTGATGCTAACTCTAGGGTGTTAATTTTTACTCATGATTCAATTATCTAAAGATTAGACACATAGTATAGATGTGATGAAAGTAAGAGAAAAACACAAGTATGAGGGCCTCGGATCTACGTGTGAGTGTTCACAGGCTGTCTACATGATGCGTCATGTCATGACGTGAATACATCTCCGGAAAAATTGGGACCGTGGCGACGCTTGTGGGGTGCTTGGTGACTATGTAGTGCCACTGTCTCATGACGGAGACAAATTGTTCATAGGCTGTCTATATAATGCGTCATGTCATGACATGGGATTCCCCTCCAGGCTGTCTGGACATGGGCTCGTAATTCATAAAACATTTAGGATACTTACCGTAATTACCGTAGTAGTTTAACTCATAACAAGAGATCCAACCCTACAAGATGAAGAATGGTTAAGGGCTTGCCCTCGTATTTATGTAGAATGGGATGCATAAGTTCGAACAAGTGTACATTAGTGTCATGAAACAATAAGTAACTGCATTAAAACTAAGTGTTCAGTCACACACGACAACAATAAGATAGTCCCCCTTAGCTTTTTTTGTGACTAGTGTGTGTTTTCCAAGTAAGAGAAATTGATGCATTATATCCTAGCGTTAGTTGTATGCAACTGACTTACCCACAGTTTCTATGCACGATAAAATGAATGAAAGGACTAAAGAAAGAATGTTGTTTAAAGAAATGTTCAAATTGTTATTTATTTCATGTATCATATTGTAATTATAATTCGGCTACGTTGATGTAAACATTGTTGTATAAAAAGTTTTAAATTTCTTGTAAAATTGTACGAAGTGAAGTGTAAAGATCTTGTGGAACTTCGAATTCAGACTTATTTGGAATTCAGGGTGTTACAGATACCAAATCATGATACCGAATTTCCAGAACATGATTTTAGTACAAATTTCTAATCAAGAGAACTGTGGAGCATTAACAGCATAGGGGCGTCCTGAACAACTAAGAATCTAAAGACAGTAGTAAATGAAGTGAATTTGCAACAAGAAATCACATTCATCTTTAATGCATAGTTAAAGCTAACGAAGAAAGACAGAAGGGGCACTCCAATTACAAACCTTATGCTATATGAAATCCTCCAAGTACATCTTTGCCAAATGAAAGCACAAAAAAGAGAGATTAAACTACAAATCATTCCAAATTAATCATCAACACCGAGAAAACTACACTATAAAACCACAATAGGTGGGTTCAATGCCCTTCTTTTCTATTTTATTTTTTTGAATGTGGATAACATCTGATGTGATGGAATCTCACATGAACCAGGATTCGCGTTCACACTAAATGTTAGATCCTATTTCAAAGTATGCATTCTCCACAATGAAAGAATGCTAAACAAGTGCCTTTCTTTTTCCCTGAATTTTTGTGACAAGAAAAAAGAATAAAACTCGACACAAGTTTGATTGCGAAGTTGGTCAATCATCAGAATTTGAAATAGGTAACTGATGCCTGCAGTTAGTAGTTTACTAGAAATACAGCATACTGTATTAGAAGGGGAAATATTCGAGTAAACCACTTTTTTTAACTCTTTTTATAAAACGGCTCATATTTCTCATATAGTTCGATTCATGAAATACGGGTTGTGATGATTATACATGAAAAGTTTTATGAAATAACACATTTACTAAATTCTTTTTGTTAAGCAATCCAAGAAATAAGTATTCAAAATCCAACATTACTCTACAATAAAGATTCCAACAATGTCAAACATATACCAGAATCAAGTCAACCATCCTAATCACATGTATACAGAGCTAGATTGAAGATCCAACAACCCCACACAATCTAATTCACATTACACAAAATTTATCTGGCTAAAATATAAGTTCCCCAACCCTAACTACAACTTCAAAGTTTATAGTGGCAGTCTTTCTGAAG
This sequence comes from Hemerocallis citrina, assembly GCA_017893485.1. Classification (NCBI taxonomy): domain Eukaryota; kingdom Viridiplantae; phylum Streptophyta; class Magnoliopsida; order Asparagales; family Asphodelaceae; genus Hemerocallis; species Hemerocallis citrina. The sequence continues at coordinate 324,898,857 of CM030360.1, read as the reverse complement.
ATATCAGCGCAACCCAAGTTCAAATCCCAATGAGCACACATATTAAAGATTACAACTACAGATACACTATGCACAACCGAGGCAAGGTCTTAGCCCGTACAAAATAGCGCTCAATGGGCATGTTAGAATATAAGGATATTACAATCAACACTTTCTAGGTTCAACAACATCGGAGTTTTGGTGTAGCGAGATGAATTTTCACAAAATACTCTTCGTCTCCCGTTCTTAACTTTCTATTTGTTTCATCTACAGTCGACATATAAATTAGTGGATTTTTTTTTTACAATTCTACATATCTTATCCTCCCTCCCCCCCCCCCCCCCCCCCCCCCCCCTCCCCCCCCTTATGTTTAGTTATCCTCACCTCCACTTACAAAGGATTGATGATAAGTAAACACAAGGGAGAAAATGGTATATGTAAAATTGTAAATACAAAGGATTGATGATAACTAAATGTAAGGATTGATTATATTTGCTGCTAAAGTTGTGCTGAAGCCCTAAGAGGCTCAGTTTTGCCTTCTTGCCTTGGTGCCTTCTTTCTTCTATCTGTTTTCGTCTTTCCATAGTCACAAGTGTATGTCATTCACGTGCAGTTCTTTTCAGAAGCCTGCCCTCTTTCTTTGGGATCCATGTTCTACTATAGACACTTATCATTTCTATGGGAGAATGTGAACTTGTGAAGCAATCAGACAATATCTTTGAAATTTCCTTCCTATTTAGAGCTTGATTAATAATAGCCTCAGTTTGTGGTATTAGTTAATTGATTGTGTATCATTTTCTTGGTTGATTTTTTTTAGTAACATCAACTTGTCTTTTTATTTAAAAAAATAAACAAATCAATTTGTATTTGTCTTCAGCCACGACATACTGTTCACATGCCTTTTAAGTATCAACCATCAGGCTTGCAAATTCTCTGCAAATTCTGAAACTTACATATAATGAAAAATGCATTGTATTCAATGAGTATAGGGAAGCTCGAGAACACTATTACGAAAGTTTGTGCAGATGAATTCAATCCTAATTAATTTATAATCAATCAAAATCAATTAATTCAATCCTAATTAAATATTTTCCCTCCCCCTCTCCAGTCACCCCACTTTTTATCTGATGGCTTTCCTCCAACAAACTTCCAACGACCTCAAAATCATCCAGCAACTTGTCCGCATCTCCATCCGTACAAACTGCTCCTCGCTTCATGTCATCTGCACAAAATAGTGTTCTCGAGCTTCCTTATACTCTCATTGAACACTGTCTTTTTGATGAGATGTAAGCATCATAATTTACAGGCATGAAGGTTGATACTTAAAAGGCATGTGAACAAAATGGTGTGGTTGAAGACAAATTGATGTTAGTAAAAAAAATATTCAACTAAGAAAAGGATATACAAGCAATTAACTAATATCACAAATGGAGGGTTTTCCTCATTGAGAAATTTTCCCATTTGTGTTGCTCAATGGAAGCAAGTCTCCACAGATAGTTATGTGAAACTGTCCACAAGCATGAGGTAAGAATTTCCTTGCCATGTAGATCCAACCATATTAGGTCGTTATCCACAACCAGTTTATTTTGATCAACCTTGTGGCTTGTAACACTCTAAGACAGCATGTTTGTCCTCTACAATTCTTTCGCAATCGAACCCTTCTCTTGGGTTTCATGCCTCCGAGATGGAAGGTTGCTTCTTTGGATAGTCCTACACATAGTAATAGTTAAATTTAAGAAGCAACCGCTTCGGTTGAAGAAAGTCGTGATTGTGAACTATGTTCCTTTGTAGGATTTCCTCCCTAGGAGAATGTTGTGCTCCACCTATTTTTCCCTGATTGTGTCTCTTGCTTGAACCATCCTTCTCCACTCTTCTCCTTAGATTAAGGATTTCGAAATCCTTACAGTTAGGATCCATGCTTTGCTTGTTCACAACCCCAATAGATGACCTGTCTGCCTTGTAAATGTCATAGTCACAGACATAACTCTAGTACCACTTCCGCCTCCCACAAGATCATTGTTGGGTCCGATACAGGAGGCGAAGGTGTTTCAAATTGTTTTTTTTTGGGGGGGGGGGGGGCCATCGTCGTAGAAACGTGTCCCCAGTGTGGAGGGGAATTGACAAACTCGGTGATCTCTTCCACAGCCATTCCCCAAGCTCGGTGGGGAATGGGAAGAACACCCGATTTTGGCTGGACGCTTGGGCCGGCCCCAATACGCTTGCTTCAATTTTTCCAGAGATTTTTGAGCGTGCTCTCAATAAGCATGCTCTGGTGGCGGACTATTGGGTCAGGTCCTCTTGGCAACTCAGATTATCTCCCCCTACCATCGACTCCCCCTCTTTCAACTGCACCCCCATTCTAACTTTCTTTGGGGAGTCCCATAGAATCTCTGTACAGGCAACAGATAAGAGAGGGTGGCGCATTAATTCCAATGACCAATTTACGGTGAGTTCCATGTACATAGCCCTTTCTAACGGGGGAGTTAGATGTGCTCAAAACCGAGTCATTTGGTCCTCGTGCGCTCCGCATAAAGTCCATGCTTTCTTATGGCTGGTCTCTAAGGAAGCTATCCTCACGAGAGTCAATCTTGCTAAGAGGGGTTTGGTCATTGTGGCATCCTGCCCCAGGTGCGGGTCTGGAGAGGAAAACAACAGTCACATTTTCCTTGACCGTATTTCTAGTAGGCGACTTTGGGATTTCCTCCTATTGGGATTTGAAATTAGCAGATTCCCACTGACAGTTTCTCACCTATGGGGAGACTTTCGTCGTTCAGAGATTGGAAGAGAGAGATTGAGGGAGTGGGATTGTTTAGTTGCGGCTACATTATGGGTCATTTGGCTTGATAGGTATGATTCATGCTTTAGAGCTCGCTCTTGTAACTTTACCCAATTAATTTATAAAATTCTTTCTCTCACTTCTACTTGGCTTTCCATCCCAGGTGCTAGGAAGAAAGCAAGGACGAGGATACTATTCCCTAGAGGTGATGCGAGTTCTGGCAAAGGCAACTTCTGATCGAGACGCCTCGCCCCACCCTAGCCTGACTGTTGGGGGGGTGGATCATGTACCCTTTTGAAGCTTGCAGCTTAGCTAGTTGCTTTTCTTTTGTTTAAGAAAGTTGTTGTATTATGAGACTTTGTATTTTGGGAGATGTATTGGGACTATGTATCGTCTATGTATTTGCTTCAGTTATCTATGAGATTCGATGGCAATTCTCTTGCCATCTTTTATTCAAAAAAAAAACAAAAAAAAACTCTGGTACCACTTGTCATGAATCTAGCTCTATCGTGTTTCCCTTCAGGCATAACTTGCTCCAATTGCTGCTGCAAGGAAAGTAAAAGTTCTCTAGAGAATAATAGAAAACATATATTTTTTCTGTTTCCTCCCTATTATACAGTAGACTTAGGGGATGCATTAGATTAATAATTGTATATCACTTAGAATTCGATCAGAAGGTGAATGAGTTGTATGGATTTTTTTTTCTCTCTTCTCTTTGCTGACAAGAGCCTCAATCAGTTATCATGTTATGGTCCTCATGGATCATCTCTGCTTCTTAAAACATTTCCAAAATAGTTCATTTCCTTTTAACTGGTTCTGTTTTTCCTTACTCTGGGGAAAATCAGAACATCTCTTCTAGTTACCAAAATTTGAGCTGTGTTGGGTATAGTTTTAATTCATATTAGTCAAGAGTCTCATCAGACATGTGGCTACAAGGACGGCTCTATAAAAACATTGTAAGCTTTATCACCATAATTTTATAATATAATTTTATCAGTGATTACTGGAACACAACTCTTTACCACTCTTTTGTCTAATCATTTGCATGAGCTTCAGCCACATGATGAATACTGTTAGAATTTGTGAAAAGCTCCATTGCTTGTAGCTTCAGTAGCACAATATTCTGTTATCAAGCTAGGGTTGTAGCACAACTTTAGCAGCAAAAATAATAAATCTTATGGTTAGGCCATGTTTGGATACAAATATATGGATATTTGTAGGTAGGTAAGTTTTAAGTGAAGATAGAGGTTTGCAACTTATATGTTGCATACTTGTACGTATCTCCATTTTTGCTTTAAAAATTAGGCTAAATATAAAAAAATTACACAAAGTTTTGGGCCAGTTTAAAAAAAATACACAAAGGTGTTTAAAAAAAAGGACACAAAGTTTCAAAAAACTCCACTGGGTTGGTTAGGGTTAGTTCGGGGGGTTTATTTAAACATATAATTAGTTAAGTGATGTTTTTTTTTAAACACAGATAAAAGATGAATGTGGTTTTTTTAACCACAAAAGAAGATGAAAGTGGTTTTTTTAAACCCTATCCTAATCCAACCCTAACCCTAACTAACCCAATGAAGTTTTTTGAAACTTAGTGTCATTTTAAAAATAAAAAAAAACCTTAGTGTACTTTTTTTAAACTGGCCCAAAAATTTGTGTACTTTTTTTATATTTAGCCTAAAAATTAATTGGGCTGGATTGGATTCCGAACGGGCCAAAGTTTAGATTCCTTCGTATAGACAAGTCAGATCCACTTACCTCCACTAATCTTCCGTATCCAAGCAGGGTCTTATTTATCATCGATCCTTACGGTTAGAGCATCCACAGTGATTTTTTATAAATGCCAATTTGCCATTTTTTAGCAAACGAAGGGCTGCAATGGTTTCTCATTTTGCCATTTTTTAGCAAGTTTGCTATATTCGTTTCTCATATTTGAGAAACAGAATAGCAATTCTCAAATTATAAAGGATGGGATATCATATACCGTCTCTCGCATTTTATGATTTTTTAATCGAGTGAGACGGGAAAAGATATACCGTCTGATATATTTTATTTTTTTTTTTATAAAAATGGTCGGACGGGATATCATACCCCGTCCGGGATATGATACCCCATCTCTCCACTTTATAATTTTTTTTTTTTAATACCTCCTTAGACGGGGAAACATACCCCGTCCGGGGTATGATACCCCGTCTGTGAAGGTTTTTTTTTTTGGTTTTTTTAATTGATCACTATTTTAATTGGGAACCAATCCAAAGGCCTGGGTATGTTGTCCGAAATAAATTGATCAATGTCACTATGTTGAATGGGTATGTTTCAATGTCAATTGATCAATGTTCACTATATATATATTTTTTTTAATTTTTTTGTGGGACGGGGAATGTTTCCCCGTCTCTCCCTTAAATTTTTGCCACGCACGCATATGAGAAAAATTTAACAAACGACCACTGCACGATCGTCCTCCATTTGCTATTACTGTAGCTGCCATATAATAGCAAATAGCAAATACCACTGTGGATGCTCTTAGTTACCCATCTCTCAAATTTAAACAACTCAAAAACCCACAACTCCAGTAACTACTTACTTTCTGCAATTATTCATATAAACCCCAAATTAATTTGGAAAATCACAGCAACCAACAAAGAGCTAAATCGGTAAATTAAATAGAAGAAGAAAAAAACCCATCAAATGATAAAAATATTTCAAGATTTCAACTTTTCATGACCTAATTAAGCTCTAAATTTCCCAAAACGATATCAAAATTGCATCCTTTTTATTGGAAATTGAAGGACGGGGAGGAGTCGAACGTAACCTGATTTGGAGAAGGATGCACAGGGATTGAAAACCTTAGCAGTGGATCGGAGCGCGCCGTTCAAAGCCATGGCCGTCGAGCTCTCGAATGGGGACTTCGACGATGACTTTCTTGGAAAATTCTAGAACGATTGGAAGGGAAGAGATGAGGAGAGTTGGTAACGTGTCCTCGCATATGCAGTTAGAGCTTAAACTGATCTTCTTGTGGTCGGCGGATCGGGTCGGGTTTTATGAATTTCTGGACTTGAGAAACCCGCCGATAACCATCAAGATCCGAACCCGATTCACTATATACATGCATAATTTAGTCCTTTTTCACCCGAAAATGTACAAAAACGTTTCTCCCAAAAAAGATAATAATTTGGTGGATAAAACGATTGTAAAATATCTTAGTGCTATGTTATATTGAACAGTCACCCGCTTTATAGCAAAAATTAAAGAAACAGTAAACTCATTACATATTTTAGTGATACGTATCTAAATTTATCAAGTTCGAGTAAGCTTGATCTCAAAAAGAAAACTAATGGGTCGGTTTTTTTAGGTTGTTAAATAAACAGCATAATACGGTTTGTTTTTGGGGTGTGGAGGTAACAAGTGTGAGTTCTCTCAATTTGTATGGTGAAAGTCACTACGCAGTACTGGCGTCAGTTCGATCCCGGGTAGCGGCGTGGGCTCGGGAGCTGGAGCGCAGAGGAGCTCGGATGGGAGGACGGGTGCTCGGCTCGGATCCAGGAGCTCGGCTCGGCTGGGTCTTGTGTACCTGCACACGGCCTCGGAACACCGGGAGAAGTCCCGGTGACAGGCCCTTCGACGGTCTAGTCAGTCACTGGAAAAGAGACTGGACAGCTAGAGTTCACGTGGGGTAATCTTTATTACCTTTTACAGTGAGGAGGGGTGGAGTATTTATAGGCAGGGGTAAACGGGTCTGGAGCCCTGGTGGGCTGGGTCGGACTCGTTTACCCATGGGCCTGAGCTGGCTGAGGCCCATTAGGCTGTAGCTGGCTTGATGATTACAAGGGGGAGGATCCAGAGGAGATCGGAGGGCTTTGATTGATGCTGCGTAATTTATCCTATATCACAAGCCCCCCACTCCTGCGGGACGGTGCCTGGCTGGTTGTGGAGGAGTAGTTGAGTCTCAAGAGTGGGAGGAGGATTCCTGTGGTTTTGGCGACGGTCGGAGTCGGTGGACGAGCGAGGCCAAATGGCTTGGCCTATTGAAGCTACCCCTGTGCTCGAGATGCAGGTCGACCGTCGAAGCTGTAGGGGGTCGGAAGGACCAGCGAGGCCAAATGAATTGGCCTGTTGAAGCTACCCTGTGCTCGAGATGCAGGTCGACCGTCAAGGCTGTAGGGGGTCGGAAGGACGAGTGAGGCCAAATGACTTGGCCTGTTGAAGCTACCCATGTGCTCGAGATGCAGGTCGACCGTCGAGGCTGTAGGGGGTCGGAAGGACGAGCGAGGCCAAATGACTTGGCCTGTTGAAGCTACCCCTGTGCTCGAGATGCAAGTCGACCGTCGAGGCTGTAGAGGATCGAAAGGACGAGCGAGGCCAAATGTGTAACGCCCCGAATTCCAAAATACACTGAATTCGAGATTTCACAGGATCTTTACACTTCATTTAGTACAAGATTACAAGGAAATTTGAACTTTTCACTTTACATCAGAGTTTACATAAAACTTTACACTTTGCATTGCACAGCGAAAGTAAATTTACAACACTTAAATAAAGTACAACAACATTGAATAATCTTTAAGCATTTGTTCCTCTTTAGTCTTTATCATGTCATTTACCCTGCATACACAACTGTGGGTACGTCAGTTTATTCAACCGACGAACATTATACAAGGTCATCCTCTCTATGCCGGAAATAGTATAACTCATTTTCCATATTTAACAAACACAAACTTGTCACATATCAAACTAAAGGGAATACCCTAATGATGTCGTGTTGTGATTGTGCACTTAGTCCTTAATGCAGTTATTTATATTGTATGACACTAATGCACACTTGTTCAGATTCTATGCATCCCATACTACATAGGTCCGAGGGCAAGCCTCTTAATCGTTCTTCATCTTTATAGGGTTCAGTCCCTCGTCATGTCTTAATCTACTACTGTAACTACAGTGAGTATCCTAGATGATCTATGAGTACAAGCTCGTGTACAGAAAACCTGGAGGGGAATCCCACGCCATGTCTTGACTCATCAAGCATGCATTCTGTGGCAATTCAGCCTCCTTCATGGCACACGATCCTACTGCAGTCACCAAACATCCCACGAGCGTGGCTAAAATCCGATCATTACTGAGTAGTGCCTACGCCATGTCTTGACTCATCAAGCATGCATTCTGTGGCTCACACCCACACCGTAAACTCTAGCTCTCATACTTGTGTTTTTCTCTCACTTTCATCACATCTCCACTATGTACTAATCCTTAGTTTTTATTAGAATCATGAACAAAATCAAAGCTGTAGAGTTAGCCTCTCCACTAAACCGGACTTATTCATTCATTCAAACAAGACCAACCTTGGTCCTTCATTTCAAATTTCATTTCATTTCTTTTCAAATGCCGGGGGAGACTTAGGTACTCTTTTGTTTCAATTCCAATTCACAAATTCCAAAATTTGAGCATTTCCAACTCGTAAGTTCATCTTCATAATCATAACGGATTTTCCTTTTTCAATAGCATGAATTTCTAATTTATTCGTGAGTCCATAGCCATACATGGAATTATTTCATCAAATATCAATTTCACATTAAAATCACATCACTAAGTGAATATTCACATTTCATAATCTTCACACTATTCTCCAATGAGAATAATTCACATCACATCACTACATATAATTTCTTTCTTTATTACACTTCTTTTCTAGCATGTTATTTCAAGTCCCTTTTTGCAAAGTGCAATTTTCATAACATACAAGTGTAGAACCATAGTTCTAAATTATACATTTATTCTCAAAACATACTCCATCTCATGTAAATAATTCCAAAATTATTTTTCATAAATCCCACATATTTTTAGGATAATAGTCATATTTTTTCATAATTTTTCAATCATCAAAAATCCCCAAAAAATATTTTTTTCCCACAACACAAACTCAACTGATGATCGAACCAGCGACCACAGGGAAACCAACCGAAGGCACAGGCCACTAGGCCGAACGCACTATGCGTTATGAAGAGAGGTTGAGAGCATCAAATGCTCTCGGCTGCAGTTATTTTTTACTTTTCAAAAATACGAAATAAAAGTATGGTGCTAAGGGGATTCGAACCAGCAACCTGAGACACCGAACCCACTGCAGCAACTAGGATCATCCCGACCACTTGAGCTATGAGCTCAGATTGTCTTAGTTCAACCCGAAATCTAATTTAAATCGATGCTCCCTGTATAGTAAAACATTTCGATGTTCAATAAGCTCTCATTTCGATTTGGGTCGTCGTTATCAATTGATGGTTAAGTCCGATGTAGAGGTGATGCTAACTCTAGGGTGTTAATTTTTACTCATGATTCAATTATCTAAAGATTAGACACATAGTATAGATGTGATGAAAGTAAGAGAAAAACACAAGTATGAGGGCCTCGGATCTACGTGTGAGTGTTCACAGGCTGTCTACATGATGCGTCATGTCATGACGTGAATACATCTCCGGAAAAATTGGGACCGTGGCGACGCTTGTGGGGTGCTTGGTGACTATGTAGTGCCACTGTCTCATGACGGAGACAAATTGTTCATAGGCTGTCTATATAATGCGTCATGTCATGACATGGGATTCCCCTCCAGGCTGTCTGGACATGGGCTCGTAATTCATAAAACATTTAGGATACTTACCGTAATTACCGTAGTAGTTTAACTCATAACAAGAGATCCAACCCTACAAGATGAAGAATGGTTAAGGGCTTGCCCTCGTATTTATGTAGAATGGGATGCATAAGTTCGAACAAGTGTACATTAGTGTCATGAAACAATAAGTAACTGCATTAAAACTAAGTGTTCAGTCACACACGACAACAATAAGATAGTCCCCCTTAGCTTTTTTTGTGACTAGTGTGTGTTTTCCAAGTAAGAGAAATTGATGCATTATATCCTAGCGTTAGTTGTATGCAACTGACTTACCCACAGTTTCTATGCACGATAAAATGAATGAAAGGACTAAAGAAAGAATGTTGTTTAAAGAAATGTTCAAATTGTTATTTATTTCATGTATCATATTGTAATTATAATTCGGCTACGTTGATGTAAACATTGTTGTATAAAAAGTTTTAAATTTCTTGTAAAATTGTACGAAGTGAAGTGTAAAGATCTTGTGGAACTTCGAATTCAGACTTATTTGGAATTCAGGGTGTTACAGATACCAAATCATGATACCGAATTTCCAGAACATGATTTTAGTACAAATTTCTAATCAAGAGAACTGTGGAGCATTAACAGCATAGGGGCGTCCTGAACAACTAAGAATCTAAAGACAGTAGTAAATGAAGTGAATTTGCAACAAGAAATCACATTCATCTTTAATGCATAGTTAAAGCTAACGAAGAAAGACAGAAGGGGCACTCCAATTACAAACCTTATGCTATATGAAATCCTCCAAGTACATCTTTGCCAAATGAAAGCACAAAAAAGAGAGATTAAACTACAAATCATTCCAAATTAATCATCAACACCGAGAAAACTACACTATAAAACCACAATAGGTGGGTTCAATGCCCTTCTTTTCTATTTTATTTTTTTGAATGTGGATAACATCTGATGTGATGGAATCTCACATGAACCAGGATTCGCGTTCACACTAAATGTTAGATCCTATTTCAAAGTATGCATTCTCCACAATGAAAGAATGCTAAACAAGTGCCTTTCTTTTTCCCTGAATTTTTGTGACAAGAAAAAAGAATAAAACTCGACACAAGTTTGATTGCGAAGTTGGTCAATCATCAGAATTTGAAATAGGTAACTGATGCCTGCAGTTAGTAGTTTACTAGAAATACAGCATACTGTATTAGAAGGGGAAATATTCGAGTAAACCACTTTTTTTAACTCTTTTTATAAAACGGCTCATATTTCTCATATAGTTCGATTCATGAAATACGGGTTGTGATGATTATACATGAAAAGTTTTATGAAATAACACATTTACTAAATTCTTTTTGTTAAGCAATCCAAGAAATAAGTATTCAAAATCCAACATTACTCTACAATAAAGATTCCAACAATGTCAAACATATACCAGAATCAAGTCAACCATCCTAATCACATGTATACAGAGCTAGATTGAAGATCCAACAACCCCACACAATCTAATTCACATTACACAAAATTTATCTGGCTAAAATATAAGTTCCCCAACCCTAACTACAACTTCAAAGTTTATAGTGGCAGTCTTTCTGAAGATATCAGCGCAACCCAAGTTCAAATCCCAATGAGCACACATATTAAAGATTACAACTACAGATACACTATGCACAACCGAGGCAAGGTCTTAGCCCGTACAAAATAGCGCTCAATGGGCATGTTAGAATATAAGGATATTACAATCAACACTTTCTAGGTTCAACAACATCGGAGTTTTGGTGTAGCGAGATGAATTTTCACAAAATACTCTTCGTCTCCCGTTCTTAACTTTCTATTTGTTTCATCTACAGTCGACATATAAATTAGTGGATTTTTTTTTTACAATTCTACATATCTTATCCTCCCTCCCCCCCCCCCCCCACCCCCCCCTCCCCCCCCTTATGTTTAGTTATCCTCACCTCCACTTACAAAGGATTGATGATAAGTAAACACAAGGGAGAAAATGGTATATGTAAAATTGTAAATACAAAGGATTGATGATAACTAAATGTAAGGATTGATTATATTTGCTGCTAAAGTTGTGCTGAAGCCCTAAGAGGCTCAGTTTTGCCTTCTTGCCTTGGTGCCTTCTTTCTTCTATCTGTTTTCGTCTTTCCATAGTCACAAGTGTATGTCATTCACGTGCAGTTCTTTTCAGAAGCCTGCCCTCTTTCTTTGGGATCCATGTTCTACTATAGACACTTATCATTTCTATGGGAGAATGTGAACTTGTGAAGCAATCAGACAATATCTTTGAAATTTCCTTCCTATTTAGAGCTTGATTAATAATAGCCTCAGTTTGTGGTATTAGTTAATTGATTGTGTATCATTTTCTTGGTTGATTTTTTTTAGTAACATCAACTTGTCTTTTTATTTAAAAAAATAAACAAATCAATTTGTATTTGTCTTCAGCCACGACATACTGTTCACATGCCTTTTAAGTATCAACCATCAGGCTTGCAAATTCTCTGCAAATTCTGAAACTTACATATAATGAAAAATGCATTGTATTCAATGAGTATAGGGAAGCTCGAGAACACTATTACGAAAGTTTGTGCAGATGAATTCAATCCTAATTAATTTATAATCAATCAAAATCAATTAATTCAATCCTAATTAAATATTTTCCCTCCCCCTCTCCAGTCACCCCACTTTTTATCTGATGGCTTTCCTCCAACAAACTTCCAACGACCTCAAAATCATCCAGCAACTTGTCCGCATCTCCATCCGTACAAACTGCTCCTCGCTTCATGTCATCTGCACAAAATAGTGTTCTCGAGCTTCCTTATACTCTCATTGAACACTGTCTTTTTGATGAGATGTAAGCATCATAATTTACAGGCGTGAAGGTTGATACTTAAAAGGCATGTGAACAAAATGGTGTGGTTGAAGACAAATTGATGTTAGTAAAAAAAATATTCAACTAAGAAAAGGATATACAAGCAATTAACTAATATCACAAATGGAGGGTTTTCCTCATTGAGAAATTTTCCCATTTGTGTTGCTCAATGGAAGCAAGTCTCCACAGATAGTTATGTGAAACTGTCCACAAGCATGAGGTAAGAATTTCCTTGCCATGTAGATCCAACCATATTAGGTCGTTATCCACAACCAGTTTATTTTGATCAACCTTGTGGCTTGTAACACTCTAAGACAGCATGTTTGTCCTCTACAATTCTTTCGCAATCGAACCCTTCTCTTGGGTTTCATGCCTCCGAGATGGAAGGTTGCTTCTTTGGATAGTCCTACACATAGTAATAGTTAAATTTAAGAAGCAACCGCTTCGGTTGAAGAAAGTCGTGATTGTGAACTATGTTCCTTTGTAGGATTTCCTCCCTAGGAGAATGTTGTGCTCCACCTATTTTTCCGTGATTGTGTCTCTTGCTTGAACCATCCTTCTCCACTCTTCTCCTTAGATTAAGGATTTCGAAATCCTTACAGTTAGGATCCATGCTTTGCTTGTTCACAACCCCAATAGATGACCTGTCTGCCTTGTAAATGTCATAGTCATAGACATAACTCTAGTACCACTTCCGCCTCCCACAAGATCATTGTTGGGTCCGATACAGGAGGCGAAGGTGTTTCAAATTGTTTTTTTTTTGGGGGGGGGGGGGGGGCATCGTCGTAGAAACGTGTCCCCAGTGTGGAGGGGAATTGACAAACTCGGTGATCTCTTCCACAGCCATTCCCCAAGCTCGGTGGGGAATGGGAAGAACACCCGATTTTGGCTGGACGCTTGGGCCGGCCCCAATACGCTTGCTTCAATTTTTCCAGAGATTTTTGAGCGTGCTCTCAATAAGCATGCTCTGGTGGCGGACTATTGGGTCAGGTCCTCTTGGCAACTCAGATTATCTCCCCCTACCATCGACTCCCCCTCTTTCAACTGCACCCCCATTCTAACTTTCTTTGGGGAGTCCCATAGAATCTCTGTACAGGCAACAGATAAGAGAGGGTGGCGCATTAATTCCAATGACCAATTTACGGTGAGTTCCATGTACATAGCCCTTTCTAACGGGGGAGTTAGATGTGCTCAAAACCGAGTCATTTGGTCCTCGTGCGCTCCGCATAAAGTCCATGCTTTCTTATGGCTGGTCTCTAAGGAAGCTATCCTCACGAGAGTCAATCTTGCTAAGAGGGGTTTGGTCATTGTGGCATCCTGCCCCAGGTGCGGGTCTGGAGAGGAAAACAACAGTCACATTTTCCTTGACCGTATTTCTAGTAGGCGACTTTGGGATTTCCTCCTATTGGGATTTGAAATTAGCAGATTCCCACTGACAGTTTCTCACCTATGGGGAGACTTTCGTCGTTCAGAGATTGGAAGAGAGAGATTGAGGGAGTGGGATTGTTTAGTTGCGGCTACATTATGGGTCATTTGGCTTGATAGGTATGATTCATGCTTTAGAGCTCGCTCTTGTAACTTTACCCAATTAATTTATAAAATTCTTTCTCTCACTTCTACTTGGCTTTCCATCCCAGGTGCTAGGAAGAAAGCAAGGACGAGGATACTATTCCCTAGAGGTGATGCGAGTTCTGGCAAAGGCAACTTCTGATCGAGACGCCTCGCCCCACCCTAGCCTGACTGTTGGGGGGGTGGATCATGTACCCTTTTGAAGCTTGCAGCTTAGCTAGTTGCTTTTCTTTTGTTTAAGAAAGTTGTTGTATTATGAGACTTTGTATTTTGGGAGATGTATTGGGACTATGTATCGTCTATGTATTTGCTTCAGTTATCTATGAGATTCGATGGCAATTCTCTTGCCATCTTTTATTCAAAAAAAAAACAAAAAAAAACTCTGGTACCACTTGTCATGAATCTAGCTCTATCGTGTTTCCCTTCAGGCATAACTTGCTCCAATTGCTGCTGCAAGGAAAGTAAAAGTTCTCTAGAGAATAATAGAAAACATATATTTTTTCTGTTTCCTCCCTATTATACAGTAGACTTAGGGGATGCATTAGATTAATAATTGTATATCACTTAGAATTCGATCAGAAGGTGAATGAGTTGTATGGATTTTTTTTTCTCTCTTCTCTTTGCTGACAAGAGCCTCAATCAGTTATCATGTTATGGTCCTCATGGATCATCTCTGCTTCTTAAAACATTTCCAAAATAGTTCATTTCCTTTTAACTGGTTCTGTTTTTCCTTACTCTGGGGAAAATCAGAACATCTCTTCTAGTTACCAAAATTTGAGCTGTGTTGGGTATAGTTTTAATTCATATTAGTCAAGAGTCTCATCAGACATGTGGCTACAAGGACGGCTCTATAAAAACATTGTAAGCTTTATCACCATAATTTTATAATATAATTTTATCAGTGATTACTGGAACACAACTCTTTACCACTCTTTTGTCTAATCATTTGCATGAGCTTCAGCCACATGATGAATACTGTTAGAATTTGTGAAAAGCTCCATTGCTTGTAGCTTCAGTAGCACAATATTCTGTTATCAAGCTAGGGTTGTAGCACAACTTTAGCAGCAAAAATAATAAATCTTATGGTTAGGCCATGTTTGGATACAAATATATGGATATTTGTAGGTAGGTAAGTTTTAAGTGAAGATAGAGGTTTGCAACTTATATGTTGCATACTTGTACGTATCTCCATTTTTGCTTTAAAAATTAGGCTAAATATAAAAAAATTACACAAAGTTTTGGGCCAGTTTAAAAAAAATACACAAAGGTGTTTAAAAAAAAGGACACAAAGTTTCAAAAAACTCCACTGGGTTGGTTAGGGTTAGTTCGGGGGGTTTATTTAAACATATAATTAGTTAAGTGATGTTTTTTTTTAAACACAGATAAAAGATGAATGTGGTTTTTTTAACCACAAAAGAAGATGAAAGTGGTTTTTTTAAACCCTATCCTAATCCAACCCTAACCCTAACTAACCCAATGAAGTTTTTTGAAACTTAGTGTCCTTTTAAAAATAAAAAAAAACCTTAGTGTACTTTTTTTAAACTGGCCCAAAAATTTGTGTACTTTTTTTATATTTAGCCTAAAAATTAATTGGGCTGGATTGGATTCCGAACGGGCCAAAGTTTAGATTCCTTCGTATAGACAAGTCAGATCCACTTACCTCCACTAATCTTCCGTATCCAAGCAGGGTCTTATTTATCATCGATCCTTACGGTTAGAGCATCCACAGTGATTTTTTATAAATGCCAATTTGCCATTTTTTAGCAAACGAAGGGCTGCAATGGTTTCTCATTTTGCCATTTTTTAGCAAGTTTGCTATATTCGTTTCTCATATTTGAGAAACAGAATAGCGATTCTCAAATTATAAAGGATGGGATATCATATACCGTCTCTCGCATTTTATGATTTTTTAATCGAGTGAGACGGGAAAAGATATACCGTCTGATATATTTTATTTTTTTTTTATAAAAATGGTCGGACGGGATATCATACCCCGTCCGGGATATGATACCCCATCTCTCCACTTTATAATTTTTTTTTTTTAATACCTCCTTAGACGGGGAAACATACCCCGTCCGGGGTATGATACCCCGTCTGTGAAGGTTTTTTTTTTTGGTTTTTTTAATTGATCACTATTTTAATTGGGAACCAATCCAAAGGCCTGGGTATGTTGTCCGAAATAAATTGATCAATGTCACTATGTTGAATGGGTATGTTTCAATGTCAATTGATCAATGTTCACTATATATATATTTTTTTTAATTTTTTTGTGGGACGGGGAATGTTTCCCGTCTCTCCCTTAAATTTTTGCCACGCACGCATATGAGAAAAATTTAACAAACGACCACTGCACGATCGTCCTCCATTTGCTATTACTGTAGCTGCCATATAATAGCAAATAGCAAATACCACTGTGGATGCTCTTAGTTACCCATCTCTCAAATTTAAACAACTCAAAAACCCACAACTCCAGTAACTACTTACTTTCTGCAATTATTCATATAAACCCCAAATTAATTTGGAAAATCACAGCAACCAACAAAGAGCTAAATCGGTAAATTAAATAGAAGAAGAAAAAAACCCATCAAATGATAAAAATATTTCAAGATTTCAACTTTTCATGACCTAATTAAGCTCTAAATTTCCCAAAACGATATCAAAATTGCATCCTTTTTATTGGAAATTGAAGGACGGGGAGGAGTCGAACGTAACCTGATTTGGAGAAGGATGCACAGGGATTGAAAACCTTAGCAGTGGATCGGAGCGCGCCGTTCAAAGCCATGGCCGTCGAGCTCTCGAATGGGGACTTCGACGATGACTTTCTTGGAAAATTCTAGAACGATTGGAAGGGAAGAGATGAGGAGAGTTGGTAACGTGTCCTCGCATATGCAGTTAGAGCTTAAACTGATCTTCTTGTGGTCGGCGGATCGGGTCGGGTTTTATGAATTTCTGGACTTGAGAAACCCGCCGATAACCATCAAGATCCGAACCCGATTCACTATATACATGCATAATTTAGTCCTTTTTCACCCGAAAATGTACAAAAACGTTTCTCCCAAAAAAGATAATAATTTGGTGGATAAAACGATTGTAAAATATCTTAGTGCTATGTTATATTGAACAGTCACCCGCTTTATAGCAAAAATTAAAGAAACAGTAAACTCATTACATATTTTAGTGATACGTATCTAAATTTATCAAGTTCGAGTAAGCTTGATCTCAAAAAGAAAACTAATGGGTCGGTTTTTTTAGGTTGTTAAATAAACAGCATAATACGGTTTGTTTTTGGGGTGTGGAGGTAACAAGTGTGAGTTCTCTCAATTTGTATGGTGAAAGTCACTACGCAGTACTGGCGTCAGTTCGATCCCGGGTAGCGGCGTGGGCTCGGGAGCTGGAGCGCAGAGGAGCTCGGATGGGAGGACGGGTGCTCGGCTCGGATCCAGGAGCTCGGCTCGGCTGGGTCTTGTGTACCTGCACACGGCCTCGGAACACCGGGAAAAGTCCCGGTGACAGGCCCTTCGACGGTCTAGTCAGTCACTGGAAAAGAGACTGGGCAGCTAGGGTTCACGTGGGGTGATCATGATTACCTTTTACAGTGAGGAGGGGGTGGAGTATTTATAGGCAGGGGTAAACGGGTGTGGAGCCCTGGTAGGCCGGGTCGGACCCGTTTACCCATGGGCCTGAGCTGGCTGAGGCCCATTAGGCTGTAGCTGGCTTGATGATCACAAGGGGGAGGATCCAGAGGAGATCGGAGGGCTTTGATTGATGCTGCGTAATTTATCCTATATCACAAGCCCCCCACTCCTACGGGACGGTGCCTGGCTGGTCGTGGAGGAGTAATTGAGTCTCAAGAGTGGGAGGAGGATTCCTGTGGTTTTGGGGACGACCGGAGTCGGTGGACGAGCGAGGCCAAATGGCTTGGCTTATTGAAGCTACCCCTGCGCTCGAGATGCAGGTCGACCGTCGAGGGTGTAGGGGGTTGGAAGGACCAGCGAGGCCAAATGACTTGGCCTGTTGAAGCTACCATGTTCTCGAGATGCAGGTCGACCGTCGAGGCTGTAGGGGGTCGGAAGGACGAGCGAGGCCAAATGACTTGGCCTGTTGAAGCTATCTCTGTGCTCGAGATGCAGGCCGACCATGGAGGCTGTAGGGGGTCGGAAGGACGAGCGAGGCCAAATGACTTGGCCTGTTGAAGCTACCCCTGTGCTCGAGATGCAGTTCGACCGTCGAGGCTGTAGAGGGTCGGAAGGACGAGCGAGGCCAAATAACTTGGCCTGTTGAAGCTACCATGTGCTCGAGATGCCGGTCGACCGTCGAGACTGTAGTGGGTCAGAAGGACGAGCGAGGCCAGATGACTTGGCCTATTGAAGCTACCCTGTGCTCGAGATGCAGGTCGACCGTCGAGGCTGTAGGGGTCAGAAGGACGAGCGAGGCCAGATGACTTGGCCTGTTGAAGCTACTCTTGTGCTCGAGATGCAGGTCGACCGTCGAGGCTGTAGGGGGTCGGAAGGACTAGCGAGGCCAAATGACTTGGCCTGTTGAAGTTACCCCTGTGCTCGAGATGCAGGTCGACCGTCGAGGCTGTAGGGGGTCGGAAGGACCAGCGAGGCCAAATGACTTGGCTTGTTGAAGCTACCCATGTGCTCAAAATGCAGGTCGACCGTCGAGGCTGTAGGGGGTCGGAAGGACGAACGATTCGGAGATTCCCAGAGCCGTTAGGTGAACCATTTTTCGCGAGAATCGAGGAGTAACAATAACTATTTTTGCGAGAATTGAGGCAGTTACTGTAATTGATTCTCACGAAAATCGAGGGGTCCCACTTCTCTATATATACTCGCCCCTCCCCCTCTTTCTCATTTCCTACTTTCACTTTCTCTCACTAGGATTCAGAGCTTCTCTCTCTAGCGCTTTCCGTCACCGTCGACCAGTTTTCCAACCACTTTTCCGACCAAGTCACAGGTTAGTTCTTTTAGTCATGTCTAGGTCTCAGTCCGGTTCTTTCGCCTCTACCTCCGACAACTACGTTCGCACAGGGTTAACGAATTCCACCACCTCTTCGGATGCCCCGGAAGCTTCGACCTCGTGGGACGAGCCAGAAGAGGTGTTAGTCGTGCGGCCTTTGCGGACTCGCAAACCCTTTGTCGTGGAGAGTAGTAGCTCGAACGAGGAGGTCGCCGAGGACGAGGGTGAAGAGGAGGGTGAAGGGAGGGAGGAAGGAGAGGAAGGAGAGGGTGAGGCAGAGGGTGGTCAGGTCGGGGGGACGGACCCCCCCCCCCCCCGAAGGCCTCCACCCTCGAGCCATTGGCGACCCAGTCGCCCGAGAAGGCTCGCAAGGTTCGGAAGAAGAGGGTCAGGGTGACCCTCCCAAGCAACCCTGATAGGACGATTGCGCCTCGGAATTTGGGGGTCCCGTTTTTGCCCCAGTCTCGGTCGATCAGGAACTATCCGGACGATGTAGAGGATAAGGTTCTTTATGGGGTGCAACCCTCATCACCGAGCCGGGTGAGGGTCAAGATGGACAGTACCCCCACGATCTTGAAGGGGGGGATCTCCCAGTCATTTGGGCGAGTTTCTTCCTTGGCAAGGTGTACGAACTGATGGTCCCGAGCACTGGTCTCCGGCCGACCAACCCGTTGGCAACATGGTACTGTATCTTCCCCGCGAATGCATTCTCCTCGGGGTTGAGGCTGCCAATCCACCCCTTAATCCAGGAGGTTCTCAACTTGTCCTCGTTTTGCCCGATGCAGTTTGGGCCGAATTCTTGGAAGCAGATGGTGAGTTTCATATTGCTGTGTTCGGAGCAGAAGGTATCGCTGCCGTTGGGTGTTTTCCGAGCTATGTTGAGGGTCAGCTCGTCCGGCAAGTTCGAAGGGATATATTACGTGTCGCCTCGAAGCGGATGCAGGGTTGTGCACGGACATCCGGACTCAATAAAAGAGTGGAAGAGAAAGTACTTCATCGGTTTACACGCCGAACTTCAAGGGGCCGAAGAAGGGAGATCTCTCGGCCGAGGAATGGACCTTTGTGGAACACCTCCGGAAGAGCCACAGTATCAGTGGGCCGAAAGTGACGGAGAGTCACCTAGTTCGAGCCGGACTGAGCCCCGCCCCGCCCCGTATGTTTTTCGTTCATTTTTATTTCTGTATTTCTCTTTTGTGCTCATCGCGTGTGAATGGTTTTTTCGCAGAGATGGATCCCGAGGCTATTAAGGCGAGGAGGCTGGCCTTGAAGAGTGAGAAGGCGGAACAGTCCGAGAAGGGGAAGCAAGCGGCGACTCCTTCGCGAACGACCTCCGAGGCTCCTTCTGAGCCAAAGACGAAGAAACAGAAGCCGAGCCAACCGAAGGAGGTCGCCTTCGTGCCGAGCAAGGGGGCCTCGAAAGCGGCGGAGGTCTCGCAGGGTCGCCTCCCTCCTCTTCGTGCCAACGCTGAAGCCATGGTTGGGGAGGAGGGACCGCGACCGTGGGCCCCGGACTGGTCTATTCGCCGGGGGGACTCCCTAACCAAGACTCTCGTCTCCGTGGAGTTCGCGGACAAGATGGACATACCCCGCGATTGGCAGAGCATGGGGGCTGACACCTCCGAGGCGGCCTACATGAGGTGGGCTCAGGCCAATGTGCATGTAAACCCTCGCGACCTTCGGTTTTATCTTTCTTGTATTGATTTCTAAGAACTTCATTTTTACCCAAGTGTCTTGACTTCGGCTGCAGGCCTGTATGTTGGGGAACCAGGTAAGGCGGCTTCACGAGATGGAGCTGAAAAGTATGAGAGGAGACAGACCAATCGCTACAAGCGCGATATGGTCAATCTGAAGATCAACCTGGAAGCCTCGATGAAACTGGAGCATGCTCTGAAGGCCGACCGGGCCTCGATGGATGCCTACGCGCTTAAGAGGGAGGCGGCTTTGAAGAAGGGGTTCGAGGCCAAGAAGGCGGCGCTGATCACGAAGGCCAAAGACATGGTCATCGAGGCGCAAAACGAGGTATACTCCAAGGCGATGGACCATGTCGAGCACTTGTTCTCGACCTTGGACGTGTCGCACTTTGACTATGACATGGAGCTCGAGGGGATGCCGAAGACCCCCGAGCACGAGGCGCCGGGCGAGGGTGTTGGTGGAGTCGGAGGGGGGAGTGCCGACCCGGTGGTCGACCCCGTTGCCGTCGCCGGAGCCGAGGGAGAGGTGGGCTCGTAGTCGTAGTTGTCTTTTCTTTTTCTTTTTGTTGTCTTCTTTAATGTATTTTGCCGACCGCGGACTGGCCACCGCATCATTTTGTAAACAAATTGATAATTTATGACAAAGATTTTTTGTGGGCCAACTGTTTTACCCTTCATCTTTGTTTTGCTTTTGGGGTCGGCTGTTGAAGTTTTTCCGACCCTCTTAGACTTGTGTAATTTTTTCGATTTATTTTGCTTCCATCAGATGTTGGCTCTTTCTGTCGAGGCTGATCCTCGACGATCCGAGGTGACGTGGCTTAGGAGTAAGATCAAGGTATTGGAGTCCTCCCTTGACCGGTATCAGAGAGAAGCTCGTGATCACGATGTTGCCTTCCACTATTTCCAGAACAAGTCAAAGGAGTTGAGCGTGGAGTCGGCTCAGTTGAAGAAGGCGATAGCCGACCGAGACCTCGGTGGTGCGGGCCTCGGATTTTCCAGGTCGAGTGCTTTGGTGCAGAGGCCTACATCGGAGTCGCTCCTTTGTGAAGTCATTATGGAGAAAGAGATTGAGATTCAGCGTTATAAAACAGTGCTGGGAAGGTCAGTCCATTTGGCGACCGGGGCTTCTTCGAGGCGCGAACCATCCCCGACCCTACGGTTGGAGTGTGTGAGGCCGGGCGACGCTCAGAGTTCTGTGGCCGGAGTGTCCTCTGTAGCCGATCCTAGGGGCTCGACAGGGCATGCGGTGGAACTGAGTTGCTCGGCGGGATTCGAGTTGACCCGTACTAACACGAAGGGGGCCGGAGTGTCGTTTAGGATGAGGCTTTCATTGTAATAAAGAATAAATCTTTGTACCGTGCCCCTCCCTGGGGAGTTATAATAAATAAGATTTCCGACCTGTCTGAACTTGTTGCTGAGTGTGCGTTGAGGATTAGTGTTAGTACGCTTATTTGGCCTCGGAGTCGAACAGAAGATTGGGCTCTCGGAGTGGAGTCAGTCGGTTCTGAGGATTGATCTCCTCAATGGGAGTCGCGGTTAGTTCCAAATAGGCGAGGGAGAGGGGTCTTGAGGCGGTCGGAGTGTTGGGTCGTTTCCCAATGTCATTAATGAGGCGACGTTTTGCCTTCCCACGCCCATTAATGAGGTGCCGCTTTGACTTCCGCCATTTCAACTTCCTATGACATTAAATGGCGACTCAGGGGGGCTATAAAACCCCCACCCCTTCATCAGAAGTTCATCAGAGAACAATTTTTTGGGTGCTTGCCTTGGGCGGGCGCCTTGCCTCGAAATTTTTTTGGCCACGAGTCTCAGGCCGATGGCTCCCCTGCCACACTCTAACATTTTTGGGTAGATCCTAGGTCCTAAACCTCGAGGGTTTGCCCAAACTTGATAAAGTGTGAGAGGGGTGCCGACCAAAGGTCTGGGAGCTCGGGGTATCCTTCTTGGGCGAGGACACGGGGACAGTGGCTCCTCTTCCATACTCGAGCATTTTTGGGTAGATCTAGGTGCTAGACCTCAGATCTACCCAAACATGCTAGAGTGTGGGAGGTGTGTCG
The DNA here is from genome assembly GCA_017893485.1 of Hemerocallis citrina. Taxonomy (NCBI): domain Eukaryota; kingdom Viridiplantae; phylum Streptophyta; class Magnoliopsida; order Asparagales; family Asphodelaceae; genus Hemerocallis; species Hemerocallis citrina. The sequence continues at coordinate 324,876,344 of CM030360.1, read as the reverse complement.
ACCGAGGTCCTGTGGGTGAGGGCCCGGGATCGGTGACCCTCCTCCCGCCCTCGGACAATTCGTGGTTTCGGTTCTATGAACCGTGAACCCCAAGCTGTTCGAGGGTGAGAGGTGGGTCGACCAAAGATCAGGGGCCCGGGGCATCCAAGATACTCGCGGGGTTCAGTGGCTCCCCTGCCACCCGCTGACAATTCGGGGTTTCGGCTTTAGGGGTCGTTAACCCCGAGCTGTCTGCGGGCGAGAGGTAGGTCACCGAGAGGTTCGATGCGTGAAGCGTCTGTTCGGCAAGGGTCCTGGATCGGTGGCTCCCCTCCCGCCCTCGAATAATTCGAGGTTTTAGACTTTAAGAGTCGTAAACCCCGAGTTGTTCGCGGGAGAAAGGTGGGCCGACCAAAGACTTGGGGCCCAGGGCGTTTGCCTGAGGGTGAGTGCCCTAAATCTTTAATAGTAAACTTTTGAGTGCGCCGGATAGCTGAAGTCCTGACCGGTGGTCAGGAATTGGGGATCGACGAGGAGCGCCGGACCCCAACGTCTGAGCTTGGGATGGCTACCAGTGTGCTCGAGTTCGCAATATGGCGTCGAGGCTTGGGGGTCGGCGGAGAGCGCTGAAGTCCATTACCTTAGCATGAGAAAGCTGCACGTGTGCTTGAGTTCGCCATACGGCATTGAGGTTTGGGGGTCGGCGGAGAGTGCTGGGCCCAATTGCCTTAGCTTGAGAAAGCTACCAATGTGCTCGAGTTCGCCATACGGTATCGAGGATTGGGGGTCGGCGGAGAGCGCTGTGCCCCATTGCCTTAGCTTGAGAAAGCTGCTCATGTGCTCGAGTTCGCCATACGGCGTCGAGGCTTGGGGGTCGGCAGAGAGCGCTGAGCCCCATTGCCTTAGCTTGAGAAAGCTACCCATGTGCTCGAGTTCGCCATACTGCATCGAGGCTTGGGGATCGGCAAAGAGCACTGGGCCCCATTGCCTTAACTTGAGAAAGCTACCAATGTGCTCGAGTTCCCCATACGGCGTCGAGGTTTGGGGGTCGGCGGAGAGCGCTGGGCCTCATTGCCTTAGCTTAAGAAAGCTACCCATGTGCTCGAGTTCACCATACGGCGTCGAGGCTTGGGGGTCGTCGAAGAGCGCTGGGCCCTATTGCCTTAGCTTGAGAAAGCTACCCATGTGCTCGAGTTCGCCATACGGCGTCGAGGCTTGGGGGTCGGCGGAGAGTGCTGGACCCCACTGCCTTAGCTTGAGAAAGCTACCCATGTGCTCGAGTTCGCCATATGGCGTTGAGGCTTGGCAGTCGGCGGAGAACGCTGGGCCCCATTGCCTTAGCTTGAGAAAGCTACCCATGTGCTCGAGTTCACCATACGGCGTCGAGGCTTGGCGGGGTCTACACAGAACCTGAGCTAACAAATTTTAATAAAGGAACAAACATTCTTATACAAAAAAGTGGGTGACATATGTTTGGTTACAAAAAGACTTCAGTCCTCTCTCTCGAGGTACTTGATGAGGTGCTCCGCATTCCAGGGTCTCTTGGTAGAGGCGCCCCCCATGTCGGTGAGTTGGTAGGTGCCGGGGCGTACTACTTCGCTAACCCTGTAGGGCCCCTCCCAATTATAGGCTAACTTCCTCTTCTTGCTAGGGTCCGAGACTGCCAGTTTCCTGAGAACGAGGTCACCTTTCTAGATGTTAGTGGGTCGGACCTTTCGGTTATAGAACTTCTCGATCTGCTGCTGGTAGATACTCCTTCGGACGGCGGACTTTTCCTGACCTCGTTGAGTAGGTCCATGTTGGCACTGAGACGTACCGTGTTGTCGTCTTCGTCGAAGGCCATTATTCTGGGGGCGATCTCCAAGGGGATGACTGCCTCGGTATTGTAAGTTAAGTTGAAGGGCGACTCGCCCGTGGGTATCCTCTTCGTCGTCCGGTGCGCCCAGAGGACGCTCGGAAGCTCTTCGACCCAGAGCCCCTTAGGATAATTGTCCAATCGTTTTTTGAGGCCATCGAGGATTTGGCGGTTGGCATTCTCAGCTTGGTTGTTTGATTGAAGGTGGCATATGGCCGAGAAGCGCTGTTGGACCCCAATGTCCTCGCAAAACTTTCAAAAATTCTTGCCAGCAAATTGGGTTCCGTTGTCGGTGATGAGCACCTGAGGGATCCCGAACCGACAAATGATGTGCTTCCAGAAGAATTGCTGAGTTTGATGCTCGGTGATTGAGGCCAGGGGTTTGGCTTCGATCCACTTGGTGAAGTAGTCGATGGCCACCACCAGGAATTTTCTTTGGCCTGATGCTTGAGGAAAGGGGCCGACCAGGTCTATCCCCCACATGGCGAAGGGGGTCGGACTGGCTAGCGATCGGAGGTTGGCCTGCGGGAGTCTCTTTACTGAAGAAAACCTTTGACAGGGGCCGCACCTTTTTACGAGGTCTTGCACGTCTTGCAACATGGTCGGCCAGTAATACCCATGATTTAGGGCTTTTTGGGCGAGCGACCTGCTCCCCATGTGGCATCCGCCGATCCCTTCGTGTAATTCCTTCAGGGCGTACTTGGCTTCGTCAGGCATCAGACAACAGAGGAAGGGTCTTCCGTCGGCCGCTGTGTACGAGCGCTTGAATAGCGTCCCGTCGATCAGGGTGAACCTCTCAGATCAGACTCTGACCCTTCTTGCCTCGAACCGGTCTTGGGGGAGCTCGCCTTCCGAAAGGAATCTTAGGATCGGCATCGCCCAGTTTTTGGGTTGGAGATCAGTGTTAAGGCAGGAAGCTTCAGGGAGGTCGATGCTCGGTTTGAAGAGGACATCGATCAGAATGGTGCGGTCGAGCCCTTCGAAGGATGACGAGGCGAGCTTCGACAATGAATTCGTCTGGGCATTCAGTTCCCGGGGGATGCATTCCACCGAATGAGATTCGAAGGAGGATAGGAGACTACGGACCACCGCCAAGTATTGCACCATCCGAGTGTCACGAGCTTCGTATTCCCTGGTGATCTGGTTGACCACGAGCTGGGAGTCACTGAAGGCCTTGATGTGCCTGGATACGGCCTTATGTGCGAGGGTGAGCCCCGCGATCATAGCTTCATACTCCGCCTCGTTGTTCGATGCCGAAAAGTTTAGCCATAGAGAATACTGGAGGACGAAATTATCGGGGGCCTTTAAGATGACGCCTGCTCTGCTCCCCCTTCGCAAGACGAACCGTCGACATAGACCTCCCACATTGGGTCGGTCTCCGAGGTGACAGATGGTTCGGAAATGGTGCACTCCGTAATAAATTCGGCGAATGCCTGCCCTTTAATCGCCGTCCTGGATTGATAGCTGATGTCGTATTGGCTCAGCTCGATCGACCACTTAACCAGGCGGCTGGAGCTCTTTGGCTTGTGGAGGACGGTCTTCAGGGGCTGGTCCGTGAGGACCTGTATAGAGTGGGCCTGGAAATAGAGTCGGAGCTTACAGGTCGCTATTATTAGTGCGTAAGCCATCTTTTTCATCCTCGCATATCTGGTCTCAGCTGAGAGCAGAACCTTGCTTACATAGTACAAGGGTTTTTGAACACCGCCTTCTTCTCAGACGAGCACGATGCTGAGCGCGCTTTCCGAGGCCGAGAGGTAGAGGAAGAGAGGTTCGTCGGGTTCGGGCTTGCTTAGGAGCGAGGGATTGGCGAGGTAGGACTTTAATTGGTCGAACGCCTGTTGTTGTGGCTCGCCCCACTCGAATCCTTTCGTCCCCCGTAGGGCTTTGAAGAACGAGAGGGACTTTTCCCCTGACATGGAGAGGAATCGGCCGATGGCCACCAGTCTACCCGTGAACCGTTTAACTTCCTTGACGTTCCGGGGCAGGGCCATGTCGATGATGGCCTGGATCTTCTTCGGGTTGGCTTCTATGCCACGCTGGCTGACAACGAACCCCAAGAACTTCCCGGATGAGACACCGAAGGCGCACTTGGCGAGGTTGAGCCTCATGTTATGAGGCCGAAGGACGTCGAAGGCTTCCTCGAGGTCGATAACATGATCCTTCCCTCGTCGGCTCTTGACAAGCATATCATCGACGTAGACCTCTATGTTCCGACCGATCTGGCTCTTGAAGACTCGGTTGACGAGCCTCTGGTAGGTAGCCCTGACGTTCTTTAGCCCGAAAGGCATGACCCGGTAGCAGTAGAGGCCTTGGTCAGTGACGAAGGACGTCTTGGCGATGTCCGGAGGAAACATCCGAATCTGATTATAACCTGGGAAGGCGTCCATGAAAGTTAAAAGCTCGTGACCCGATGTCACGTCGATCAGAGCATTTATGCTAGGGAGTGGAAAAGAATCCTTGGGGCACGCCTTGTCGAGGTCGGTAAAGTCAATACTGATCCTCTAAGTGCCGCTAGCCTTTCTCACCATTACAACATTAGTCAGCCACTCGGGGTAGCTGACTTCTTGAATGAATCGGGCGGATAACAACTTATCTACCTCTGCTTTCACCGCCTGTTGCCTCTCCGGTGCGAACTTGCGGCGCTTCTGTTGCACTGGCTTGGAGCCGGGGACGACGCTTAGGCGGTGCATGATTAAGTCTTTGGAAATCCCGGGCATGTCGGACGGTGTCCAGGCGAAGAGGACGACATTTCGGCGGATACAGTTGCTCAGATCCGGCTTCAGCTCGGGAGACATGGTTCGGCTAACACGGAACCATTTGGACTTGTCCTCGGCTTCGAAGAAGACTTCCTCCAATTCGTCCACGGGTTCCGACTTGGGACAGCTCTCTTCAGGTGGGAGTTCGACGGTGTCGAGGAGAAACACATCGTCCTCGACCGCAATCATTTAGCATGATCGCACCGATTCCTGGTTGCCCCGGACGACCCTAACGCCGGTGTCGGTTGGGAACTTCAGCTTCAGATGATAGGCAGAGGGGACGGCCTAGAGCGAACAAAGCCCAGGTCGACCGGGTATGGCGTTGTAGGCTACCTTGACGTTGACAACCATAAAGTCCATCGACTCGGTTCGGAGGATAGGAGTCGTTCCCGCCGTCACGTCTAGTGTTATGATTCCCTCAATCTGCACCGGGATGCCAGAAAATTCGTGAAGAGTGTAACCGGCCGGCTTCAACTTTTCTCGGGAAAGCTTGAGGTTCTTAAATGCTTCTAAGAAAAGAATGTTGACCGAGCTGCCGTTGTCTACCAGGATTCGGCGAACCTAGAAGTTGGCCATGTCGAGGCTGATGACGAGGGTGTCGCAGTGTGGAAGCCGAACGCCTTGGAGGTCCTCTCCTGAGAAGAAGACCGTCCGCTGCTGAATCCGAGGGGAGGGATGGTCAAGAACGGAGTTGACCTCTCGGATAAAGGCTTTCTGAGAAGTCCTAGGTTTCCCCCTGGGTTCGCCGTGGACGCAGTGGAGGATGGCATGTCCGCCGGTTTCTTCGGGTTCCGAATTTTGATCAAGTCATTGACCATTCGTCCGAGGGGGAGGCGAACGCCTCGGGCTCCTCAGCTCTCTTCGGTCTCTGTGGTTGACACGAGTGAATTCCTTCAGGTACCCTCACAGGATAAGGGATTCGATCTCATCTTTGAGGGCCCGACAGTGATCTGTATCATGCCCGAAATCTCGGTGAAATCGGCAGTAGAACTTCTGGTCTCGCTTCTTGCTGTTGTTGGGCGGTCGAGGAGGGAACCGTACAACCCCTTTGTTCTCGATTTCCATTAAAATTGCCGAGACGTTCTGAGTCAGGGGCGTATATCTTTCAAACCGAGGGACTGGGAGGACCCTCTTGGGACCAATCGCCTCTTTCCCGGGTCTTTTGAAGGGCTCGGCGTCATCGACCTTGCGCTTTCCCTTGGTAGCGACTTCCTTTGAGCCTTCGGGATTGAGGGCCTCTTCAGCTCGGATATACTTTTCGACCCTGTTGAGTAGGTCGGAGAAGTCCAAGGGTGGCTTCTTGGCTAAAGAAGCCTTGAGCTGAGCGTGGCGGACGTTGTGTCGAAAGGCTGCGGAAGCGACCCCTGCGTTGAGGGAGGAAACCGACCTCGCCTCCGAGGTGAACCTCCGAACGAACTTCCGGAGGGATTCCCCGTCCTTCTGTTTGAGGTCCGGAAGGGAAGAGCTCGTCTTCTCTACCTTCTTGCTCGTCATGAACTAGGCAAGGAAACCCGCCTCCAGCTACTCGAAGGAGAAGAGCGAGTCGAGGGCGAGTTTGGAGAACCACTCCCGAGCCGGGCCCCGGAGGGTGGCAGGGGATCCGCAGCATTGTGAATCATCATGAGGGTCTTAAACCTCTCCATGTGATCAACTGGATCACCCTTGCCATTGTAGGTCTCGAACTGAGGCGGTCTGAAGTTTCGAGGAATCTCAACTTCAAGGATTTGGGGAGAGAAAGGGAGTCCAGTCGGACGATGGTCGCGACCCTGCATTGGTCCGCCCTCGCCGAGATGGGCGAGGCGGTTCTCTTCCAAACAACGAAGTACGAGGTTCGCCGCTTCCTGGGGACGGGTCGATCTGCGGGACTCGTCAACTCCCGTTGCTGACCGGTGGGTGGAGCTGTGGTAGACCTCGGTGGCCGGACCGTGTCGTATGGCTTGAAGGATCTCCTCCCGGGAGTTCTGGAATTCGACCTTCGTGACGGGGACTTTCCCCCCCAGGTTCTACGGGGGATTGTGTGTCTGGGAAGGCTGGCGGTGATGGTTCGAGGCCGAGTTGAAAGTGGCCTCTCCCCTCGTCCGGCTGGCCTGCCTGTCCGAGATGACGCGGCGTAAATCCGAGGCAATGGAGGGTCGTGCCGCGCCATTGGCCTGGGGTTGGTTGGAACCCTGGTCATTCGCGCGGCTATGGTTGGGATCCGGATGTCGTGCCGAGGTGACGCCCTCCTGGGCTTGGGAGCCATGGAGGAGCTTGGCCCAAGGTGATGAGTCTGGCTGGGCTCGAAGGGACGATAGTACTGAGGAGGCACAAGTTCCCATAGACGGCGTCAACCTAATGCGGTTTGTTTTTAGGGTGCGGGAGCAACAGGTGTGAGTTCTCTCAATTTGTATAGTGGAAGTCCCTACGCAGTACTGGCGTCAGTTCTATCCCAGGTAGCGAGATCAGCTCGGGAGATGGAGCGCAGAGGAGCTCGGATGGGAGGACGGGTGCTCGGCTCGGATCCAGAGCTCGACTCGGCTGGATCTTGTGTACCTGCACACGACCTCGGAACACCAGGAGATGTCCTGGTGACAGGCCCTTCGACGGTCTAGTTAGTCACTGGAAAAGAGACTGGGCTGCTAGGGTTCAGGTGGGGAGATCTTGATTACCTTTTACAGTGAGGAGGGGGTGGAATATTTATAGGCAGAGGTAAACGGGTATGGAGCCCTGGTGGGCCGGGTCGGACCCGTTTACCCATAGGCATGAGTTGGCTGAGGCCCATTAGGCTGGAGCTGGCCTGATGATCACAAGGGGGAGGATCCAGAGGAGATCGGAGGGCTCTAATTGATGCTGCGTAATTTATCCTATATCACAACATATATTATTTTATATGTGTATCTGGCTGGATAGATTTTCTTGAAGTATCTTTGTTTTCTTTATCTGTTTTGTTCTTTCAGGTTGGCACTTAGCTCTTAGTACTTAATTTGCAAACTTCTCATTTGTGCATGTCATTTTTGTATCAACAAAACCCATAATTCTTTTACTTTGGGCAAATGCTTATGAATATATTGTATATGATTTAATTTGAATGGAGATTCAATCCACTTTGCACTGTTTTCATGTTAATATGCTACGTGTATGCCTAAGGAGTGCCCAATATTCAAGTTGATACAAGGAATTCATGTGTAAAAAATGACTTATAGGGGACGTTTGGAACACAGATTAAACGATTCCCAAGAATGAGATAACTTCCATAAATGTGAGGATGGGAATAAAGATTCCCGGAAATGTTGTACTATCACGTTTACATTGTATTTTCGAAAATCTTTTATTATTGTATTTTTTTTTAATTCTACTTTTTTTGGTTATTTTATTGTTTGTTATGAAAATCTCATGTGAATCATCAAATCCCATTATTTTAGGGGGATGTTTTTTTTAATTCTAGTTTTTTGGGTTATTTTATTATTTGTTATGAAATCTCATGAGAATCATCAAATTCCATAGTTTTTTGGGGGAATAGAAATCATACCCAACAAAGGATTTTGATTCCCTTGGGAGTCCATCATTCCTTCCAAAACTATGTTTGCCACATACCAAACAAGGTAATCTAACGAGGAATCTGAGATTTTCTTGCACATTTCGATTTACCAAACGCCCCCAATAGGCAAATATTTAAAGTAAGTACAACTATCTATGTAGGGATAAGTTTTAGGAAACCTGCCCCATGTTTTATGAGTTTGTATAACCCCACTAAATACCCGGCTACCGCCTTCCCCTTCTCCTTACTTGAGAGGCGAGATTGCCGAACGGAGAGCACCGCGTATTCGTTGGTGTCCGAGGAAGAGGCAGAGCGACCGAATGAACCCTTAATATGACTTAATTTATAATAAAATCACCTAGCTATTGACGGCGAATTTACAATCGAGAAGTAGACGGATAACTCACCAGAGTTGGGAGTCTAGAAAGAGAAAGAGCAAGGAGGAGAGAGACGTTCTAGACTGAAAATGAAAGGAGAAGTGAAGAAGTAGGGGGTTGTGGATTTATAACGAAAGAATCCCTAACATCCCCTAAGTAACCTCGTTGACGACATGGCGCAATCTCAGCCACTCAATGTTGATGATGTGGTGCAATCTTAACCAACCAAATTTTCTTTTGATCAAACGGCCGAAACGAATGGCCGTGAAAGCAAAGCAGCAAAAGGTGACATGGCGAACATCACGAAAAAGCTCGGTGCTCGGATCGTTATCCGAACTGCCTTGCCAAAAGACATCTCAGTGCTCGAATCATCGTCTGAGTCGCCTCTCCAAAAAGACCAAACAACTCGGTGCTCGGATTGCCATCTGAGCAGCAAGTTAGCCAAGCCGTCGCAGGGTTCGAGCAACCGTAGGGACTCAAACAGCTCGGTGCTCGGTGCCATTTTCATTGTCCGAGCAGCTCGACGCTTCAAGATCAAATCCGAGCAGCAAATGTCCGAGCAGCTCGGTGCTTGTTGCCATCCTCGTCGTCTGAGCTGCTCCATGCTTCAGGGTCGAATCCCAGCAGTAGAGGTCTGAGCAGCTCAGTGCTCGACACCATCCTCGTCCTCCGAACAGCTCGACGCTTCAAGGCCATATTCGACCATCCGTTCTCCTCAAGATTCATGCATGTATGATTTTTTATTAAAATTTCTGAAAAATAATTATAAATTTAGGAAATTTAATTATAAATTATAAATTCGAAAAAATTTATCAAAAATTCAAAACAAAAAAAACAATTATATATTCAGAAAATCATTAAAAATTTTGATAAATAATTACTACCGCAAGTAGCTCCGAACAAAACTTCATGCGTCCCCGAAGGTCTTGAAGTTCACCCACTGTCCAAAGCAAAGCAAAATACTCCCCAAAGACTGTGGCTCTCAACCTCCGGGAGTGGGGGGCTTATAATATGAGTAGAATTTGGGGCCACATGATCACAATGAACATCTCAAAGCTTCTAAGGGCAGTACAATAATTTTCCAGCAACAATAGACCTACTAGAAGAATATGAGTCGCCTCTAGACCCATTAGCCCAGCCAGATTTATAATTAAGGTTTGCTTGAGGCCCAAGAAGAAGAGGATTTCTAGCTCATCACAAGTTGTCGGTCAAATTCCCCAAGTTAGGGATTAAATGTTAATTCTATCACTTTACTAAGATAATCTCTAACCGGATCTTATACCTTTATGGTATATCTTATGTGACTGGTTCATAGCCTATAAATACCCTCCACTTTCATTCATACAAAAGGAAATCAATATTTCTTCACTAAAAATCATAATCTTTATTATGGTGATTGACTTGAGCATTGGAGGGAGGGTCTTACACCGGAGCCACCTCCGGTATGAGACTTTTTACAGGTTCTCAAGCGTTTCCAACCATTCAGGGTCAATGCTTTCTCCCTTAATAAAATAACTTATTATCTGATTGCTCCCACACCTAAATTTAGCAACAACACCACCCAATATGGTAGTTACATAACACACTGCAATAGTTGTTATTCTTGCAGCTTGTATAACAAATCTGTATTAAAGAGTATGAAAAGTCGATAACTAATTATCTTGAAAGAAAATGTCAATATCAACAAATTTCTTAGACACATATAATTGCTTTTTACATCAAAAGATTTTGCATTGTTGGTTGGTTTGTTTGTTTGTTTTTCAACTCCCAAAATTAATGGGTACACTAGTGATCAAAAGTGGGGTATTTATTGTACTTAGTTGAGCCTCTTGATGCGTGCAATCCTTCAACGAACAAAGCAGCCGGAGATTCAAAATCCCATATCGTGTTGATTATTAGAAGGGACTGTTAGGCTGATTGGTTAACAATGTTAAATGCTGAACAACTCTCTATTGTATGGGAGGAAATATAACACTACCAGAACTATCAGCACATGCGATGTATGTGAAATGCAGTAGCACCTCTTAATCTATCCTCCACATGCAAGAACTTAGGTATATATATTGGGCAAAAGCCAAAGTACCCCCCCAACGTTTGGCCCGAGTACAAAATGCCCATACAACGTTTGAAAAAGTACAATAAACTCATTCTTCCGTTAACTTAACCATTTCCGTTAAGTTATAATTATTAAATTACTTCTGTACCCTTACCCTTTCATATTAAATCTCTTTCTTTCTTTTCTTCATTCTTTTTTTCTTCCTTAATTTTGGACACATGACAAATGGCTGCGTCATGTATCCCTGCGTTGGTGATACTAAATTACTTTAAATTACTTTTTTTCTTCCTTAATCTCATTCACAGTTTGTTAGCGGATAATTAAACTAGACAAAGATCGAGATTTATTGTCAATGAAATAATATATGGTATATTTACAAAAAATAAAAATAAAATTACAAGTTTAAAACTTTATATGAGAACAGAGCTTCCACTCTGAAAGAATTGTTTTCTGTATACCAACTTCCTAGAGATGCGGGACTTATGTATCTCGGGATCATGTCAGATAAAATTTCAAGCAGACGAGGAGGTGAATGAGATTAAAACTTTATTTTTAATTATCCGCTAACAAACTGTGAATGAGATTAAGGAAGAAAAAAAGTAATTTAATGCAATTTAGTATCACCAACGCAGGGATACATGACCCAGCCATTTGTCATGTGTCCAAAATTAAGGAAGAAAAAAAGAATGAAGAAAAGAAAGAAAGAGATTTAATATGAAAGGGTGAGGGTACAAAAGTAATTTAATAATTATAACTTAACGGAAATGGTTAAGTTAACGGAAGAATGGGTTTATTGTACTTTTTCAAACGTTGTATGGGCATTTTGTACTCGGGCCAAACGTTGGGGGGGTACTTTGGCTTTTGCCCATATATATTTCTACTATTTAACTATCTAACTAGAGTTGTTCAAATTGTACATAGAGGGACTTTAAACTAATCACTGCCACACGTTTTAATGTCGGAAGTTATATCAACCATCCACTTAAATTTGATCACCTAATTAATTCTCATCTGCACATTTTAAAGTCAGTTTGTATCAACCATTCATTTCACTACTAATTCTTCTTTCAAAGGAAGAGAAAAAGAAAAGGGAAAAAAAACATTATTGTTTCAACTTTCAAGCCTCAAATAAGGCTAAATTTAAAAAAAGTATACAAAGTTTTGGGCCAGTTTAAAAAAAGTACACAAACGTTTTTTTTTTAAAAAAAAAAACACAATGTTTAAATAAAGTCCAGTGGATTAGTTAGGGTTAGGATTAGGGTTAGGATTAGTTCGGGGGCATATGATTAGTTAAGTGATGTTTATTAAATACAATTAAAAGATGAATGTGATTTTTTTAAACACAAATTAAAGACGAAAGTGATTTTTTTAAACCCTACCCTAACCCTAACCATAACCCTATCTAACCCAGTGGACTTTATTTAAACATTGTGTCCTTTTTATTAAAAAAAAAACTTTTGTGTATTTTTTTTAAACTGACCCAAAACTTTGTGTACTTTTTTTTTAAAATTTAGCCCTCAAATAATTACTTATTCTTCTTTTAAAGAAAAGAAAAGAAAAAAGAAAAGAAAAGAAAAGGAAGAGTAACTACTTATTATTATCATTATTATTACTAGTAACCTGCACGTGCAATGCACGTTCTAATAATTTTTTTAATTTTTTATATAATAAATAATAAGATGTAATCTGGTCTAACCCGAGACATCCCTTTACTTATACATACTCTTTACAAATTACCCCTAGTTACTTTTGTAAATAATTATGATGTACATAAATTTGAATTTTAAGGGTATTATGGTAACTAACAACAGTTGAGTAAATGAGTGGTTAATATAACTCTCATTTAAAAAAAAATGGTTGAGATTAGATGATTAAATGTCTACATCCAGGTTGTCTACAAATGACAACCCTCCCATTATAATATTAGAGATTATTCTCCACTTAAAACTCAACGTACAATTAATTTTGTATAGCATTATTATGCAAAAATATCACCATGATGGTTGTATTTGCAACATCTATTCTCTCCAAGCTAACCAGTAATGTAGCAATATAATGACTGTATACATTTACCATGCACTTTTTTCGAATTTGACTTGTTAAAAGGAACATGAAAAAATGTGACTTTCTTACCCTTTTTTCTTTTATTTTGAATTTTTTCCGTTTTTTAGGATCCATATGAAACTTTTGATTGATAGTTACACATTAATAAGATGATGATATAGTTGATGTATAATTGTTTGTCTTTACTAGCATTTCACTACAATCCTTATGATCTGCTATCAATCAACAGTGTTGAAACACTTACCAATTACTGCAGAACTTCGACCAGATGCCAAGTATGCTGCAATGCAATCGGCAAACAAACAAGCTGCAGTTGTGAAGAGAAGAAGTGATATTGGCTCGGCTCAGCGTCTCGTTTCTCAATATAAACTCTTTCCGAGTCATCTGATGATTCTGATCACAACGGCTGAGCCCAACCAATATCATGTCATCTCCCCAACGGCATTCCCTTTCTGTGAATGCACTCTCCGAAAACTCTATGTATAGTTTTGTCAAGTAACTAAAGACAAATTCAAGTAAGTTAAAAACTTCCAAAACTAAAAGATTCGACAGATTACTACTACGGATGCAGTTCTCCTACAACTAACTCTGTATGTATCTACTACTTTCAAGAAGATCCTGGTTTTCGTATTTTGGTCATCTAGTATAGTTGGCAAGCGTCAATCTTTAATTTGGTTGATGTGGACAAGATGTTGCAGTCCAATTGTTAGCATCTTGCAAGATTTCATTCATTGTCATGAAGTGGCCATCTTCAATAAAGCTGTGTGTTTAATTGTTTTATCGTAAGTTAAATATGCGATAGAGAGCTTTTGAAAATGTTGGGTTTGATGCATGCCATGAAGCTTCTGAAAGCGATAGAGCCTTTGAAGTTCCTGCATTTGGAAATACATTACAGGAGGCAAAACAGGTTTTATACTGGAAAATGTCTAATATGCAGATAGGCCAAATTGGATGCCTAGTTTGAATGATTATTAATGACAATATATATATATAAGATAAAAGTTATAGGTGTGAAAATGGTAATTAGTCCAAGAATACATCTTTGATGTTTCCTAAAAATTGGTTTGCTATCAGTCCAAAAAGAGGACATCTTATAACAGATACCCTCCAAATGTTAGTAATTACATATTCACCCTTCAAATCTTTTAAATAATTCAAAAAGAGAAGGTCCTTTTATATCGTGAATAACGTATTTACACACGATATAAAACCCTCTGTTTCTTATTAAAGAATAAATATTTAAATGAAGATTAATCTAAGCAATATTCAAGACTTGGAATAAGTAAGAAGTGAGAAGCAACAAGTCGATAAGTTTATATTGTATTTTCTCCAAAATGCATGTCACAAAATTACAAATTAACAAGTCCATTTCTGAATGTGTTTACATAAGGACCTCACTCACATTATCTTAAACTGATGAGGAACAATTTAATCAGCCTAGAGGTAGGTGCAGAGACGACATGATATTGGCTCGCCTCACTTTTATCTAGATTTCATTAAAGGAATCTTGATAGTGTACTAGATACCCTTTTTCCTCCTGTTGTGAGTATCGCTGTGTATATATAGATAGTAGGCTGAGCCGAGCCAGTATCACTCCTCTTCACTACTGTCATCTCTTCCAAGCTCCTTAATGTGATCACCATCAGTTCATGGTAAGCAGTTTTCTTCAGTTTTTAAGATTGGAAGCTTTGATCCATATGATGCATTTGCATTAGGTTTCTCTTTTGCATCAAAGCCAATTAATTTATACAGTGTGTAACGATCAATTGTAAATCTTATGGAATTAGAAAAAATCGTCAAAAATAAATCATAGATAACACAGGGTGCAATGTAAAATATTAAAAGGAAATGGGACATGATTATATGGTACATGAATTACCTATCTTGTGGTCTGGATTGCCGTATGTACATGTCCCCTGTCAAAATCATGTTTGTAAGATCTTCAACATCGTGCATAAAAGCTTGTAGTATTTCCTAGAAGAAATCGAGTAACCATTGCATATAAGCAATATTCTTCAAGAAACTTGCTCCCCGGTCATTTTTCTGTTGTATCTGGTGAGTATAATCTTCCTGTGCATTAGAATTTTCGATTGAAGAGAACTAAAAGAGCTTGTACCAGTTGGCATTCCATCCAGTTACTAGCAAGGACTCTCCCAAATTACCAATAATCTGCACACGTGCAAACCCCACCCTGAAAGTGGTGGAATCTAGCCCCATCCCTTACATCAATCTCTCTTCCAGTGACTTTAGATGCAAAACTGAAAAAAGTATGACAGTCACCACAAATCCGAAGGTTCTTCATAATTTGTATTGGTGTACCTGCAGGAGTAGTCAAGAGCCCACAACCAAGAGCAAGTTTCTCACTGTGAAAGAGAAGAGCATTCTCCTTCTGTTCCTCCTCAATATCATGGAGAACAAATTCGGTATCAGGGACATAGCCCGAAGCTTTCAGCCTCATATAAAACTCCTTCAGATATATACTAATCTCTTTAATCTGTTCATGTTTCTTATCATTTGTGACGAAAGAGTGCATTTTATTTTTTATCTGCATCCAGCTGCAACCTGGATCTTTTCTCACACCTCGAAGCCTCATCAACTTCCTCACTTCCCTGACTTCATCCCACATTTGATGAGATGCATATATGTTTGATAACAGAACATAATTACCCGAATTTTGTGGCTCCATTTCAAAAAGCCTCTCAGCAACTCTTTTTCCAAGGTCGATATATCTGTGGATTCTACACGCACCAAGAAGTGCAGCCCATACGACAGAGTCCGGTTCAATGGGCATTTTCTCGATGAATGCCTCAGCTTCGTACAAGTGACCAGCTCGACCAAGAAGGTCAACCATGCAAGCATAATGGCCTTCCAGTGGCATGAGCCCGTATCTTCTACTCATCGAATTGAAATACTCCCATCCTTCATTGACTAAACCGGCATGACTGCAAGCACATAGCACATTTAAGAAGGAGATATGGTTTGGGAAGACACTTTCGGCCCTCATTTGCTCAAAAGTCTTAATTGCTTCTCTTCCAAACCCATGCTGACTACAGCCTGCAAGCATGGAGTTCCACGTTACAATGTCTCGTTCTATCATCTCATTGAAGACTTTGAAGGAGTCCGTACCACCACACTTGAAGTACATGTTTATCAAAGAGTTTCCGATGAAGAGGTCCAGATTGAAACCTAGTTTACAAGTTACGCAATGGATCTGTTGACCTAACTTTTTAATGCCCAAGCTTCCAGAAGCACTGAGAAGGCCAGTCATGGTGAATTCGTTGGGTGAAAATCCTTCGTTCAACATTCTGAAGAAAAATTTGAAAGCATCATTCCATTGCTCAAATTCCACAAGAGCAGATATAATGGAAGTCCAAGATACAACATCACGACTGGGGGCATTCTTTCGAATACAGTTCGAGCATCTTCTAACATATTATTTTGAGCTAATGCAGCTAACAGTGAGTTCCATGAAACACTATCCCTTGTTCTCATCTTTTTAAAGGCATGAATCACGTCCCCCACGCTCTTGCACTTGGCATACATAGTAAGCAAACCATTATTGACAAAAGGGTTGAATTGGGAACCTGCTTTAATAGCAAGAGTGTGCAATTTCTTACCAGCTTCCATTGCTCCAATACTAGCACAAGCGAAGAATCCAGTGGTAAAGCTTGAAGGACTGGGCAATGTTCCGGACCTTTGAAGCTTTCCTAAGAGTTCCAAAGCATCTTCACTCCTATCATTTTTAGCACAACCCGAAATCATGGCAGACCAGGAAATAGAATTACTAACAGGTCAAGACTCAAGATAACTAGGTATGATGCTACTCACACTTATGACTTGAATATTTTACTTTCATAGTTCTATCTATAGTGTGATTTAGTTATACCTGTGCATGTTTGTACCATAGATCATAGATATATTGTACTCATATAAACCATAGATACATTATACTTATATACTTTCGTAGTTCTATCTATAATGTGATTTAGTTATACTTGTGCATATTTGAATTGTGATTTTATTGATATTGCATGCCTGTATTACATAATTTATATTGCATCTTCTCTTTTTGTGTGTTCTCAAGGCAACTACCACATATTTGAGTTGTAATGGATATTACTTGAGTACATATATGATATTTTGATATTACTACCTGCATATCATTTCATGATTGCCTTACTTATGCAATATATGCTATTAATCTAAAAAATCTCATTTCAATTTGGTTTTCCCAATTACCACTGTGCATAAAATAACGAATTAATTTATGGGAATCACTCTTGTTAGTGAAAAATGAAAACAGTTTTAGTTGGATAACACACAATGAACTCAACACTGTCAGGTTAGTTATTCCTAGATTTGGTTTCTTAGTTAACACGGCATATAATCTCTATAATGCTACGATCACATAATAAATTTAAAGGCATGCTCAGAATGCTAAACCCACAAGAAAAAATGAGGTGATCAAATTCTCCAAATTGAATACATTTCATTACTACTACGGATGCAGTTCTCCTACAACTAACTCTGTATGTATCTACTACTTTCAAGAAGATCCTGGTTTTCGTATTTTGGTCATCTAGTATAGTTGGCAAGCGTCAATCATTCATTTGGTTGATGCGGACAAGATGTTGCAGTCCGATTGTTAGCATCTTGCAAGATTTCATTCATTGTCATGAAGTGGCCATCTTCAATAAAGCTGTGTGTTTAATTGTTTTATCGTAAGTTAAATATGCGATAAAGAACTTTTGAAAATGTTGGGTTTGATGCATGCCATGAAGCTTCTGAAAGCGATAGAGCTTTTGAAGTTCCTGCATTTGGAAATACATTACAGGAGGCAAAAGAGGTTTTATACTGGAAAATGTCTAATATGCAGATAAGCCAAATTGGATGCCTAGTTTGAATGATTATTAATGACAATATATATATAAGATAAAAGTTATAGGTGTGAAAATGGTAATTAGTCCAAGAATTCATCTTTTGATGTTTCCTAAAATTTGGGTTGTTATCAGTCCAAAAAGAGGATATCTTATAACAGATACCCTCCAAATGTTAATATTTACATATTCACCCGTCAAATCTTTTAAATAATTCAAAAAGAGAAGGTCCTTTTATATCGTGAATAACGTATTTACACACGATATAAAACCCTCTGTTTCTTAAAGAAGAAATATTTAAATGAAGATTAATCTAAGCAATATTCAAGACTTGGAATAAGTAAGAAGTGAGAGGCAACAAATCGATAAGTTTATATTGTATTTTCTCCAAAATGCATGTCACAAAATTACAAATTAACAAGTCCATTTCTGAATGTGTTTACATAAGGACCTCACTCACATTATCTTAAACTGATGAGGAACAATTTAATCAGCCTAGAGGTAGGTGCAGCGACGACATGATATTGGCTCGCCTCACTTTTATCTAGATTTCATTAAAGGAATCTTGATAGTGTACTAGATACCCTTTTTCCTCCTGTTGTGAGTATCGCTGTGTATATATAGATAGTAGGCTGAGCCGAGCCAGTATCACTCCTCTTCACTACTGTCATCTCTTCCAAGCTCCTTAATGTGATCACCATCAGTTCATGGTAAGCAGTTTTCTTCAGTTTTTAAGATTGGAAGCTTTGATCCATATGATGCATTTGAATTAGGTTTCTCTTTTGCATCAAAGCCAGTTAATTTAAACAGTGTGTAAGTGTAACGATCAATTGTAAATCTTATGTAATTAGAAACAATCGTCAAAAATAAATCATAGATAACACAGGGTGCAATGTAAAATATTAAAAGGAAATGGGACATGATTATATGGTACATGAATTACCTATCATGTGGTCTGGATTGCCGAATGTACATTTCCTCTGTCAAAATCATGTTTGTAAGATCTTCAACATCGTGCATAAAAGCTTGCTTCCATCAAATTGCTTGTAGTATGTCCTAGAAGAAATTGAGTAACCATTACATATAAGCAATATTCTTCAAGAAACTTGCTCCCCGGTCATTTTTCTGTTGTATCTGGTGTGCATTAGAATTTTCGATTGAAGAGAACTAAAAGAGCTTGTACCAGTTGGCATTCCATCCAGTTACCAGCAAGGACTCTCTTGAATTACCAATAATCTGCACACGTGCAAACCCCACCCTGAAAGTGGTGGAATCTAGCCCCATCCCTTACATCAATCTCTCTTCCAGTGACTTTAGATGCAAAACTGAAAAAAGCATGACAGTCACCACAAATCCGAAGGTTCTTCATAATTTGTATTGGTGTACCTGCAGGAGTAGTCAGGAGCCCACAACCAAGAGCAAGTTTCTCACTGTGAAAGAGAAGAGCATTCTCCTTCTGTTCCTCCTCAATATCATGGAGAACAAATTCGGTATCAGGGACATAGCCCGAAGCTTTCAGCCTCATATAAAACTCCTTCAGATATATACTAAACTCTTTAATTTGTTCATGTTTCTTATCATTTGTAACGAAAGAGTGCATTTTATTTTTTATCTGCATCCAGCTGCAACCTGGATCTTTTCTCACACCTCGAAGCCTCATCAACTTCCTCACTTCCCTGACTTCATCCCACATTTGATGAGATGCATATATGTTTGATAACAGAACATAATTACCCGAATTTTGTGGCTCCATTTCAAAAAGCCTCTCAGCAACTCTTTTTCCAAGGTCGATATATCTGTGGATTCTACACGCACCAAGAAGTGCAGCCCATATGACAGAGTCCGGTTCAATGGGCATTTTCTCGATGAATGCCTCAGCTTCGTACAAGTGACCAGCTCGACCAAGAAGGTCAACCATGCAAGCATAATGGCCTTCCAGTGGCATGAGCCCGTATCTTCTACTCATCGAATTGAAATACTCCCATCCTTGGTTGACTAAACCGGCATGACTGCAAGCACATAGCACATTTAAGAAGGAGATATGGTTTGGGAAGACACTTTCGGCCCTCATTTGCTCAAAAGTCTTAATAGCTTCTCTTCCAAACCCATGCTGACTACAGCCTGCAAGCATGGAGTTCCACGTTACAATGTCTCGTTCTATCATCTCATTGAAGACTTTGAAGGAGTCCGTACCACCACACTTGAAGTACATGTTTATCAAAGAGTTTCCGATGAAGAGGTCCAGATTGAAACCTAGTTTACAAGTTACGCAATGGATCTGTTGACCTAACTTTTTAATGCCCAAGCTTCCAGAAGCACTGAGAAGGCCAGTCATGGTGAATTCGTTGGGTGAAAATCCTTCGTTCAACATTCTGAAGAAAAATTTGAAAGCATCATTCCATTGCTCAAATTCCACAAGAGCAGATATAATGGAAGTCCAAGATACAACATCACGACTGGGCATTCTTTTGAATACAGTTCGAGCATCTTCTAACATATTATTTTGAGCTAATGCAGCTAACAGTGAGTTCCATGAAACACTATCTCTTGTTCTCATCCTTTTAAAGGCTTGAATCACGTCCCCCACGCTCTTGCACTTGGCATACATAGTAAGCAAACCATTATTGACAAAAGGGTTGAATTGGGAACCTGCTTTAATAGCAAGAGTGTGCAATTGCTTACCAGCTTCCATTGCTCCAATACTAGCACAAGCGAAGAATCCAGTGGTAAAGCTTGAAGGACTGGGCAATGTTCCGGACCTATGAAGCTTTCCTAAGAGTTCCAAAGCATCTTCACTCCTATCATTTTTAGCACAACCCGAAATCATGGCAGACCAGGAAATAGAATTACTAACAGGTCAAAACTCAAGATAACTAGGTATGATGCTACTCACACTTATGACTTGAATATTTTACTTTGATAGTTCTATCTATAGTGTGATTTAGTTATACCTGTGCATGTTTGTACCATAGATCATAGATATATTGTACTCATATAAACCATAGATACATTATACTTATATACTTTCGTAGTTCTATCTATAATGTGATTTAGTAATACTTGTGCATATTTGAATTGTGATTTTATTGATATTGCATGCCTGTATTACATAATTTATATTGCATCTTCTCTTTTTGTGTGTTCTCAAGGCAACTACCACATATTTGAGTTGTAATGGATATTACTTGAGTACATATATGATATTTTGATATTACTACCTGCATATCATTTCATGATTGCCTAACTTATGCAATATATGCTACTAATCTAAAAAATCTCATTTCAATTTGGTTTTCCCAATTACCACAGTGCATAAAATAACAAATTAATTTATGGGAATCACTCTTGTTAGTGAAAAATGAAAACAGTTTAAGTTGGATAACACACAATGAACTCAACACTGTCAGGTTAGTCATTCCTAGATTTGGTTTCTTAGTTAACACGGCATATAATCTCTATAATGCTACGATCACATAATAAATTTAAAGGCATGCTCAGAATGCTAAACCCACAAGAAAAAATGAGGTGATCAAATTCTCCAAATTGAATACATTTCATTACCTTCTCTGCCAAAATACGGTCCCCAACATCAAAAGTAGGGTACTTGGACATTGAAGGGATTGACCTCGGTTCGGCCATGCATGACTTATGCAACAAATTAACTGTCGCCGCTGCAAACATTGCCTTGGTATCATCCGAACATGAATTCAAATACCGAGAAAACCACCCTCTCCTAATAGCACTCCTACTCGTCTTCTCCAATCCTTTACCACACTCTTTCACAGCCTCCATCTTCCTCCCACTCACCTCCACAGCAATAAGTGGAAAATAAAAAAGATAAATATAGCTGACATAAATAAGCAAAAGTGTTTTACAATCATCTTGATGCAACAGGCAACACTGTCAGATGTGAGAGTTAGTTGAAATTATCTCCTGCACAAAGAATTGGTGAAACATTCGTTAATAATTCTAAATGATTAATTTTGTCCTTATGCACAGAAAATCACAATGTAAACAACCAAAGTACCAAACAAACAAAATGGAGACAGTGAACCTAACCCAGATGAAAGAATCTAGATAAACCAACCTGAGGGGCTGGAGACAATCCACTGATTAGCTTGGAAGTGGCCGTTAGAGAAGAGAGATAGCGTGCCTCTCCATCAAGTTCTCTCTATTTCAAAGTAGCCATTATGAGTGCCGCCATGGCCATGATTATGTTCTTCACAAAAATACCACAACCAATCCAAAGGTTTCACTCTGGACTTTGAGTTATCCATACATCATCTCACCACTCCCACCAAAGAATCATCTATCACAAGCTTAGCACAGTTATCTTTTAAGTAACCATTGTGAAAGAGCAAATGACTTCTTTTTGAATTGAAGAGTACACCAGTCTAAATTGGTTAAGATTGACGGACATAAGTGGTCTCAATAAAAGGAACTAACTGTACATCAATTTGAACTAATAATTTAGATAAGAATATGCATTAGCTCAAATCGGACAACGTACTCAACAATGAAATGTACTCGTAAATTTGTGTGCATTTTAATGCATATGGTAAAGACAACCAACTACTTGTGGCATCAAAGAGAATACAATGTGACAATGTTAATCTAATTGTACATATAATGTGGATCCTCCAAATTGAAAGACGCACATTGGAGATTAGCTATAAGATTTGTGAAAGCTAATACTTATACATGCATGAATCTCATAGACGTGATCGCTATAAAGATGAAATTATGCAATCTTAAGATTCAGTAAAGCTTCAGTTATGGTGTTTCCAAATGGATTTATAAGATTCAATGCATTTGCACAAAGTTTGAAGCAATTCAATGGCCAAAGAAAATGTAAACCACTTCTGTAGAGTTAACAGAAAGTGTCCTCTACTAACGAATAAGTGATACCTCGGTAAAGCTTCCTCTAAGAGCATCACCCAATCAATGCCAAATAACAAAATATGTTAATGTTAAAAAAGAAACTGATATTTTGTATGCATGGAGCTAATCCACCATAAGTTATGTATGCATAATTCAAGAAAATAAAATTTTAACCGACTGCAAAAGGACTAACGAAAAGAAATTTTGAAAAGATAATTTAACTACAACCCAGATCATCACAAAAAAGGGAACAAATACATTCTACACTTCTACAGATTTGATTGAAGGAATTAAAGTTAAAAACAAACGCTATTGTCATACAACTAAATTTCTTCGTTTCTTTATTTGTAATGAAAGACCTTCCAATCAAAGCAAACTCACTAAATGTCTGGCATTCTACCTTCGGGTTTACCAGAGAGCAAAAGTTTCCCCCTGTATATGAGTACTGAGCATTTAACAAATTCATGGAAAATAGATGATCAATGCAGCCAAACTCCGACCTTCACTCTCCACAGAAATAACATCAACAAAATTCCACTTCCACACACATTTCAAAATGGCATGAACTACTTCCTGTCTCTCTTAGACTTTGAGACCGTCTTAAACCCCGATTTGGTGGGCTTCCCCCACGGCGACACTGAAGGCCTACCTCCTGATGTCCTCCCCTCTCCTCCTCCATGAGGATGATCAATCGGATTCATTGCAACACCACGCACAACAGGACGCCACCCTCGCCACCTATTTTGTCCCGCCTTCCTCAACTTTCGCGCCCCATGACTCGGATTCGAAACAACCCCAATAGTAGCTTTACACCTCGAATCAATAAGCATCTCTCTCCCTGAAGGCAACCGCACAAGACACTGCTGATTCACCGGCTCCTTAACCACTTTTGCGTAAGTCCCCGCAGCTCGTGTCAGCTTCGCACCTTGCCCTGGATGAATCTCAATATCATGCACAAATGTCCCCAATCTTATATCCGCCAATGGCATACAATTCCCAACTTGAAAATTCAAATCTAGTGTCTCCTGTTTCTTCGAACCACCACCTTTATACCCATCATAGTTCACGATTTTACTCCCCACTTCCATCTGATGACTAGCCAAAATATAAGACACAGGCGCATGCTCAACCTTCTTCTCCTTCTTATCCTCTTCAATTGCATTAGGCTTAGCGAGCAAGATCCCCAAACCACTAGCTTCTATCGGGCGATCCTTACTCCTCCGAAAAGCATAAGAAATCACTTGACTCGGAATCACTTTCCCATCCTCAAAATCCGGTTTCGCCACCCTAACTTCAGCATCACCATCTCTCTGCCCCAAATTCTTCCAATTTAGTGCGGCCTTCCGCTTAAGCCGGTGGCCCCACATCGGACTCCGCTGGTCCCACTTCTTGATTTCCTTCAGCAAGAACTCGTGTTTTTGCACCCCAGCACCAAGATCCTCCCTTTCCACCGCGAAAAAGGAAGGCTTTGCACCCGCCACCGCAATCCTCGGAAACGAGTCCAAAGAAAGCGATTCCGGCGGGGAAACCCGACCATCTAAGATATTTCCAGGAAGCGAAGAGAAGGAGAACGTAGACGATACCTTAGCAGTTGTTGTAGAAGCATCTATAAGCTTCTGGTGAGCATTAGCCGGCAAAGAGAGTTCATTTTAACGGCGGAAGTTCTGAACCTGGATCCAGCGGACGAGGGCGATACGGGAGGAGCGGTTGGGATCGTACTCGATCCTTTCAACGATGCCGGTGGAGTTGATGGAGCGCTTGAAATCGATTTGGCGGAAGAGGCGCTTGTGGCGGCCTCCGCGGTGGAAGGAGGTGATGCGGCCGGCGGCGTTGTGGCCGGCAGGGAACTTCTTGCCGTGCTTGAGGGAGGAGATGGATCGGGACTGGGTTGGGGCTGGGAATGCGATGAATTTGGGGGTTTTGCGGGAAAGTAGGGTTAGGGATTGCATGATTTTAGGGGAATTTGGGGGAAATTTAAGGGTTACGGTTTTGGCAGAGTAAAAGGGGAGGGAGGATTTGTGAAGAATACTGTAGGCTCGTAGTGACACATTCGACCATTGGTCATCGATCACCGTATGATATATGATATATCTTGGGGATGTGAGCCATTGAGCGTTTTTTTTTTTTTTTTTTTTTACTTGCTCATATTTTTTTTCTTTTTTTAATTAACTAAATGTGAATGTCTAGTTCATAGATACCGACCAAATTTAAGCATGATACTGTAATTAACTAATTTTGAAAACTATACGCAATTTGTGTGCAATATATGATACTAGTATGATGCACGTGCGATGCACGTGGAGGAGGAAGGAAAAGGACAAAGAAAAAAAACCTACCAACACGTGCGCTGCACGTGTTTGCACACATACAAAAAAAATAAAAAATTGTTTAATTGTTTGGAACCCCATCTCTCCCATTATAATAGTTATAGATAGTTTAGATAGTGAGGCTCGAGTTCTCAGATGTGTTTTCCTTTCTAGAAGATCGTAGTGGCACTTGCAACAAAATTAAAGCGGTAGAATGAAAGCTCTAATTACCCTTGTAGACTTTAAAACAAAACCATATTGTGAAACTTAAATGACCTTTATTGGGTAGGATGGACTATCTAAGACCTGAACCTAGATCCAAGATGCTACCTTTTTTTTTTTTTTTCCTTTCGGGTAATAGAGGGACTACTATAATGGGAGAAGGCCTTAGTGTAATTTGTCAATCTACCAACACGTTCAATGCACGTACAACCAAAATTCTTTATATAAACTCATCAAACACGTAAACTACCCGTACAAACTCCCTCTCTCTCTCTTAAAAAACAAGACATTGGATATTTTCTAGACTTCTCAGAACCAAAATTCGAAATTAAATTATAATTTTTGTCTTCTACAATATAGTTAAGACATTACTTAATGGCTATGAGTTATTCTGCTGATTAGCTAGCTGATTCATGTTGTTCATCATATCTTACAAATGTTTACAGTAGTATTGACTCTCTTAATTAGCTTATGCATAATATTCTATTTGAATGTTCTGACTACTGTTTACTCAATAAGCTGATCTATTGTATGTAATGCATGCATACAAATATCTAATATTATAATGAGAGAAGGCTTTAGTGTCATTTGTAAATCTATTAACACATATAACGCATGTACATAACTTATATGAATGAGGTCTCACATGTTTGAATTCAGACTACGTATGAGTTTTTAATTTTGAAAAAAAAAATATTTATTAAAACGTTAATCGCACGTGTAAATTACTAGTTAGTATTAAAACCAAAATATGACAAGTATCAGGATACAAAAGACTCCGGAAAGCTCTCTGGTGCTAAAGAAGCAATATGCTTTACAAAATACCAACAAAAAGAGTTAGGAAAAGTAGCAAGAAAAATTATAGAAACATAAAACACCAGCCAAAATAAAAACCCAACACATCAAGGATCAAGCACAACTAAAGGATTCTCATCATTAGTAATTTTGTTTCTTTCATAAGTAGATTGTAGGGACCACATCAAAAGCACACCTGTAATGTATTCTTGAGCACGTTGAGACAGAGCCGAAATTGATTCTAAATTAGATGAGATAGGATCAGCACCCAGACCATCAGTAGCACCATGAGCAGCAACAGTAATGGAAGAGACAAGATCAGGGTTCCCTAGTCTAGCCACAACATAAGTGTCAGAGACAGACATCACAAAATGATCATCAAGAGAAGCATTGGACCCGACAGCGGATGAAATATTGGCCGCTGAATCAATAAAGCTAGAAGAAACCTGAACTGGATCTGGAGAAATATAGTTAGAAATAAAAGCAGAGATAGCAAAATGAATAGCATTGAAATTAATAAGTTTCTGTTTAGCATGGGGAAGAATGTTAGTCCAAAAAGATACAAAATACATAATAGATTCAAGAACTTTAATAATATCGGACTTTCTTTTTAAGAAAAGTTCTTTTACCTCTCCCATTCCAAATAACCCAAATTAAAGACATCACAAGAATGTCCCACTAAAGTCTAATTTTAGCAGGGATCCTCTTCCTCCTCCAAATAACCCACCAAGATTTAATCGAAGGAGGATAGCCCTTAATATTTCATGCCTTATTAAATAAAATACAGATATTACGGACAAATTGACATTTAAGAAACAAATGAGCAGCAGTTTCCAAACCAGACGAACTGAAAATGCATCTTTGACCCATTGCAAAATTTCTTTTGTTAAGATTATCAACAGTAAGAAGTTTGTTATGTATAATAAGCCAGACAAGGATCCTCACCTTAAGAGGAGCAATGTTTTGCCAAATTAATTTATAAAAAGGGCAAATAACACCACCAGAATTTAAGAAGTTATGAAAAAAAATTCACAGTAAAAAGTCCAGAGGAACTCCATCTCCATCTAATTTCATCTCTAACCTTCTAGTCATAATTACTCAATAGGTGGAGTAAATCATTCAAGTCACGAGTTTGAGCAAGTGATAACCTTCTTCTAAAAGAGATATTCCAGGCTTTGCCATAATTATTAATAGTACAAAGAGAAGCGACAGTGGCATTGCGAGAAACAGCTGGATGATACAGATCAGGATAAGCAGAAGATAAAGAACAATCCCCTATCCAAATGTCAGTCTAGAATCTAATGTTACTACCATCACCATAATTTTTTTGAAGACTGCATTTAAAAAGGGCAAGCAACTTTCCAAATCTCTTTCCAAAAGGAAGAAGAGATAGTACGAGGAACAGAATTAAAATCCCAAAGTTTTCTTCTTCTAAAATATTTTTGATGAATAATTCTAACCCAAGAAAGGTCCTCAAAAGTCAAACTTTTCCATAACCATTTACCTAGAAGAGTCAGATTATGATTGCGTAAATTAATCACCCCTGAACCTCCTACTTTTTTTGTCCTTACAAACGTTTCCCCAATTCATTAAGCATTTCCCATGATCCTTATTAGCAGAAGAACCAACCCACAGAAACTTTATTCTAATAAAGTGAATCTTCTTAATAACCCAAACTGGTAAATGAAAATAAAAAAGCATATATAAAGGAATACTAGAAAGAACATAAATGATGAGAGTCAATCTACCTCCTCTAAAAAGACTTCTACCGGATCCAAAAGTTAAGTCTCTTCTCAATTCTCTCAATAATAGGGTTCAAATGTGATTTATGAAGATTACGAATATGAAGAGGAATACCAAGATAAGATAGAAAGAATGAGCCTCTAAGGAAATTAAAGGAAGCATAAATTTCATGTTGTCTATTATCATCCCCACCAATCCAAATAGAAGAAGATTTGGAAATTTTAATTTTCATACCAGACATGCACTCAAAACAGTAAAGAATCAATTTGAGATTTCTCAACTTAACACCACTACAGGAAGAGAAAAGTATAGTATCAGCATACTGCAGATTAAGAATCCCTCTAAAAGATGGAAAACCACCCAAA
The DNA here is from genome assembly GCA_017893485.1 of Hemerocallis citrina. Taxonomy (NCBI): domain Eukaryota; kingdom Viridiplantae; phylum Streptophyta; class Magnoliopsida; order Asparagales; family Asphodelaceae; genus Hemerocallis; species Hemerocallis citrina. The sequence continues at coordinate 324,848,551 of CM030360.1, read as the reverse complement.
CCCTCAACCAGGTTATGATCCCAGGCTAATGAAAGCATTCTGTTGAAAACATCAGCAACAAAAACAAACAGTAAAGGAGAAATAGGATCACCTTGTCTAAGTCCTCGCTTACAGACAAATTTCCTACCTTTAATATTGTTAATAATAATAGAAGAAGTCTCTGAAGTAAGACTATTAAAAATCCAAAGAATCCATCTATTACCGAAACATCTAGCTCTTAAAACTTGGTTGAGAAAATTGCAGTTGACTCTATAATAAGTTTTCTCAAAATCAAGTTTAAGAAGAATACCTTCAGATTTTCAATAACTTCTTGGGTAGCAGCAACACTATCAAGGATAAATCTATCCTTAATAAAATCAAACTGGTTAATCCCAACAAAAGAATGCACTACAGAAGTCAATCAATTGGCAAGGACTTTCATAATAATTTTTGAAAATAACATTAAAAAGACTAATGGGTCTGAAATTCTTAACAGAGTTTGCACAAGCAAATTTTGGATTAAGGATAATATGGGCATAATTAATTCTAGCAAAATCCAAATAATGATTATAAAGATCATCAAAAATTCTCATAATAATAGATTTTAAATAATCCCAAAAAGTTTTGTAGAAGAAAGTAGGAATATCATCAGGACCAGGAGCAGAATCAAGAGTGAGATCACATAAAGCTTTAAAGACTTCCTCTTCTGAGAAAGGGCAGTCCAAATTAGACAAGTCAATATTATGATTAGGAGGATAAAGATAATTCCAATCAATTGAGAGTAAGGTGTTACCAGAGCACCCCTTCAGACCTTTGTAAAACTTAAAAAATTCTTCATGAATAAGATTAATATCAGAAATCTCTTCATTTTTTGTATGAAGAGAAACAAAAGAATTAGATCTCCTTCAGTGGGAGGAATAATTGTGAAAGAATCTAGCATTACCATCACCAAAATTGAGCCATTTGATTTTTTCTCTTTGAAACCATTTAATTTTATCCATACGAAGAATATGCAAATATTCATTCTGATGATCAGACCTTCTAAGTCTATCAGAAGAAGAGAGTAGATTCTTCAAGTAAATCAATTGCAGAAATTTCATTAATTAGTCACTTTTTCCTGTCATGAAGATGTTCAAATCATTCAAATTTCCACAACTTTCAGGTAGTTTTAACACATTTGATAGTAGCAAGAAATTTAGAGAGGCTTGACCAGAGGACAAAGAAGAATTAGGGATACAACTATGAATCATGTGAAAGAAAGGGGGATCTTCAAGCCAGAACTTTTCAAATTTGAACTTAATAAATCTGGAAGAGAAGAGTTCGAAGAAAGAATAATAGGAACATGATCAGAAGTGATATTAGCAAGGGACTTAACAGAAGAAAGTGGAAAAGAAGAGTTCCATTCTAGTGAAACCAGGAATCTGTCCAGTTTAGCAAAACTTGGGAACAATCTCTTATTAGACCAAGTACATTTCCTTCCTAATCAAGGGTAATCAATAAGAGATAAGCCCTTTGTAACACCCCGAATTCCAAATATAACTGAATTCGAGATTCCACAGGATCTTTACACTTCTTTCGTACAATTTTACAAAGAATTTAAAACTTTTCACTTTACATCAGAGTTTCAAGAAATTTTTATACTTTACATTTTTACAGCGGAAGCAAAATTACAACATTAATATAATTGAAATTACAACAACATTTGAATAATCTCTAAGCATCAGTTCTCCTTTAATCTTTACCATGCATTTTATCCTGCATACAAAACTGTGGGTACGTCAGTTTATTCAACCGACGAATATTATACACGGTCATCCTCTCTATGCCGGAAACAGTGTAATTGATTTTTCATACTTAACAAACACAAACTTGTCACATATCAAACTACGGGGAATATCCTATTGATGTCGTGTTGTGATTGTGCACTTAGTCCTTAATGCAGTTATATCTATATTACATGACACTAATGCGCACTTGTTCGGATTCTATGCATCTCATACTACATAAGTCCGAGGGCAAGCCTCTTAATCGTTCTTCATCTTGTAGGATTCAATCCCTCGTTATGACTTAATATACTACTGTAACTACGGTAAGTATCCTAGATGTTCTATGAGTACGAGCTCATGTACAGAAAAACTGGAGGGGAATCCCACATCATGTCACGACGCATCGTGAAGACAACCTATGGATAATTCAGCCTCCTTCATGGCACACGATCCTCTCGCAGTCACCAAACACCCCGCAAGCGTTGCCAAGATCCCGATAATTCCGGAGTAGTGCCCACGTCATGTCACAACACATCGTGAAGACAACCTGTGAATCACACCCACATCGTAGACTCGAGGCCCTCATACTTGTGTTTTTCTCTCACTTTCATCACATCTTCACTATGTACTAGTCCTTAATTTATTGGAATCATGAACAAAATCAATTCTCTAGGGTTAGCCTTTCCATTATGCCGGTCTTAACCATTTATTCAACATGACCCAAATCTTGGTCTTTTCATTTCAATTTCCATTTCAATTTCTTTCTTTTCCATGCCGGTATGGGACTTAGCTACACTCTAGTTCTCAATTTCAATTTACAATCGCACAAATTGAGCCTTTCAAGCTCACAGGTTTTCTTTTCAAGATTAACAATAGTCTTTCTTTTTCATGTTCATAACATTTGTATATTCATAATATCCTTCATAACTCATCATGTCAATCAAAAGTTTCCAATTTCATGTACACCATTCATGCATAAACAAAGAAATTCAATTTGTCATAGTCGATGGTTCATAATCTCATTTTCCTCATTTTGTAAAAATATTAAAGAAATCTAACATTCATACTTTCATTCTTCTTTCATTAACAAAACTCTTTTCAAAACATTTCTCTTTATCAATATGTTTTCCTTTATCCAAAATAATTCGGACTAACAGTTTATAATAGTTCTTTCTTGCAGAAGCAGTCTCAAATTATACTATGCCAAGTATTATAGATAAGTTAAGAAAACTAGATATCATTTAAGCTACAGGGCAGTCGACTGTCAATCATAGCCAGTCGGCTGTTCTACTAGCATAAAATAAAACTCAAAGAAAAATACTCAGGGCAGTCGACTACTACGACTATTCGGTCGGCTGTTCTGCTAGCATAAAATAAAACTCAAAGAAAAATACTCAGGGCAGTCGACTACTACGACTATTCGGTCGACTGTTCAGCAAGATATAAAAGACTAGAAAATATGGTCGGGCCAGTCGACTGTTAACTTGGCCAGTCGGCTGTTCTACGACGTTTTAAGATTTGAAAATAAAATGGACGGGGCAGTCGACTGTTAAACATATATGGTCGACTGTTCAGCGAGAATTTCAACTCGAAGAATTAAATATTCAGGACAGTCGACTACTACGACTATTTGGTCGACTGTTCAGCAAGATATAAAAGACTAGAAAATATGGTCGGCCCAGTCGACTGTTAACTTGGCCAGTCGGCTGTTCTACGATGTTTTAAGATTTGAAAATAAAATGGACAGGGCAGTCGACTGTTAAACATATATGGTCGACTGTTCTGCGAGAATTTCAACTCGAAGAATTAAATATTCAGGACAGTCGACTATCTACGCCTATTCGGTCGACTGTACTACTGGGTTTCTCAAATAACCAATATCACAATAGTTCATTTAGTGCATAAAACAATAATTTCATCTACTAGCAATTCATACTCAATTTCTACATTATCAACAATCCCAATTCAATATTTCCATAACTACAAGCAATTTGCACACAATATTATGATTCATGACAAGTTAACATACAATCTATCAAGCATTAATTTAATCAACTAGCAAGTCCTTTTTCAAATTAAGTGTCCTCTTATTAGTTTCTTTCATGCATCATTATTTCAACACTCCTAGCATGGCATCTAAATTAGAAGTATAGAAAAACAACCCACCTAATTTGGAGAGAAAAATCACACAACGCCTCCTAAACGAAAGAGCCCTTCTTCTTCTAGATTGAGCTTGCCCAAACGAGTGCTCCTCCTTGATCCTAGTGCAACCCGAGAGCTCCAAGGTGATGTGGCCGGTCTCCTTGCTCCTAGTGCACACCACTCTCAATCTCTCAATCTTTTATTCTCACTTTCTACTAACAATCTACTACTAACAATTGTATTCTTTCACTATAGGTTTGGAGAATGAAGAGTGCAGGAATAACTAGGCTAGGGGGGGGGGGGTATTTATTCAAAATTTTGGGACAAATAGAAGGCTAGGATTGATCTAGGAGTTAAGAAACAAAGGCTAGGATTTAAGGGGAAGTTGTAGTAACCAACCATGACTACAAAAACCACCTCCCACAACTCCACTCTCTCTCTTTCCCTCCTAATCCATATCCGGTGGGTGCACAAACACGTGCACGTGTAATGCACGTGTTTCCATAGTTCCCTATTTTTTAAAAGTTGTACATTTTATTTTATAAAAAAAGTCTATAAAAATTGTCTACACTACAAGTTGTAATAAAAAGAGAAAATAAATTCATGGGCCTTCATTTAATGGGCCAAATTAGTCTACATATAAAATAAATTAAATTGGGCTCAAAATAAAAGAATATTTATGTTTGTTTAAAAATAGGCTTTGATAAAAATAATAGAAAAGACATATATGTTTATGTATACTCATTTGTCTATGAAATGAAAATAATTATAAAAAAATTTATACCGCAAGATTGCACGTGCACAATACGTACAAATTAATAATACAAAATAATAATTCTCATAAATGAAAATTCAGGGTATTACACCCTTAATCACAGAATTAAAAATATCAGAATCTTTTTTATTAGAGGCAAAACCCTTCTTTCATAGTTGAATCTAACAACATTGAAATCACCACAAAAAATGACACAACCATTCATAAAAAGTACTCCGATTTTTAAACTCGATCATTCCAGAATTCATCTTTAAGATCAATAACACAAGGACCATAAACAGAGATAAAAAAGAATTTATTAAAGGTAGTGCATTCCAGTAACACCCCTAGAAAAAATTTATTCTTAGTAACATTTAAACATTTATACATACTATCCCTAAAGCCAATTAACATGCCACCAGAAGCATCGATAGAATCCAGAGCTATCCATTCAGTAATGATGGAACCACCTAAAGCTCTATAGAGAGCAGGAGTAGGAGAGGGAACTTTAGACTCTTGTAAAGCAATAATATCACATTGAGAGGAATTAATAATATCAAAAATAGTCATTCTTTTATCATTGTCTCCTAATCCCCTAATGTTCGAAGACAAAATAATCATTAAAAAATATTATTAGACTCTCTAGATTTCTTTAAGTTCAAGATAAAATCAAAGTCTCTCAATTGGGAGCCACCAGTATTTTTTTTTGCTTTGTGCATAATGATTATGATCAATTTTCAATGTTGCAGGAAGCTTTGGTATATCGCACTGCCGCAAAGACCTAAATTGTATGTCTTGATAGAAATAAATTTTACTTTCGTGAAACTAGTAATAGTATTTCTCGTAATTTAACTTAGATTATACATCTTACTTCTCTTTGGGCTATAACAGCGGCGATGAGATCGAGAAGGAGAATTGCCAGGGTCTTCCAGGTCGAGGAGTACAATGAAGAGGAGATAGAGACAGGGCAGACTCTGGATTGATCAGTTTGATTTAGAGTCCCACCCTCCAAGACTTTGTTGGAAGAATCTTTTTTGCTATTTTCTGTACTCTAGATGTCGTTTTATGATTAGAGTTGTCCCACTCTCTCATGTATGTTGGAGAAGTTTAGTTTTATTTTCCGTATTATAATTTTTTCTTTTGTACATTTACTCAGTACTCTGAGTTTGTTTTGTTAACATGTTATTAATAAAACATGATGGCTATTTTAGAAAATGGGTATTTTATACACCATTTACAAACCAATTCTGCTCAATTTTTTGAGTAAGATTCTCTATGAATTAGTGAGAGATCTTGATGGATTTGTGTTCTCCTTCGTGAGTAGATCAAAACCGTATATTTATTTGCTCAAAATGGTTATCGGGAGAATGAGATATTGTCTCCAAAGTGAGGCAGTTGATTTATGAAAAATGAGTTAATGGATTTTAGTCCCACATCGGAAAAATCAAAGAAATTAGAAGAGGATATATAATAACCTCTTTCTTGGCAATATAAGATAGCAAACCAAGAGGCTTTCTCTTGCGTCCGCCGGAATCAACCCCGGTTTATAAGGAGCACTGATACCCTTTTTTTTTTTTTTTTTTTTTTTTTTTTTTTTTTTTTTTTTTTTTTTTTGGGTAAGACAACTAATTATTTCTTCCATTGTTTTGTTTTAATTATTTCTACCAGCATAATACTTACTACTGACTACAGATTGAAAAGAGTTCATGCATGCTACCAGTATACAACTTGCTAGGCATGGAAGAAATCATGCTGCATTCGGGGTTCCAATTGACTGTAGAAATCATGTATCACAACTGAAGATAATCTGCTTGCCCAGGAACGAACTAGCAATGCATAAACCGGTTCTCTCCAGAACCGGTTTATGCAAATCAAATAAAATTCGCAACTTTATTCACTTTTAAAGTTTTCTCATAATCTTTATGTTCTTTTTCTCTCTTTTTATTTGTTTTTTGTTTTTACTCAAAAGATGGTGATACTGATACCTTTTTTTTTGTTTTGTTTTTGGTAAGACAACTAATTATTTCTTCCATTGTTTTGTTTTAATTATTTCTACCAGCATAATACTTACTACTGACTACAGATGGAAAAGAGTTCATGCATGCTACTAGTATACAACTTGCTAGGCATGGAAGAAATCATGCTGCATTCGGGGTTCCAATTGACTGTAGAAATCATGTATCACAACTGAAGATAATCTGCTTGCCCAGGAACGAACTAGCAATGTAAAAAAATTTGCGTGGCGTAACATATATGAGCTATCAACGGGTTTGTTTGCTTATAAAGGCAAAGAATCAGCATCTCTGTACCATTGAAATGCTCTCTCACTGATGCCCAGTACTCAACATGCAGAGGAAATTAATTAGAAGTACAGTCAAAGAAACTCAGATTACAGATAGCATCAGGAACAGCTAAAATTTAAATTGAGTTATAAGTGTGATTATTGACAAAGCTAACTATAATGTGCCAAAAAAAACAAGAACAAAAAAACCATTTGAAATGGACAACTAATACAAAACAAAGTGCACATGCTCATTATGACATCTTAACCCTTGACAACCAATACTAGTAACTGTACAAAGCATCTAAGTTTCAGCATGTACAATTTCTCATGACGGCCAAATAAAAGTCCACAAATCCCCGGTGTTCACATACAGAAAGAACACAAACATATCACATTTAAACTATGCAATTGCCAGTGTCAAAGAATTGCTTAAAACAACATGAACATTAGTATAAAGCCTTATCCTAAATCTTTGTAGAAAAAAATACAAGGCATTTCCAAGAAAAAGATCAGAACCATTCAATCCTAGACATGGTCTCCTATAGAGGGTTGCTTCGCACAGGACTGGCGTCAGATTCAATCTATCTCCACCTTGCCCTATTAGAACGATTTCACTTGCTATCTGTTAAATCCTCGCCAGCCAGGCCACCGGCCTTTTCTGTGATTTCATTCCTTCACTGCTTACTTTATCATTGAACCTCGTGGGGAATGAAAATGTAGTATACAGCAACAATCTGGTTCAAGATTGATGCTCCATGTAGCAAGTTCAAATAGGATAGTTATCTGGGCTTCCACCAGAAACCATCCTGCAGGAATAATACAAAGAACTAAAAGGAAAACTGAGTTTCCAACAAGATAAAAATATTCAACAAGTAGAATGATGGAACAAATGTTACTAATTGACAACAAATGCAGGACGACAAAAAAATGTCCAGAAAGGCTGACAAAAAGGAATTTATTCAAACCAAAAAAATGCTGTGAGATTCCACCCTATGCACCAAATATTACACTGAGTAGGCCTCAATAGTCAAGCAACGGCCAGCATACTGTTCTCTCCATTGCATTTTGATCATAGATTTTTTTGATAATCGCATTTGGATCATAGACAGTGTCAGATATTTTTGTTGGAGGCCAGTACCGAAGCACTGATCTCCCAAAAAAAATTTCAACAGGAAGTGAAAGAAAGATAACATCATATTATATACCCAAATAAACAAAATATCAATCTTGGATGTCTCTCTTTCACCATCTCTAACATAAGAAAGATTTCTTTTGAGATTCAGAACTCACCAATTATGAGAGTCAAAACTGTCATTTCGATTATCTCCCAGGACAAAAACATAGCCCTTAGGTATTAGCTGCAGAAGATATGTCAAACAGTAGTCACCACAAATCAGCTTGAAAATGACAGTTGAAGATTTGGGTAATACTTGCTTTCTCTAATTTCTGGGAATTTCATTTCTAGAGCTAGGCTCAACTAGTGAATGGGATTAATGTTATTAATGCTATGCAACAGACATGTTTAAAAATAAAATACAATACTAGTGCCTTGACATCTCAAACATTTGAACCGGATTAGGATTATCTTTTTAGGCGGTCATACCAAACCGGATTAGGATTATCTTACTGTATACCACATTTTTTTCAAGTTTCCAGAGAAGTGATATGTTTATTTAACCAGTACTTGATCTACCAAATTTTAATGGGCAAACAGATAGGAGGGAGAACTACCATTGGCGCCATTTCATATGAAAGAGGTTCCAATATAAATTCTTCATCTTCAGCAATACCATTCACATACAGTTTCCCATTGCGAACCTATAATGGGTTAGTACATTTAGAATCAGCCACTTAAAACATGAATGCCTAGAATAAAACCTACAAGAAAGACGAGAGAAACAATGAAAAGGAGAGAATATACTCATTAGCTTACTTCAACGTAGTCCCCAGCCTTGGCCACAACTCTCTTGATGAAGACATCACCTGAACTGTATCCATTTGCTTGTGAAAAACACATTCTAACGAGAATTAGAAAGAAAGGAAAAAATGCAAATAGCTAACTTAATGGCTCAATGTTCAATAATATGAGGTGCATCACAAAAACTTGCATATTAAGTGTACACTACCGGAAGGATTGGAGGAGCTTTGAAAATGACCATCTCCATAACTTCAGGCTCTCTAAATAAATAAGAAACCTGCAATATTACAATAGTGACATAATCCAAGATATTGTAAGAACCATGATTAAAGAGAAAATAACGCATAGTGAGTCAAAAGACTCAAAACACAAACTTCATTATGAAAAACTACCAACATCGGACATCCTACTCAAAACGCATACTTAGTTACGAAAAAATACTATAATCCTTCATAATTCTGTTTTCTCTGTAAAATCTTGGTATTCTATCATTTACTTTGCATTCATCTCTTTCACTCCAGTAAAATATATGAAGAAAATGAAACATTATAATAAATACTAATTCGCCTTTTGATAAGGAGGAAGAATATAACAATTGAACATAGGAGTGTATGGTGAGTAACACAAGCGAGGATAAAGTGCACCATCTTAGGTAACCGCCAATACAGCACGCATTGCTGTATGATACTGTATGATTCTGATATACTGATGTTCTGTATCCATACCAAAATAGATAAGTTGATTCAAGTGTCTGAACCTTCGTAATTTTTTTTAAAAACTAAGACAAACACCACAAATACATTAACTGGACATATTTCTGTTTAGCAGATTAAGAGACCGACATAGCAACACTTATTGTTTTCTGATTTAAATACAAAAATGGATAAGTTGACCAGAGTTTTTGAACCTTGGTTGAAATATTACAATGAACATCACAAATATGCATATTAAATTTCCCCCCTAATAAGTAATTACTTTTTCTCCAAAATCATTGCTTAGCGTGGGATCTGGCCTAAGATTATGTGAAATAAAAAACTACGCTGCTAACCCCTATCAAGGTGAGGCCCTCTTCCCCTTACCGCTCCAAGAGCTACTTCAGAATAGTATGTATAAAAAATAAAAAATAAAACTAGGCCTTGAAATCAGGTTGCCTTTTAATGGAGTACAATCTACAGAGATGGAACATTATCCAGGATTTGGAAGATACAGATGGACTTTGTATCAAAAAATAATTCCATCCAAGACTAGAGTTGAGATATAACTAGACGAAATTTTTATCTATCATGTCTTTATTCTCGTTATCAGAATGATACAACCTAAACAAAGTGCATTTCAAGGCAAAGTTCTAAATGCCAAAGGTCGGAGTCACCTCAGCATTTTTTTTCATGTCAGATTGGGACATGTAGTACATATCAGGTTGTCCTGTTGGACGAAGTTGTACTCTTTTAACTAACCTCTCTACTTATAAAATGTCAAAAAATATGACCTACCTAATTCAAGTAACACTACTTATATTCCCAAAAGTAAATATTCATAAATTCGTTTGCAAACCATAAGAAATGAAGTTCAGCTAGTATCTAAAATAATGCAATCACAAGTAGAAAATTAATTAACAAAGATGTTTAGCATAACACGTAGATAATATAAATTCTTTGCCAAATTAATATAATATCTGAAGCTATCACAGAAAAAACATTTGAATCCAAAGAGTGACATAGACATCGAGAGACATAGCAATATATAAATTATAAAAGTTTTTTTTTGATAAAAAAAGGTTGGCCTTGGCCCACACTTATGACTTGAATATTTTACTTTCATAGTTCTATCTATAGTGTGATTTAGTTATACCTGTGCATGTTTGTACCATAGATCATAGATATATTGTACTCATATAAACCATAGATACATTATACTTATATACTTTCATAGTTCTATCTATAATGTGATTTAGTTATACTTGTGCATATTTGAATTGTGATTTTATTGATATTGCATGCCTGTATTACATAATTTATATTGCATCTTCTCTTTTTGTGTGTTCTCATGGCAAATACCACATATTTGAGTTGTAATGGATATTACTTGAGTAGATATATGATATTTTGATATTACTACCTGCATATCATTTCGTGATTGCCTAACTTATGCAACATATGCTATTAATCTAAAAAATCTCATTTCAATTTGGTTTTCCCAATTACCACTGTGCATAAAATAACAAATTAATTTATGGGAATCACTCTTGTTAGTGAAAAATGAAAACAGTTTAAGTTGGATAACACACAATGAACTCAACACTGTCAGGTTAGTTATTCCTAGATTTGGTTTCTTAGTTAACACAACATATAATCTCTATAATGCTACGATCACATAATAAATTTAAAGGCATGCTCAGAATGCTAAACCCACAAGAAAAAATGAGGTGATCAAATTCTCCAAATTGAATACATTTCATTACCTTCTCTGCCAAAATACGGTCCCCAACATCAAAAGTAGGGTACATGGACATTGAAGGGATTGACCTCGGTTCGGCCATGCATGACTTATGCAACAAATTAACTGTCACCGCTGCAAACATTGCCTTGGTATCATCCGAACATGAATTCAAATACCGAGAAAACCACCCTCTCCAAACTGCACTCCTACCCGTCTTCTCCAATCCTTTACCACACTCTTTCACAGCCACCATCATCCTCCCACTCACCTCCACAGCAATAAGTGGAAAATAAAAAAGATAAATATAGCTGACCTAAATAAGCAAAAGTGTTTTACAATCACCTTGATGCAACAGGAAACACTGTCAGATGTGAGAGTGAGTTGAAATTATCTCCTGCACAAAGAATAGGTGAAACATTCGTTAATAATTCTAAATGATTAATTTTGTCCTTATGCACAGGAAATCACAATATAAACAACCAAAGTACCAAACAAACAAAATGGAGACAGGGAACCTAACCCAGATGAAAGAATCTAGATAAACCAACCTGAGGGGTTGGAGACAAACCACTGATAAGCATGGAAGTGGTCGTTAGAGAAGAGAGATAGTGTGCCTCTCCATCAAGTTCTCACTATTTCAAAGTCGCCATTATGAACGCCGCCATGGCCATGATTATGTTCTTCACAAAAATACCACAACCAATCCAAAGGTTTCACTCTGGACTTTGAGTTATCCATACATCATCTCACCACTCCCACCAAAGAATCATCTATCACAAGCTTAGCACAGTTATCTTTTAAGTAACCATTGTGAAAGAGCAAATGACTTCTTTTTGAATTGAAGAGTACACCAGTCTAAATTGGTTAAGATTGGCGGACATAAGTGGTCTCAATAAAAGGAACTAACTGTACATCAATTTGAACTAATAATTTAGATAAGAATATGCATTAGCTCAAATCGGACAACGTACTCAACAATGAAATGTACTTGTAAATTTGTGTGCATTTTAATGCATATGGTAAAGACAACCAACTACTTGTGGCATCAAAGAGAATAAAATGTGACAATGTTAATCTAATTGTACATATAAAGTGGATCCTCCAAACTGAAAGACGCACATTGGAGATTAGCTATAAGATTTGTGAAAGCTAATACTTATACATGCATGAATCTCATAGACGTGATCGCTATAAAGATGAAATTATGCAATCTTAAGATTCAGTAAAGCTTTAGTTATGGTGTTTCCAAATGGATTTATAAGATTCAATGCATTTGCACAAAGTTTGAAGCAATCCAGTGGCCAAAGAAAATGTAAACCACTTCTGTAGAGTTAACAGAAAGTGTCCTCTACTAACGAATAAGTGATACCTCGGTAAAGCTTCCTCTAAGAGCATCACCCAATCAGTGCCAAATAACAAAATATGTTAATGTTAAAAAAGAAACTGATATTTTGTATGCATGGAGCTAATCCACCATAAGTTATGTATGCATAATTCAAGAAAATAAAATTTTAACCGACTGCAAAAGGACTAACGAAAAGAAAATTTGAAAAGGTAATTTAACTACAACCCAGATCATCACAAAAAATGGAACAAATACATTCTACACTTCTACAGATTTGATTGAAGGAATTAAAGTTAAAAACAAATGCTAATTGCATACAACTAAATTTCTTCGCTTCTTTATTTGTAATGAAAGACCTTCCAATAAAAGCAAACTCACTAAATGTCTGGCATTCTACCTTCAGGTTTGCCAGAGAGCAAAAGTTTCCCCCTGTGTATGAGTACTGAGCATTTAACAAATTCATGGAAAATAGATGATCAATGCAGCCAAACTCCGACCTTCACTCTCCACAGAAATAACATCAACAAAATTCCACTTCCACACACATTTCAAAATGGCATGAACTACTTCCTGTCTCTCTTAGACTTTGTAGCCGTCTTAAACCCCGATTTGGTGGGCTTCCCCCACGGAGACACCGAAGGCCTACCTCCTGATGTCCTCCCCTCTCCTCCTCCATGAGGATGATCAATCGGATTCATTGCAACACCACGCACAACAGGATGCCACCCTCGCCACCTATTTTGTCCTGCCTTCCTCAACATCCGTGCCCCGTGACTCAGATTCGAAACAACCCCAATAGTAGCTTTACACCTCGAATCAATAAGCATCTCTCCCTGAAGGCAACCGCACAAGACACTGCTGATTCACCGGCTCCTTAACCACTTTTGCGTAAGTCCCCGCAGCTCGTGTCAGCTTCGCACCTTGCCCTGGAGGAATCTCAATATCATGCACAAATGTCCCCAATCTTATATCTGCCAATGGCATACAATTCCCAACTTGAAAATTCAAATCTAGTGTCTCCTGTTTTTTCGAACCACCACCTTTAGACCCATCATAGTTCACGATTTTACTCCCCACTTCCATCTGATGAATAGCCAAAATATAAGACACAGGCGCATGCTCAACCTTCTTCTCCTTCTTATCCTCTTCAACTGCATTAGGCTTAGCGAGCAAGATCCCCAAACCACTAGCTTCTATCGGGCGATCCTTACTCCTCCGAAAAGCATAAGAAATCACTTGACTCGGAATCTGTTTCCCATCCTTAAAATCCGGTTTCGCCACCCTAACTTCAGCATCACCATCTCTCTGCCCCAAATTCTTCCAATTCAGCCCGACCTTCCGCTTAAACCGGTGGCCCCAAATCGGACTCTGCTGGTCCCACTTCTTGATTTCCTTCAGCAAGAACTCGTGTTTTTGCACCCCAGCACCAAGATCCTCTCTTTCCACCGCGAAAAAGGCAGGCTTTGCGCCCGCCACCGCAATCATCGGAAATGAGTCCAAAGAAAGCAATTCCAACAAGTAAATTATTTCTAGGAAGCGAAGAGAAGGAGAACGTAGACAATACCTTAACAGTTGCTGCGGAAGCATCTATAAGCTTCTTGTGAGCATTAGCCGGTAAAAGGGGTTCATTTTGACGACGGAAGTTCTGGGCCTAGATCCAGCGGACGAGGGCGATACGGGAGGAGCGGTTGGGATCGTACTCGATCCTTTCGATGACGCCGATGAAGTTGATGGAGCGCTTGAAATCGATTTAGCGGAAGAGGCGCTTGTGGCGGCCTCCGCGGTGGAAGGAGGTGATGCAGCCGGCGGCGTTGTGGCCGGCGGTGAACTTCTTGCCGTGCTTGAGGGAGATGGATCGGGACTGGGTTGGGGACGGGAATGCGATGAATTTTGGGGTTTTACAGGAAATTATGGTTAGGGTTTGCATGATTTTAAGGGAATTTGTGGGAAATTTTAGGGTTAGGGTTTTGGGAGTGAAAGGGGGAGGGAGGGAGAGAGGGAGAGGAAAGGACGTCGATGTTGGTTTGGATATGAGTAAGGATTGGATCCGTTAGGAATTGGCACGTGCAATGTACGGGTTTTTGTTTTTGTAGTGGACGTATGGATTGAGACAGCCAGCAGTAATCTTTTTGCTTTGTGCATAATGATTTATAATCAATTTCTAATGCTGCAGGAAACTTTGGTATATCGCATCGCTGCAAATATCTGTACTTCATATCTTGATAAAAATAACTCTTAATTTCGTATAATTAGTAATAGTATTTCTCGTAATTTACCTCAGATTATACATCTTATTCTTTTTGGGGCTACAAAAGCGACGACGAGACCGATAAAGAGAATTGTCAAGGTCTTCCAGGTCGAGGAGTACAATGAGGAGGAGATAGAGATTGGATAGACTGTGGACTGACCAGTTTGATTAGATTTAAAGTCGATGACTTTGTTAGAAGGATCTCATATACTATTTTTCGTACTACAGATGTTGTTTATGATTAGAATTGTCTCACCCTTCCATATATGTTAAAGGAATTTAGTTTTATTTTCAATATTAATTTTTTTTTTGTATATATATCCAGTATTCTAATTTTGTTTTGTTAACATGTTATTAATGAAATATAATGGTTATACTTTATAATATGGGTCAGATGACGTGGCCCCTACTTTATAATATGGGTCAGATGACGTGGCCCCTACTTTAGAATATGGGTCAGATGACGTCGGGCATACCGTCAGCACCGAAACTTCTGCAAAAATACAAATTGAGGAGAACTCACACCTGGTGCAGTCACCCCCACAAACAAACCGCAACAGGTTGGCGCCGTCTGTGGGAAACCTCGATACGGACATCAGTCCGAACCCATCCATCAACGGCATCCCATCAATCCGAGCTCACATGGCACCCAAGCCCAGGAGAACTATCACCTCTGCACGTCGCCAGGATGTTCCCCCTCAGGACGTCCCTGCTGACACTCATGGATCCAACAATCCGATGGTCAGCCTCGAAGACCTGTCAGGCGCCTCTCGCTCGGTCGTACCCTACCTACGCCGGTCATCCAGAACCAACAGGCAAGTCGGATTAGGGGAGGGGCCGCTTCCAACTCGGTCCCGAACCGTCCCAAACCTCCGCCCCGATAGCGGGAGCCGGCGCTCCGCCGCATCAACCGGAGGCCGCCGCCCCAACACAACCCGGCTGAACGGGCTCCAGTCACCCACCGGGAGTTCCAAGACTTCCGGAAATAGTTCATGGAGGCTATCCTAGGGACCCCTGTCAACGAGACGCTCTGCCGCTCTCACTCGCGATCGGATGTCGGGGCCAGCGCATCCCGCAGCCTGACAGTCCCGCCAGAGTATGACGAGGACATCCTAAAATGCCTCCAAGAAATGGAGAACCGCCTCGACCACTTCGGCGACGGCGGTGCGAGGCCGGCTCAGGGTCACATGCTGACCCGACCTCTTTCCTCCGCTGCAATCTTACAAGCGGAAATACCCCAGAATCTCCGACCTCCCCAATTCGAAACCTATGACGGCAAGGGTGATCATGCTGATCACATGGAGGGTTTCAAGACCCGCATGATGATTCACAGCGCTTCGGATCCCCTCATGTGTCGTGCCTTCCCTACCACCCTCTGGGGTCCAGCTCGGGAATGGTTCTCCAAGCTCGTCCCCGGCTCGATCTACTCGTTCGATCAGCTAGAGGCCAATTTCCTGGCCCACTTTGTGACCTGCAGAAAAGTCGAGAAGACGAGCGCATCCCTACTGGACCTCCGACAGAAGGAAGGGGAGTCACTCCGGCAGTTCGTCCGGAGGTTCACTGCGGAGGCGAGGTTGGTCTCCTCCCTCGACGCTGGGGTCGCATCAGCAGCATTCCGGCACAACATCCGGTACGGTCAGCTGAAGGCATCCCTAGCAAAGAAGCCTCCCCTCGATTTCCCTGACCTTCAGTCGGGTCGAAAAGTACATCCGGACCGAGGAGGCTTTAAATCCAGAAAGCGCCAAAGAAGTCCCGGGAAAGGGGAAACGCAAGGCCGACGAGGCAGAGCCGACTAAGACTGGACCATCACGAAGAGGGTCCCTCCGGTCCCACGCTTCGAGAGGTACACATCGCTGAAACAGAACGTGTCAACTATCCTCTTAGCAATCGAGGACACGGACCGCGTCCAGTTGCCCCCTCGGCCGACCAACAACAAGAAGAGGGATCAGCGGTTCTATTACCGCTTCCACCGGGACAACCGGCACGACACCGACTACTGCCGCGCCCTGAAGGACAATCGAGGCTCTCATCCAATGAGGGTACCTCCGAAAATTCAAACGAGAAGACACCCAGGATCAAAGGGACAAGGAACCGGAGGCATATAGGCAGTGCCAACCCTAACTACGATTTTTTGAGAGAGGAAAGACTGATTATCTGTTGAAAGGGTAGAGGGCCTAGTATTTATAGGCAGTGCCAACCGGGTCTGGACCCGTTTGGGGCCGGGTCTGGACCCTGTTGCCCGTGGGCCTGACGTGGCAGAAGCCCAGGTGGTTTAAGGCTGATGTGGTAGAAGCCTAGGCAGTTTAGGGCTGATGTGGCAGATCTGATGTTCGGGGAGAACGATTTTTTAGAGGATCCTGTGGTCCAGGAGGGGCCACGTCACTTGACCCATATCATAAAGTATAACCATCATATTTTATTAATAACATGTTAACAAAACAAAATTAGAATACTGGATAAATATACAAAAAAGAAATTAATATTGAAAATAAAACTAAATTCCTTTAACATATATGGAAGGGTGAGACAATTCTAATCATAAACAACATCTATAGTACATAAAATAGTTTAAAAGATTCTTCTAACAATGTCCTCGACTTTAAATCAAATCAAACTGGTCAGTCCACAGTCTAACCAATCTCTATCTCCTCCTCATTGTACTCCTCGACCTGGAAGACCTTGACAATTCTCTCTATCGATCTCGTTGCCGCTGTTGTAGCCCCAAAAAGAATAAGATGTATAATCTGAGGTAAATTAAGAGAAATACTATTACTAATTATACAAAATTAAGAGTTATTTTTATCAAGATATGAAATACAGATATTTGCAGCGGTGCGATATACCAAAGTTTCCTGCAGCATTGGAAATTGATCATAAATCATTATGCACAAAGGAAAAAGATTACTGCTGGCTCTCTCAATCCATACGTCCACTACAAAAACAGAAACCCGTACATTGCACGTGCCAATTCCTAACGGATCCAATCCTTACTCATATCCAAACCCACATCGACGTCCTTTCCTCTCCCTCCTTCCCTCCCTCCCCCTTTCACTCTCCCAAAACCCTAACCCTAAAATTTTTCCCAAATTCCCCTAAAATCATGCAAACCCTAACCTTAATTTTTCGTAAAACCCCAAAATTCATCGCATTCCCGTCCCCAACCCAGTCCCGATCCATCTCCTCCCTCAAGCACGGCAAGAAGTTCACTGCTGGCCACAACGCCGTCGGCCGCATCACCTCCTTCCACCGCGGAGGCCGCCACAAGCGCCTCTTCCGCCAAATCGATTTCAAGCGCTCCATCAACTCCATCGGCGTCGTCGAAAGGATCGAGTACGATCCCAACCGATCCTCCTGTATCGCCCTCGTCCGCTGGATCCAGGCCTAGAACTTCCGCCGTCAAAATGAACCCCCTTTGCCGGCTAATGCTTACCAGAAGCTTATAGATGCTTCCGCAGCAACTGCTAAGGTATCGTCTACGTTCTCCTTCTCTTCGCTTCCTGGAAATAATTTAGATGGTCGGGTTTCCCTGTTGGAATCGCTTTCTTTGGACTCGTTTCCGAGGATTGCGGTGGCGAGCGCATAGCCAACCTTTTTCGCGATGGATATGGAGGATCTTGGTGTTGGGGTGTAAAAACACGAGTTCTTGCTGAAGGAAATCAGCCGGAGCCCGAAAGAAGCCAACCACTCCCCGCTTCGCAGGAGGAGCCGTCGACGTAAACTTCCCACGTCTGGTCGGCCTCCATACTTTCGGGTTGCTCGGAGATGGTGCATTCCGTGATGAACTCAGCGAGGGTCTGCCCCTTGATATCCGTTCTTGGCTGATAGCCGATGTCGTATTGACTGAGCTTGATCGACCATTTGAACAATCATCCGGAGCTCTTGGGCTTGTAGAGTACGGCCTTCAGAGGCTTGTCCGTGAGAACCTGAATTGAATGAGCCTGGAAATAGGGACAGAGCTTCCGCGCGGCCATGACTACGGCATAGCTACCTTATCCATTTTTGAGTATCTGGTCTCGGCGGCGAGCAGAACCTTGCTCACGTAGTATAGCGGCTTTTGGACTCCGTCTTCTTCTCGAACGAGAACAACACTGAGCACATTTTCCGAGGCCGAAAGATAAAGCCAGAGTGGCTCGCCTGGTTCGAGCTTGCTGAGGAGAGGAGGGTTGGCGAGGTACTCTTTCAATTGGGCTAACGCCTCTAGCTGCTGAGTACCCCACTCGAAGCCTCCGGTTCCTCGCAAAGCCTTGAAGAATGGGAGGATTTTATCTCCGGACTTCGAGAGGAAACAGCCGATGGCTGCCAGTCTTCCCGTGAGCCTCTAGACTTCTTTGATGTTTCTAGGAGGGGCCATATCTATTATGTCCTGGATCTTCTCGGGGTTCGCCTCGATACCGCGCTGGCTTACGACGAACTCGAGGAATTTCCCTGAGGAGATGCCGAACGCACACTTCGCCGGATTGAGTCTCATATTGTGGGTCCGAAGGACCCCAAAGACTTCTTCCAGGTCGGCAACGTGGTCCTATCCCTGCTGGCTCTTGACGAGCATGTCGTCGACGTACACCTCCATGTTGCGGCCGATCTGATCCTTGAAGACTCGGTTGATGAGCCTCTGATAAGTAGCACTGGCATTCTTTAGCCCGAAGGGCATAACCCAGTAGCAATAAAGACCTTGGTCCATGACGAAGGACATCTTGGCTATATCAGGGGGGACATTTGGATCTGGTTGTAGCCTGAGAAGGCATCCATGAAAGAAAGGAGCTCGTAACCCGACGTTGCGTAGATCAGAGCATCGATGCTGGGGAGAGGGAACAGATCTTTGGGACACGCCTTGTTGAGGTCAGTAAAGTCTATGTAGATCCTCCAGCTCCCGCTCACCTTTCTGACCATCCTGATGTTAGCCAGCCACTCAGGGTAGCTGACCTCCTATATGAAATGAGCGGACAAGAGTTTGTCCACCTCCGCTTTCACTGCCTGCTGCCTCTCCGGGGCGAACTTACATCGCTTCTGGACGATCGGCTTTGAGCCGGGGATCACGCTGAGTTTGTGCATGATCAAGTCTTCGGAGATCCCGGGCATATCAGAGGGCTTCCAGGCGAATAGATCGACATTGCGGCGAATGCAGTCGATCAGGTCGGACATGAGGTTGGGAGCGAGGGAGCAGCTCACGCGGAACCACCTTGATATGTCCCCTATCTCGAACGAGACTTCCTCTAATTCGTCCGCCGGCTCCGGCTCGGGTTGGCTTCTTTCGGGCTGCAGCTCGATGGCGTCCAGGGAAAACACACCGCCCCCGACCGCCGTCATATAGCACGATCTGCTGCTTCTTGGTTCCCTTGGACGACCCTGACATCTGACTTGGTGGGGAATTTCAGCTTCTGGTGGTAGGCCGAGGGAACAGCCTGGAGGGAGTAGAGCCCTGGTCGGTCGAGGATGGCGTTGTAGGCTGCCTTGACGTTTACAACCATGAAGTCCATCGCAGTGCCAACTTAGGGTTTCTTGCAACTTTTTAGGGTTCAGCAGAGGATCGAAAGGTTCTACAACAAAAAGGTGCGTCCCACCGACATCAAGCTCGGGGACCTCGTCCTCCGGAAGCTGGCGGTATCTAACCCCGGCCAAAAGAGGAAACTGGCCCCAAACTGGGAAGGCCCTTACAAGGTTTCTGAGGTTGTACGCCCAGGCACATACAGCCTCGCCGACCCGGAGGGCAAGGGTGTCAAGAGGCCCTGGAACGCAGAGCACCTCATCAATTCCTAGAAGGGGAGGATTAGCCTCTGCAGCCAATGTAAATTATGAAAAATGTATTCAGCACATCGTGCCTTGTTTTGTAAGGTCCAAGTGTGTTGTAATTATGCCTGCTTTCTTAAAACAAGCTTTGGCTTCGTATTAACTTTCTCAAGAAACATGTCCCGGGCTCGACATTCGGAAGAAACCGCGGCCACAAAAAGCTTCTCTTACAAGCTTAGGGCTCGGCGTTCGGAAGAAACCGCGAGCCACAAAAAGCTTCTCTTACAAGCTTAGGTATCGGCGTTCGGAAGAAACCGCGAGTCACAAAAAGCTTCCTTTACAAGGCTGGGGCTCGGCACTCGGACGACACCTCGAGCCACAAAAAGTCAACACTAAGGTATGAGGGCTCGGCATCGGCCTCGAGCATGGTTTGGGCTTGTTCAAGCCCGTCAACCTATGTGCTCGGCGATGACCGTCAGCTACACCCGTGCTATCTTTCCAAGAACAGGTGTGGGGGCTCGTCGTCGACCTCGAGCAAGGCCTTGGTTTTTTTCAAAGCATTGCGACCTTTACGCTCGGCCACGACCTTCAGCTACGCCCATCACTAGCTTCTCTAAGGTATGGGGGCTCGACATCGGCCATGAGCATGGTTTGGGCTTGTTCAAGCCCATCAACCTATGCACTCGGCGATGACCGCCAACTACACCTGTGCTATCTTTCAGAGAACAGGTATGGGGGCTCATCGTCGACCTCGAGCAAGGCCTTGGCTTTTTTTCAAAAACCATGCGACCTTTACGCTCGGCGACGACCTTCAGCTACGCCCATCACTGGCTTCTCTAAGCTATGGGGGCTCACCATCGGCCTCGAGCAAGGTTTGGACCTGTTCAAACCCATCAACCTATGCGCTCGGCGATGACCGCCAGCTACACCCGTGCTATCTTTTCGAGAACAGGTATGGGGGCTCGTCGTCGACCTCGAGCAAGGCCTTGAATTTTTTCAAAAGTCATGCGACCTTTACGCTCGGCGACGACCTTCAGCTACGCCCATCACTGGCTTCTCAACAGGTTGTCTGCTTATAAAGGCAAAGAATCAGCATCTCTATACCATTGAAATGCTCTCTCACTGATGCCCAGTACTCATTATGCAGAGGAAATTAATTAGAAGTACAGTCAAAGAAACTCAGATTACAGATAGCATCAGGAACAGCTAAAATTTAAATTGAGTTATAAGTGTGATTATTGACAAAGCTAACTATAATGTGCCAAAAAACAAAAACAAAAAAAAACATTTGAAATGGACAACAACTAATAAAAAACAAAGTGCACAGGGTCATTATGACATCTTAACCCTTGACAGCCAATACTAGTAACTGTACAAAGCATCTTAGTTTCAGCATGCATAATTTCTCATGACGGCAAAATAAAAGTCCACAAATCCCCGGTGTTCACATACAGAAAGAACACAAACATATCACATTTAAACTATGCAATTGCCAATGTCAACGAATTGCTTAAAACAACATGAACATTAGTATAAAGCCTTATCCTAAATCTTTGTAGAAAAAAATACAAGGCATTTCCAAGAAAAAGATCAGAACCTTTCAATCCTAGACATGGTCTCCTACAGAGGGTTGCTTCGCACAGGACTGGCGTCAGATTCAATCTATCTCCACCTTGCCCTATTAGAACGATTTCACTTGCTATCTGTTAAATCCTCGCCAGCCAGGCCACCGGCCTTTTCTGTGATTTCATTCCTTCGCTGCTTACTTTATCATTGAACCTCCTGGGGAATGAAAATGTAGTATACAGCAACAATCTGGTTCAAGATTGATGCTCCATGTAGCAAGTTCAAATAGGATAGTTATCTGGGCTTCCACCAGAAACCATCCTGCAGGAATAATACAAAGAACCAAAAGGAAAACTGAGTTTCCAACAAGATAAAAATATTGAACAAGTAGAATGATGGAACAAACGTTACTAATTGACAACAAATGCAGAACGACAAAAAAATGTCCAGAAAGGCCGACAAAAAGGAATTTATTCAAACCAAAAAAACGCAGTGCGATTCTACCCAATCCACCAAATATTACAGAGTAGGCCTCCATAGTCAAGCAACGGCCAGCATACTGTTCTCTCCATTGGCATTTTGATCATAGATTTTTTTGATAATCGCAATTGGATCATAGACAGTGTCAGATATTTTTGTTGGAGGCCAGTACCGAAGCACTGATCTCCCAAAAATGTTTTCAACAGGAAGTGGTCCCCTGAAAGAAAGATAACATCATATTATATACCCAAATAAACAAAATATCAATCTTGGATGTCTCTCTTTCACCATCTCTAACATAAGAAAGATTTCTTTTGAGATTCAGAACTCACCAATTATGAGAGTCAAAACGGTCATTTCGATTATCTCCCAGGACAAAAACATAGCCCTTAGGTATTAGCTGCAGAAGATATGTCAAACAGTAGTCAGCACAAATCAGCTTGAAAATGACAGTTGAAGATTTGGGTAATACTTCAACATAGTCCCCAGCCTTGGCCACAACTCTCTTGATGAAGACATCACCTGAACTGTATCCATTTGCCGGTGAAAGAGACATTCTAACGAGAATTAGAAAGAAAGGAAAAAATGAAAATAGCTAACTTAATGGCTCAATGTTCACTAATATGAGGTGCATCACAAAAACTTGCATGATTAAGTGTACACTACCTGAAGGATTGGAGGAGCTTTGAAAATGACAATCTCCATAACTTCAGGCTCTCTAAATAAATAAGAAACCTGCAATTTTACAATAGTGACATAATCCAAGATATTGTAAGAACCATGATTAAAGAGAAAATAACGCATAGTGAGTCAAAAGACTCAAAACACAATTGAACATTGGAGTGTATGGTGAGTAACACAAGCGAGGATAAAGTGCACCATCTTAGGTAACCGCCAATACAGCACGCATTGCTGTATGATACTGTATGATTCTGATATACTGATGTTCTGTATCCATACCAAAATAGATAAGTTGATTCAAGTGTCCGAACCTTGGTAAATTTTTTTAAAAAAACTAAGACAAACACCACAAATACATTAACTGAACATATTTCTGTTTAGCAGATTAAGAGACCAACATAGCAACACTTACTGTTTTCTGATTTAAATACAAAATTGGATAAGTTGACCAGAGTTTTTGAACCTTGGTTGAAATATTACAATGAACATCACAAATATGCACATTAAATTTCCCCCCTCACAAGCTCTGAAGCACGGATACTTCACGGAGGTTGCCGTCCCCGTATCCTGTACGTATTGGATACTCGTGTCCCCGTATCCTGCACATCCCCGTATCCAACATTTTTATTATCCAACAATTTGATACGACTGAAACTTGTCCCACTATTTGATTTGTCTACTTATGTTATATTGTTTATGAACTTGCTTTGTTTACTTATGTTATTGCTAATGCTTATGAACAATTACTTTATGGATTATCTTATTTATATTTAATGAAAGATATTTATCATTTCCTTATTAACAAGATATATATACACACACACACACACACATAGCCGTATCCCCGCCGTATCCCGTATCCTACTTTTTAGAAAATTGTCGTATCCCCCGTACCCGTGTCCTCGTACACGTATCGCCGTACCCGTATCGGTGCTTCATAGCTCACAAGTAGTTAATTTTTCCCCAAAATCATTGCTTAGCGTGGGATCAGGCCTAAGATTATGTGAAATAAAAAACTACGCTGCTAACCCATATCAAGGTGAGGCCCTCTTCCCCTTACCGCTCTACGAGCTACTTCAGAATAGTATGTATAAAAATTAAAAAATAAAACTAGGCCTGGAAATCAGGTTGCCTTTTAATGGAGTACAATCTACAGAGATTGAACTTTATCCATGATTTGGAAGATACAGATGGACTTTGTATCAAAAAATAATTCTATCCAAGACTTTGAGTTGAGATATAACTAGACGAAATTTTTATCTGTCATGTCTTTATTCTCGTTATCAGAATGATACTACCTAAACCAAGTGCATTTCAAGGCAAAGTTCTAAATGCCAAAGGTCGGAGTCACCTCAGCATTTTTTTTCATGTCAGATTGGGACATGTAGTACATATCTGGTTGTCCTGTTGGACGAAGTTGTACTCTTTTACCCAACCTCTCTACTTATAAAATGTCAAAAAATATGACCTACCTAATTCAAATAACACTACTTATATTCCCAAAAGTAAATATTCATAAATTCGTTTGCAAATCATAAGAAATGAAGTTCAGCTAGTATCTAAAATAATGCAATCACAAGTAGAAAATAAATTAACAAAGATGTTTAGCATAACACGTAGATAATATAAATTCTTTGCCAAATTAATATAATATCTGAAGCTATCGCAGAAAAAACATTTGAATCCAAAGAGTGACATAGACATCGAGAGACATAGCAATATATAAATTATAAAAGTTGATAAATAGAAACGGAAAATGTTCCCTTATTTTCCTCTTTGCCCCTTTCTTTATTCATCATTTTAAGACGCTGAAAGAGAGAAAGAGATGTCGTGACAAACAGATAAAAGGAAATAACTGGACACGAAAAGGATGCAACATGGTGCCTAGCAAAAGTTCAGCTGAATTACAGTTGAATGAGGTAAATGTCTACCAAAAAAGTTTATTAATGGAACTTTTTTGGTAGACATTTACCTCATTTAAAATAATGCGATCACAAGTAGAAAACTAATTAACACAGATGTTAGGGAGGATTTGGGGGCTGGGAATGCGATGAATTTGAGGGTTTTGCGGGAAAGTAGGGTTAGGGATTGCATGATTTTAGGGGAATTTGGGGGAAATTTTAGGGTTACGATTTTGGCAGAGTAAAAGGGGAGGGAGGATTTGTGAAGAATACTGTAGGCTCGTAGTGACACATTGGACCTTTGGTCATCGATCACCGTATGATATATCTATATCTTGGGGATGTGAGCCATTGAGCGTTTTGGTTTTTTTTTTTTTGTTTTGTTTTGGTTTTTTTTTACTTGCTCATGTTTTTTTCTTTTTTTAATGAACTAAATGTGAATGTCTAGTTCATAGATACCGACCAAATTTAAGCATGATATTGTAATTAACTAATTTTGAAAACTAAATGCAATTTGTGTGCAATATATGATATAGTTTAGATAGTGAGGCTTGAGTTCTCAGATGTGTTTTCCTTTCTAAAAGATCGTAGTGGCACTTGCAACAAAATTAAAGCGGTAGAATGAGAGCTCTAATTACCCTTGTGGACTTAAAACAAAACCATATTGTAAAACTTAAATGACCTTTATTGGGTAGGATGGACTATCTAAGACCTGAACCTAGATCCAAGATGCTACCTTTTTTTTTCTTTCGGGGAATAGAGGGACAGAATCCCAAAAGGATTACAGCCAACATCTCTACTACTATAATGGGAGAAGGCCTTAGTGTAATTTGTCAATCTACCAACACGTTCAATGCACGTACAACCAAAATCCTTTTATATAAACTCATCAAACACGTAAATTACCCGTACAAACTCCCTCTCTCTCTCTTAAAAAATAAGACACTGGATATTTTCTAGACTTCTCAGACCCAAAAATCAGAATTTAATTATAATTTTTGTCTTCTACAATATAGTTAAGACATTACTTAATGGTTATGAGTTATTCTGCTGATTAGCTAGCTGATTCATGTTGTTCATCATATCTTACAAATGTTTACAGTAGTATTGACTCTTAATTAGCTTATGCATAACATTCTATTTGAATGTTCTCACTACTGTTTACTCAATAAGCTGATCTATTGTATGTAATGCAAGCATACAAATATCTAATATTATAATGGGAGAAGGCTTTAGTGTCATTTGTAAATCTATCAACACATATAACGCATGTACATAACTTATATAAATGAGGTTTCACATGTTTGAATTCAGACTACGTATGAGTTTTTAATTTTGAAAAAAATATATATTTATTAAAACGTGCATCGCACGTGTAAATTACTAGTTAGTATTAAAACCAAAATATGACAAGTATCAGGATACAAAAGACTCTGGAAAGCTCTCTGGTGCTAAAGAAGCAATATGCTTTACAAAATACCAACAAAAAGAGTTAGGAAAAGTAGCAAGAAAAATTATAGAAACTTAAAACACCAGCCAAAATAAAAACCCAACACATCAAGGATCAAGCACAACTAAAGGATTCTCATCATTAGTAATTTTGTTTCTTTCATAAGTAGATTGTAGAGACCACATCAAAAGCACACCTGTAATGTATTCTTGAGCATGTTGAGACAAAGCTGAAATTGATTATAAAGTAGATGAGATAGGATCAGCACCCAGACCATCGGTAGCACCATGAGCAGCAGCAGTAATGGAAGATACAGGATCAGGGTTCCCTAGTCTAGCCACAACATAAGTGTCAGAGACAGACATCACAAAATGATCATCAAGAGAAGCATTGGACCCGACAGCGGATGAAATATTGGCCGCTGAATCAAAAAAGCTAGAAGAAACCTGAACTGGATCTGGGGAAATATAGTTAGAAATAAAAACAGAGATAGCAAAATGAATAGCATTGAAATTAATAAGTTTCTATTTAGTATGGGGAAGAATGTTAGTCCAAAAAGATACAAAATACATAATAGATTCAAGAACTTTAATAATATCGGACTTCTTTTTAAGAAAAGTTCTTTTACCTCTCCCATTCCAAATAACCCAAATTAAATACATCACAAGAATGTCCCACTAAAGTCTAATTTTAGCAGGGATCATCTTCCTCCTCCAAATACCCCACCAAGATTTAATCGAAGGAGGATAGCCCTTAATATTTCATGCCTTCTTAAATAAAATACAGATATTATGGACAAAATGACATTTAAGAAACAAATGAGCAGCAGTTTCCAAACCAGACGAACTGAAAATGCATCTTTGACCCATTGCAAAATTTCTTTTGTTAAGATTATCAACAGTAAGAAGTTTGTTATGTATAATAAGCCAGACAAGGATCCTCACCTTAAGAGGAGCAATGTTTTGCCAAATAAATTTATAAAAAGGGCAAATAACACCACCAGAATTTAAGAAGTTATAAAAAGATTTCACAGTAAAAAGTCCACAGGAACTCCATCTCCATCTAATTTCATCTCTAACCTTCTAGTCATAATTACTCAATAGGTGGAGTAAATCATTCAAGTCATGAGTTTGAGCAAGTGATAACCTTCTTCTAAAAGAGATATTCCAGGCCTTGCCATAATTATTAATAGTACATAGAGAAGAGACAGTGGCATTGCGAAAAGCAGCTCGATGATACAGATCAGGATAAGCTGAAGATAAAGAACAATCCCCTATCCAAATGTCAGTCCAGAATCTAATGTTACTACCATCACCATAATTTTTTTGAAGACTGCATTTAAAAGGGCTAGCAACTTTCCAAATCTCTTTCCAAAAGGAAGAAGAGATAGCACGAGGAACAGAATTAAAATCCCAAAGTTTTCTTCTTCTAAAACATTTTTGATGAATAATTCTAACCCAAGAAAGGTCCTCAGAAGTCAAACTTTTCCATAACCATTTACCTAGAAGAGTCAGGTTATGATTGCGTAAATTAATCACCCCTGAACCTCCTACTTTTTTTGTCCTTACAAACGTTTCCCCAATTCATTAAGCATTTCCCATGATCCTTATTAGCAGAAGAACCAACCCACATAAATTTTATTCTAATGTAGGGTTCAATCCCTCGTCATGACTTAATCTACTACTGTAACTACGGTAAGTATCCTAGATGTTCTATGAGTACGAGCTCATGTACAGAAAAACTGGAGGGGAATCCCACGTCATGTCACAACGCATCGTGAAGACAACCTATGGACAATTCAGCCTCCTTCATGGCACACGATCCTCTCGCAGTCACCAAACACCCCACAAGAGTCGCCAAGATCTCGATAATTCCGGAGTAGTGCCTACGTCATGTCACGACGCATCGTGAAGACAACCTGTGAATCACACCTACATCGTAGACTCGAGGCCCTCATACTTGTGTTTTTCTCTCACTTTCATCACATCTTCACTATGTACTAGTCCTTAATTTATTGGAATCATGAACAAAATCAATTCTCTAGGGTTAGCCTTTCCACTATACCGGTTTTAACCATTTATTCAACATGACCCAATTCTTGGTCTTTTCATTTCAATTTCCATTTCAATTTCTTTCTTTTCCATGCTGGTATGGGACTTAGCTACACTCTAGTTCTCAATTTCAATTCACAATCGTACAAATTGAGCCTTTCAAGCTCATAGGTTCTCTTTTCAGGATTAACAATAGTCTTTCCTTTTCATGTTCATAACATTTGTATATTCATAATATCCTTCATAACTCATCATGTCAATCAAAAGTTTCCAATTTCATGTACACCATTCATGCATAAACAAAGAAATTCAATTTGTCATAGTCGATGGTTCATAATCTCATTTTCCTCATTTTGTAAAAATATTAAAGAAATTTAACATTCATACTTTCATTCTTCTTTCATTAACAAAACTCTTTTCAAAACATTTCTCTTTATCAATACGTTTTCCTTTATCCAAAACAATTCGGACTAACAGTTTATAATAGTTCTTTCTTGCAGAAGCAGTCTCAAATTATACTATGCCAAGTATTATAGATAAGTTAAGAAAACTGGATATCATTTAAGCTACAGGGCAGTCGACTGTTAATCATAGCCAGTCGGCTGTTCTGCTAGGATAAAATAAAACTCGAAGAAAAATACTCAGGGCAGTCGACTACTACGACTATTCGGTCGACTGTTCAGCAAGATATAAAAGACTAGAAAATATGGTCGGGCCAGTCGACTGTTAACTTGGCCAGTCGGCTGTTCTACGACGTTTTAAGATTTGAAAATAAAATGGACAGGGCAGTCGACTGTTAAACATATATGGTCGACTGTTTTGCGAGAATTTCAACTTGAAGAATTAAATATCCAGGTCAGTCGACTACTACGACTATTTGGTCGACTGTTCAGCAAGATATAAAAGACTAGAAAATATAGTCGGACCAGTTGACTGTTAACTTGACCATTCGGCTGTTCTACGATGTTTTAAGATTTGAAAATAAAATGGACGGGGCAATCGACTGTTAAACATATATGGTCGACTGTTCTGCGAGAATTTCAACTCGGAGAATTAAATATTCAGGACAGTCGACTATCTACGCCTATTCGGTCGAATGTACTACTGGGTTTCTCAAATAACCAATATCACAATAGTTCATTTAGTGCATAAAACAATAATTTCATCTACTAGCAATTCATACTCAATTTCTACATTATCAACAATCCCAATTCAATATTTCCATAACTACAAGCAATTTGCACACAACATTATGATTCATGACAAGTTAACATACAATCTATCAAGCATTAATTTAATCAACTTGCAAGTCCTTTTTCAAATTAAGTGTACTCTTATTAGTTTCTTTCATGCATCATTATTTCAACACTCCTAGCATGGCATCTAAATTAGAAGTATAGAAAAACAACCCACCTAATTTGGAGAGAAAAAATCACACAACTCCTCCTAAACGAAAGAGCCCTTCTTCTCCTAGATTGAGCTTGCCCAAACGAGTGCTCCTCCTTGCTCCTAGTGCAACCCGAGAGCTCCAAGGTGATGTAGCCGGTCTCCTTGCTCATAGTGCACACCACTCTCAATCTCTCAATCTTTTATTCTCAGTTTCTACTAACAATTGTATTCTTTCACTATAGGTTTGGAGAATGAAGAGTGCAAGAATAACTAGGCTGGGGGGGGGATATTTATTCAAAATTTTGGGACAAATAGAAGGCTAGGATTGATCTAGGAGTTAAGGAACAAAGGCTAGGATTTAAGGGGAAGTTGTAGTAACCAACCATGACTACAAAAACCACCTCCCACAAATTCACTCTCTCTTTTCCCTCCTAATCCATATCCGACCATCAATGGGTGCACAAACACGTGCACATGTAATGCACGTGTTTCCATAGTCCCCTATTTTTAAAAAGTTGTACATTTTATTTTATAAAAAAAGTCTATACAAATTGTCTACACTACAAGTTGTAATAAAAAGAGAAAATAAATTCACGGGCCTTCATTTAATGGGCCAAATTAGTCTACATTTAAAATAAATTAAATTGGGCTCAAAATAAAAGAATATTTATGTTTGTTTAAAAATAGGCTTTGATAAAAATAATAGAAAAGACATATATGTTTATGTATACTCATTTGTCTATGAAATGAAAATAATTATAAAAAAGTTTATACCGCAAGATTACATGTGCACAATACGTACAAATTAATAATACAAAATAATAATTCTCATAAATGAAAATTCAGGGTATTACACCCTTAATCACAAAATTAAAAATATCAGAATCTTTTTTATTAGAGGCAAAACCCTTCTTTCATAGTTGAATCTAACAACATTGAAATCACCACAAAAAATGACACAACCATTCATAAAAATTATTCCAATTTATAAACTCATTCCAGAATTCATCTCTAAGATCATTAACGCAAGGACCATAAACAGAGATAAAAAAGAATTTATTAAAGGTAGTGCATTCCAGTAACACCCCTAGAAAAAATTTATTCTTAATAACATTTAAACATCTATACATACTATCCCTAAAGCCAATTAACATGCCACTAGAAGCACCGATAGAATCCAGAGCTATCCATTCAGTAATGATGGAACCACCTAAAGCTCTATAGAGAGCAGGAGTAGGAGAGGGAACTTTAGACTCTTGTAAAGCAATAATATCACATTGAGAGGAATTAATAATATCAAAAATAGTCATTCTTTTATCATTGTCTCCTAATCCCCTAATGTTCGAAGACAAAATAATCATTAAAAAATATTATTAAAATAATCATTAAAAAATATTATTAGACTCTCTAGATTTCTTTAAGTTCAAGATAAAATCAAAGTCTCTTGATTGGGAGCCAGTAGTATTTTTTTGCTTTGTGCATAATGATTATGATCAATTTCCAATGTTGCAAGAAGCTTTGGAATATCGCACTGCCGCAAAGACCTAAATTGTATGTCTTGATAGAAATAAATTTTACTTTCGTGAAACTAGTAATAGTATTTCTCGTAATTTAACTTAGATTATACATCTTACTTCTCTTTGGGCTATAACAGCGGCGATGAGATCGAGAGGGAGAATTGTCAGGGTCTTCCAGGTCGAGGAGAACAATGAAGAGGAGATAGAGATAAGGCAGACTCTGGATTGACCAGTTTGATTTAGAGTCCCACCCTCCAAGACTTTGTTGGAAGGATCTTTTTTGCTATTTTCTGTACTCTAGATGTCGTTTTATGATTAGAGTTGTCCCACTCTCTCATGTATGTTGGAGGAGTTTAGTTTTATTTTCAGTATTATAATTTTTTCTTTTGTACATTTACTCAGTACTCTGAGTTTGTTTTGTTAACATGTTATTAATAAAACATGATGGCTATTTTAGAAAATGGGTATTTTATACACCATTTACAAACCAGTTTTGCGCAATTTTTTGAGTAAGATTCTCTATGAATTAGTGAGAGATCTTGATGGATTTGTGTTCTCCTTCGTGAGTAGATCAAAACCGTATATTTATTTGCTCAAAATGGTTATCGGGAGAATGAGATATTGTCTCCAAAGTGAGGCAGTTGATTTATGAAAAATGAACTGCAATAGGGTCAATGCTTTCTCCCTTAATAAAATAACTTATTATCTGATTGCTCCCACACCTAAATTTAGCAGCAACAACACCCAATACGGTAGTTCCATAACACACTGCAATAGTTTTTATTCTTGCAACTTGTATAACAAATCTCTATTAAAGAGTATGAAAAGTCGATAACTAATATTATCTTGAAAGAAAATGTCAATATCAACAAATTTCTTAGACACATATAATTGCTTTTTACATCAAAAGATTTTGCATTGTTTGTTTGTTTGTTTGTTTGTTTTTCAGCTCCCAAAATTAATGGGTACACTAGTGATCAAAAGTGGGGTATTTATTGTACTTAGTTGAGCCTCTTGATGCGTGCAATCCTTCAACGAACAAAGCAGCCGGAGGTTCAAAATCCCATATCGTGTTGATTATTAGAAGCGACTGTTAGGCTGATTGGTTAGCAATGTTAAATGCTGAACGTTCTCTATTGTATGGGAGGAAATATAACACTACCAGAACTATTAGCACATGAGATGTATGTGAAATGCAGTAGCACCTCTTAATATATCCTCCACATGCAAGAACTTACGTATATATATTTCTACTATTTAACTATCTAAGTAGAGTTTGTTCAAATTGTACACAAAGGAACTTTAAACTAATCACTGCCACACATTTTAATGTCGGAAGTTATATCAACCATCCACTTAAAATTGATCACCTAATTAATTCTCATCTGCACATTTTAAAGTCAGTTTGTATCAACCATTCATTTAAGTACTAAGAAATAGAAAAGGGGAAAAAACATTATTGTTTCAATTTTCAAGCCTCAAATAAGGCTAAATTTAAAAAAAGTAGACAAAGTTTTGGACCAGTTTAAAAAAATAAACAAAAGTTTTTTTATTTTAAAAAAATGACACAATGTTTAAATAAAGTTCACTGGGTAACTGGGTTAGTTAGGGTTAGGATTAGGGTTAGTTGGGGTGGGCTTATTTAAACATATGATTAGTTAAGTGATATTTTTTTAAACACAAATAAAAGATAAATGTGGTTTTTTTAAATACAAATGAAAGATGAAAGTGTTTTTTTTTAAACCCTACCCTAACCCAACCCTAACCCTAACCATAACCCTAACTAACCCAGTGGACTTTATTTAAACATTGTACACTTTTTTTTTAAAAAAAACTTTGGGTAATGCTACACCTACATTTGTGTAATTTTTTTAAACTGACCCAAAACTTTGTGTATTTTTTTTAAAAAATTTAGCCCTCAAATAATTACTTATTCTTCTTTTAAAGAAAAAAAAGAAAAAAGAAAAGAAAAGGAAGAGTAACTACTTATTATTATCATTATTATTACTAGTAACCTGCACGTGCAATGCACGTTCTAATAATTTTTTAAATTTTTTTATATAATAAATAATAAGATGTAATCTGGTCTAACCTGAGACCTCCCTTTACTTATACATACTCTTTACAAATTACCCCTAGTTACTTTTGTAAATAATTATGATGTACATAAATTTGAATTTTGAGGGTATTATGGTAACTAACAACAGTTGAGTAAATGAGTGGTTAATATAACTCTCATTTAAAAAAAAAAAAAAAAGGTTGAGATTAGATGATTAAATGTCTACATCCAGGTTGTCTACAAATGACAAGCCTCCCATTATAATATTAGAGATTATTCTCCACTTAAAACTCAACGTACATTTAATTTTGTATAGCATTATTATGCAAAAATATCACCATGATGGTTGTGTTTGCAACATCTATTCTCTCCAAGCTAACCAGTAATGTAGCAATATAAGGACTATGTATACATTTACCATGCACTTTTTTCGAATTTGACTTGTTAAAAGGAACATGAAAAAATGTGACTTTCTTACCCTTTTTTCTTTTATTTTGAATTTTTTCCGTTTTTTAGGATCCATATGAAACTTTTGATTGATAGTTACACATTAATATATAAGATGATGACATAGTTGATGTATAATTTTTTGTCTTTACTAGCATTTCGCTACAATCCTTATGATCTGCTATCAATCAACATTGTTGAAACACTTACCAATTACTGCAGAATTTCGACCAGATGCCAAGTATGCTGCAATGCAATCGGCAAACAAACAAGCTGCATGCAGTTGTGAAGAGAAGAAGTGATATTGGCTCGGCTCAGTGTCTCGTTTCTCAATATAAACTCTTTCCGAGTCATCTGATGATTCTGATCACAACGGCTGAGCCCAACCAATATCATGTCATCTCCCCAACTGCATTCCCTTTCTGTGAATGCACTCTCCGAAAACTCTATGTATAGTTTTGTCAAGTAACTAAAGACAAATTCAAGTAAGTTAAAAACTTCCAAAACTAAAAGATTCGACAGATTACTACTACGGATGCAGTTCTCCTACAACTAACTCTGTATGTATCTACTACTTTCAAGAAGATCCTGGTTTTCGTATTTTGGTCATCTAGTATAGTTGGCAAGCGTCGATCATTCATTTGGTTGATGTGGACAAGATGTTGCAGTCCAATTGTTAGCATCTTGCAAGATTTCATTCATTGTCATGAAGTGGCCATCTTCAATAAAGCTGTGTGTTTAATTGTTTTATCGTAAGTTAAATATGCGATAAAGAGCTTTTGAAAATGTTGGGTTTGATGCATGCCATGAAGCTTCTGAAAGCGATAGAGCTTTTGAAGTTCCTGCATTTGGAAATACATTACAGGAGGCAAAACAGGTTTTATACTGGAAAATGTCTAATATGCAGATAGGCCAAATTGGATGCCTAGTTTGAATGATTATTAATGACAATATATATATAAGATAAAAGTTATAGGTGTGAAAATGGTAATTAGTCCAAGAATACATCTTTGATGTTTCCTAAAAATTGGTTTGCTATCGGTCCAAAAAGAGGACATCTTATAACAGATACCCTCCAAATGTTAGTAATTACATATTCACCCTTCAAATCTTTTAAATAATTCAAAAAGAGAAGGTCCTTTTATATCGTGAATAACGTATTTACACACGATATAAAACCCTCTGTTTCTTATTAAAGAATAAATATTTAAATGAAGATTAATCTAAGCAATATTCAAGACTTGGAATAAGTAAGAAGTGAGAAGCAACAAGTCGATAAGTTTATATTGTATTTTCTCCAAAATGCATGTCACAAAATTACAAATTAACAAGTCCATTTCTGAATGTGTTTACATAAGGACCTCACTCACATTATCTTAAACTGATGAGGAACAATTTAATCAGCCTAGAGGTAGGTGCAGAGACGACATGATATTGGCTCGCCTCACTTTTATCTAGATTTCATTAAAGGAATCTTGATAGTGTACTAGATACCCTTTTTCCTCCTGTTGTGAGTATCGCTGTGTATATATAGATAGTAGGCTGAGCCGAGCCAGTATCACTCCTCTTCACTACTGTCATCTCTTCCAAGCTCCTTAATGTGATCACCATCAGTTCATGGTAAGCAGTTTTCTTCAGTTTTTAAGATTGGAAGCTTTGATCCATATGATGCATTTGCATTAGGTTTCTCTTTTGCATCAAAGCCAATTAATTTATACAGTGTGTAACGATCAATTGTAAATCTTATGGAATTAGAAAAAATCGTCAAAAATAAATCATAGATAACACAGGGTGCAATGTAAAATATTAAAAGGAAATGGGACATGATTATATGGTACATGAATTACCTAT
Source organism: Hemerocallis citrina (assembly GCA_017893485.1). NCBI lineage: Eukaryota > Viridiplantae > Streptophyta > Magnoliopsida > Asparagales > Asphodelaceae > Hemerocallis > Hemerocallis citrina. The sequence goes on along the minus strand of CM030360.1, from coordinate 324,812,563 downwards.
CTTGTGGTCTGGATTGCCGTATGTACATGTCCCCTGTCAAAATCATGTTTGTAAGATCTTCAACATCGTGCATAAAAGCTTGTAGTATTTCCTAGAAGAAATCGAGTAACCATTGCATATAAGCAATATTCTTCAAGAGACTTGCTCCCCGGTCATTTTTCTGTTGTATCTGGTGAGTATAATCTTCCTGTGCATTAGAATTTTCGATTGAAGAGAACTAAAAGAGCTTGTACCAGTTGGCATTCCATCCAGTTACTAGCAAGGACTCTCCCAAATTACCAATAATCTGCACACGTGCAAACCCCACCCTGAAAGTGGTGGAATCTAGCCCCATCCCTTACATCAATCTCTCTTCCAGTGACTTTAGATGCAAAACTGAAAAAAGTATGACAGTCACCACAAATCCGAAGGTTCTTCATAATTTGTATTGGTGTACCTGCAGGAGTAGTCAAGAGCCCACAACCAAGAGCAAGTTTCTCACTGTGAAAGAGAAGAGCATTCTCCTTCTGTTCCTCCTCAATATCATGGAGAACAAATTCGGTATCAGGGACATAGCCCGAAGCTTTCAGCCTCATATAAAACTCCTTCAGATATATACTAATCTCTTTAATCTGTTCATGTTTCTTATCATTTGTGACGAAAGAGTGCATTTTATTTTTTATCTGCATCCAGCTGCAACCTGGATCTTTTCTCACACCTCGAAGCCTCATCAACTTCCTCACTTCCCTGACTTCATCCCACATTTGATGAGATGCATATATGTTTGATAACAGAACATAATTACCCGAATTTTGTGGCTCCATTTCAAAAAGCCTCTCAGCAACTCTTTTTCCAAGGTCGATATATCTGTGGATTCTACACGCACCAAGAAGTGCAGCCCATACGACAGAGTCCGGTTCAATGGGCATTTTCTCGATGAATGCCTCAGCTTCGTACAAGTGACCAGCTCGACCAAGAAGGTCAACCATGCAAGCATAATGGCCTTCCAGTGGCATGAGCCCGTATCTTCTACTCATCGAATTGAAATACTCCCATCCTTCATTGACTAAACCGGCATGACTGCAAGCACATAGCACATTTAAGAAGGAGATATGGTTTGGGAAGACACTTTCGGCCCTCATTTGCTCAAAAGTCTTAATTGCTTCTCTTCCAAACCCATGCTGACTACAGCCTGCAAGCATGGAGTTCCACGTTACAATGTCTCGTTCTATCATCTCATTGAAGACTTTGAAGGAGTCCGTACCACCACACTTGAAGTACATGTTTATCAAAGAGTTTCCGATGAAGAGGTCCAGATTGAAACCTAGTTTACAAGTTACGCAATGGATCTGTTGACCTAACTTTTTAATGCCCAAGCTTCCAGAAGCACTGAGAAGGCCAGTCATGGTGAATTCGTTGGGTGAAAATCCTTCGTTCAACATTCTGAAGAAAAATTTGAAAGCATCATTCCATTGCTCAAATTCCACAAGAGCAGATATAATGGAAGTCCAAGATACAACATCACGACTGGGGGCATTCTTTCGAATACAGTTCGAGCATCTTCTAACATATTATTTTGAGCTAATGCAGCTAACAGTGAGTTCCATGAAACACTATCCCTTGTTCTCATCTTTTTAAAGGCATGAATCACGTCCCCCACGCTCTTGCACTTGGCATACATAGTAAGCAAACCATTATTGACAAAAGGGTTGAATTGGGAACCTGCTTTAATAGCAAGAGTGTGCAATTTCTTACCAGCTTCCATTGCTCCAATACTAGCACAAGCGAAGAATCCAGTGGTAAAGCTTGAAGGACTGGGCAATGTTCCGGACCTTTGAAGCTTTCCTAAGAGTTCCAAAGCATCTTCACTCCTATCATTTTTAGCACAACCCGAAATCATGGCAGACCAGGAAATAGAATTACTAACAGGTCAAGACTCAAGATAACTAGGTATGATGCTACTCACACTTATGACTTGAATATTTTACTTTCATAGTTCTATCTATAGTGTGATTTAGTTATACCTGTGCATGTTTGTACCATAGATCATAGATATATTGTACTCATATAAACCATAGATACATTATACTTATATACTTTCGTAGTTCTATCTATAATGTGATTTAGTTATACTTGTGCATATTTGAATTGTGATTTTATTGATATTGCATGCCTGTATTACATAATTTATATTGCATCTTCTCTTTTTGTGTGTTCTCAAGGCAACTACCACATATTTGAGTTGTAATGGATATTACTTGAGTACATATATGATATTTTGATATTACTACCTGCATATCATTTCATGATTGCCTTACTTATGCAATATATGCTATTAATCTAAAAAATCTCATTTCAATTTGGTTTTCCCAATTACCACTGTGCATAAAATAACGAATTAATTTATGGGAATCACTCTTGTTAGTGAAAAATGAAAACAGTTTTAGTTGGATAACACACAATGAACTCAACACTGTCAGGTTAGTTATTCCTAGATTTGGTTTCTTAGTTAACACGGCATATAATCTCTATAATGCTACGATCACATAATAAATTTAAAGGCATGCTCAGAATGCTAAACCCACAAGAAAAAATGAGGTGATCAAATTCTCCAAATTGAATACATTTCATTACTACTACGGATGCAGTTCTCCTACAACTAACTCTGTATGTATCTACTACTTTCAAGAAGATCCTGGTTTTCGTATTTTGGTCATCTAGTATAGTTGGCAAGCGTCAATCATTCATTTGGTTGATGCGGACAAGATGTTGCAGTCCGATTGTTAGCATCTTGCAAGATTTCATTCATTGTCATGAAGTGGCCATCTTCAATAAAGCTGTGTGTTTAATTGTTTTATCGTAAGTTAAATATGCGATAAAGAACTTTTGAAAATGTTGGGTTTGATGCATGCCATGAAGCTTCTGAAAGCGATAGAGCTTTTGAAGTTCCTGCATTTGGAAATACATTACAGGAGGCAAAAGAGGTTTTATACTGGAAAATGTCTAATATGCAGATAAGCCAAATTGGATGCCTAGTTTGAATGATTATTAATGACAATATATATATAAGATAAAAGTTATAGGTGTGAAAATGGTAATTAGTCCAAGAATTCATCTTTTGATGTTTCCTAAAATTTGGGTTGTTATCAGTCCAAAAAGAGGATATCTTATAACAGATACCCTCCAAATGTTAATATTTACATATTCACCCGTCAAATCTTTTAAATAATTCAAAAAGAGAAGGTCCTTTTATATCGTGAATAACGTATTTACACACGATATAAAACCCTCTGTTTCTTAAAGAAGAAATATTTAAATGAAGATTAATCTAAGCAATATTCAAGACTTGGAATAAGTAAGAAGTGAGAGGCAACAAATCGATAAGTTTATATTGTATTTTCTCCAAAATGCATGTCACAAAATTACAAATTAACAAGTCCATTTCTGAATGTGTTTACATAAGGACCTCACTCACATTATCTTAAACTGATGAGGAACAATTTAATCAGCCTAGAGGTAGGTGCAGCGACGACATGATATTGGCTCGCCTCACTTTTATCTAGATTTCATTAAAGGAATCTTGATAGTGTACTAGATACCCTTTTTCCTCCTGTTGTGAGTATCGCTGTGTATATATAGATAGTAGGCTGAGCCGAGCCAGTATCACTCCTCTTCACTACTGTCATCTCTTCCAAGCTCCTTAATGTGATCACCATCAGTTCATGGTAAGCAGTTTTCTTCAGTTTTTAAGATTGGAAGCTTTGATCCATATGATGCATTTGAATTAGGTTTCTCTTTTGCATCAAAGCCAGTTAATTTAAACAGTGTGTAAGTGTGACGATCAATTGTAAATCTTATGTAATTAGAAACAATCGTCAAAAATAAATCATAGATAACACAGGGTGCAATGTAAAATATTAAAAGGAAATGGGACATGATTATATGGTACATGAATTACCTATCATGTGGTCTGGATTGCTGAATGTACATTTCCTCTGTCAAAATCATGTTTGTAAGATCTTCAACATCGTGCATAAAAGCTTGCTTCCATCAAATTGCTTGTAGTATGTCCTAGAAGAAATTGAGTAACCATTACATATAAGCAATATTCTTCAAGAAACTTGCTCCCCGGTCATTTTTCTGTTGTATCTGGTGTGCATTAGAATTTTCGATTGAAGAGAACTAAAAGAGCTTGTACCAGTTGGCATTCCATCCAGTTACCAGCAAGGACTCTCTTGAATTACCAATAATCTGCACACGTGCAAACCCCACCCTGAAAGTGGTGGAATCTAGCCCCATCCCTTACATCAATCTCTCTTCCAGTGACTTTAGATGCAAAACTGAAAAAAGCATGACAGTCACCACAAATCCGAAGGTTCTTCATAATTTGTATTGGTGTACAGGAGCCCACAACCAAGAGCAAGTTTCTCACTGTGAAAGAGAAGAGCATTCTCCTTCTGTTCCTCCTCAATATCATGGAGAACAAATTCGGTATCAGGGACATAGCCCGAAGCTTTCAGCCTCATATAAAACTCCTTCAGATATATACTAATCTCTTTAATTTGTTCATGTTTCTTATCATTTGTAACGAAAGAGTGCATTTTATTTTTTATCTGCATCCAGCTGCAACCTGGATCTTTTCTCACACCTCGAAGCCTCATCAACTTCCTCACTTCCCTGACTTCATCCCACATTTGATGAGATGCATATATGTTTGATAACAGAACATAATTACCCGAATTTTGTGGCTCCATTTCAAAAAGCCTCTCAGCAACTCTTTTTCCAAGGTCGATATATCTGTGGATTCTACACGCACCAAGAAGTGCAGCCCATATGACAGAGTCCGGTTCAATGGGCATTTTCTCGATGAATGCCTCAGCTTCGTACAAGTGACCAGCTCGACCAAGAAGGTCAACCATGCAAGCATAATGGCCTTCCAGTGGCATGAGCCCGTATCTTCTACTCATCGAATTGAAATACACCCATCCTTGGTTGACTAAACCGGCATGACTGCAAGCACATAGCACATTTAAGAAGGAGATATGGTTTGGGAAGACACTTTCGGCCCTCATTTGCTCAAAAGTCTTAATAGCTTCTCTTCCAAACCCATGCTGACTACAGCCTGCAAGCATGGAGTTCCACGTTACAATGTCTCGTTCTATCATCTCATTGAAGACTTTGAAGGAGTCCGTACCACCACACTTGAAGTACATGTTTATCAAAGAGTTTCCGATGAAGAGGTCCAGATTGAAACCTAGTTTACAAGTTACGCAATGGATCTGTTGACCTAACTTTTTAATGCCCAAGCTTCCAGAAGCACTGAGAAGGCCAGTCATGGTGAATTCGTTGGGTGAAAATCCTTCGTTCAACATTCTGAAGAAAAATTTGAAAGCATCATTCCATTGCTCAAATTCCACAAGAGCAGATATAATGGAAGTCCAAGATACAACATCACGACTGGGCATTCTTTTGAATACAGTTCGAGCATCTTCTAACATATTATTTTGAGCTAATGCAGCTAACAGTGAGTTCCATGAAACACTATCTCTTGTTCTCATCCTTTTAAAGGCTTGAATCACGTCCCCCACGCTCTTGCACTTGGCATACATAGTAAGCAAACCATTATTGACAAAAGGGTTGAATTGGGAACCTGCTTTAATAGCAAGAGTGTGCAATTGCTTACCAGCTTCCATTGCTCCAATACTAGCACAAGCGAAGAATCCAGTGGTAAAGCTTGAAGGACTGGGCAATGTTCCGGACCTATGAAGCTTTCCTAAGAGTTCCAAAGCATCTTCACTCCTATCATTTTTAGCACAACCCGAAATCATGGCAGACCAGGAAATAGAATTACTAACAGGTCAAAACTCAAGATAACTAGGTATGATGCTACTCACACTTATGACTTGAATATTTTACTTTGATAGTTCTATCTATAGTGTGATTTAGTTATACCTGTGCATGTTTGTACCATAGATCATAGATATATTGTACTCATATAAACCATAGATACATTATACTTATATACTTTCGTAGTTCTATCTATAATGTGATTTAGTAATACTTGTGCATATTTGAATTGTGATTTTATTGATATTGCATGCCTGTATTACATAATTTATATTGCATCTTCTCTTTTTGTGTGTTCTCAAGGCAACTACCACATATTTGAGTTGTAATGGATATTACTTGAGTACATATATGATATTTTGATATTACTACCTGCATATCATTTCATGATTGCCTAACTTATGCAATATATGCTACTAATCTAAAAAATCTCATTTCAATTTGGTTTTCCCAATTACCACAGTGCATAAAATAACAAATTAATTTATGGGAATCACTCTTGTTAGTGAAAAATGAAAACAGTTTAAGTTGGATAACACACAATGAACTCAACACTGTCAGGTTAGTCATTCCTAGATTTGGTTTCTTAGTTAACACGGCATATAATCTCTATAATGCTACGATCACATAATAAATTTAAAGGCATGCTCAGAATGCTAAACCCACAAGAAAAAATGAGGTGATCAAATTCTCCAAATTGAATACATTTCATTACCTTCTCTGCCAAAATACGGTCCCCAACATCAAAAGTAGGGTACTTGGACATTGAAGGGATTGACCTCGGTTCGGCCATGCATGACTTATGCAACAAATTAACTGTCGCCGCTGCAAACATTGCCTTGGTATCATCCGAACATGAATTCAAATACCGAGAAAACCACCCTCTCCTAATAGCACTCCTACTCGTCTTCTCCAATCCTTTACCACACTCTTTCACAGCCTCCATCTTCCTCCCACTCACCTCCACAGCAATAAGTGGAAAATAAAAAAGATAAATATAGCTGACATAAATAAGCAAAAGTGTTTTACAATCATCTTGATGCAACAGGCAACACTGTCAGATGTGAGAGTTAGTTGAAATTATCTCCTGCACAAAGAATTGGTGAAACATTCGTTAATAATTCTAAATGATTAATTTTGTCCTTATGCACAGAAAATCACAATGTAAACAACCAAAGTACCAAACAAACAAAATGGAGACAGTGAACCTAACCCAGATGAAAGAATCTAGATAAACCAACCTGAGGGGCTGGAGACAATCCACTGATTAGCTTGGAAGTGGCCGTTAGAGAAGAGAGATAGCGTGCCTCTCCATCAAGTTCTCTCTATTTCAAAGTAGCCATTATGAGTGCCGCCATGGCCATGATTATGTTCTTCACAAAAATACCACAACCAATCCAAAGGTTTCACTCTGGACTTTGAGTTATCCATACATCATCTCACCACTCCCACCAAAGAATCATCTATCACAAGCTTAGCACAGTTATCTTTTAAGTAACCATTGTGAAAGAGCAAATGACTTCTTTTTGAATTGAAGAGTACACCAGTCTAAATTGGTTAAGATTGACGGACATAAGTGGTCTCAATAAAAGGAACTAACTGTACATCAATTTGAACTAATAATTTAGATAAGAATATGCATTAGCTCAAATCGGACAACGTACTCAACAATGAAATGTACTCGTAAATTTGTGTGCATTTTAATGCATATGGTAAAGACAACCAACTACTTGTGGCATCAAAGAGAATACAATGTGACAATGTTAATCTAATTGTACATATAATGTGGATCCTCCAAATTGAAAGACGCACATTGGAGATTAGCTATAAGATTTGTGAAAGCTAATACTTATACATGCATGAATCTCATAGACGTGATCGCTATAAAGATGAAATTATGCAATCTTAAGATTCAGTAAAGCTTCAGTTATGGTGTTTCCAAATGGATTTATAAGATTCAATGCATTTGCACAAAGTTTGAAGCAATTCAATGGCCAAAGAAAATGTAAACCACTTCTGTAGAGTTAACAGAAAGTGTCCTCTACTAACGAATAAGTGATACCTCGGTAAAGCTTCCTCTAAGAGCATCACCCAATCAGTGCCAAATAACAAAATATGTTAATGTTAAAAAAGAAACTGATATTTTGTATGCATGGAGCTAATCCACCATAAGTTATGTATGCATAATTCAAGAAAATAAAATTTTAACCGACTGCAAAAGGACTAACGAAAAGAAAATTTGAAAAGATAATTTAACTACAACCCAGATCATCACAAAAAAGGGAACAAATACATTCTACACTTCTACAGATTTGATTGAAGGAATTAAAGTTAAAAACAAACGCTAATGTCATACAACTAAATTTCTTCGTTTCTTTATTTGTAATGAAAGACCTTCCAATCAAAGCAAACTCACTAAATGTCTGGCATTCTACCTTCAGGTTTACCAGAGAGCAAAAGTTTCCCCCTGTATATGAGTACTGAGCATTTAACAAATTCATGGAAAATAGATGATCAATGCAGCCAAACTCCGACCTTCACTCTCCACAGAAATAACATCAACAAAATTCCACTTCCACACACATTTCAAAATGGCATGAACTACTTCCTGTCTCTCTTAGACTTTGAGACCGTCTTAAACCCCGATTTGGTGGGCTTCCCCCACGGCGACACTGAAGGCCTACCTCCTGATGTCCTCCCCTCTCCTCCTCCATGAGGATGATCAATCGGATTCATTGCAACACCACGCACAACAGGACGCCACCCTCGCCACCTATTTTGTCCCGCCTTCCTCAACTTTCGCGCCCCATGACTCGGATTCGAAACAACCCCAATAGTAGCTTTACACCTCGAATCAATAAGCATCTCTCTCCCTGAAGGCAACCGCACAAGACACTGCTGATTCACCGGCTCCTTAACCACTTTTGCGTAAGTCCCCGCAGCTCGTGTCAGCTTCGCACCTTGCCCTGGATGAATCTCAATATCATGCACAAATGTCCCCAATCTTATATCCGCCAATGGCATACAATTCCCAACTTGAAAATTCAAATCTAGTGTCTCCTGTTTCTTCGAACCACCACCTTTATACCCATCATAGTTCACGATTTTACTCCCCACTTCCATCTGATGACTAGCCAAAATATAAGACACAGGCGCATGCTCAACCTTCTTCTCCTTCTTATCCTCTTCAATTGCATTAGGCTTAGCGAGCAAGATCCCCAAACCACTAGCTTCTATCGGGCGATCCTTACTCCTCCGAAAAGCATAAGAAATCACTTGACTCGGAATCACTTTCCCATCCTCAAAATCCGGTTTCGCCACCCTAACTTCAGCATCACCATCTCTCTGCCCCAAATTCTTCCAATTTAGTGCGGCCTTCCGCTTAAGCCGGTGGCCCCACATCGGACTCCGCTGGTCCCACTTCTTGATTTCCTTCAGCAAGAACTCGTGTTTTTGCACCCCAGCACCAAGATCCTCCCTTTCCACCGCGAAAAAGGAAGGCTTTGCACCCGCCACCGCAATCCTCGGAAACGAGTCCAAAGAAAGCGATTCCGGCAGGGAAACCCGACCATCTAAGATATTTCCAGGAAGCGAAGAGAAGGAGAACGTAGACGATACCTTAGCAGTTGCTGTAGAAGCATCTATAAGCTTCTGGTGAGCATTAGCCGGCAAAGAGAGTTCATTTTGACGGCGGAAGTTCTGAACCTGGATCCAGCGGACGAGGGCGATACGGGAGGAGCGGTTGGGATCGTACTCGATCCTTTCAACGACGCCGGTGGAGTTGATGGAGCGCTTGAAATCGATTTGGCGGAAGAGGCGCTTGTGGCGGCCTCCGCGGTGGAAGGAGGTGATGCGGCCGGCGGCGTTGTGGCCGGCAGGGAACTTCTTGCCGTGCTTGAGGGAGGAGATGGATCGGGACTGGGTTGGGGCTGGGAATGCGATGAATTTGGGGGTTTTGCGGGAAAGTAGGGTTAGGGATTGCATGATTTTAGGGGAATTTGGGGGAAATTTAAGGGTTACGGTTTTGGCAGAGTAAAAGGGGAGGGAGGATTTGTGAAGAATACTGTAGGCTCGTAGTGACACATTCGACCATTGGTCATCGATCACCGTATGATATATGATATATCTTGGGGATGTGAGCCATTGAGCGTTTTTTTATTTTTTTTTTTACTTGCTCATATTTTTTTCTTTTTTTAATTAACTAAATGTGAATGTCTAGTTCATAGATACCGACCAAATTTAAGCATGATACTGTAATTAACTAATTTTGAAAACTATATGCAATTTGTGTGCAATATATGATACTAGTATGATGCACGTGCGATGCACGTGGAGGAGGAAGGAAAAGGACAAAGAAAAAAAACCTACCAACACGTGCGCTGCACGTGTTTGCACACATACAAAAAAAATAAAAAATTGTTTAATTGTTTGGAACCCCATCTCTCCCATTATAATAGTTATAGATAGTTTAGATAGTGAGGCTCGAGTTCTCAGATGTGTTTTCCTTTCTAGAAGATCGTAGTGGCACTTGCAACAAAATTAAAGCGGTAGAATGAAAGCTCTAATTACCCTTGTAGACTTTAAAACAAAACCATATTGTGAAACTTAAATGACCTTTATTGGGTAGGATGGACTATCTAAGACCTGAACCTAGATCCAAGATGCTACCTTTTTTTTTTTTTCTTTCGGGTAATAGAGGGACTACTATAATGGGAGAAGGCCTTAGTGTAATTTGTCAATCTACCAACACGTTCAATGCACGTACAACCAAAATTCTTTATATAAACTCATCAAACACGTAAACTACCCGTACAAACTCCCTCTCTCTCTCTTAAAAAACAAGACATTGGATATTTTCTAGACTTCTCAGAACCAAAATTCGAAATTAAATTATAATTTTTGTCTTCTACAATATAGTTAAGACATTACTTAATGGCTATGAGTTATTCTGCTGATTAGCTAGCTGATTCATGTTGTTCATCATATCTTACAAATGTTTAGAGTAGTATTGACTCTCTTAATTAGCTTATGCATAATATTCTATTTGAATGTTCTGACTACTGTTTACTCAATAAGCTGATCTATTGTATGTAATGCATGCATACAAATATCTAATATTATAATGAGAGAAGGCTTTAGTGTCATTTGTAAATCTATTAACACATATAACGCATGTACATAACTTATATGAATGAGGTCTCACATGTTTGAATTCAGACTACGTATGAGTTTTTAATTTTGAAAAAAAATATATTTATTAAAACGTTAATCGCACGTGTAAATTACTAGTTAGTATTAAAACCAAAATATGACAAGTATCAGGATACAAAAGACTCCGGAAAGCTCTCTGGTGCTAAAGAAGCAATATGCTTTACAAAATACCAACAAAAAGAGTTAGGAAAAGTAGCAAGAAAAATTATAGAAACATAAAACACCAGCCAAAATAAAAACCCAACACATCAAGGATCAAGCACAACTAAAGGATTCTCATCATTAGTAATTTTGTTTCTTTCATAAGTAGATTGTAGGGACCACATCAAAAGCACACCTGTAATGTATTCTTGAGCACATTGAGACAGAGCCGAAATTGATTCTAAATTAGATGAGATAGGATCAGCACCCAGACCATCCGTAGCACCATGAGCAGCAACAGTATTGGAAGAGACAAGATCAGGGTTCCCTAATCTAGCCACAACATAAGTGTCAGAGACAGACATCACAAAATGATCATCAAGAGAAGCATTGGACCCGACAGCGGATGAAATATTGGCCGCTGAATCAATAAAGCTAGAAGAAACCTGAACTGGATCTGGAGAAATATAGTTAGAAATAAAAGCAGAGATAGCAAAATGAATAGCATTGAAATTAATAAGTTTCTGTTTAGCATGGGGAAGAATGTTAGTCCAAAAAGATACAAAATACATAATAGATTCAAGAACTTTAATAATATCGGACTTTCTTTTTAAGAAAAGTTCTTTTACCTCTCCCATTCCAAATAACCCAAATTAAAGACATCACAAGAATGTCCCACTAAAGTCTAATTTTAGCAGGGATCCTCTTCCTCCTCCAAATAACCCACCAAGATTTAATCGAAGGAGGATAGCCCTTAATATTTCATGCCTTATTAAATAAAATACAGATATTACGGACAAATTGACATTTAAGAAACAAATGAGCAGCAGTTTCCAAACCAGACGAACTGAAAATGCATCTTTGACCCATTGCAAAATTTCTTTTGTTAAGATTATCAACAGTAAGAAGTTTGTTATGTATAATAAGCCAGACAAGGATCCTCACCTTAAGAGGAGCAATGTTTTGCCAAATTAATTTATAAAAAGGGCAAATAACACCACCAGAATTTAAGAAGTTACGAAAAAAAATTCACAGTAAAAAGTCCAGAGGAACTCCATCTCCATCTAATTTCATCTCTAACCTTCTAGTCATAATTACTCAATAGGTGGAGTAAATCATTCAAGTCACGAGTTTGAGCAAGTGATAACCTTCTTCTAAAAGAGATATTCCAGGCTTTGCCATAATTATTAATAGTACAAAGAGAAGAGACAGTGGCATTGCGAAAAACAGCTGGATGATACAGATCAGGATAAGCAGAAGATAAAGAACAATCCCCTATCCAAATGTCAGTCCAGAATCTAATGTTACTACCATCACCATAATTTTTTTGAAGACTGCATTTAAAAAGGGCAAGCAACTTTCCAAATCTCTTTCCAAAAGGAAGAAGAGATAGTACGAGGAACAGAATTAAAATCCCAAAGTTTTCTTCTTCTAAAATATTTTTGATGAATAATTCTAACCCAAGAAAGGTCCTCAAAAGTCAAACTTTTCCATAACCATTTACCTAGAAGAGTCAGATTATGATTGCGTAAATTAATCACCCCTGAACCTCCTACTTTTTTTGTCCTTACAAACGTTTCCCCAATTCATTAAGCATTTCCCATGATCCTTATTAGCAGAAGAACCAACCCACAGAAACTTTATTCTAATAAAGTGAATCTTTTTAATAACCCAAATTGGTAAATGAAAATAAAAAAGCATATATAAAGGAATACTAGAAAGAACATAAATGATGAGAGTCAATCTACCTCCTCTAAAAAGACTTCTACCGGATCCAAAAGTTAAGTCTCTTCTCAATTCTCTCAATAATAGGGTTCAAATGTGATTTATGAAGATTACGAATATGAAGAGGAATACCAAGATAAGATAGAAAGAATGAGCCTCTAAGGAAATTAAAGGAAGCATAAATTTCATGTTGTCTATTATCATCCCCACCAATCCAAATAGAAGAAGATTTGGAAATTTTAATTTTCATACCAGACATGCACTCAAAACAGTAAAGAATCAATTTGAGATTTCTCAACTTAACACCACTACAGGAAGAGAAAAGTATAGTATCAGCATACTGCAGATTAAGAATCCCTCTAAAAGATGGAAAACCACCCAAACCCTCAACCAGGTTATGATCCCAGGCTAATGAAAGCATTCTGTTGAAAACATCAGCAACAAAAACAAACAGTAAAGGAGAAATAGGATCACCTTGTCTAAGTCCTCGCTTACAGACAAATTTCCTACCTTTAATATTGTTAATAATAATAGAAGAAGTCTCTGAAGTAAGACTATTAAAAATCCAAAGAATCCATCTATTACCGAAACATCTAGCTCTTAAAACTTGGTTGAGAAAATTGCAGTTGACTCTATAATAAGTTTTCTCAAAATCAAGTTTAAGAAGAATACCTTCAGATTTTCAATAACTTCTTGGGTAGCAGCAACACTATCAAGGATAAATCTATCCTTAATAAAATCAAACTGGTTAATCCCAACAAAAGAATGCACTACAGAAGTCAATCAATTGGCAAGGACTTTCATAATAATTTTTGAAAATAACATTAAAAAGACTAATGGGTCTGAAATTCGTAACAGAGTTTGCACAAGCAAATTTTGGATTAAGGATAATATGGGCATAATTAATTCTAGCAAAATCCAAATAATGATTATAAAGATCATCAAAAATTCTCATAATAATAGATTTTAAATAATCCCAAAAAGTTTTGTAGAAGAAAGTAGGAATATCATCAGGACCAGGAGCAGAATCAAGAGTGAGATCACATAAAGCTTTAAAGACTTCCTCTTCTGAGAAAGGGCAGTCCAAATTAGACAAGTCAATATTATGATTAGGAGGATAAAGATAATTCCAATCAATTGAGAGTAAGGTGTTACCAGAGCACCCCTTCAGACCTTTGTAAAACTTAAAAAATTCTTCATGAATAAGATATATATTAGAAATCTCTTCATTTTTTGTATGAAGAGAAACAAAAGAATTAGATCTCCTTCAGTGGGAGGAATAATTGTGAAAGAATCTAGCATTACCATCACCAAAATTGAGCCATTTGATTTTTTCTCTTTGAAACCATTTAATTTTATCCATACGAAGAATATGCAAATATTCATTCTGATGATCAGACCTTCTAAGTCTATCAGAAGAAGAGAGAGTAGATTCTTCAAGTAAATCAATTGCAGAAATTTCATTAATTAGTCACTTTTTCCTGTCATGAAGATGTTCAAATCATTCAAATTTCCACAACTTTCAGGTAGTTTTAACACATTTGATAGTAGCAAGAAATTTAGAGAGGCTTGACCAGAGGACAAAGAAGAATTAGGGATACAACTATGAATCATGTGAAAGAAAGGGGGATCTTCAAGCCAGAACTTTTCAAATTTGAACTTAATAAATCTGGAAGAGAAGAGTTCGAAGAAAGAATAATAGGAACATGATCAGAAGTGATATTAGCAAGGGACTTAACAGAAGAAAGTGGAAAAGAAGAGTTCCATTCTAGTGAAACCAGGAATCTGTCCAGTTTAGCAAAACTTGGGAACAATCTCTTATTAGACCAAGTACATTTCCTTCCTAATCAAGGGTAATCAATAAGAGATAAGCCCTTTGTAACACCCCGAATTCCAAATATAACTGAATTCGAGATTCCACAGGATCTTTACACTTCTTTCGTACAATTTTACAAAGAATTTAAAACTTTTCACTTTACATCAGAGTTTCAAGAAATTTTTATACTTTACATTTTTACAGCGGAAGCAAAATTACAACATTAATATAATTGAAATTACAACAACATTTGAATAATCTCTAAGCATCAGTTCTCCTTTAATCTTTACCATGCATTTTATCCTGCATACAAAACTGTGGGTACGTCAGTTTATTCAACCGACGAATATTATACACGGTCATCCTCTCTATGCCGGAAACAGTGTAATTGATTTTTCATATTTAACAAACACAAACTTGTCACATATCAAACTACGGGGAATATCCTATTGATGTCGTGTTGTGATTGTGCACTTAGTCCTTAATGCAGTTATATCTATATTACATGACACTAATGCGCACTTGTTCGGATTCTATGCATCTCATACTACATAAGTCCGAGGGCAAGCCTCTTAATCGTTCTTCATCTTGTAGGATTCAATCCCTCGTTATGACTTAATATACTACTGTAACTACGGTAAGTATCCTAGATGTTCTATGAGTACGAGCTCATGTACAGAAAAACTGGAGGGGAATCCCACATCATGTCACGACGCATCGTGAAGACAACCTATGGACAATTCAGCCTCCTTCATGGCACACGATCCTCTCGCAGTCACCAAACACCCCACAAGCGTTGCCAAGATCCCGATAATTCCGGAGTAGTGCCCACGTCATGTCACAACACATCGTGAAGACAACCTGTGAATCACACCCACATCGTAGACTCGAGGCCCTCATACTTGTGTTTTTCTCTCACTTTCATCACATCTTCACTATGTACTAGTCCTTAATTTATTGGAATCATGAACAAAATCAATTCTCTAGGGTTAGCCTTTCCATTATGCCGGTCTTAACCATTTAACCCAAATCTTGGTCTTTTCATTTCAATTTCCATTTCAATTTCTTTCTTTTCCATGCCGGTATGGGACTTAGCTACACTCTAGTTCTCAATTTCAATTTACAATCGCACAAATTGAGCCTTTCAAGCTCACAGGTTTTCTTTTCAAGATTAACAATAGTCTTTCTTTTTCATGTTCATAACATTTGTATATTCATAATATCCTTCATAACTCATCATGTCAATCAAAAGTTTCCAATTTCATGTACACCATTCATGCATAAACAAAGAAATTCAATTTGTCATAGTCGATGGTTCATAATCTCATTTTCCTCATTTTGTAAAAATATTAAAGAAATCTAACATTCATATTTTCATTCTTCTTTCATTAACAAAACTCTTTTCAAAACATTTCTCTTTATCAATATGTTTTCCTTTATCCAAAATAATTCGGACTAACAGTTTATCATAGTTCTTTCTTGCAGAAGCAGTCTCAAATTATACTATGCCAAGTATTATAGATAAGTTAAAAAAACTAGATATCATTTAAGCTACAGGGCAGTCGACTGTCAATCATAGCCAGTCGGCTGTTCTACTAGCATAAAATAAAACTCAAAGAAAAATACTCAGGGCAGTCGACTACTACGACTATTCGGTCGGCTGTTCTGCTAGCATAAAATAAAACTCAAAGAAAAATACTCAGGGCAGTCGACTACTACGACTATTCGGTCGACTGTTCAGCAAGATATAAAAGACTAGAAAATATGGTCGGGCCAGTCGACTGTTAACTTGGCCAGTCGGCTGTTCTACGACGTTTTAAGATTTGAAAATAAAATGGACGGGGCAGTCGACTGTTAAACATATATGGTCGACTGTTCTGCGAGAATTTCAACTCGAAGAATTAAATATTCAGGACAGTCGACTACTACGACTATTTGGTCGACTGTTCAGCAAGATATAAAAGACTAAAAAATATGGTCGGCCCAGTCGACTGTTAACTTGGCCAGTCGGCTGTTCTACGATGTTTTAAGATTTGAAAATAAAATGGACAGGGCAGTCGACTGTTAAACATATATGGTCGACTGTTCTGCGAGAATTTCAACTCGAAGAATTAAATATTCAGGACAGTCGACTATCTACGCCTATTCGGTCGACTGTACTACTGGGTTTCTCAAATAACCAATATCACAATAGTTCATTTAGTGCATAAAACAATAATTTCATCTACTAGCAATTCATACTCAATTTCTACATTATCAACAATCCCAATTCAATATTTCCATAACTACAAGCAATTTGCACACAATATTATGATTCATGACAAGTTAACATACAATCTATCAAGTATTAATTTAATCAACTAGCAAGTCCTTTTTCAAATTAAGTGTCCTCTTATTAGTTTCTTTCATGCATCATTATTTCAACACTCCTAGCATGGCATCTAAATTAGAAGTATAGAAAAACAACCCACCTAATTTGGAGAGAAAAATCACACAACGCCTCCTAAACGAAAGAGCCCTTCTTCTCCTAGATTGAGCTTGCCCAAACGAGTGCTCCTCCTTGATCCTAGTGCAACCCGAGAGCTCCAAGGTGATGTGGCCGGTCTCCTTGCTCCTAGTGCACACCACTCTCAATCTCTCAATCTTTTATTCTCACTTTCTACTAACAATCTACTACTAACAGTTGTATTCTTTCACTATAGGTTTGGAGAATGAAGAGTGCAGGAATAACTAGGCTAGGGGGGGGGGGGGGGTATTTATTCAAAATTTTGGGACAAATAGAAGGCTAGGATTGATCTAGGAGTTAAGAAACAAAGGCTAGGATTTAAGGGGAAGTTGTAGTAACCAACCATGACTACAAAAACCACCTCCCACAACTCCACTCTCTCTCTTTCCCTCCTAATCCATATCCGGTGGGTGCACAAACATGTGCACGTGTAATGCACGTGTTTCCATAGTTCCCTATTTTTTAAAAGTTGTACATTTTATTTTATAAAAAAAGTCTATAAAAATTGTCTACACTACAAGTTGTAATAAAAAGAGAAAATAAATTCATGGGCCTTCATTTAATGGGCCAAATTAGTCTACATATAAAATAAATTAAATTGGGCTCAAAATAAAAGAATATTTATGTTTGTTTAAAAATAGGCTTTGATAAAAATAATAGAAAAGACATATATGTTTATGTATACTCATTTGTCTATGAAATGAAAATAATTATAAAAAAATTTATACCGCAAGATTGCACGTGCACAATACGTACAAATTAATAATACAAAATAATAATTCTCATAAATGAAAATTCAGGGTATTACACCCTTAATCACAGAATTAAAAATATCAGAATCTTTTTTATTAGAGGCAAAACCCTTCTTTCATAGTTGAATCTAACAACATTGAAATCACCACAAAAAATGACACAACCATTCATAAAAAGTACTCCGATTTTTAAACTCGATCATTCCAGAATTCATCTTTAAGATCAATAACACAAGGACCATAAACAGAGATAAAAAAGAATTTATTAAAGGTAGTGCATTCCAGTAACACCCCTAGAAAAAATTTATTCTTAGTAACATTTAAACATTTATACATACTATCCCTAAAGCCAATTAACATGCCACCAGAAGCATCGATAGAATCCAGAGCTATCCATTCAGTAATGATGGAACCACCTAAAGCTCTATAGAGAGCAGGAGTAGGAGAGGGAACTTTAGACTCTTGTAAAGCAATAATATCACATTGAGAGGAATTAATAATATCAAAAATAGTCATTCTTTTATCATTGTCTCCTAATCCCCTAATGTTCGAAGACAAAATAATCATTAAAAAATATTATTAGACTCTCTAGATTTCTTTAAGTTCAAGATAAAATCAAAGTCTCTCAATTGGGAGCCACCAGTATTTTTTTTTGCTTTGTGCATAATGATTATGATCAATTTTCAATGTTGCAGGAAGCTTTGGTATATCGCACTGCCGCAAAGACCTAAATTGTATGTCTTGATAGAAATAAATTTTACTTTCGTGAAACTAGTAATAGTATTTCTCGTAATTTAACTTAGATTATACATCTTACTTCTCTTTGGGCTATAACAGCGGCGATGAGATCGAGAAGGAGAATTGCCAGGGTCTTCCAGGTCGAGGAGTACAATGAAGAGGAGATAGAGACAGGGCAGACTCTGGATTGATCAGTTTGATTTAGAGTCCCACCCTCCAAGACTTTGTTGGAAGAATCTTTTTTGCTATTTTCTGTACTCTAGATGTCGTTTTATGATTAGAGTTGTCCCACTCTCTCATGTATGTTGGAGAAGTTTAGTTTTATTTTCCGTATTATAATTTTTTCTTTTGTACATTTACTCAGTACTCTGAGTTTGTTTTGTTAACATGTTATTAATAAAACATGATGGCTATTTTAGAAAATGGGTATTTTATACACCATTTACAAACCAATTCTGCTCAATTTTTTGAGTAAGATTCTCTATGAATTAGTGAGAGATCTTGATGGATTTGTGTTCTCCTTCGTGAGTAGATCAAAACCGTATATTTATTTGCTCAAAATGGTTATCGGGAGAATGAGATATTGTCTCCAAAGTGAGGCAGTTGATTTATGAAAAATGAGTTAATGGATTTTAGTCCCACATCGGAAAAATCAAAGAAATTAGAAGAGGATATATAATAACCTCTTTCTTGGCAATATAAGATAGCAAACCAAGAGGCTTTCTCTTGCGTCCGCCGGAATCAACTTCTCTCCAGAACCGGTTTATGCAATTCAAATAAAATTCGCAACTTTATTCACTTTTAAAGTTTTCTCATAATCTTTATGTTCTTTTTCTCTCTTTTTATTTGTTTTTTGTTTTTACTCAAAAGATGATGATACTGATACCTTTTTTTTTTTTTTGGTAAGACAACTAATTATTTCTTCCATTGTTTTGTTTTAATTATTTCTACCAGCATAATACTTACTACTGACTACAGATTGAAAAGAGTTCATGCATGCTACCAGTATACAACTTGCTAAGCATGGAAGAAATCATGCTGCATTCGGGGTTCCAATTGACTGTAGAAATCATGTATCACAACTGAAGATAATCTGCTTGCCCAGGAACGAACTAGCAATGCATAAACCGGTTCTCTCCAGAACCGGTTTATGCAAATCAAATAAAATTCGCAACTTTATTCACTTTTAAAGTTTTCTCATAATCTTTATGTTCTTTTTCTCTTTTTTTATTTGTTTTTTGTTTTTACTCAAAAGATGGTGATACTGATACCTTTTTTTTTGTTTTGTTTTTGGTAAGACAACTAATTATTTCTTCCATTGTTTTGTTTTAATTATTTCTACCAGCATAATACTTACTACTGACTACAGATGGAAAAGAGTTCATGCATGCTACTAGTATACAACTTGCTAGGCATGGAAGAAATCATGCTGCATTCGGGGTTCCAATTGACTGTAGAAATCATGTATCACAACTGAAGATAATCTGCTTGCCCAGGAACGAACTAGCAATGTAAAAAAATTTGCGTGGCGTAACATATATGAGCTATCAACGGGTTTGTTTGCTTATAAAGGCAAAGAATCAGCATCTCTGTACCATTGAAATGCTCTCTCACTGATGCCCAGTACTCAACATGCAGAGGAAATTAATTAGAAGTACAGTCAAAGAAACTCAGATTACAGATAGCATCAGGAACAGCTAAAATTTAAATTGAGTTATAAGTGTGATTATTGACAAAGCTAACTATAATGTGCCAAAAAAAACAAAAACAAAAAAACCATTTGAAATGGACAACTAATACAAAACAAAGTGCACAGGCTCATTATGACATCTTAACCCTTGACAACCAATACTAGTAACTGTACAAAGCATCTTAGTTTCAGCATGTACAATTTCTCATGACGGCCAAATAAAAGTCCACAAATCCCCGGTGTTCACATACAGAAAGAACACAAACATATCACATTTAAACTATGCAATTGCCAGTGTCAAAGAATTGCTTAAAACAACATGAACATTAGTATAAAGCCTTATCCTAAATCTTTGTAGAAAAAAATACAAGGCATTTCCAAGAAAAAGATCAGAACCATTCAATCCTAGACATGGTCTCCTATAGAGGGTTGCTTCGCACAGGACTGGCGTCAGATTCAATCTATCTCCACCTTGCCCTATTAGAACGATTTCACTTGCTATCTGTTAAATCCTCGCCAGCCAGGCCACCGGCCTTTTCTGTGATTTCATTCCTTCACTGCTTACTTTATCATTGAACCTCGTGGGGAATGAAAATGTAGTATACAGCAACAATCTGGTTCAAGATTGATGCTCCATGTAGCAAGTTCAAATAGGATAGTTATCTGGGCTTCCACCAGAAACCATCCTGCAGGAATAATACAAAGAACTAAAAGGAAAACTGAGTTTCCAACAAGATAAAAATATTGAACAAGTAGAATGATGGAACAAATGTTACTAATTGACAACAAATGCAGGACGACAAAAAAATGTCCAGAAAGGCTGACAAAAAGGAATTTATTCAAACCAAAAAAATGCTGTGAGATTCCACCCTATGCACCAAATATTACACTGAGTAGGCCTCAATAGTCAAGCAACGGCCAGCATACTGTTCTCTCCATTGCATTTTGATCATAGATTTTTTTGATAATCGCATTTGGATCATAGACAGTGTCAGATATTTTTGTTGGAGGCCAGTACCGAAGCACTGATCTCCCAAAAAAAATTTCAACAGGAAGTGAAAGAAAGATAACATCATATTATATACCCAAATAAACAAAATATCAATCTTGGATGTCTCTCTTTCACCATCTCTAACATAAGAAAGATTCCTTCTGAGATTCAGAACTCACCAATTATGAGAGTCAAAACTGTCATTTCGATTATCTCCCAGGACAAAAACATAGCCCTTAGGTATTAGCTGCAGAAGATATGTCAAACAGTAGTCACCACAAATCAGCTTGAAAATGACAGTTGAAGATTTGGGTAATACTTGCTTTCTCTAATTTCTGGGAATTTCATTTCTAGAGCTAGGCTCAACTAGTGAATGGGATTAATGTTATTAATGCTATGCAACAGACATGTTTAAAAATAAAATACAATACTAGTGCCTTGACATCTCAAACATTTGAACCGGATTAGGATTATCTTTTTAGGCGGTCATACCAAACCGGATTAGGATTATCTTACTGTATACCACATTTTTTTCAAGTTTCCAGAGAAGTGATATGTTTATTTAACCAGTACTTGATCTACCAAATTTTAATGGGCAAACAGATAGGAGGGAGAACTACCATTGGCGCCATTTCATATGAAAGAGGTTCCAATATAAATTCTTCATCTTCAGCAATACCATTCACATACAGTTTCCCATTGCGAACCTATAATGGGTTAGTACATTTAGAATCAGCCACTTAAAACATGAATGCCTAGAATAAAACCTACAAGAAAGACAAGAGAAACAATGAAAAGGAGAGAATATACTCATTAGCTTACTTCAACGTAGTCCCCAGCCTTGGCCACAACTCTCTTGATGAAGACATCACCTGAACTGTATCCATTTGCTTGTGAAAAACACATTCTAACGAGAATTAGAAAGAAAGGAAAAAATGCAAATAGCTAACTTAATGGCTCAATGTTCAATAATATGAGGTGCATCACAAAAACTTGCATGATTAAGTGTACACTACCGGAAGGATTGGAGGAGCTTTGAAAATGACCATCTCCATAACTTCAGGCTCTCTAAATAAATAAGAAACCTGCAATATTACAATAGTGACATAATCCAAGATATTGTAAGAACCATGATTAAAGAGAAAATAACGCATAGTGAGTCAAAAGACTCAAAACACAAACTTCATTATGAAAAACTACCAACATCGGACATCCTACTCAAAACGCATACTTAGTTACGAAAAAATACTATAATCCTTCATAATTCTGTTTTCTCTGTAAAATCTTGGTATTCTATCATTTACTTTGCATTCATCTCTTTCACTCCAGTAAAATATATGAAGAAAATGAAACATTATAATAAATACTAATTTGCCTTTTGATAAGGAGGAAGAATATAACAATTGAACATAGGAGTGTATGGTGAGTAACACAAGCGAGGATAAAGTGCACCATCTTAGGTAACCGCCAATACAGCACGCATTGCTGTATGATACTGTATGATTCTGATATACTGATGTTCTGTATCCATACCAAAATAGATAAGTTGATTCAAGTGTCTGAACCTTCGTAATTTTTTTAAAAAACTAAGACAAACACCACAAATACATTAACTGGACATATTTCTGTTTAGCAGATTAAGAGACCGACATAGCAACACTTATTGTTTTCTGATTTAAATACAAAAATGGATAAGTTGACCAGAGTTTTTGAACCTTGGTTGAAATATTACAATGAACATCACAAATATGCATATTAAATTTCCCCCCTAATAAGTAATTACTTTTTCTCCAAAATCATTGCTTAGCGTGGGATCTGGCCTAAGATTATGTGAAATAAAAAACTACGCTGCTAACCCCTATCAAGGTGAGGCCCTCTTCCCCTTACCGCTCCAAGAGCTACTTCAGAATAGTATGTATAAAAAATAAAAAATAAAACTAGGCCTTGAAATCAGGTTGCCTTTTAATGGAGTACAATCTACAGAGATTGAACATTATCCAGGATTTGGAAGATACAGATGGACTTTGTATCAAAAAATAATTCCATCCAAGACTAGAGTTGAGATATAACTAGACGAAATTTTTATCTATCATGTCTTTATTCTCGTTATCAGAATGATACAACCTAAACAAAGTGCATTTCAAGGCAAAGTTCTAAATGCCAAAGGTCGGAGTCACCTCAGCATTTTTTTTCATGTCAGATTGGGACATGTAGTACATATCAGGTTGTCCTGTTGGACGAAGTTGTACTCTTTTAACTAACCTCTCTACTTATAAAATGTCAAAAAATATGACCTACCTAATTCAAGTAACACTACTTATATTCCCAAAAGTAAATATTCATAAATTCGTTTGCAAACCATAAGAAATGAAGTTCAGCTAGTATCTAAAATAATGCAATCACAAGTAGAAAATTAATTAACAAAGATGTTTAGCATAACACGTAGATAATATAAATTCTTTGCCAAATTAATATAATATCTGAAGCTATCACAGAAAAAACATTTGAATCCAAAGAGTGACATAGACATCGAGAGACATAGCAATATATAAATTATAAAAGTTGATAAATAGAAACAGAAAATGTTCCCTTATTTTCCTCTTTGCCCCTTTCTTTATTCATCATTTTAAGACGCTGAAAGAGAGAAAGAGATGCCATGACAAACAGATAAAAGGAAATAACTGGACACGAAAAGGATGCAACATGGTGCCTGGCAAAAGCTCAGCTGAATTACAGTTAAATGAGGTAAATGTCTACCAAAAAAGTTTATTAATGGAACTTTGTAAGTTGTATAACTTAGCAACAACCAAAACTATATTTAGAGAAGCCTACATTGCAATTTTCATATATTGCACAGCTTTTACAACTTTTAGTCAAGAGGATTCAACCCAACCAGTTAGCATGTTTTAAATTATGAAATTCCAGTTTAGAGGCTTGGGGACACTAAACCGTACTAAATTTCATCATCATTTTAGGAAGAAATTCCCTTAATTCTGAGAAAATTCCAAATTTGTTAGTGAAGTTTCGACCACAGAATCAACAAATACTCCAATTTCAGATTGATTCATCTAGTATGCAGTTTGACAACCTAAACAAATCAAAACCATATGCAACCTGACCCAATAGTATAAACATCAAGGCATGCAAACACATCAATGCCCAAAAGATTACTGCATACTTGTGACTTGTGAGGTGGAGTGCATAGATAATCATGTGACAAGGTCAAGACTCAAGATAACTAGGTATGATGCTACTCACACTTATGACTTGAATATTTTACTTTCATAGTTCTATCTATAGTGTGATTTAGTTATACCTGTGCATGTTTGTACCATAGATCATAGATATATTGTACTCATATAAACCATAGATACATTATACTTGTATACTTTCATAGTTCTATCTATAATGTGATTTAGTTATACTTGTGCATATTTGAATTGTGATTTTATTGATATTGCATGCCTGTATTACATAATTTATATTGCATCTTCTCTTTTTGTGTGTTCTCAAGGCAAATACCACATATTTGAGTTGTAATGGATATTACTTGAGTAGATATATGATATTTTGATATTACTACCTGCATATCATTTCGTGATTGCCTAACTTATGCAATATATGCTATTAATCTAAAAAATCTCATTTCAATTTGATTTTCCCAATTACCACTGTGCATAAAATAACAAATTAATTTATGGGAATCACTCTTGTTAGTGAAAAATGAAAACAGTTTAAGTTGGAAAACACACAATGAACTCAACACTGTCAGGTCAGTTATTCCTAGATTTGGTTTCTTCGTTAACACAGCATATAATCTCTATAATGCTACGATCACATAATAAATTTAAAGGCATGCTCAGAATGCTAAACCCACAAGAAAAAATGAGGTGATCAAATTCTCCAAATTGAAGGTGATCAAATTCTCCAAATTGAATACATTTCATTACCTTCTCTGCCAAAATACAGTCCCCAACATCAAAAGTAGGGTACATGGACATTGAAGGGATTGACCTCGGTTCGGCCATGCATGACTTATGCAACAAATTAACTGTCACCGCTGCAAACATTGCCTTGGTATCATCCGAACATGAATTCAAATACCGAGAAAACCACCCTCTCCTAATAGCACTCCTACCCATCTTCTCCAATCCTTTACCACACTCTTTCACAGCCTCCATCATCCTCCCACTCATCTCCACAGCAATAAGTGGAAAATAAAAAAGATAAATATAGCAGACCTAAATAAGCAAAAGTGTTTTACAATCATCTTGATGCAACAGGCAACACTGTCAGATGTGAGAGTGAGTTGAAATTATCTCCTGCACAAAGAATAGGTGAAACATTCGTTAATAATTCTAAATGATTAATTTTGTCCTTGTGCACAGGAAATCACAATGCAAACAACCAAATTACCAAGCAAACAAAATGGAGACAGGGAACCTAACCCAGATGAAAGAATCTAGATAAACCAACCTGAGGGGCTGGAGACAAACCACTGCTTAGCATGGAAGTGGTCGTTAGAGAAGAGAGATAGCGTGCCTCTCTATCAAGTTCTCACTATTTCAAAGTCGCCATTATGAATGCCGCCATGGCCATGATTATGTTCTTCACAAAAATACCACAACCAATCCAAAGGTTTCACTCTGGACTTTGAGTTATCCATACATCATCTCACCCCTCCCACCAAAGAATCATCTATCACAAGCTTAGCACAGTTATCTTTTAAGTAACCATTGTGAAAGAGCAAATGACTTCTTTTTGAATTGAAGAGTACACCAGTCTAAATTGGTTAAGATTGACGGACATAAGTGGTCTCAATAAAAGGAACTAACTGTACATCAATTTGAACTAATAATTTAGATAAGAATATGCATTAGCTCAAATCGGACAATGTACTCAACAATGAAATGTACTGGCAATTTGGTGTATTTTAATGCATATGGTAAAGACAACCAACTACTTGTGGCATCAAAGAGAATACAATGTGACAATGTTAATCTAATTGTACATATAATGTGGATCCTCCAAACTGAAAGACGCACATTGGAGATTAGCTATAAGATTTGTGAAAGCTAATACTTATACATGCATGAATCTCATAGACGTGATCGCTATAAAGATGAAATTATGCAATCTTAAGATTCAGTAAAGCTTCAGTTATGGTGTTTCCAAATGGATTTATAAGATTCAATGCATTTGCACAAAGTTTGAAGCAATCCAGTGGCCAAAGAAAATGTAAACCACTTCTGTAGAGTTAACAGAAAGTGTCCTCTACTAACGAATAAGTGATACCTCGGTAAAGCTTCCTCTAAGAGCATCACCCAATCAGTGCCAAATAACAAAATATGTTAATGTTAAAAAAGAAACTGATATTTTGTATGCATGGAGCTAATCCACCCTAAGTTATGTATGCATAATTCAAGAAAATAAAATTTTAACCGACTGCAAAAGGACTAACGAAAAGAAAATTTGAAAAGGTAATTTAACTACAACCCAGATCATCACAAAAAAGGGAACAAATACATTCTACACTTCTACAGATTTGATTGAAGGAATTAAAGTTAAAAACAAACGCTAATGTCATACAACTAAATTTCTTCGTTTCTTTATTTGTAATGAAAGACCTTCCAATCAAAGCAAACTCACTAAATGTCTGGCATTCTACCTTCAGGTTTGCCAGAGCGCAAAAGTTTCCCCCTGTATACGAGTACTGAGCATTTAACAAATTCATGGAAAATAGATGATCATTGCAGCCAAACTCCGACCTTCACTCTCCACAGAAATAACATCAACAAAATTCCACTTCCACACATTTCAAAATGGCATGAACTACTTCCTGTCTCTCTTAGACTTTGTAGCCGTCTTAAACCCCGATTTGGTGGTCTTCCCCCACGGCGACACCGAAGGCCTACCTCCTGATGTCCTCCCCTCTCCTCCTCCATGAGGATGATCAATCGGATTCATTGCAACACCACGCACAACAGGATGCCACCCTCGCCACCTATTTTGTCCTGCCTTCCTCAACTTCCGTGCCCCGTGACACAGATTCGAAACAACCCCAATAGTAGCTTTACACCTCGAATCAATAAGCATCTCTCTCCCTGAAGGCAACCGCACAAGACACTGCTGATTCACCGGCTCCTTAACCACTTTTGCGTAAGTCCCCACAGCTCGTGTCAGCTTCGCACCTTGCCCTGGATGAATCTCAATATTATGCACAAATGTCCCCAATCTTATATCCGCCAATGGCATACAATTCCCAACTTGAAAATTCAAATCTAGTGTCTCCTGTTTTTTCGAACCACCACCTTTAGACCCATCATAGTTCACAATTTTACTCCCCACTTCCATCTGATGACTAGCCAAAATATAAGACACAGGCGCATGCTCAACCTTCTTCTCCTCCTTATCCTCTTCAACTGCATTATGCTTAGCGAGCAAGATCCCCAAACCACTAGCTTCTATCGGGCGAACCTTACTCCTCCGAAAAGCATAAGAAATCACTTGACTCGGAATCACTTTCCTATCCTTAAAATCCGGTTTCGCCAACCTAACTTCAGCATCACCATCTCTCTGCCCCAAATTCTTCCAATTCAGCGCGGCCTTCCGCTTATGCCGGTGGACCCAAATCGGACTCCGCTGGTCCAACTTCTTGATTTCCTACAGCAAGAACCCGTGTTTTTGCACCCCAGCACCAAGATCCTCCCTTTCCACCGCAAAAAAGGCAGGCTTTGCGCCCGCCACCGCAATCCTCGGAAACGAGTCCAAAGAAAGCGATTCCAACGGGGAAACCCGACCATCTAAATTATTTCTAGGAAGCGAAGAGAAGGAGAACGTAGACAATACCTTAGCAGTTGCTGTGGAAGCATCTATAAGCTTCTGGTGAGCATTAGCCGGTAAAGGGGGTTCATTTTGACGGCGGAAGTTCTGGGCCTCGATCCAGCGGACGAGGGCAATATGGGAGGAGCGGTTGAGATCGTACTCGATCCTTTCGACGACGCCGATGGAGTTGGTGGAGCGCTTGAAATCGATTTGGCGGAAGAGACGCTTGTGGCGGCCTCCGCGGTGGAAGGAGGTGATGCGGCCGGAGGCGTTGTGGCCGACGGTGAACTTCTTGCCGTGTTTGAGGGAGGAGATGGATCGGGACTGTGTTGGAGACGGGAATGCGATGAATTTTGGGGTTTTACGGGAAATTAGGGTTAGGGTTTGCATGATTTTAAGGGAATTTGGGGAAAATTTTAGGGTTAGGGTTTTGGGAGAGTGAAAGGGGGAGGGAAGGAGGGAGTGAGAGGAAAGGACATCGATGTTGGTTTGGATATGAGTAAGGATTGGATCTGTTAGGAATTTGCACTTGCAATGTACGGGTTTCTGTTTTTGTAGTGGACGTATGGATTGGGAGAGCCAGCAGTAATCTTTTTGATTTGTGCATAATGATTTATGATCAATTTCCAATGCTGCAAGAAACTTTGGTATATCGCACCGCTGCAAATATCTGTACTTCATATCTTGATAAAAATAACTCTTAATTTCGTATAATTAGTAATAATATTTCTCGTAATTTACCTCAGATTATACATCGTATTCTTTTTGGGGCTACAACAGCGGCAACGAGACCGATAGAGAGAATTGTCAAGGTCTTCCAGGTCGAGGAGTATAATGAGGAGGAGATAGAGATTGGATAGACTGTGGACTGGCCAGTTTGATTTGATTTAAAGTTGAGGACTTTGTTAGAAAGATCTCTTATACTATTTTCTGTACTATAGATGTTTATGATAAGAATTGTCTCACCCTTCCATATATGTTAAAGGAATTTAGTTTTATTTTCAATATTAATTTTTTTTTCGTAAATTTATCCAGTATTCTGATTTTATTTTATTAACATGTTATTAATAAAATATAATGGTTATACTTTATGATATGGGTCAGATGACATGGCCCCTACTAGGCCACAAGATCCCCTAAAAAATCGTTCACCCCCGATCATCAGATCTGCCACATCAGCCCTAAACCGCCTAGGCTTCTGCCAGGTAAGGCCCACAGGCAACCGGGTTGTAATACCCCGAAAATTCTTACTATATACATATATACATTGTTATATATATATATATATGTATGTATATATATATATATATATATATATATATATATATATACATTGACATTACTATTATTAATTTTTTTCCATACACTACACTATTTATTTTATGTTAGTATGGTTAATTTTTTAAAAGGACCTAATTTGTTTTCTTCTAAAAGCCCAACACTATTTATTTTATGTTTTCTTTTTTAGGCCCAATCCACTTGTATTTAGGGCTTATGTGCAATTTCATAAAGTATAAGGGGTTATGTGCAAAAGTAAGGGACACCTAAGTACTTCTACACCCTTCCACACTCCTCTCCCCCTCTCTTTTCCCTTCTTTTCTGCAGGCAGCCAGCAGCTGCAGTTTTCTTCTTTTCCCCTTTTTCTATATATACATACTACTACTCCTACTCACTACTACTATTTACTCTCCCACTCTTTCTCTTTCTCTCTTTTCTTTTTCTTTCACTGCCGACTGCAGCTCCAGCTAATTGCAGCCCCTTTTTCCCCCTTTTCTCTATATATATGTGTGTTTTCTACCATCCTACTACTACTCATACTACTACTACTATACTACCTTACTTTTACTACTACTTACTACTCCTACACTTCTCTTCTTCTCTCTTTTCTCCCATTTCTGCCGACAGCACCAGCAACATCAGCTTCTTTCCATCTTTCTCTTTTTCTATATATCTACTACTTCTATTTCTACTACTACTTACTACTACTTCATTACCTCTTCTACAACTACCACTTCTACTACTATCATTTCTACTACTACTTAGCTACTACTATTACTATACTACTATTGAAACAAGAAGACAAGGAAGACTAAAGGTGCAAGAAGGAGGAGTAGCAACTTGAAGCTTGCAAGAAATCAAAGTGGGTATTCTCCAATCCTTTTGTGTTTCAATTTATGAATTTAATGAATGATGCTTGCTAGAAATTTTAGTGAGTGTTTACTTGTGTATGCATAAATATACTAGTGAATGAATAAAGGTTTGTTCTTTGTGTTAAGAATAATAGTATAAGTGTGAAAGATAAATCTTTTATGCAAGATTATGAATACAAAACTTGTCTTGAGCATGAGGATTGTGTTGTTAACTATTAAACATAAGTGGTGATTTTGTGATGTTGTGTAGTGAATTGTCTAATTAAATTTTCATATTTGAATGCTTAAAGTTCTTATGATTAGAAGTTAGTATCTTGATTAGTAAATTTACATGGATAGTAAGCTACTAGCATTGTACTAATAATATTAGTAAGCTTAGTTGAAATGATTAGTATAAGTTAGTAAGTTAATATGTTAGTAAGGTAGTGAATTAGTAAAATAGCATGCTAGAATGCCATGATAGTGAGAAGTTAGAAAGTTAGAAATGTAGATTTGACCTCGTAAACATACATTGGTAGTAAACTACTAGTTTTGTGTTAGTAAGCATAGTTGCAATGTAGTATAAAAGATTACTCCTCGAATGATTAAATTGATGTGATTGTATGAAACTACACACTTGTAGTAATATGCTTAGTGGTTGTAGTTGCATGCTTAGCTAATTAGAAACTCATGATAAGTAAAGTAGATTGTAGTAAAGGAGAAGATTGTAGGCATTGAAGCCTTTAGTAATACAAATGGTGGTAGTATGCATGAGTGTATGCATCTGGTGGTATTTGTTGCCTTAAGTGCACCAATATTGATACGCATATGGTGATGTTTAGTGCGCCAAGTGCCCTTTGTCCTACATATAAGTAAATGCATTTAAGAGCATTAGTTTTATAACAAGTAGCTAAACCAACTACTTTTAGTTTAATCCATACTCGAGTTAGATAATTAACTTTTGGATCTAGGTTTAAATCACCTAGTAACCAACTATCATTGAATAAGAAACTAAGTAGTATTTATTAAAGTAAGGATAAGTGAAATAGGAGGGAAAGGACAACAATGATGATGGAATCACGTGACCAATAAAATAAGGACAGGCACTAGTTGGGGGTGTACTCACCTGTCAAGGGGATACGTGCAGCGTCGTCTCGTCTGGGACACGTGCGGCGTGATCTCGACTGTTAATTCCTGAGATTTAGTGATAGAGATATCGAAATCTAGGGGAATGGACCCCTATGAGTACGTTATGTTCTAAGTTATCCATATGAACAATGAGCTAGAGTGTAACTCTTAGTCTCTGGCGGAGTAGGGAAAGGCCCTGCCGATTCGCCCTAGGTTCGGATAACTTATGGTAGAGTCCGGGTGTGGAGAAGGACCACCGATTCCGACAGGATTGCAGCGGAGCTGGATGATCACCAGCCTGTCGGGAGTGGAGAGAGACCACCGGCCGGGCAGAGTGGAGAAAGACCACCGATTCCGATAGATCGGAGTGATCACCGACTTTCGGGAGTGGAGAGAGACCACCGATCTGATGCAGTAGACGGAATAGACCGTATTTACTGCAGCTCTACCAGTCACTAAATAAATGTCAGGAACAGGAAGGAGTACAAGAGTATGATGCATAACGAGGGATTGAACCCTATTATCTGGAGAATACGAACTCGATTTGGGGAGTATGTAGTATGGGATGCATACGTTTTCAAATCAAGTTTGCATTAGATTAAGAGCATGATGTGCATATGAATTGTGCATTAGAATTTAGATCATGACATACACCGACACTTGTGATTTGACTTTCACCTTTTTCTTCTGCATCAAATATTGATTGTGGAGGATTTTGGAGATTGTGGCTTTCATCCGCGTTGCGTCAGTTGTATTCAACTGACGCGCCCACAGTTTGCTAATTGCAGGATCGCTGATTGTGGAGCGGAGGACTCGTGCTGCGGAAAGCATCCAGGTGTAGGATAAAGTGTCCATGTGCAATGTAAGTTTCTAATTTCCTGTAATTTTTCTGTGTTGTGTACTCATTGAAGTAAAGATTCTGGGTAAGTGTCACGAGCTCCCAATGTGTGGAACTCGGGGCGCTACACGGGTCCAGACCCAGCCCCAAACAGGTCCAGACCCGGTTGGTACTGCCTATAAATACCAGGCCCTCTATCCCTTCAATAGGTAATCAGTCTTTTCCCTCTAAAAAAAACTGTAGTTACTGTTACTCTTCAGTGACTGACTAGTCCGTCGGAGGGCCTGCCACCGGGATCAACCCTGGTGTTCCTAGGCCGAGTGTAGGTACATGAGACTTCCGGATCCGAACTTCCAGATCCAAGCCGAGCATCCGACCTCCACCTCCCTCCCGCCTACTATCCAGCCGTCCCCCCGGCTGAGGGTCGGGCGTACCGTCAGTACCAAAACTTCGGCAAAAATACAAATTAAGAAGAACTCACACCTAGTGCAGCCACCCCCAGAAACAAATCGCATCAGGTTGGCGCAGTCTGTGGGAAACCTCGGTACGGACATCAGTCCCAACCCAGCCATCAACGGCATCCCATCAATCTGAGCTCACATGGCACCCAAGCCCAGGAGAGCATTCACATCTGCACACCGCCAGGACGTTCCTCCGCAGGACGTTCCTCCGCAGGACGTCCCCGCCGACACTCATGGATCCAACAATCAGAGGGTCAGCCTCGGAGACCTGTCGGGCGCCTCTCGCTCGGTCGTACCCTACCTATGCCGGTCATCCAGAACCGACAGGCAAGTCGGACTAGGGGCGGGGCCGCTTCCAACTCGGTCCCGAACCGTCCCAAACCTCCGCCCCGAGCGCGGGAGCCGGCGCTCAGCCGCATCGACCGGAGGCTGCTGCCCCAACACAACCCGGCTGAACCGGCTCCAGTCACCCACCGGGAGTTCCAAGATTTTCGGAAAGAGATCATGGAGGCTATCCTAGGGACCCCTATCAACGAGACGCTCTGCCGCTCTCACTCGCGATCAGATGTCGGGGCCAGCGCATCCCGCGGCCAGACAGTCCCGCCAGAGTATGACGAGGACATCCTAAAACGCCTCCAAGAAATGGAGAACCACCTCGACCACTTCGGCGACGGCGACGGCGACGCGAGGCCGGCTCAGGGTCACATGCTGACCCGACCTCTTTCCTCCACTGCAATCTTACAAGCGGAAATACCCCAGAATTTCTGACCTCCCCAATTCGAAACCTATGATGGCAAGGGTGATCATGCTGATTACATGGAGGGTTTCAAGACCCTCATGATGATTCACAGCGCTTCGGATCCCTTCCTGTGTTGTGCCTTCCCTACCACCCTCCGGGGTCCAGCTCGGGAATGGTTCTCCAAGCTCGTCCCCGGCTCGATCTACCCGCTCGATCAGCTAGAGGCCAATTTCCTGGCCCACTTCGTGACCTGCAGAAAAGCCGAGAAGACGAGCGCGCCCCTACTGGACCTCCGACAGAAGGAAGGGGAGTCACTCCAGCAGTTCGTCTGGAGGTTCACTGCGGAGGCGAGGTTGGTCTCCTCCCTCGACGCTAGGGTCGCATCGGCAGCATTCCGGCACAACGTCCGGTACGGTCAGCTGAAGGCATCCCTAGCAAAGAAGCCTCCCCTCGATTTCCCTGACCTTCAGTCGGGTCGAAAAGTACATCCGGACCGAGGAGGCTTTAAATCCAGAAAGTGCCAAAGAAGTCCCGGGGAAGGGGAAACACAAGGCCAACGAGGCAGAGCCGGCTAAGAAGGTCCCAAAAGAAGGGACCATCACGAAGAGGGTCCCTCCGGTCCTACGCTTCGAGAGGTACACACCGCTGACACAGAACGTGTCAACTATCCTCTTAGCAATCGAGGACACAAACCTCGTCCAGTTGTCCCCTCGGCCGACCAACAACAAGAAGAGGGATCGGCGGTTCTATTGCCGCTTCCACTGGGACAACGGACACGACACCGACTACTGCGGCGCCCTGAAGGACAAAATCGAGGCCCTCATCCAACGAGGGTACCTCCGAGAATTCAAACGAGAAGACACCCGGGATCAAAGGGACAAGGAACCGGAGGCTTATAAGCAGTGCCAACCCTAACTACGGTTTTTTGAGAGGGGAAAGACTGGTTATCAGTTGAAAGGGTAGAGGGCCTAGTATTTATCGGCAGTGCCAACCGGGTCTGGACCCGTTTGGGGCTGGGTCTGGACCCGGTTGCCCGTGGGCCTGACGTGGCAGAAGCCCAGGCGGTTTAGGGCTGATGCGGTAGAAGCCTATGCGGTTTAGGGCTGATGTGGCAGATCTGATGTTCGGGGGAGAACGATTTTTTAGGGGATCCTGTGGCCCAGGAGATGCCACGTCATCTGACCCATATCATAAAGTATAACCATCATATTTTATTAATAACATGTTAACAAAACAAAATCAGAATACTGGATAAATACACAAAAAAAAATTAATATTGAAAATAAAACTAAATTCCTTTAACATATATGGAAGGGTGAGACAATTCTTATCATAAACAACATCTATAGTACAGAAAATAGTATAAAAGATCCTTCTAACAAAGTCCTCGACTTTAAATCAAATCAAACTGGTCAGTCCACAGTCTATCCAATCTCTATCTCCTCCTCATTGTACTCCTCGACCTGGAAGACCTTGACAATTCTCTCTATCGGTCTCGTCGCCGCTGTTGTAGCACCAAAAAGGATAAGATGTATAATCTGAGGTAAATTACGAGAAATACTATTACTAATTATACGAAATTAAGAGTTATTTTTATCAAGATATGAAGTACAGATATTTGCAGCGGTGCGATATACCAAAGTTTCCTACAGCATTGGAAATTGATCATAAATCATTATGCACAAAGCAAAAAGATTACTGCTGGCTCTCCCAATCCATACGTCCACTACAAAAACAGAAACTCGTACATTGCGCGTGCCAATTCCTAACGGATCCAATCCTTACTCATATCCAAACCCACATCGACGTCCTTTCCTCTCCCTCCTTCCCTCCCTCCCCCTTTCACTCTCCCAAAACCCTAACCCTAAAATTTTCCCCAAATTCCCCTAAAATCATGCAAACCCTAACCTTAATTTTTCGTAAAACCCCAAAATTCATCGCATTCCCGTCCCCAACCCAGTCCCGATCCATCTCCTCCCTCAAGCACGGCAAGAAGTTCACTGCTGGCCACAACGCCATCGGCCGCATCACCTCCTTCCACCGCGGAGGCCGCCACAAGCGCCTCTTCCGCCAAATCGATTTCAAGCGCTCCATCAACTCCATCGGCGTCGTCGAAAGGATCGAGTACGATCCCAACCGATCCTCCTGTATCGCCCTCGTCCGCTGGATCCAGGCCCAGAACTTCCGCCGTCAAAATGAACCCCCTTTGCCGGCTAATGCTTACCAGAAGCTTATAGATGCTTCCGCAGCAACTGCTAAGGTATCGTCTACGTTCTCCTTCTCTTCGCTTCCTGGAAATAATTTAGATGGTCGGGTTTCCCTGTTGGAATCGCTTTCTTTGGACTCGTTTCCGAGGATTGCGGTGGCGAGCGCAAAGCCAGCCTTTTTCGCGATGGAAATGGAGGATCTTGGTGTTGGGGTGTAAAAACACGAGTTCTTGCTGAAGGAAATCAGCCGGAGCCCGAAAGAAGCCAACCACTCCCCGCTTCGCAGGAGGAGCCGTCGACGTAAACTTCCCACGTCTGGTCGGCCTCCATACTTTCGGGTTGCTCGGAGATGGTGCATTCCGTGATGAACTCAGCGAGGGTCTGCCCCTTGATATCCGTTCTTGGCTGATAGCCGATGTCGTATTGACTGAGCTTGATCGACCATTTGAACAATCATCCGGAGCTCTTGGGCTTGTAGAGTACGGCCTTCAGAGGCTTGTCCGTGAGAACCTGAATTGAATGAGCCTGGAAATAGGGACAGAGCTTCCGCGCGGCCATGACTACGGCATAGCTACCTTATCCATTTTTGAGTATCTGGTCTCGGCGGCGAGCAGAACCTTGCTCACGTAGTATAGCGGCTTTTGGACTCCGTCTTCTTCTCGGACGAGAACAACACTGAGCACATTTTCCGAGGCCGAAAGATAAAGCCAGAGTGGCTCGCCTGGTTCGAGCTTGCTGAGGAGAGGAGGGTTGGCGAGGTACTCTTTCAATTGGGCTAACGCCTCTAGCTGCTGAGTACCCCACTCGAAGCCTCCGGTTCCTCGCAAAGCCTTGAAGAATGGGAGGGATTTATCTCCGGACTTCGAGAGGAAACAGCCGATGGCTGCCAGTCTTCCCGTGAGCCTCTAGACTTCTTTGATGTTTCTAGGAGGGGCCATATCTATTATGTCCTGGATCTTCTCGGGGTTCGCCTCGATACCGCGCTGGCTTACGACGAACTCGAGGAATTTCCCTGAGGAGATGCCGAACGCACACTTCGCCGAATTTCCCTGAGGAGCTGTGTGTTTAATTGTTTTATCGTAAGTTAAATATGCGATAAAGAACTTTTGAAAATGTTGGGTTTGATGCATGCCATGAAGCTTCTGAAAGCGATAGAGCTTTTGAAGTTCCTGCATTTGGAAATACATTACAGGAGGCAAAAGAGGTTTTATACTGGAAAATGTCTAATATGCAGATAAGCCAAATTGGATGCCTAGTTTGAATGATTATTAATGACAATATATATATAAGATAAAAGTTATAGGTGTGAAAATGGTAATTAGTCCAAGAATTCATCTTTTGATGTTTCCTAAAATTTGGGTTGTTATCAGTCCAAAAAGAGGATATCTTATAACAGATACCCTCCAAATGTTAATATTTACATATTCACCCGTCAAATCTTTTAAATAATTCAAAAAGAGAAGGTCCTTTTATATCGTGAATAACGTATTTACACACGATATAAAACCCTCTGTTTCTTAAAGAAGAAATATTTAAATGAAGATTAATCTAAGCAATATTCAAGACTTGGAATAAGTAAGAAGTGAGAGGCAACAAATCGATAAGTTTATATTGTATTTTCTCCAAAATGCATGTCACAAAATTACAAATTAACAAGTCCATTTCTGAATGTGTTTACATAAGGACCTCACTCACATTATCTTAAACTGATGAGGAACAATTTAATCAGCCTAGAGGTAGGTGCAGCGACGACATGATATTGGCTCGCCTCACTTTTATCTAGATTTCATTAAAGGAATCTTGATAGTGTACTAGATACCCTTTTTCCTCCTGTTGTGAGTATCGCTGTGTATATATAGATAGTAGGCTGAGCCGAGCCAGTATCACTCCTCTTCACTACTGTCATCTCTTCCAAGCTCCTTAATGTGATCACCATCAGTTCATGGTAAGCAGTTTTCTTCAGTTTTTAAGATTGGAAGCTTTGATCCATATGATGCATTTGAATTAGGTTTCTCTTTTGCATCAAAGCCAGTTAATTTAAACAGTGTGTAAGTGTAACGATCAATTGTAAATCTTATGTAATTAGAAACAATCGTCAAAAATAAATCATAGATAACACAGGGTGCAATGTAAAATATTAAAAGGAAATGGGACATGATTATATGGTACATGAATTACCTATCATGTGGTCTGGATTGCTGAATGTACATTTCCTCTGTCAAAATCATGTTTGTAAGATCTTCAACATCGTGCATAAAAGCTTGCTTCCATCAAATTGCTTGTAGTATGTCCTAGAAGAAATTGAGTAACCATTACATATAAGCAATATTCTTCAAGAAACTTGCTCCCCGGTCATTTTTCTGTTGTATCTGGTGTGCATTAGAATTTTCAATTGAAGAGAACTAAAAGAGCTTGTACCAGTTGGCATTCCATCCAGTTACCAGCAAGGACTCTCTTGAATTACCAATAATCTGCACACGTGCAAACCCCACCCTGAAAGTGGTGGAATCTAGCCCCATCCCTTACATCAATCTCTCTTCCAGTGACTTTAGATGCAAAACTGAAAAAAGCATGACAGTCACCACAAATCCGAAGGTTCTTCATAATTTGTATTGGTGTACAGGAGCCCACAACCAAGAGCAAGTTTCTCACTGTGAAAGAGAAGAGCATTCTCCTTCTGTTCCTCCTCAATATCATGGAGAACAAATTCGGTATCAGGGACATAGCCCGAAGCTTTCAGCCGCATATAAAACTCCTTCAGATATATACTAATCTCTTTAATTTGTTCATGTTTCTTATCATTTGTAACGAAAGAGTGCATTTTATTTTTTATCTGCATCCAGCTGCAACCTGGATCTTTTCTCACACCTCGAAGCCTCATCAACTTCCTCACTTCCCTGACTTCATCCCACATTTGATGAGATGCATATATGTTTGATAACAGAACATAATTACCCGAATTTTGTGGCTCCATTTCAAAAAGCCTCTCAGCAACTCTTTTTCCAAGGTCGATATATCTGTGGATTCTACACGCACCAAGAAGTGCAGCCCATATGACAGAGTCCGGTTCAATGGGCATTTTCTCGATGAATGCCTCAGCTTCGTACAAGTGACCAGCTCGACCAAGAAGGTCAACCATGCAAGCATAATGGCCTTCCAGTGGCATGAGCCCGTATCTTCTACTCATCGAATTGAAATACTCCCATCCTTGGTTGACTAAACCGGCATGACTGCAAGCACATAGCACATTTAAGAAGGAGATATGGTTTGGGAAGACACTTTCGGCCCTCATTTGCTCAAAAGTCTTAATAGCTTCTCTTCCAAACCCATGCTGACTACAGCCTGCAAGCATGGAGTTCCACG
Source organism: Hemerocallis citrina (assembly GCA_017893485.1). Taxonomy (NCBI): domain Eukaryota; kingdom Viridiplantae; phylum Streptophyta; class Magnoliopsida; order Asparagales; family Asphodelaceae; genus Hemerocallis; species Hemerocallis citrina. The sequence continues at coordinate 324,773,477 of CM030360.1, read as the reverse complement.
TTACAATGTCTCGTTCTATCATCTCATTGAAGACTTTGAAGGAGTCCGTACCACCACACTTGAAGTACATGTTTATCAAAGAGTTTCCGATGAAGAGGTCCAGATTGAAACCTAGTTTACAAGTTACGCAATGGATCTGTTGACCTAACTTTTTAATGCCCAAGCTTCCAGAAGCACTGAGAAGGCCAGTCATGGTGAATTCGTTGGGTGAAAATCCTTCGTTCAACATTCTGAAGAAAAATTTGAAAGCATCATTCCATTGCTCAAATTCCACAAGAGCAGATATAATGGAAGTCCAAGATACAACATCACGACTGGGCATTCTTTTGAATACAGTTCGAGCATCTTCTAACATATTATTTTGAGCTAATGCAGCTAACAGTGAGTTCCATGAAACACTATCTCTTGTTCTCATCCTTTTAAAGGCTTGAATCACGACCCCCACGCTCTTGCACTTGGCATACATAGTAAGCAAACCATTATTGACAAAAGGGTTGAATTGGGAACCTGCTTTAATAGCAAGAGTGTGCAATTGCTTACCAGCTTCCATTGCTCCAATACTAGCACAAGCGAAGAATCCAGTGGTAAAGCTTGAAGGACTGGGCAATGTTCCGGACCTATGAAGCTTTCCTAAGAGTTCCAAAGCATCTTCACTCCTATCATTTTTAGCACAACCCGAAATCATGGCAGACCAGGAAATAGAATTACTAACAGGTCAAAACTCAAGATAACTAGGTATGATGCTACTCACACTTATGACTTGAATATTTTACTTTGATAGTTCTATCTATAGTGTGATTTAGTTATACCTGTGCATGTTTGTACCATAGATCATAGATATATTGTACTCATATAAACCATAGATACATTATACTTATATACTTTCGTAGTTCTATCTATAATGTGATTTAGTAATACTTGTGCATATTTGAATTGTGATTTTATTGATATTGCATGCCTGTATTACATAATTTATATTGCATCTTCTCTTTTTGTGTGTTCTCAAGGCAACTACCACATATTTGAGTTGTAATGGATATTACTTGAGTACATATATGATATTTTGATATTACTACCTGCATATCATTTCATGATTGCCTAACTTATGCAATATATGCTACTAATCTAAAAAATCTCATTTCAATTTGGTTTTCCCAATTACCACAGTGCATAAAATAACAAATTAATTTATGGGAATCACTCTTGTTAGTGAAAAATGAAAACAGTTTAAGTTGGATAACACACAATGAACTCAACACTGTCAGGTTAGTCATTCCTAGATTTGGTTTCTTAGTTAACACGGCATATAATCTCTATAATGCTACGATCACATAATAAATTTAAAGGCATGCTCAGAATGCTAAACCCACAAGAAAAAATGAGGTGATCAAATTCTCCAAATTGAATACATTTCATTACCTTCTCTGCCAAAATACGGTCCCCAACATCAAAAGTAGGGTACTTGGACATTGAAGGGATTGACCTCGGTTCGGCCATGCATGACTTATGCAACAAATTAACTGTCGCCGCTGCAAACATTGCCTTGGTATCATCCGAACATGAATTCAAATACCGAGAAAACCACCCTCTCCTAATAGCACTCCTACTCGTCTTCTCCAATCCTTTACCACACTCTTTCACAGCCTCCATCTTCCTCCCACTCACCTCCACAGCAATAAGTGGAAAATAAAAAAGATAAATATAGCTGACATAAATAAGCAAAAGTGTTTTACAATCATCTTGATGCAACAGGCAACACTGTCAGATGTGAGAGTTAGTTGAAATTATCTCCTGCACAAAGAATTGGTGAAACATTCGTTAATAATTCTAAATGATTAATTTTGTCCTTATGCACAGAAAATCACAATGTAAACAACCAAAGTACCAAACAAACAAAATGGAGACAGTGAACCTAACCCAGATGAAAGAATCTAGATAAACCAACCTGAGGGGCTGGAGACAATCCACTGATTAGCTTGGAAGTGGCCGTTAGAGAAGAGAGATAGCGTGCCTCTCCATCAAGTTCTCTCTATTTCAAAGTAGCCATTATGAGTGCCGCCATGGCCATGATTATGTTCTTCACAAAAATACCACAACCAATCCAAAGGTTTCACTCTGGACTTTGAGTTATCCATACATCATCTCACCACTCCCACCAAAGAATCATCTATCACAAGCTTAGCACAGTTATCTTTTAAGTAACCATTGTGAAAGAGCAAATGACTTCTTTTTGAATTGAAGAGTACACCAGTCTAAATTGGTTAAGATTGACGGACATAAGTGGTCTCAATAAAAGGAACTAACTGTACATCAATTTGAACTAATAATTTAGATAAGAATATGCATTAGCTCAAATCGGACAACGTACTCAACAATGAAATGTACTCGTAAATTTGTGTGCATTTTAATGCATATGGTAAAGACAACCAACTACTTGTGGCATCAAAGAGAATACAATGTGACAATGTTAATCTAATTGTACATATAATGTGGATCCTCCAAATTGAAAGACGCACATTGGAGATTAGCTATAAGATTTGTGAAAGCTAATACTTATACATGCATGAATCTCATAGACGTGATCGCTATAAAGATGAAATTATGCAATCTTAAGATTCAGTAAAGCTTCAGTTATGGTGTTTCCAAATGGATTTATAAGATTCAATGCATTTGCACAAAGTTTGAAGCAATTCAATGGCCAAAGAAAATGTAAACCACTTCTGTAGAGTTAACAGAAAGTGTCCTCTACTAACGAATAAGTGATACCTCGGTAAAGCTTCCTCTAAGAGCATCACCCAATCAGTGCCAAATAACAAAATATGTTAATGTTAAAAAAGAAACTGATATTTTGTATGCATGGAGCTAATCCACCATAAGTTATGTATGCATAATTCAAGAAAATAAAATTTTAACCGACTGCAAAAGGACTAACGAAAAGAAAATTTGAAAAGATAATTTAACTACAACCCAGATCATCACAAAAAAGGGAACAAATACATTCTACACTTCTACAGATTTGATTGAAGGAATTAAAGTTAAAAACAAACGCTAATGTCATACAACTAAATTTCTTCGTTTCTTTATTTGTAATGAAAGACCTTCCAATCAAAGCAAACTCACTAAATGTCGGGCATTCTACCTTCAGGTTTACCAGAGAGCAAAAGTTTCCCCCTGTATATGAGTACTGAGCATTTAACAAATTCATGGAAAATAGATGATCAATGCAGCCAAACTCCGACCTTCACTCTCCACAGAAATAACATCAACAAAATTCCACTTCCACACACATTTCAAAATGGCATGAACAAATTCCTGTCTCTCTTAGACTTTGAGACCGTCTTAAACCCCGATTTGGTGGGCTTCCCCCACGGCGACACTGAAGGCCTACCTCCTGATGTCCTCCCCTCTCCTCCTCCATGAGGATGATCAATCGGATTCATTGCAACACCACGCACAACAGGACGCCACCCTCGCCACCTATTTTGTCCCGCCTTCCTCAACTTTCGCGCCCCATGACTCGGATTCGAAACAACCCCAATAGTAGCTTTACACCTCGAATCAATAAGCATCTCTCTCCCTGAAGGCAACCGCACAAGACACTGCTGATTCACCGGCTCCTTAACCACTTTTGCGTAAGTCCCCGCAGCTCGTGTCAGCTTCGCACCTTGCCCTGGATGAATCTCAATATCATGCACAAATGTCCCCAATCTTATATCCGCCAATGGCATACAATTCCCAACTTGAAAATTCAAATCTAGTGTCTCCTGTTTCTTCGAACCACCACCTTTATACCCATCATAGTTCACGATTTTACTCCCCACTTCCATCTGATGACTAGCCAAAATATAAGACACAGGCGCATGCTCAACCTTCTTCTCCTTCTTATCCTCTTCAATTGCATTAGGCTTAGCGAGCAAGATCCCCAAACCACTAGCTTCTATCGGGCGATCCTTACTCCTCCGAAAAGCATAAGAAATCACTTGACTCGGAATCACTTTCCCATCCTCAAAATCCGGTTTCGCCACCCTAACTTCAGCATCACCATCTCTCTGCCCCAAATTCTTCCAATTTAGTGCGGCCTTCCGCTTAAGCCGGTGGCCCCACATCGGACTCCGCTGGTCCCACTTCTTGATTTCCTTCAGCAAGAACTCGTGTTTTTGCACCCCAGCACCAAGATCCTCCCTTTCCACCGCGAAAAAGGAAGGCTTTGCACCCGCCACCGCAATCCTCGGAAACGAGTCCAAAGAAAGCGATTCCGGCGGGGAAACCCGACCATCTAAGATATTTCCAGGAAGCGAAGAGAAGGAGAACGTAGACGATACCTTAGCAGTTGCTGTAGAAGCATCTATAAGCTTCTGGTGAGCATTAGCCGGCAAAGAGAGTTCATTTTGACGGCGGAAGTTCTGAACCTGGATCCAGCGGACGAGGGCGATACGGGAGGAGCGGTTGGGATCGTACTCGATCCTTTCAACGACGCCGGTGGAGTTGATGGAGCGCTTGAAATCGATTTGGCGGAAGAGGCGCTTGTGGCGGCCTCCGCGGTGGAAGGAGGTGATGCGGCCGGCGGCGTTGTGGCCGGCAGGGAACTTCTTGCCGTGCTTGAGGGAGGAGATGGATCGGGACTGGGTTGGGGCTGGGAATGCGATGAATTTGGGGGTTTTGCGGGAAAGTAGGGTTAGGGATTGCATGATTTTAGGGGAATTTGGGGGAAATTTAAGGGTTACGGTTTTGGCAGAGTAAAAGGGGAGGGAGGATTTGTGAAGAATACTGTTGGCTCGTAGTGACACATTCGACCATTGGTCATCGATCACCGTATGATATATGATATATCTTGGGGATGTGAGCCATTGAGCGTTTTTTTTTTTTTTTTTTTTTATTTGCTCATATTTTTTTTCTTTTTTTAATTAACTAAATGTGAATGTCTAGTTCATAGATACCGACCAAATTTAAGCATGATACTGTAATTAACTAATTTTGAAAACTATATGCAATTTGTGTGCAATATATGATACTAGTATGATGCACGTGGAGGAGGAAGGAAAAGGACAAAGAAAAAAAACCTACCAACACGTGCGCTGCACGTGTTTGCACACATACAAAAAAATAAAAAATTGTTTAATTGTTTGGAACCCCATCTCTCCCATTATAATAGTTATAGATAGTTTAGATAGTGAGGCTCGAGTTCTCAGATGTGTTTTCCTTTCTAGAAGATCGTAGTGGCACTTGCAACAAAATTAAAGCGGTAGAATGAAAGCTCTAATTACCCTTGTAGACTTTAAAACAAAACCATATTGTGAAACTTAAATGACCTTTATTGGGTAGGATGGACTATCTAAGACCTGAACCTAGATCCAAGATGCTACCTTTTTTTTTTTTTTCTTTCGGGTAATAGAGGGACTACTATAATGGGAGAAGGCCTTAGTGTAATTTGTCAATCTACCAACACGTTCAATGCACGTACAACCAAAATTCTTTATATAAACTCATCAAACACGTAAACTACCCGTACAAACTCCCTCTCTCTCTCTTAAAAAACAAGACATTGGATATTTTCTAGACTTCTCAGAACCAAAATTCGAAATTAAATTATAATTTTTGTCTTCTACAATATAGTTAAGACATTACTTAATGGCAATGAGTTATTCTGCTGATTAGCTAGCTGATTCATGTTGTTCATCATATCTTACAAATGTTTACAGTAGTATTGACTCTCTTAATTAGCTTATGCATAATATTCTATTTGAATGTTCTGACTACTGTTTACTCAATAAGCTGATCTATTGTATGTAATGCATGCATACAAATATCTAATATTATAATGAGAGAAGGCTTTAGTGTCATTTGTAAATCTATTAACACATATAACGCATGTACATAACTTATATGAATGAGGTCTCACATGTTTGAATTCAGACTACGTATGAGTTTTTAATTTTGAAAAAAAATATATTTATTAAAACGTTAATCGCACGTGTAAATTACTAGTTAGTATTAAAACCAAAATATGACAAGTATCAGGATACAAAAGACTCCGGAAAGCTCTCTGGTGCTAAAGAAGCAATATGCTTTACAAAATACCAACAAAAAGAGTTAGGAAAAGTAGCAAGAAAAATTATAGAAACATAAAACACCAGCCAAAATAAAAACCCAACACATCAAGGATCAAGCACAACTAAAGGATTCTCATCATTAGTAATTTTGTTTCTTTCATAAGTAGATTGTAGGGACCACATCAAAAGCACACCTGTAATGTATTCTTGAGCACGTTGAGACAGAGCCGAAATTGATTCTAAATTAGATGAGATAGGATCAGCACCCAGACCATCAGTAGCACCATGAGCAGCAACAGTAATGGAAGAGACAAGATCAGGGTTCCCTAATCTAGCCACAACATAAGTGTCAGAGACAGACATCACAAAATGATCATCAAGAGAAGCATTGGACCCGACAGCGGATGAAATATTGGCCGCTGAATCAATAAAGCTAGAAGAAACCTGAACTGGATTTGGAGAAATATAGTTAGAAATAAAAGCAGAGATAGCAAAATGAATAGCATTGAAATTAATAAGTTTCTGTTTAGCATGGGGAAGAATGTTAGTCCAAAAAGATACAAAATACATAATAGATTCAAGAACTTTAATAATATCGGACTTTCTTTTTAAGAAAAGTTCTTTTACCTCTCCCATTCCAAATAACCCAAATTAAAGACATCACAAGAATGTCCCACTAAAGTCTAATTTTAGCAGGGATCCTCTTCCTCCTCCAAATAACCCACCAAGATTTAATCGAAGGAGGATAGCCCTTAATATTTCATGCCTTATTAAATAAAATACAGATATTACGGACAAATTGACATTTAAGAAACAAATGAGCAGCAGTTTCCAAACCAGACGAACTGAAAATGCATCTTTGACCCATTGCAAAATTTCTTTTGTTAAGATTATCAACAGTAAGAAGTTTGTTATGTATAATAAGCCAGACAAGGATCCTCACCTTAAGAGGAGCAATGTTTTGCCAAATTAATTTATAAAAAGGGCAAATAACACCACCAGAATTTAAGAAGTTATGAAAAAAAATTCACAGTAAAAAGTCCAGAGGAACTCCATCTCCATCTAATTTCATCTCTAACCTTCTAGTCATAATTACTCAATAGGTGGAGTAAATCATTCAAGTCACGAGTTTGAGCAAGTGATAACCTTCTTCTAACAGAGATATTCCAGGCTTTGCCATAATTATTAATAGTACAAAGAGAAGAGACAGTGGCATTGCGAAAAACAGCTGGATGATACAGATCAGGATAAGCAGAAGATAAAGAACAATCCCCTATCCAAATGTCAGTCCAGAATCTAATGTTACTACCATCACCATAATTTTTTTGAAGACTGCATTTAAAAAGGGCAAGCAACTTTCCAAATCTCTTTCCAAAAGGAAGAAGAGATAGTACGAGGAACAGAATTAAAATCCCAAAGTTTTCTTCTTCTAAAATATTTTTGATGAATAATTCTAACCCAAGAAAGGTCCTCAAAAGTCAAACTTTTCCATAACCATTTACCTAGAAGAGTCAGATTATGATTGCGTAAATTAATCACCCCTGAACCTCCTACTTTTTTTGTCCTTACAAACGTTTCCCCAATTCATTAAGCATTTCCCATGATCCTTATTAGCAGAAGAACCAACCCACAGAAACTTTATTCTAATAAAGTGAATCTTTTTAATAACCCAAACTGGTAAATGAAAATAAAAAAGCATATATAAAGGAATACTAGAAAGAACATAAATGATGAGAGTCAATCTACCTCCTCTAAAAAGACTTCTACCGGATCCAAAAGTTAAGTCTCTTCTCAATTCTCTCAATAATAGGGTTCAAATGTGATTTATGAAGATTACGAATATGAAGAGGAATACCAAGATAAGATAGAAAGAATGAGCCTCTAAGGAAATTAAAGGAAGCATAAATTTCATGTTGTCTATTATCATCCCCACCAATCCAAATAGAAGAAGATTTGGAAATTTTAATTTTCATACCAGACATGCACTCAAAACAGTAAAGAATCAATTTGAGATTTCTCAACTTAACACCACTACAGGAAGAGAAAAGTATAGTATCAGCATACTGCAGATTAAGAATCCCTCTAAAAGATGGAAAACCACCCAAACCCTCAACCAGGTTATGATCCCAGGCTAATGAAAGCATTCTGTTGAAAACATCAGCAACAAAAACAAACAGTAAAGGAGAAATAGGATCACCTTGTCTAAGTCCTCGCTTACAGACAAATTTCCTACCTTTAATATTGTTAATAATAATAGAAGAAGTCTCTGAAGTAAGACTATTAAAAATCCAAAGAATCCATCTATTACCGAAACATCTAGCTCTTAAAACTTGGTTGAGAAAATTGCAGTTGACTCTATAATAAGTTTTCTCAAAATCAAGTTTAAGAAGAATACCTTCAGATTTTCAATAACTTCTTGGGTAGCAGCAACACTATCAAGGATAAATCTATCCTTAATAAAATCAAACTGGTTAATCCCAACAAAAGAATGCACTACAGAAGTCAATCAATTGGCAAGGACTTTCATAATAATTTTTGAAAATAACATTAAAAAGACTAATGGGTCTGAAATTCGTAACAGAGTTTGCACAAGCAAATTTTGGATTAAGGATAATATGGGCATAATTAATTCTAGCAAAATCCAAATAATGATTATAAAGATCATCAAAAATTCTCATAATAATAGATTTTAAATAATCCCAAAAAGTTTTGTAGAAGAAAGTAGGAATATCATCAGGACCAGGAGCAGAATCAAGAGTGAGATCACATAAAGCTTTAAAGACTTCCTCTTCTGAGAAAGGGCAGTCCAAATTAGACAAGTCAATATTATGATTAGGAGGATAAAGATAATTCCAATCAATTGAGAGTAAGGTGTTACCAGAGCACCCCTTCAGACCTTTGTAAAACTTAAAAAATTCTTCATGAATAAGATATATATTAGAAATCTCTTCATTTTTTGTATGAAGAGAAACAAAAGAATTAGATCTCCTTCAGTGGGAGGAATAATTGTGAAAGAATCTAGCATTACCATCACCAAAATTGAGCCATTTGATTTTTTCTCTTTGAAACCATTTAATTTTATCCATACGAAGAATATGCAAATATTCATTCTGATGATCAGACCTTCTAAGTCTATCATAAGAAGAGAGAGTAGATTCTTCAAGTAAATCAATTGCAGAAATTTCATTAATTAGTCACTTTTTCCTGTCATGAAGATGTTCAAATCATTCAAATTTCCACAACTTTCAGGTAGTTTTAACACATTTGATAGTAGCAAGAAATTTAGAGAGGCTTGACCAGAGGACAAAGAAGAATTAGGGATACAACTATGAATCATGTGAAAGAAAGGGGGATCTTCAAGCCAGAACTTTTCAAATTTGAACTTAATAAATCTGGAAGAGAAGAGTTCGAAGAAAGAATAATAGGAACATGATCAGAAGTGATATTAGCAAGGGACTTAACAGAAGAAAGTGGAAAAGAAGAGTTCCATTCTAGTGAAACCAGGAATCTGTCCAGTTTAGCAAAACTTGGGAACAATCTCTTATTAGACCAAGTACATTTCCTTCCTAATCAAGGGTAATCAATAAGAGATAAGCCCTTTGTAACACCCCGAATTCCAAATATAACTGAATTCGAGATTCCACAGGATCTTTACACTTCTTTCGTACAATTTTACAAAGAATTTAAAACTTTTCACTTTACATCAGAGTTTCAAGAAATTTTTATACTTTACATTTTTACAGCGGAAGCAAAATTACAACATTAATATAATTGAAATTACAACAACATTTGAATAATCTCTAAGCATCAGTTCTCCTTTAATCTTTACCATGCATTTTATCCTGCATACAAAACTGTGGGTACGTCAGTTTATTCAACCGACGAATATTATACACGGTCATCCTCTCTATGCCGGAAACAGTGTAATTGATTTTTCATACTTAACAAACACAAACTTGTCACATATCAAACTACGGGGAATATCCTATTGATGTCGTGTTGTGATTGTGCACTTAGTCCTTAATGCAGTTATATCTATATTACATGACACTAATGCGCACTTGTTCGGATTCTATGCATCTCATACTACATAAGTCCGAGGGCAAGCCTCTTAATCGTTCTTCATCTTGTAGGATTCAATCCCTCGTTATGACTTAATATACTACTGTAACTACGGTAAGTATCCTAGATGTTCTATGAGTACGAGCTCATGTACAGAAAAACTGGAGGGGAATCCCACATCATGTCACGACGCATCGTGAAGACAACCTATGGACAATTCAGCCTCCTTCATGGCACACGATCCTCTCGCAGTCACCAAACACCCCGCAAGCGTTGCCAAGATCCCGATAATTCCGGAGTAGTGCCCACGTCATGTCACAACACATCGTGAAGACAACCTGTGAATCACACCCACATCGTAGACTCGAGGCCCTCATACTTGTGTTTTTCTCTCACTTTCATCACATCTTCACTATGTACTAGTCCTTAATTTATTGGAATCATGAACAAAATCAATTCTCTAGGGTTAGCCTATCCATTATGCCGGTCTTAACCATTTATTCAACATGACCCAAATCTTGGTCTTTTCATTTCAATTTCCATTTCAATTTCTTTCTTTTCCATGCCGGTATGGGACTTAGCTACACTCTAGTTCTCAATTTCAATTTACAATCGCACAAATTGAGCCTTTCAAGCTCACAGGTTTTCTTTTCAAGATTAACAATAGTCTTTCTTTTTCATGTTCATAACATTTGTATATTCATAATATCCTTCTTAACTCATCATGTCAATCAAAAGTTTCCAATTTCATGTACACCATTTATGCATAAACAAAGAAATTCAATTTGTCATAGTCGATGGTTCATAATCTCATTTTCCTCATTTTGTAAAAATATTAAAGAAATCTAACATTCATATTTTCATTCTTCTTTCATTAACAAAACTCTTTTCAAAACATTTCTCTTTATCAATATGTTTTCCTTTATCCAAAATAATTCGGACTAACAGTTTATAATAGTTCTTTCTTGTAGAAGCAGTCTCAAATTATACTATGCCAAGTATTATAGATAAGTTAAGAAAACTAGATATCATTTAAGCTACAGGGCAGTCGACTGTCAATCATAGCCAGTCGGCTGTTCTACTAGCATAAAATAAAACTCAAAGAAAAATACTCAGGGCAGTCGACTACTACGACTATTCGGTCGGCTGTTCTGCTAGCATAAAATAAAACTCAAAGAAAAATACTCAGGGCAGTCGACTACTACGACTATTCGGTCGACTGTTCAGCAAGATATAAAAGACTAGAAAATATGGTCGGGCCAGTCGACTGTTAACTTGGCCAGTCGGTTGTTCTACGACGTTTTAAGATTTGAAAATAAAATGGACGGGGCAGTCGACTGTTAAACATATATGGTCGACTGTTCTGCGAGAATTTCAACTCGAAGAATTAAATATTCAGGACAGTCGACTACTACGACTATTTGGTCGACTGTTCAGCAAGATATAAAAGACTAGAAAATATGGTCGGCCCAGTCGACTGTTAACTTGGCCAGTCGGCTGTTCTACGATGTTTTAAGATTTGAAAATAAAATGGACAGGGCAGTCGACTGTTAAACATATATGGTCGACTGTTCTGCGAGAATTTCAACTCGAAGAATTAAATATTCAGGACAGTCGACTATCTACGCCTATTCGGTCGACTGTACTACTGGGTTTCTCAAATAACCAATATCACAATAGTTCATTTAGTGCATAAAACAATAATTTCATCTACTAGCAATTCATACTCAATTTCTACATTATCAACAATCCCAATTCAATATTTCCATAACTACAAGCAATTTGCACACAATATTATGATTCATGACAAGTTAACATACAATCTATCAAGCATTAATTTAATCAACTAGCAAGTCCTTTTTCAAATTAAGTGTCCTCTTATTAGTTTCTTTCATGCATCATTATTTCAACACTCCTAGCATGGCATCTAAATTAGAAGTATAGAAAAACAACCCACCTAATTTGGAGAGAAAAATCACACAACGCCTCCTAAACGAAAGAGCCCTTCTTCTCCTAGATTGAGCTTGCCCAAACGAGTGCTCCTCCTTGATCCTAGTGCAACCCGAGAGCTCCAAGGTGATGTGGCCGGTCTCCTTGCTCCTAGTGCACACCACTCTCAATCTCTCAATCTTTTATTCTCACTTTCTACTAACAATCTACTACTAACAATTGTATTCTTTCACTATAGGTTTGGAGAATGAAGAGTGCAGGAATAACTAGGCTAGGGGGGGGGGGGGGGTATTTATTCAAAATTTTGGGACAAATAGAAGGCTAGGATTGATCTAGGAGTTAAGAAACAAAGGCTAGGATTTAAGGGGAAGTTGTAGTAACCAACCATGACTACAAAAACCACCTCCCACAACTCCACTCTCTCTCTTTCCCTCCTAATCCATATCCGGTGGGTGCACAAACACGTGCACGTGTAATGCACGTGTTTCCATAGTTCCCTATTTTTTAAAAGTTGTACATTTTATTTTATAAAAAAAGTCTATAAAAATTGTCTACACTACAAGTTGTAATAAAAAGAGAAAATAAATTCATGGGCCTTCATTTAATGGGCCAAATTAGTCTACATATAAAATTAATTAAATTGGGCTCAAAATAAAAGAATATTTATGTTTGTTTAAAAATAGGCTTTGATAAAAATAATAGAAAAGACATATATGTTTATGTATACTCATTTGTCTATGAAATGAAAATAATTATAAAAAAATTTATACCGCAAGATTGCACGTGCACAATACGTACAAATTAATAATACAAAATAATAATTCTCATAAATGAAAATTCAGGGTATTACACCCTTAATCACAGAATTAAAAATATCAGAATCTTTTTTATTAGAGGCAAAACCCTTCTTTCATAGTTGAATCTAACAACATTGAAATCACCACAAAAAATGACACAACCATTCATAAAAAGTACTCCGATTTTTAAACTCGATCATTCCAGAATTCATCTTTAAGATCAATAACACAAGGACCATAAACAGAGATAAAAAAGAATTTATTAAAGGTAGTGCATTCCAGTAACACCCCTAGAAAAAATTTATTCTTAGTAACATTTAAACATTTATACATACTATCCCTAAAGCCAATTAACATGCCACCAGAAGCATCGATAGAATCCAGAGCTATCCATTCAGTAATGATGGAACCACCTAAAGCTCTATAGAGAGCAGGAGTAGGAGAGGGAACTTTAGACTCTTGTAAAGCAATAATATCACATTGAGAGGAATTAATAATATCAAAAATAGTCATTCTTTTATCATTGTCTCCTAATCCCCTAATGTTCGAAGACAAAATAATCATTAAAAAATATTATTAGACTCTCTAGATTTCTTTAAGTTCAAGATAAAATCAAAGTCTCTCAATTGGGAGCCACCAGTATTTTTTTTTGCTTTGTGCATAATGATTATGATCAATTTTCAATGTTGCAGGAAGCTTTGGTATATCGCACTGCCGCAAAGACCTAAATTGTATGTCTTGATAGAAATAAATTTTACTTTCGTGAAACTAGTAATAGTATTTCTCGTAATTTAACTTAGATTATACATCTTACTTCTCTTTGGGCTATAACAGCGGCGATGAGATCGAGAAGGAGAATTGCCAGGGTCTTCCAGGTCGAGGAGTACAATGAAGAGGAGATAGAGACAGGGCAGACTCTGGATTGATCAGTTTGATTTAGAGTCCCACCCTCCAAGACTTTGTTGGAAGAATCTTTTTTGCTATTTTCTGTACTCTAGATGTCGTTTTATGATTAGAGTTGTCCCACTCTCTCATGTATGTTGGAGAAGTTTAGTTTTATTTTCCGTATTATAATTTTTTCTTTTGTACATTTACTCAGTACTCTGAGTTTGTTTTGTTAACATGTTATTAATAAAACATGATGGCTATTTTAGAAAATGGGTATTTTATACACCATTTACAAACCAATTCTGCTCAATTTTTGAGTAAGATTCTCTATGAATTAGTGAGAGATCTTGATGGATTTGTGTTCTCCTTCGTGAGTAGATCAAAACCGTATATTTATTTGCTCAAAATGGTTATCGGGAGAATGAGATATTGTCTCCAAAGTGAGGCAGTTGATTTATGAAAAATGAGTTAATGGATTTTAGTCCCACATCGGAAAAATCAAAGAAATTAGAAGAGGATATATAATAACCTCTTTCTTGGCAATATAAGATAGCAAACCAAGTGGCTTTCTCTTGCGTCCGCCGGAATCAACCCCGGTTTATAAGGAGCACCAAGAATTGGTACACAAATGCACCAATTCTCTCCAGAACCGGTTTATGCAATTCAAATAAAATTCGCAACTTTATTCACTTTTAAAGTTTTCTCATAATCTTTATGTTCTTTTTCTCTCTTTTTATTTGTTTTTTGTTTTTACTCAAAAGATGGTGATACTGATACCTTTTTTTTTGTTTTGTTTTTGGTAAGACAACTAATTATTTCTTCCATTGTTTTGTTTTAATTATTTCTACCAGCATAATACTTACTACTGACTACAGATGGAAAAGAGTTCATGCATGCTACTAGTATACAACTTGCTAGGCATGGAAGAAATCATGCTGCATTCGGGGTTCCAATTGACTGTAGAAATCATGTATCACAACTGAAGATAATCTGCTTGCCCAGGAACGAACTAGCAATGTAAAAAAATTTGCGTGGCGTAACATATATGAGCTATCAACGGGTTTGTTTGCTTATAAAGGCAAAGAATCAGCATCTCTGTACCATTGAAATGCTCTCTCACTGATGCCCAGTACTCAACATGCAGAGGAAATTAATTAGAAGTACAGTCAAAGAAACTCAGATTACAGATAGCATCAGGAACAGCTAAAATTTAAATTGAGTTATAAGTGTGATTATTGACAAAGCTAACTATAATGTGCCAAAAAAAACAAAAACAAAAAAACCATTTGAAATGGACAACTAATACAAAACAAAGTGCACAGGCTCATTATGACATCTTAACCCTTGACAACCAATACTAGTAACTGTACAAAGCATCTTAGTTTCAGCATGTACAATTTCTCATGACGGCCAAATAAAAGTCCACAAATCCCCGGTGTTCACATACAGAAAGAACACAAACATATCACATTTAAACTATGCAATTGCCAGTGTCAAAGAATTGCTTAAAACAACATGAACATTAGTATAAAGCCTTATCCTAAATCTTTGTAGAAAAAAATACAAGGCATTTCCAAGAAAAAGATCAGAACCATTCAATCCTAGACATGGTCTCCTATAGAGGGTTGCTTCGCACAGGACTGGCGTCAGATTCAATCTATCTCCACCTTGCCCTATTAGAACGATTTCACTTGCTATCTGTTAAATCCTCGCCAGCCAGGCCACCGGCCTTTTCTGTGATTTCATTCCTTCACTGCTTACTTTATCATTGAACCTCGTGGGGAATGAAAATGTAGTATACAGCAACAATCTGGTTCAAGATTGATGCTCCATGTAGCAAGTTCAAATAGGATAGTTATCTGGGCTTCCACCAGAAACCATCCTGCAGGAATAATACAAAGAACTAAAAGGAAAACTGAGTTTCCAACAAGATAAAAATATTGAACAAGTAGAATGATGGAACAAATGTTACTAATTGACAACAAATGCAGGACGACAAAAAAATGTCCAGAAAGGCTGACAAAAAGGAATTTATTCAAACCAAAAAAATGCTGTGAGATTCCACCCTATGCACCAAATATTACACTGAGTAGGCCTCAATAGTCAAGCAACGGCCAGCATACTGTTCTCTCCATTGCATTTTGATCATAGATTTTTTTGATAATCGCATTTGGATCATAGACAGTGTCAGATATTTTTGTTGGAGGCCAGTACCGAAGCACTGATCTCCCAAAAAAAATTTCAACAGGAAGTGAAAGAAAGATAACATCATATTATATACCCAAATAAACAAAATATCAATCTTGGATGTCTCTCTTTCACCATCTCTAACATAAGAAAGATTTCTTCTGAGATTCAGAACTCACCAATTATGAGAGTCAAAACTGTCATTTCGATTATCTCCCAGGACAAAAACATAGCCCTTAGGTATTAGCTGCAGAAGATATGTCAAACAGTAGTCACCACAAATCAGCTTGAAAATGACAGTTGAAGATTTGGGTAATACTTGCTTTCTCTAATTTCTGGGAATTTCATTTCTAGAGCTAGGCTCAACTAGTGAATGGGATTAATGTTATTAATGCTATGCAACAGACATGTTTAAAAATAAAATACAATACTAGTGCCTTGACATCTCAAACATTTGAACCGGATTAGGATTATCTTTTTAGGCGGTCATACCAAACCGGATTAGGATTATCTTACTGTATACCACATTTTTTTCAAGTTTCCAGAGAAGTGATATGTTTATTTAACCAGTACTTGATCTACCAAATTTTAATGGGCAAACAGATAGGAGGGAGAACTACCATTGGCGCCATTTCATATGAAAGAGGTTCCAATATAAATTCTTCATCTTCAGCAATACCATTCACATACAGTTTCCCATTGCGAACCTATAATGGGTTAGTACATTTAGAATCAGCCACTTAAAACATGAATGCCTAGAATAAAACCTACAAGAAAGACAAGAGAAACAATGAAAAGGAGAGAATATACTCATTAGCTTACTTCAACGTAGTCCCCAGCCTTGGCCACAACTCTCTTGATGAAGACATCACCTGAACTGTATCCATTTGCTTGTGAAAAACACATTCTAACGAGAATTAGAAAGAAAGGAAAAAATGCAAATAGCTAACTTAATGGCTCAATGTTCAATAATATGAGGTGCATCACAAAAACTTGCATGATTAAGTGTACACTACCGGAAGGATTGGAGGAGCTTTGAAAATGACCATCTCCATAACTTCAGGCTCTCTAAATAAATAAGAAACCTGCAATATTACAATAGTGACATAATCCAAGATATTGTAAGAACCATGATTAAAGAGAAAATAACGCATAGTGAGTCAAAAGACTCAAAACACAAACTTCATTATGAAAAACTACCAACATCGGACATCCTACTCAAAACGCATACTTAGTTACGAAAAAATACTATAATCCTTCATAATTCTGTTTTCTCTGTAAAATCTTGGTATTCTATCATTTACTTTGCATTCATCTCTTTCACTCCAGTAAAATATATGAAGAAAATGAAACATTATAATAAATACTAATTCGCCTTTTGATAAGGAGGAAGAATATAACAATTGAACATAGGAGTGTATGGTGAGTAACACAAGCGAGGATAAAGTGCACCATCTTAGGTAACCGCCAATACAGCACGCATTGCTGTATGATACTGTATGATTCTGATATACTGATGTTCTGTATCCATACCAAAATAGATAAGTTGATTCAAGTGTCTGAACCTTCGTAATTTTTTTTAAAAACTAAGACAAACACCACAAATACATTAACTGGACATATTTCTGTTTAGCAGATTAAGAGACCGACATAGCAACACTTATTGTTTTCTGATTTAAATACAAAAATGGATAAGTTGACCAGAGTTTTTGAACCTTGGTTGAAATATTACAATGAACATCACAAATATGCATATTAAATTTCCCCCCTAATAAGTAATTACTTTTTCTCCAAAATCATTGCTTAGCGTGGGATCTGGCCTAAGATTATGTGAAATAAAAAACTACGCTGCTAACCCCTATCAAGGTGAGGCCCTCTTCCCCTTACTGCTCCAAGAGCTACTTCAGAATAGTATGTATAAAAAATAAAAAATAAAACTAGGCCTTGAAATCAGGTTGCCTTTTAATGGAGTACAATCTACAGAGATTGAACATTATCCAGGATTTGGAAGATACAGATGGACTTTGTATCAAAAAATAATTCCATCCAAGACTAGAGTTGAGATATAACTAGACGAAATTTTTATCTATCATGTCTTTATTCTCGTTATCAGAATGATACAACCTAAACAAAGTGCATTTCAAGGCAAAGTTCTAAATGCCAAAGGTCGGAGTCACCTCAGCATTTTTTTTCATGTCAGATTGGGACATGTAGTACATATCAGGTTGTCCTGTTGGACGAAGTTGTACTCTTTTAACTAACCTCTCTACTTATAAAATGTCAAAAAATATGACCTACCTAATTCAAGTAACACTACTTATATTCCCAAAAGTAAATATTCATAAATTCGTTTGCAAACCATAAGAAATGAAGTTCAGCTAGTATCTAAAATAATGCAATCACAAGTAGAAAATTAATTAACAAAGATGTTTAGCATAACACGTAGATAATATAAATTCTTTGCCAAATTAATATAATATCTGAAGCTATCACAGAAAAAACATTTGAATCCAAAGAGTGACATAGACATCGAGAGACATAGCAATATATAAATTATAAAAGTTTTTTTTTGATAAAAAAAGGTTGGCCTTGGCCCACACTTATGACTTGAATATTTTACTTTCATAGTTCTATCTATAGTGTGATTTAGTTATACCTGTGCATGTTTGTACCATAGATCATAGATATATTGTACTCATATAAACCATAGATACATTATACTTATATACTTTCATAGTTCTATCTATAATGTGATTTAGTTATACTTGTGCATATTTGAATTGTGATTTTATTGATATTGCATGCCTGTATTACATAATTTATATTGCATCTTCTCTTTTTGTGTGTTCTCATGGCAAATACCACATATTTGAGTTGTAATGGATATTACTTGAGTAGATATATGATATTTTGATATTACTACCTGCATATCATTTCGTGATTGCCTAACTTATGCAACATATGCTATTAATCTAAAAAATCTCATTTCAATTTGGTTTTCCCAATTACCACTGTGCATAAAATAACAAATTAATTTATGGGAATCACTCTTGTTAGTGAAAAATGAAAACAGTTTAAGTTGGATAACACACAATGAACTCAACACTGTCAGGTTAGTTATTCCTAGATTTGGTTTCTTAGTTAACACGGCATATAATCTCTATAATGCTACGATCACATAATAAATTTAAAGGCATGCTCAGAATGCTAAACCCACAAGAAAAAATGAGGTGATCAAATTCTCCAAATTGAATACATTTCATTACCTTCTCTGCCAAAATACGGTCCCCAACATCAAAAGTAGGGTACATGGACATTGAAGGGATTGACCTCGGTTCGGCCATGCATGACTTATGCAACAAATTAACTGTCACCGCTGCAAACATTGCCTTGGTATCATCCGAACATGAATTCAAATACCGAGAAAACCACCCTCTCCAAACTGCACTCCTACCCGTCTTCTCCAATCCTTTACCACACTCTTTCACAGCCTCCATCATCCTCCCACTCACCTCCACAGCAATAAGTGGAAAATAAAAAAGATAAATATAGCTGACCTAAATAAGCAAAAGTGTTTTACAATCACCTTGATGCAACAGGAAACACTGTCAGATGTGAGAGTGAGTTGAAATTATCTCCTGCACAAAGAATAGGTGAAACATTCGTTAATAATTCTAAATGATTAATTTTGTCCTTATGCACAGGAAATCACAATATAAACAACCAAAGTACCAAACAAACAAAATGGAGACAGGGAACCTAACCCAGATGAAAGAATCTAGATAAACCAACCTGAGGGGTTGGAGACAAACCACTGATAAGCATGGAAGTGGTCGTTAGAGAAGAGAGATAGTGTGCCTCTCCATCAAGTTCTCACTATTTCAAAGTCGCCATTATGAACGCCGCCATGGCCATGATTATGTTCTTCACAAAAATACCACAACCAATCCAAAGGTCTCACTCTGGACTTTGAGTTATCCATACATCATCTCACCACTCCCACCAAAGAATCATCTATCACAAGCTTAGCACAGTTATCTTTTAAGTAACCATTGTGAAAGAGCAAATGACTTCTTTTTGAATTGAAGAGTACACCAGTCTAAATTGGTTAAGATTGGCGGACATAAGTGGTCTCAATAAAAGGAACTAACTGTACATCAATTTGAACTAATAATTTAGATAAGAATATGCATTAGCTCAAATCGGACAACGTACTCAACAATGAAATGTACTTGTAAATTTGTGTGCATTTTAATGCATATGGTAAAGACAACCAACTACTTGTGGCATCAAAGAGAATACAATGTGACAATGTTAATCTAATTGTACATATAAAGTGGATCCTCCAAACTGAAAGACGCACATTGGAGATTAGCTATAAGATTTGTGAAAGCTAATACTTATACATGCATGAATCTCATAGACGTGATCGCTATAAAGATGAAATTATGCAATCTTAAGATTCAGTAAAGCTTCAGTTATGGTGTTTCCAAATGGATTTATAAGATTCAATGCATTTGCACAAAGTTTGAAGCAATCCAGTGGCCAAAGAAAATGTAAACCACTTCTGTAGAGTTAACAGAAAGTGTCCTCTACTAACGAATAAGTGATACCTCGGTAAAGCTTCCTCTAAGAGCATCACCCAATCAGTGCCAAATAACAAAATATGTTAATGTTAAAAAAGAAACTGATATTTTGTATGCATGGAGCTAATCCACCATAAGTTATGTATGCATAATTCAAGAAAATAAAATTTTAACCGACTGCAAAAGGACTAACGAAAAGAAAATTTGAAAAGGTAATTTAACTACAACCCAGATCATCACAAAAAATGGAACAAATACATTCTACACTTCTACAGATTTGATTGAAGGAATTAAAGTTAAAAACAAATGCTAATTGCATACAACTAAATTTCTTCGCTTCTTTATTTGTAATGAAAGACCTTCCAATAAAAGCAAACTCACTAAATGTCTGGCATTCTACCTTCAGGTTTGCCAGAGAGCAAAAGTTTCCCCCTGTATATGAGTACTGAGCATTTAACAAATTCATGGAAAATAGATGATCAATGCAGCCAAACTCCGACCTTCACTCTCCACAGAAATAACATCAACAAAATTCCACTTCCACACACATTTCAAAATGGCATGAACTACTTCCTGTCTCTCTTAGACTTTGTAGCCGTCTTAAACCCCGATTTGGTGGGCTTCCCCCACGGAGACACCGAAGGCCTACCTCCTGATGTCCTCCCCTCTCCTCCTCCATGAGGATGATCAATCGGATTCATTGCAACACCACGCACAACAGGATGCCACCCTCGCCACCTATTTTGTCCTGCCTTCCTCAACATCCGTGCCCCGTGACTCAGATTCGAAACAACCCCAATAGTAGCTTTACACCTCGAATCAATAAGCATCTCTCTCCCTGAAGGCAACCGCACAAGACACTGCTGATTCACCGGCTCCTTAACCACTTTTGCGTAAGTCCCCGCAGCTCGTGTCAGCTTCGCACCTTGCCCTGGAGGAATCTCAATATCATGCACAAATGTCCCCAATCTTATATCTGCCAATGGCATACAATTCCCAACTTGAAAATTCAAATCTAGTGTCTCCTGTTTTTTCGAACCACCACCTTTAGACCGATCATAGTTCACGATTTTACTCCCCACTTCCATCTGATGACTAGCCAAAATATAAGACACAGGCGCATGCTCAACCTTCTTCTCCTTCTTATCCTCTTCAACTGCATTAGGCTTAGCGAGCAAGATCCCCAAACCACTAGCTTCTATCGGGCGATCCTTACTCCTCCGAAAAGCATAAGAAATCACTTGACTCGGAATCTGTTTCCCATCCTTAAAATCCGGTTTCGCCACCCTAACTTCAGCATCACCATCTCTCTGCCCCAAATTCTTCCAATTCAGCCCGACCTTCCGCTTAAACCGGTGGCCCCAAATCGGACTCTGCTGGTCCCACTTCTTGATTTCCTTCAGCAAGAACTCGTGTTTTTGCACCCCAGCACCAAGATCCTCTCTTTCCACCGCGAAAAAGGCAGGCTTTGCGCCCGCCACCGCAATCATCGGAAATGAGTCCAAAGAAAGCAATTCCAACAAGTAAATTATTTCTAGGAAGCGAAGAGAAGGAGAACGTAGACAATACCTTAACAGTTGCTGCGGAAGCATCTATAAGCTTCTTGTGAGCATAAGCCGGTAAAAGGGGTTCATTTTGACGACGGAAGTTCTGGGCCTAGATCCAGCGGACGAGGGCGATACGGGAGGAGCGGTTGGGATCGTACTCGATCCTTTCGATGACGCCGATGAAGTTGATGGAGCGCTTGAAATCGATTTAGCGGAAGAGGCGCTTGTGGCGGCCTCCGCGGTGGAAGGAGGTGATGCAGCCGGCGGCGTTGTGGCCGGCGGTGAACTTCTTGCCGTGCTTGAGGGAGATGGATCGGGACTGGGTTGGGGACGGGAATGCGATGAATTTTGGGGTTTTACAGGAAATTATGGTTAGGGTTTGCATGATTTTAAGGGAATTTGTGGGAAATTTTAGGGTTAGGGTTTTGGGAGTGAAAGGGGGAGGGAGGGAGAGAGGGAGAGGAAAGGACGTCGATGTTGGTTTGGATATGAGTAAGGATTGGATCCGTTAGGAATTGGCACGTGCAATGTACGGGTTTTTGTTTTTGTAGTGGACGTATGGATTGAGACAGCCAGCAGTAATCTTTTTGCTTTGTGCATAATGATTTATAATCAATTTCTAATGCTGCAGGAAACTTTGGTATATCGCATCGCTGCAAATATCTGTACTTCATATCTTGATAAAAATAACTCTTAATTTCGTATAATTAGTAATAGTATTTCTCGTAATTTACCTCAGATTATACATCTTATTCTTTTTGGGGCTACAACAGCGACGACGAGACCGATAAAGAGAATTGTCAAGGTCTTCCAGGTCGAGGAGTACAATGAGGAGGAGATAGAGATTGGATAGACTGTGGACTGACCAGTTTGATTAGATTTAAAGTCGATGACTTTGTTAGAAGGATCTCATATACTATTTTTCGTACTACAGATGTTGTTTATGATTAGAATTGTCTCACCCTTCCATATATGTTAAAGGAATTTAGTTTTATTTTCAATATTAATTTTTTTTTGTATATATATCCAGTATTCTAATTTTGTTTTGTTAACATGTTATTAATGAAATATAATGGTTATACTTTATAATATGGGTCAGATGACGTGGCCCCTACTTTATAATATGGGTCAGATGACGTGGCCCCTACTTTAGAATATGGGTCAGATGACGTCGGGCATACCGTCAGTACCGAAACTTCTGCAAAAATACAAATTGAGGAGAACTCACACCTGGTGCAGTCACCCCCACAAACAAACCGCAACAGGTTGGCGCCGTCTGTGGGAAACCTCGATACGGACATCAGTCCGAACCCATCCATCAACGGCATCCCATCAATCCGAGCTCACATGGCACCCAAGCCCAGGAGAACTATCACCTCTGCACGTCGCCAGGATGTTCCCCCTCAGGACGTCCCTGCTGACACTCATGGATCCAACAATCCGATGGTCAGCCTCGAAGACCTGTCAGGCGCCTCTCGCTCGGTCGTACCCTACCTACGCCGGTCATCCAGAACCAACAGGCAAGTCGGATTAGGGGAGGGGCCGCTTCCAACTCGGTCCCGAACCGTCCCAAACCTCCGCCCCGATAGCGGGAGCCGGCGCTCCGCCGCATCAACCGGAGGCCGCCGCCCCAACACAACCCGGCTGAACGGGCTCCAGTCACCCACCGGGAGTTCCAAGACTTCCGGAAATAGTTCATGGAGGCTATCCTAGGGACCCCTGTCAACGAGACGCTCTGCCGCTCTCACTCGCGATCGGATGTCGGGGCCAGCGCATCCCGCGGCCTGACAGTCCCGCCAGAGTATGACGAGGACATCCTAAAACGCCTCCAAGAAATGGAGAACCGCCTCGACCACTTCGGCGACGGCGGCGCGAGGCCGGCTCAGGGTCACATGCTGACCCGACCTCTTTCCTCCGCTGCAATCTTACAAGCGGAAATACCCCAGAATCTCCGACCTCCCCAATTCGAAACCTATGACGGCAAGGGTGATCATGCTGATCACATGGAGGGTTTCAAGACCCGCATGATGATTCACAGCGCTTCGGATCCCCTCATGTGTCGTGCCTTCCCTACCACCCTCTGGGGTCCAGCTCGGGAATGGTTCTCCAAGCTCGTCCCCGGCTCGATCTACTCGTTCGATCAGCTAGAGGCCAATTTCCTGGCCCACTTTGTGACCTGCAGAAAAGTCGAGAAGACGAGCGCATCCCTACTGGACCTCCGACAGAAGGAAGGGGAGTCACTCCGGCAGTTCGTCCGGAGGTTCACTGCGGAGGCGAGGTTGGTCTCCTCCCTCGACGCTGGGGTCGCATCAGCAGCATTCCGGCACAACATCCGGTACGGTCAGCTGAAGGCATCCCTAGCAAAGAAGCCTCCCCTCGATTTCCCTGACCTTCAGTCGGGTCGAAAAGTACATCCGGGCCGAGGAGGCTTTAAATCCAGAAAGCGCCAAAGAAGTCCCGGGAAAGGGGAAACGCAAGGCCGACGAGGCAGAGCCGACTAAGACTGGACCATCACGAAGAGGGTCCCTCCGGTCCCACGCTTCGAGAGGTACACATCGCTGAAACAGAACGTGTCAACTATCCTCTTAGCAATCGAGGACACGGACCGCGTCCAGTTGCCCCCTCGGCCGACCAACAACAAGAAGAGGGATCAGCGGTTCTATTACCGCTTCCACCGGGACAACCGGCACGACACCGACTACTGCCGCGCCCTGAAGGACAATCGAGGCTCTCATCCAACGAGGGTACCTCCGAAAATTCAAACGAGAAGACACCCAGGATCAAAGGGACAAGGAACCGGAGGCATATAGGCAGTGCCAACCCTAACTACGATTTTTTGAGAGAGGAAAGACTGATTATCTGTTGAAAGGGTAGAGGGCCTAGTATTTATAGGCAGTGCCAACCGGGTCTGGACCCGTTTGGGGCCGGGTCTGGACCCTGTTGCCCGTGGGCCTGACGTGGCAGAAGCCCAGGTGGTTTAAGGCTGATGTGGTAGAAGCCTAGGCAGTTTAGGGCTGATGTGGCAGATCTGATGTTCGGGGAGAACGATTTTTTAGAGGATCCTGTGGTCCAGGAGGGGCCACGTCACTTGACCCATATCATAAAGTATAACCATAATATTTTATTAATAACATGTTAACAAAACAAAATCAGAATACTGGATAAATATACAAAAAAGAAATTAATATTGAAAATAAAACTAAATTCCTTTAACATATATGGAAGGGTGAGACAATTCTAATCATAAACAACATCTATAGTACATAAAATAGTTTAAAAGATTCTTCTAACAATGTCCTCGACTTTAAATCAAATCAAACTGGTCAGTCCACAGTCTAACCAATCTCTATCTCCTCCTCATTGTACTCCTCGACCTGGAAGACCTTGACAATTCTCTCTATCGGTCTCGTTGCCGCTGTTGTAGCCCCAAAAAGAATAAGATGTATAATCTGAGGTAAATTAAGAGAAATACTATTACTAATTATACAAAATTAAGAGTTATTTTTATCAAGATATGAAATACAGATATTTGCAGCGGTGCGATATACCAAAGTTTCCTGCAGCATTGGAAATTGATCATAAATCATTATGCACAAAGGAAAAAGATTACTGTTGGCTCTCCTAATCCATACGTCCACTACAAAAACAGAAACGCGTACATTGCACGTGCCAATTCCTAACGGATCCGATCCTTACTCATATCCAAACCCACATCGACGTCCTTTCCTCTCCCTCCCTCCCTTCCTCCCTCCCCCTTTCACTCTCCCAAAACCCTAACCCTAAAATTTTCCCCAAATTCCCCTAAAATCATGCAAACCCTAACCTTAATTTCCCGTAAAACCCCAAAATTTATCGCATTCCCGTCCCCAACCCAGTCCCGATCCATCTCCCTCAAGCACGACAAGAAGTTCACTGCTGGCCACAACGCAGCCGGCCGCATCACCTCCTTCCACCGCGGAGGCCGCCACAAGCGCCTCTTCCGCCAAATCGATTTCAAGCACTCCATCAACTCCACCGGTGTCGTCGAAAGGATCGAGTACGATCCCAACCGCTCCTCCCATATAGCCCTCGTCCGCTGAATCCAGGCCCAGAACTTCCGCCGTCAAAATGAATCCCCTTTGCCGGCTAATGCTCGCCAGAAGCTTATAGATGCTTCCGCAGCAACTGCTAAGGTATCGTCTACGTTCTCCTTCTCTACGCTTCATGGAAATAATTTAGATGGTCAGGTTTTCCTGTTGGAATCGCTTTCTTTGGACTCATTTCAGAGGATTGCGGTGGCGGGCGCAAAGCCTGCCTTTTTCGCGGTGGAAATGGAGGATCTTGGTGCTAGGGTGCAAAAACACGAGTTCTTGCTGAAGGAAATCAGCCGGAGCCTGAAAGAAGCCAACCACTCCCCGCTTCGCAGGAGGAGCCGTCGACGTAAACTTCCCACGTCTGGTCGGCCTCCCTACTTTCGGGTTGCTCGGTGATGGTGCATTCCGTGATGAACTCGGTGAGGGCATGTCCCTTGATGGCCATTCTTGGCTGATAGCCAATGTCGTATTGACTGAGCTCGATCGACCATTTGAACAGTCATCCGGAGCTCTTGGGCTTGTAGAGTACGGCCTTCAGAGGCTTATCCGTGAGAATCTGAATTGAATGAGCCTGGAAATAGGGACAGAGCTTCCGCGCGGTCATGACCAGGGCGTACGCTACCTTCTCCATTTTTGAGTATCTGGTCTCGGCGGCGAGTAGAACGCTGCTTACGTAGTATAGCGGCTTCTGGATTCCGTCTTCTTCTCGGACGAGAACAGCACTGAGCACATTTTCCGAGTCCGAAAGATAAAGCCAGAGTGGCTCGCCTGGTTCGAGCTTGCTGAGGAGAGGAGGGTTGGCGAGGTACTCTTTCAATTGGGCGAACGCCTCTTGCTGCTGAGTACCCCACTCGAAGCCTGCGGTTCCGCACAAAGCCTTGAAGAATGGGAGGGGTTTCTCTCCGGACTTCGAGAGGAAACGGCCGATGGCTGCCAGTCTTCCCGTGAGCCTCTGGACTTCTTTGATGTTTCTAGGAGGGGCCATGTCTATTATGGCCTGGATCTTCTCGGGGTTCGCCTCGATGCCGCACTGGCTTACGACGAACTCGAGGAATTTCCCTGAGGACGTCTTGGCTATATCAGGGGGGAACATTTGGATCTGGTTGTCGCCTGAGAAGGCATCCATGAAAGAAAGGAGCTCGTAACCCGACGTTGCGTCGATCAGAGCGTCGATGCTGGGGAGAGGGAACAAATCTTTGGGACATGCCTTGTTAAGGTCAGTAAAGTCTATGCAGATCCACCAGCTCCCGCTCACCTTTCTGACCAACACGATGTTAGCCAGCCACTCAGGGTAGTTGACCTCCTGTATGAAACGAGCAAACAAGAGTTTATCCACCTCCGCTTTCACTGCCTGCTGCCTCTCCGGGGCGAACTTACATCGCTTCTGGATGATCAGCTTTGAGCCGGGGTTCACGCTGAGTTTGTGCATGATCAAGTCTTCGAAGATCCTGGGCATATGAGAGGGCTTCCCGACGAAGAGGTCGACATTGCGGCGAATGCAGTCGATCAGGTCGGACTTGAGGTTGGGAGCGAAGGAGCAGCTCACACGAAACCACCTTGATATGTCCCCTGTCTCGAACGAGACTTCCTCTAATTCGTCCACCGGCTCCGGCTCGGGTTGGCTTCTTTCGGGCTGCAGCTCAATGGCGTCTAGGGAAAACACACCGCCCCCGACCGCCGTCATATAGCACGATCTGCTGCTTCTTGGTTACCTCGGACGACCCCGACACCTGACTTGGTGGGGAATTTCAGCTTCTGGTGGTAGGCCGAGGGAACAGCCTGGAGGGAGCAGAGCCCTGGTCGGTCGAGGATGGCGTTGTAGGCTGCCTTGACGTTTACAACCATGAAGTCCATCGCAGTGCCAACTTAGGGTTTCTTGCAACTTTTTAGGGTTCAGCAGAGGATCGAAAGGTTCTAAAACAAAAAGGTGCGTCCCACCGACATCAAGCTCGGGGACCTCGTCCTCTGAAAGCTGGCGATATCTAACCCCGACCAAAAGAGGAAACTGGCCCCAAACTGGGAAGGCCCTTACAAGGTTTCTGAGGTCGTACGCCCAGGCACGTACCGCCTCGCCGACTCGGAGGGCAAGGGTGTCAAGAGGCCCTGGAACGCAGAGCACCTCATCAATTTCCAAGAAGGGAAGGATTAGCCGCTGCAGCCAATGTAAATTATGAAAAATGTATTCGGCACGTCGTGCCTTGTTTTGTAAGGTCCAAGTGTGTTGTAATTATGCCAGCTTTCTTAAAAAAAGCTTTGGCTTCGTATTAACTTTCTCAAGAAACATGTCCCGGGCTCGACATTCGGAAGAAACTGCGGCCACAAAAAGCTTCTCTTACAAGCTTAGGGCACCGCGTTCGGAAGAAACCGCGAGCCACAAAAAGCTTCTCTTACAAGCTTAGGTATCGGCGTTCGGAAGAAACCGCGAGTCACAAAAAGCTTCCTTTACAAGGCTGGGGCTCGGCACTCGGACGGCACCTCGAGCCACAAAAAGTCAACACTAAGGTATGAGGGCTCGGCATCGGCCTCGAGCATGGTTTGGGCTTGTTCAAGCCCGTCAACCTATGCGCTCGGCGATGACCGTCAGCTACACCCGTGCTATCTTTCCGAGAACAGGTGTGGGGGCTCGTCGTCGACCTCGAGCAAGGCCTTGGTTTTTTTCAAAGCATTGCCACCTTTACGCTCGGCCACGACCTTCAGCTACGCCCATCACTGGCTTCTCTAAGGTATGGGGGCTCGGCAACGGCCATGAGCATGGTTTGGGCTTGTTCAAGCCCATCAACATATGCGCTCGGCGATGACCGTCAACTACATCCGTGCTATCTTTCAGAGAACAGGTATGGGGGCTCGCCGTCGACCTCGAGCAAGGTCTTGGCTTTTTTTCAAAAGCCATGCGACCTTTACGCTCGGCGACGACCTTCAGCTACGCCCATCACTGGCTTCTCTAAGCTATGGGGGCTCGCCATCGGCCTCGAGCAAGGTTTGGACTTGTTCAAACCCATCAACCTATGCGCTCGGCGATGACCGCCAGCTACACCCGTGCTATCTTTTCGACAACAGGTATGGGGGCTCGTCGTCGACCTCGAGCAAGGCCTTGACTTTTTTCAAAAGTCATGTGACCCTTACGCTCGGCGACGACCTTCAGCGCCCATCACTGGCTTCTCAACGGGTTGTCTGCTTATAATGGCAAAGAATCAGCATCTCTGTACCATTGAAATGCTCTCTCACTGATGCCCAGTACTCAATATGCAGAGGAAATTAATTAGAAGTACAGTCAAAGAAACTTAGATTAAAGATAGCATCAGGAACAGCTAAAATTTAAATTGAGTTATAAGTGTGATTATTGACAAAGCTAACTATAATGTGCCAAAAAAACAAAAACAAAAAAAAACATTTGAAATGGACAACAACTAATACAAAACAAAGTGCACAGGGTCATTATGACATCTTAACCCTTGACAGCCAACACTAGTAACTGTACAAAGCATCTTAGTTTCAGCATGCATAATTTCTCATGACGGCAAAATAAAAGTCCACAAATCCCCGGTGTTCACATATAGAAAGAACACAAACATATCACATTTAAACTATGCAATTGCCAATGTCAAAGAATTGCTTAAAACAACATGAACATTAGTATAAAGCCTTACCTTAAATCTTTGTAGAAAAAAATACAAGGCATTTCCAAGAAAAAGATCAGAACCTTTCAATCCTAGACATGGTCTCCTACAGAGGGTTGCTTCGCACAGGACTGGCGTCAGATTCAATCTATCTCCACCTTGCCCTATTAGAACGATTTCACTTGCTATCTATTAAATCCTCGCCATCCAGGCCACCGGCCTTTTCTGTGATTTCATTCCTTCGCTGCTTACGTTATCATTGAACCTCCTGGGGAATGAAAATGTAGTATACAGAAACAATCTGGTTCAAGATTGATGCTCCATGTAGCAAGTTCAAATAGGATAGTTATCTGGGCTTCCACCAGAAGCCATCCTGCAGGAATAATACAAAGAACGAAAAGGAAAACTGAGTTTCCAACAAGATAAAAATATTGAACAAGTAGAATGATGGAACAAACGTTACTAATTGACAACAAATGCAGAACGACAAAAAAATGTCCAGAAAGGCTGACAAAAAGGAATTTATTCAAACCAAAAAAACACTGTGACATTCCACCCTATCCACCAAATATTACACTGAGTAGGCCTCAATAGTCAAGCAACGGCCAGCATACTGTTCTCTCCATTGGCATTTTGATCATAGATTTTTTTGATAATCGCAATTGGATCATAGACAGTGTCAGATATTTTTGTTGGAGGCCAGTACCGAAGCACTGATCTCCCAAAAATGTTTTCAACAGGAAGTGGTCCCCTGAAAGAAAGATAACATCATATTATATACCCAAATAAACAAAATATCAATCTTGGATGTCTCTCTTTCACCATATCTAACATAAGAAAGATTTCTTTTGAGATTCAGAACTCACCAATTATGAGAGTCAACACTGTCATTTCGATTATCTCCCAGGACAAAAACATAGCCCTTAGGTATTAGCTGCAGAAGATATGTCAAACAGTAGTCAGCACAACTCAGCTTGAAAATGACAGTTGAAGATTTGGGTAATACTTGCTTTCTCTAATTTCTGGGAATTTCATTTCTAGAGCTAGGCTCAACTAGTGAATGGGATTAATGTTATTAATGCTATGCAACAGACATGTTTAAAAATAAAATACAATACTAGTGCCTTGACATCTCAAACATTTGAACCGGATTAGGATTATCTTTTTAGGCGGTCATACCAAACCTGATTAGGATTATCTTACTGTATACCACATTTTTTTTCAAGTTTCCAGAGAAGTGAAATGTTTATTTAACCAGTACTTGATCTACCAAATTTTAATGGGCAAACAGATAGGAGGGAGAACTACCATTGGCGCCATTTCATATGCAAGAGGTTCCAATATAAATTCTTCATCTTGAGCAATACCATTCACATACAGTTTCCCATTGCGAACCTATAATGGGTTAGTACATTTAGAATCAGCCACTTAAAACATGAATGCCTAGAAAAAAACCTACAAGAAAGACAAGAGAAACAATGAAAAGGAGAGAATATACTCATTAGCTTACTTCAACATAGTCCCCAGCCTTGGCCACAACTCTCTTGATGAAGACATCACCTGAACTGTATCCATTTGCCTGTGAAAGACACATTCTAACGAGAATTAGAAAAAAGGAAAAAATGCAAATAGCTAACTTAATAGCTCAATGTTCAATAATATGAGGTGCATCACAAATACTTGCATGATTAAGTGTAGACTACCTGAAGGATTGGAGGAGCTTTGAAAATGACAATCTCCATAACTTCAGGCTCTCTAAATAAATAAGAAACCAGCAATTTTACAATAGTGACATAATCCAAGATATTGTAAGAACCATGATTAAAGAGAAAATAACGCATAGTGAGTCAAAAGACTCAAAACACAAACTTCATTATGAAAAACTACCAACATCGGACATCCTACTCAAAACGCATACTTAGTTGTGAAAAAATACTATAATCCTTCATAACTCTGTTTTCTCTGTAAAATCTTGGTATTCTATCATTTACTTTGCATTCATCTCTTTCACTCCAGTAAAATATATGAAGAAAATGAAACATTATAATAAATACTAATTCGCCTTCTGATAAGGAGGAAGAATATAACAATTGAACATTGGAGTGTATGGTGAGTAACACAAGCGAGGATAAAGTGCACCATCTTAGGTAACCGCCAATACAGCACGCATTGCTGTATGATACTGTATGATTCTGATATACTGATGTTCCGTATCCATACCAAAATAGATAAGTTGATTCAAGTATCCGAACCTTGGTAATTTTTTTAAAAAAACTAAGACAAACACCACAAATACATTAACTGAACATTTTTCTGTTTAGCAGATTAAGAGACCGACATAGCAACACTTACTGTTTCTGATTTACATACAAAAATGGATAAGTTGACCAGAGTTTTTGAACCTTGGTTGAAATATTACAATGAACATCACAAATATGCACATTAAATTCCCCTCCTCACAAGTAGTGAATTTTTCCCCAAAATCATTGCTTAGCGTGGGATCTGGCCTAAGATTATGTGAAATAAAAAACTACGCTGCTAACCCCTATCAAGGTGAGGCCCTCTTCCCCTTACCGCTCCAAGAGCTACTTCAGAATAGTATGTATAAAAAATAAAAAATAAAACTAGGCCTTGAAATCAGGTTGCCTTTTAATGGAGTACAATCTACAGAGATTGAACATTATCCAGGATTTGGAAGATACAGATGGACTTTGTATCAAAAAATAATTCCATCCAAGACTAGAGTTGAGATATAACTAGACGAAATTTTTATCTATCATGTCTTTATTCTCGTTATCAGAATGATACAACCTAAACAAAGTGCATTTCAAGGCAAAGTTCTAAATGCCAAAGGTCGGAGTCACCTCAGCATTTTTTTTCATGTCAGATTGGGACATGTAGTACATATCAGGTTGTCCTGTTGGACGAAGTTGTACTCTTTTAACTAACCTCTCTACTTATAAAATGTCAAAAAATATGACCTACCTAATTCAAGTAACACTACTTATATTCCCAAAAGTAAATATTCATAAATTCGTTTGCAAACCATAAGAAATGAAGTTCAGCTAGTATCTAAAATAATGCAATCACAAGTAGAAAATTAATTAACAAAGATGTTTAGCATAACACGTAGATAATATAAATTCTTTGCCAAATTAATATAATATCTGAAGCTATCACAGAAAAAACATTTGAATCCAAAGAGTGACATAGACATCGAGAGACATAGCAATATATAAATTATAAAAGTTGATAAATAGAAACAGAAAATGTTCCCTTATTTTCCTCTTTGCCCCTTTCTTTATTCATCATTTTAAGACGCTGAAAGAGAGAAAGAGATGCCATGACAAACAGATAAAAGGAAATAACTGGACACGAAAAGGATGCAACATGGTGCCTGGCAAAACCTCAGCTGAATTACAGTTAAATGAGGTAAATGTCTACCAAAAAAGTTTATTAATGGAACTTTGTAAGTTGTATAACTTAGCAACAACCAAAACTATATTTAGAGAAGCCTACATTGCAATTTTCATATATTGCACAGCTTTTACAACTTTTAGTCAAGAGGATTCAACCCAACCAGTTAGCATGTTTTAAATTATGAAATTCCAGTTTAGAGGCTTGGGGACACTAAACCGTACTAAATTTCATCATCATTTTAGGAAGAAATTCCCTTAATTCTGAGAAAATTCCAAATTTGTTAGTGAAGTTTCGACCACAGAATCAACAAATACTCCAATTTCAGATTGATTCATCTAGTATGCAGATTGACAACCTAAACAAATCAAAACCATATGCAACCTGACCCAATAGTATAAACATCAAGGCATGCAAACACATCAATGCCCAAAAGATTACTGCATACTTGTGACTTGTGAGGTGGAGTGCATAGATAATCATGTGACAAGGTCAAGACTCAAGATAACTAGGTATGATGCTACTCACACTTATGACTTGAATATTTTACTTTCATAGTTCTATCTATAGTGTGATTTAGTTATACCTGTGCATGTTTGTACCATAGATCATAGATATATTGTACTCATATAAACCATAGATACATTATACTTGTATACTTTCATAGTTCTATCTATAATGTGATTTAGTTATACTTGTGCATATTTGAATTGTGATTTTATTGATATTGCATGCCTGTATTACATAATTTATATTGCATCTTCTCTTTTTGTGTGTTCTCAAGGCAAATACCACATATTTGAGTTGTAATGGATATTACTTGAGTAGATATATGATATTTTGATATTACTACCTGCATATCATTTCGTGATTGCCTAACTTATGCAATATATGCTATTAATCTAAAAAATCTCATTTCAATTTGATTTTCCCAATTACCACTGTGCATAAAATAACAAATTAATTTATGGGAATCACTCTTGTTAGTGAAAAATGAAAACAGTTTAAGTTGGAAAACACACAATGAACTCAACACTGTCAGGTCAGTTATTCCTAGATTTGGTTTCTTCGTTAACACAGCATATAATCTCTATAATGCTACGATCACATAATAAATTTAAAGGCATGCTCAGAATGCTAAACCCACAAGAAAAAATGAGGTGATCAAATTCTCCAAATTGAAGGTGATCAAATTCTCCAAATTGAATACATTTCATTACCTTCTCTGCCAAAATACAGTCCCCAACATCAAAAGTAGGGTACATGGACATTGAAGGGATTGACCTCGGTTCGGCCATGCATGACTTATGCAACAAATTAACTGTCACCGCTGCAAACATTGCCTTGGTATCATCCGAACATGAATTCAAATACCGAGAAAACCACCCTCTCCTAATAGCACTCCTACCCATCTTCTCCAATCCTTTACCACACTCTTTCACAGCCTCCATCATCCTCCCACTCATCTCCACAGCAATAAGTGGAAAATAAAAAAGATAAATATAGCAGACCTAAATAAGCAAAAGTGTTTTACAATCATCTTGATGCAACAGGCAACACTGTCAGATGTGAGAGTGAGTTGAAATTATCTCCTGCACAAAGAATAGGTGAAACATTCGTTAATAATTCTAAATGATTAATTTTGTCCTTGTGCACAGGAAATCACAATGCAAACAACCAAATTACCAAGCAAACAAAATGGAGACAGGGAACCTAACCCAGATGAAAGAATCTAGATAAACCAACCTGAGGGGCTGGAGACAAACCACTGCTTAGCATGGAAGTGGTCGTTAGAGAAGAGAGATAGCGTGCCTCTCTATCAAGTTCTCACTATTTCAAAGTCGCCATTATGAATGCCGCCATGGCCATGATTATGTTCTTCACAAAAATACCACAACCAATCCAAAGGTTTCACTCTGGACTTTGAGTTATCCATACATCATCTCACCCCTCCCACCAAAGAATCATCTATCACAAGCTTAGCACAGTTATCTTTTAAGTAACCATTGTGAAAGAGCAAATGACTTCTTTTTGAATTGAAGAGTACACCAGTCTAAATTGGTTAAGATTGACAGACATAAGTGGTCTCAATAAAAGGAACTAACTGTACATCAATTTGAACTAATAATTTAGATAAGAATATGCATTAGCTCAAATCGGACAATGTACTCAACAATGAAATGTACTGGCAATTTGGTGTATTTTAATGCATATGGTAAAGACAACCAACTACTTGTGGCATCAAAGAGAATACAATGTGACAATGTTAATCTAATTGTACATATAATGTGGATCCTCCAAACTGAAAGACGCACATTGGAGATTAGCTATAAGATTTGTGAAAGCTAATACTTATACATGCATGAATCTCATAGACGTGATCGCTATAAAGATGAAATTATGCAATCTTAAGATTCAGTAAAGCTTCAGTTATGGTGTTTCCAAATGGATTTATAAGATTCAATGCATTTGCACAAAGTTTGAAGCAATCCAGTGGCCAAAGAAAATGTAAACCACTTCTGTAGAGTTAACAGAAAGTGTCCTCTACTAACGAATAAGTGATACCTCGGTAAAGCTTCCTCTAAGAGCATCACCCAATCAATGCCAAATAACAAAATATGTTAATGTTAAAAAAGAAACTGATATTTTGTATGCATGGAGCTAATCCACCCTAAGTTATGTATGCATAATTCAAGAAAATAAAATTTTAACCGACTGCAAAAGGACTAACGAAAAGAAAATTTGAAAAGGTAATTTAACTACAACCCAGATCATCACAAAAAAGGGAACAAATACATTCTACACTACTACAGATTTGATTGAAGGAATTAAAGTTAAAAACAAACGCTAATGTCATACAACTAAATTTCTTCGTTTCTTTATTTGTAATGAAAGACCTTCCAATCAAAGCAAACTCACTAAATGTCTGGCATTCTACCTTCAGGTTTGCCAGAGCGCAAAAGTTTCCCCCTGTATACGAGTACTGAGCATTTAACAAATTCATGGAAAATAGATGATCATTGCAGCCAAACTCCGACCTTCACTCTCCACAGAAATAACATCAACAAAATTCCACTTCCACACATTTCAAAATGGCATGAACTACTTCCTGTCTCTCTTAGACTTTGTAGCCGTCTAAAACCCCGATTTGGTGGTCTTCCCCCACGGCGACACCGAAGGCCTACCTCCTGATGTCCTCCCCTCTCCTCCTCCATGAGGATGATCAATCGGATTCATTGCAACACCACGCACAACAGGATGCCACCCTCGCCACCTATTTTGTCCTGCCTTCCTCAACTTCCGTGCCCCGTGACTCAGATTCGAAACAACCCCAATAGTAGCTTTACACCTCGAATCAATAAGCATCTCTCTCCCTGAAGGCAACCGCACAAGACACTGCTGATTCACCGGCTCCTTA
Source organism: Hemerocallis citrina (assembly GCA_017893485.1). NCBI lineage: Eukaryota > Viridiplantae > Streptophyta > Magnoliopsida > Asparagales > Asphodelaceae > Hemerocallis > Hemerocallis citrina. Next base: position 324,736,885 of record CM030360.1, on the reverse strand, counting down.
ACCACTTTTGCGTAAGTCCCCACAGCTCGTGTCAGCTTCGCACCTTGCCCTGGATGAATCTCAATATTATGCACAAATGTCCCCAATCTTATATCCGCCAATGGCATACAATTCCCAACTTGAAAATTCAAATCTAGTGTCTCCTGTTTTTTCGAACCACCACCTTTAGACCCATCATAGTTCACGATTTTACTCCCCACTTCCATCTGATGACTAGCCAAAATATAAGACACAGGCGCATGCTCAACCTTCTTCTCCTCCTTATCCTCTTCAACTGCATTATGCTTAGCGAGCAAGATCCCCAAACCACTAGCTTCTATCGGGCGAACCTTACTCCTCCGAAAAGCATAAGAAATCACTTGACTCGGAATCACTTTCCTATCCTTAAAATCCGGTTTCGCCAACCTAACTTCAGCATCACCATCTCTCTACCCCAAATTCTTCCAATTCAGCGCGGCCTTCCGCTTATGCCGGTGGACCCAAATCGGACTCCGCTGGTCCAACTTCTTGATTTCCTACAGCAAGAACCCGTGTTTTTGCACCCCAGCACCAAGATCCTCCCTTTCCACCGCAAAAAAGGCAGGCTTTGCGCCCGCCACCGCAATCCTCGGAAACGAGTCCAAAGAAAGCGATTCCAACGGGGAAACCCGACCATCTAAATTATTTCTAGGAAGCGAAGAGAAGGAGAACGTAGACAATACCTTAGCAGTTGCTGCGGAAGCATCTATAAGCTTCTGGTGAGCATTAGCCGGTAAAGGGGGTTCATTTTGACGGCGGAAGTTCTGGGCCTCGATCCAGCGGACGAGGGCGATATGGGAGGAGCGGTTGAGATCGTACTCGATCCTTTCGACGACGCCGATGGAGTTGGTGGAGCGCTTGAAATCGATTTGGCGGAAGAGACGCTTGTGGCGGCCTCCACGGTGGAAGGAGGTGATGCGGCCGGAGGCGTTGTGGCCGACGGTGAACTTCTTGCCGTGTTTGAGGGAGGAGATGGATCGGGACTGTGTTGGGGACGGGAATGCGATGAATTTTGGGGTTTTACGGGAAATTAGGGTTAGGGTTTGCATGATTTTAAGGGAATTTGGGGAAAATTTTAGGGTTAGGGTTTTGGGAGAGTGAAAGGGGGAGGGAGGGAGGGAGTGAGAGGAAAGGACATCGATGTTGGTTTGGTTATGAGTAAGGATTGGATCTGTTAGGAATTTGCACTTGCAATGTACGGGTTTCTGTTTTTGTAGTGGACGTATGGATTGGGAGAGCCAGCAGTAATCTTTTTAATTTGTGCATAATGATTTATGATCAATTTCCAATGCTGCAAGAAACTTTGGTATATCGCACCGCTGCAAATATCTGTACTTCATATCTTGATAAAAATAACTCTTAATTTCGTATAATTAGTAATAATATTTCTCGTAATTTACCTCAGATTATACATCGTATTCTTTTTGGGGCTACAACAGCGGCAACGAGACCGATAGAGAGAATTGTCAAGGTCTTCCAGGTCGAGGAGTATAATGAGGAGGAGATAGAGATTGGATAGACTGTGGACTGGCCAGTTTGATTTGATTTAAAGTTGAGGACTTTGTTAGAAAGATCTCTTATACTATTTTCTGTACTATAGATGTTTATGATAAGAATTGTCTCACCCTTCCATATATGTTAAAGGAATTTAGTTTTATTTTCAATATTAATTTTTTTTTCGTAAATTTATCCAGTATTCTGATTTTATTTTATTAACATGTTATTAATAAAATATAATGGTTATACTTTATGATATGGGTCAGATGACATGGCCCCTACTAGGCGGCCCCTACTAGGCCACAAGATCCCCTAAAAAATCGTTCACCCCCGATCATCAGATCTGCCACATCAGCCCTAAACCGCCTAGTCTTCTACCACATCAGCCCTAAACCGCCTAGGCTTCTACCAGGTAAGGCCTACAGGCAACCGGGTCCAGACCCAGCCCCAAACAGGTCCAGACCCGGTTGGTACTGCCTATAAATACCAGGCCCTCTATCCCTTCAATAGGTAATCAGTCTTTTCCCTCTAAAAAAAACTGTAGTTACTGTTACTCTTCAGTGACTGACTAGTCCGTCGGAGGGCCTGCCACCGGGATCAACCCTGGTGTTCCTAGGCCGAGTGCAGGTACATGAGACTTCCGGATCCGAACTTCCAGATCCAAGCCGAGCATCCGACCTCCACCTCTCTCCCGCCTACTATCCAGCCGTCCCCCCGGCTGAGGGTCGGGCGTACCGTCAGTACCAAAACTTCGACAAAAATACAAATTAAGAAGAACTCACACCTAGTGCAGCCACCCCCAGAAACAAATCGCATCAGGTTGGCGCAGTCTGTGGGAAACCTCGGTACGGACATCAGTCCCAACCCAGCCATCAATGGCATCCCATCAATCTGAGCTCACATGGCACCCAAGCCCAGGAGAGCATTCACATCTGCACACCGCCAGGACGTTCCTCCGCAGGACGTCCCCGCCGACACTCATGGATCCAACAATCAGAGGGTCAGCCTCGGAGACCTGTCGGGCGCCTCTCGCTCGGTCGTACCCTACCTATGCCGGTCATCCAGAACCGACAGGCAAGTCGGACTAGGGGCGGGGCCGCTTCCAACTCGGTCCCGAACCGTCCCAAACCTCCGCCCCGAGCGCGGGAGCCGGCGCTCAGCCGCATCGACCGGAGGCTGCTGCCCCAACACAACCCGGCTGAACCGGCTCCAGTCACCCACCGGGAGTTCCAAGATTTTCGGAAAGAGATCATGAAGGCTATCCTAGGGACCCCTATCAACGAGACGCTCTGCCGCTCTCACTCGCGATCAGATGTCGGGGCCAGCGCATCCCGCGGCCAGACAGTCCCGCCAGAGTATGACGAGGACATCCTAAAACGCCTCCAAGAAATGGAGAACCACCTCGACCACTTCGGCGACGGCGACGGCGACGCGAGGCCGGCTCAGGGTCACATGCTGACCCGACCTCTTTCCTCCGCTGCAATCTTACAAGCGGAAATACCCCAGAATTTCTGACCTCCCCAATTCGAAACCTATGACGGCAAGGGTGATCATGCTGATTACATGGAGGGTTTCAAGACCCTCATGATGATTCACAGCGCTTCGGATCCCTTCCTGTGTTGTGCCTTCCCTACCACCCTCCGGGGTCCAGCTCGGGAATGGTTCTCCAAGCTCGTCCCCGGCTCGATCTACCCGCTCGATCAGCTAGAGGCCAATTTCCTGGCCCACTTCGTGACCTGCAGAAAAGCCGAGAAGACGAGCGCGCCCCTACTGGACCTCCGACAGAAGGAAGGGGAGTCACTCCAGCAGTTCGTCTGGAGGTTCACTGCGGAGGCGAGGTTGGTCTCCTCCCTCGACGCTAGGGTCGCATCGGCAGCATTCCGGCACAACGTCCGGTACGGTCAGCTGAAGGCATCCCTAGCAAAGAAGCCTCCCATCGATTTCCCTGACCTTCAGTCGGGTCGAAAAGTACATCCGGACCGAGGAGGCTTTAAATCCAGAAAGTGCCAAAGAAGTCCCGGGGAAGGGGAAACACAAGGCCAACGAGGCAGAGCCGGCTAAGAAGGTCCCAAAAGAAGGGACCATCACGAAGAGGGTCCCTCCGGTCCTACGCTTCGAGAGGTACACACCGCTGACACAGAACGTGTCAACTATCCTCTTAGCAATCGAGGACACAAACCTCGTCCAGTTGTCCCCTCGGCCGACCAACAACAAGAAGAGGGATCGGCGGTTCTATTGCCGCTTCCACTGGGACAACGGACACGACACCGACTACTGCGGCGCCCTGAAGGACAAAATCGAGGCCCTCATCCAACGAGGGTACCTCCGAGAATTCAAACGAGAAGACACCCGGGATCAAAGGGACAAGGAACCGGAGGCTTATAAGCAGTGCCAACCCTAACTACGGTTTTTTGAGAGGGGAAAGACTGGTTATCAGTTGAAAGGGTAGAGGGCCTAGTATTTATCGGCAGTGCCAACCGGGTCTGGACCCGTTTGGGGCTGGGTCTGGACCCGGTTGCCCGTGGGCCTGACGTGGCAGAAGCCCAGGCGGTTTAGGGCTGATGCGGTAGAAGCCTATGCGGTTTAGGGCTGATGTGGCAGATCTGATGTTCGGGGGAGAACGATTTTTTAGGGGATCCTGTGGCCCAGGAGATGCCACGTCATCTGACCCATATCATAAAGTATAACCATCATATTTTATTAATAACATGTTAACAAAACAAAATCAGAATACTGGATAAATACACAAAAAAAAATTAATATTGAAAATAAAACTAAATTCCTTTAACATATATGGAAGGGTGAGACAATTCTTATCATAAACAACATCTATAGTACAGAAAATAGTATAAGAGATCCTTCTAACAAAGTCCTCGACTTTAAATCAAATCAAACTGGTCAGTCCACAGTCTATCCAATCTCTATCTCCTCCTCATTGTACTCCTCGACCTGGAAGACCTTGACAATTCTCTCTATCGGTCTCGTCGCCGCTGTTGTAGCACCAAAAAGGATAAGATGTATAATCTGAGGTAAATTACGAGAAATACTATTACTAATTATACGAAATTAAGAGTTATTTTTATCAAGATATGAAGTACAGATATTTGCAGCGGTGCGATATACCAAAGTTTCCTACAGCATTGGAAATTGATCATAAATCATTATGCACAAAGCAAAAAGATTACTGCTGGCTCTCCCAATCCATACGTCCACTACAAAAACAGAAACCCGTACATTGCACGTGCCAATTCCTAACGGATCCAATCCTTACTCATATCCAAACCCACATCGACGTCCTTTCCTCTCCCTCCTTCCCTCCCTCCCCCTTTCACTCTCCCAAAACCCTAACCCTAAAATTTTCCCCAAATTCCCCTAAAATCATGCAAACCCTAACCTTAATTTTTCGTAAAACCCCAAAATTCATCGCATTCCCGTCCCCAACCCAGTCCCGATCCATCTCCTCCCTCAAGCACGGCAAGAAGTTCACTGCTGGCCACAACGCCGTCGGCCGCATCACCTCCTTCCACCGCGGAGGCCGCCACAAGCGCCTCTTCCGCCAAATCGATTTCAAGCGCTCCATCAACTCCATCGGCGTCGTCGAAAGGATCGAGTACGATCCCAACCGATCCTCCTGTATCGCCCTCGTCCGCTGGATCCAGGCCCAGAACTTCCGCCGTCAAAATGAACCCCCTTTGCCGGCTAATGCTTACCAGAAGCTTATAGATGCTTCCGCAGCAACTGCTAAGGTATCGTCTACGTTCTCCTTCTCTTCGCTTCCTGGAAATAATTTAGATGGTCGGGTTTCCCTGTTGGAATCGCTTTCTTTGGACTCGTTTCCGAGGATTGCGGTGGCGAGCGCAAAGCCAGCCTTTTTCGCGATGGAAATGGAGGATCTTGGTGTTGGGGTGTAAAAACACGAGTTCTTGCTGAAGGAAATCAGCCGGAGCCCGAAAGAAGCCAACCACTCCCCGCTTCGCAGGAGGAGCCGTCGACGTAAACTTCCCACGTCTGGTCGGCCTCCATACTTTCGGGTTGCTCGGAGATGGTGCATTCCGTGATGAACTCAGCGAGGGTCTGCCCCTTGATATCCGTTCTTGGCTGATAGCCGATGTCGTATTGACTGAGCTTGATCGACCATTTGAACAATCATCCGGAGCTCTTGGGCTTGTAGAGTACGGCCTTCAGAGGCTTGTCCGTGAGAACCTGAATTGAATGAGCCTGGAAATAGGGACAGAGCTTCCGCGCGGCCATGACTACGGCATAGCTACCTTATCCATTTTTGAGTATCTGGTCTCGGCGGCGAGCAGAACCTTGCTCACGTAGTATAGCGGCTTTTGGACTCCGTCTTCCTCTCGGACGAGAACAACACTGAGCACATTTTCCGAGGCCGAAAGATAAAGCCAGAGTGGCTCGCCTGGTTCGAGCTTGCTGAGGAGAGGAGGGTTGGCGAGGTACTCTTTCAATTGGGCTAACGCCTCTAGCTGCTGAGTACCCCACTCGAAGCCTCCGGTTCCTCCCAAAGCCTTGAAGAATGGGAGGGATTTATCTCCGGACTTCGAGAGGAAACAGCCGATGGCTGCCAGTCTTCCCGTGAGCCTCTAGACTTCTTTGATGTTTCTAGGAGGGGCCATATCTATTATGTCCTGGATCTTCTCGGGGTTCGCCTCGATACCGCGCTGGCTTACGACGAACTCGAGGAATTTCCCTGAGGAGATGCCGAACGCACACTTCGCCGGATTGAGTCTCATATTGTGGGTCCGAAGGACCCCAAAGACTTCTTCCAGGTCGGCAACGTGGTCCTATCCCTGCTGGCTCTTGACGAGCATGTCGTCGACGTACACCTCCATGTTGCGGCCGATCTGATCCTTGAAGACTCGGTTGATGAGCCTCTGATAAGTAGCACTGGCATTCTTTAGCCCGAAGGGCATAACCCAGTAGCAATAAAGACCTTGGTCCATGACGAAGGACATCTTGGCTATATCAGGGGGGACATTTGGATCTGGTTGTAGCCTGAGAAGGCATCCATGAAAGAAAGGAGCTCGTAACCCGACGTTGCGTAGATCAGAGCATCGATGCTGGGGAGAGGGAACAGATCTTTGGGACACGCCTTGTTGAGGTCAGTAAAGTCTATGTAGATCCTCCAGCTCCCGCTCACCTTTCTGACCATCCTGATGTTAGCCAGCCACTCAGGGTAGCTGACCTCCTATATGAAATGAGCGGACAAGAGTTTGTCCACCTCCGCTTTCACTGCCTGCTGCCTCTCCGGGGCGAACTTACATCGCTTCTGGACGATCGGCTTTGAGCCGGGGATCACGCTGAGTTTGTGCATGATCAAGTCTTCGGAGATCCCGGGCATATCGGAGGGCTTCCAGGCGAATAGATCGACATTGCGGCGAATGCAGTCGATCAGGTCGGACATGAGGTTGGGAGCGAGGGAGCAGCTCACGCGGAACCACCTTGATATGTCCCCTATCTCGAACGAGACTTCCTCTAATTCGTCCGCCGGCTCCGGCTCGGGTTGGCTTCTTTCGGGCTGCAGCTCGATGGCGTCCAGGGAAAACACACCGCCCCCGACCGCCGTCATATAGCACGATCTGCTGCTTCTTGGTTCCCTTGGACGACCCTGACATCTGACTTGGTGGGGAATTTCAGCTTCTGGTGGTAGGCCGAGGGAACAGCCTGGAGGGAGTAGAGCCCTGGTCGGTCGAGGATGGCGTTGTAGGCTGCCTTGACGTTTACAACCATGAAGTCCATCGCAGTGCCAACTTAGGGTTTCTTGCAACTTTTTAGGGTTCAGCAGAGGATCGAAAGGTTCTACAACAAAAAGGTGCGTCCCACCGACATCAAGCTCGGGGACCTCGTCCTCCGGAAGCTGGCGGTATCTAACCCCGGCCAAAAGAGGAAACTGGCCCCAAATTGGGAAGGCCCTTACAAGGTTTCTGAGGTTGTACGCCCAGGCACATACAGCCTCGCCGACCCGGAGGGCAAGGATGTCAAGAGGCCCTGGAACGCAGAGCACCTCATCAATTCCTAGAAGGGGAGGATTAGCCTCTGCAGCCAATGTAAATTATGAAAAATGTATTCAGCACATCGTGCCTTGTTTTGTAAGGTCCAAGTGTGTTGTAATTATGCCAGCTTTCTTAAAACAAGCTTTGGCTTCGTATTAACTTTCTCAAGAAACATGTCCCGGGCTCGACATTCGGAAGAAACCGCGGCCACAAAAAGCTTCTCTTACAAGCTTAGGGCTCGGCGTTCGGAAGAAACCGCGAGCCACAAAAAGCTTCTCTTACAAGCTTAGGTATCGGCGTTCGGAAGAAACCGCGAGTCACAAAAAGCTTCCTTTACAAGGCTGGGGCTCGGCACTCGGACGGCACCTCGAGCCACAAAAAGTCAACACTAAGGTATGAGGGCTCGGCATCGGCCTCGAGCATGGTTTGGGCTTGTTCAAGCCCGTCAACCTATGTGCTCGGCGATGACCGTCAGCTACACCCGTGCTATCTTTCCAAGAACAGGTGTGGGGGCTCGTCGTCGACCTCGAGCAAGGCCTTGGTTTTTTTCAAAGCATTGCGACCTTTACGCTCGGCCACGACCTTCAGCTACGCCCATCACTAGCTTCTCTAAGGTATGGGGGCTCGACATCGGCCATGAGCATGGTTTGGGCTTGTTCAAGCCCATCAACCTATGCACTCGGCGATGACCGCCAACTACACCTGTGCTATCTTTCAGAGAACAGGTATGGGGGCTCATCGTCGACCTCGAGCAAGGCCTTGGCTTTTTTTCAAAAGCCATGCGACCTTTACGCTCGGCGACGACCTTCAGCTACGCCCATCACTGGCTTCTCTAAGCTATGGGGGCTCACCATCGGCCTCGAGCAAGGTTTGGACCTGTTCAAACCCATCAACCTATGCGCTCGGCGATGACCGCCAGCTACACCCGTGCTATCTTTTCGAGAACAGGTATGGGGGCTCGTCGTCGACCTCGAGCAAGGCCTTGAATTTTTTCAAAAGTCATGCGACCTTTACGCTCGGCGACGACCTTCAGCTACGCCCATCACTGGCTTCTCAACAGGTTGTCTGCTTATAAAGGCAAAGAATCAGCATCTCTATACCATTGAAATGCTCTCTCACTGATGCCCAGTACTCATTATGCAGAGGAAATTAATTAGAAGTACAGTCAAAGAAACTCAGATTACATATAGCATCAGGAACAGCTAAAATTTAAATTGAGTTATAAGTGTGATTATTGACAAAGCTAACTATAATGTGCCAAAAAACAAAAACAAAAAAAAACATTTGAAATGGACAACAACTAATAAAAAACAAAGTGCACAGGGTCATTATGACATCTTAACCCTTGACAGCCAATACTAGTAACTGTACAAAGCATCTTAGTTTCAGCATGCATAATTTCTCATGACGGCAAAATAAAAGTCCACAAATCCCCGGTGTTCACATACAGAAAGAACACAAACATATCACATTTAAACTATGCAATTGCCAATGTCAACGAATTGCTTAAAACAACATGAACATTAGTATAAAGCCTTATCCTAAATCTTTGTAGAAAAAAATACAAGGCATTTCCAAGAAAAAGATCAGAACCTTTCAATCCTAGACATGGTCTCCTACAGAGGGTTGCTTCGCACAGGACTGGCGTCAGATTCAATCTATCTCCACCTTGCCCTATTAGAACGATTTCACTTGCTATCTGTTAAATCCTCGCCAGCCAGGCCACCGGCCTTTTCTGTGATTTCATTCCTTCGCTGCTTACTTTATCATTGAACCTCCTGGGGAATGAAAATGTAGTATACAGCAACAATCTGGTTCAAGATTGATGCTCCATGTAGCAAGTTCAAATAGGATAGTTATCTGGGCTTCCACCAGAAACCATCCTGCAGGAATAATACAAAGAACCAAAAGGAAAACTGAGTTTCCAACAAGATAAAAATATTGAACAAGTAGAATGATGGAACAAACGTTACTAATTGACAACAAATGCAGGACGACAAAAAAATGTCCAGAAAGGCCGACAAAAAGGAATTTATTCAAACCAAAAAAACGCAGTGCGATTCTACCCTATCCACCAAATATTACACTGAGTAGGCCTCAATAGTCAAGCAACGGCCAGCATACTGTTCTCTCCATTGGCATTTTGATCAGAGATTTTTTTGATAATCGCAATTGGATCATAGACAGTGTCAGATATTTTTGTTGGAGGCCAGTACCGAAGCACTGATCTCCCAAAAATGTTTTCAACAGGAAGTGGTCCCCTGAAAGAAAGATAACATCATATTATATACCCAAATAAACAAAATATCAATCTTGGATGTCTCTCTTTCACCATCTCTAACATAAGAAAGATTTCTTTTGAGATTCAGAACTCACCAATTATGAGAGTCAAAACGGTCATTTCGATTATCTCCCAGGACAAAAACATAGCCCTTAGGTATTAGCTGCAGAAGATATGTCAAACAGTAGTCAGCACAAATCAGCTTGAAAATGACAGTTGAAGATTTGGGTAATACTTCAACATAGTCCCCAGCCTTGGCCACAACTCTCTTGATGAAGACATCACCTGAACTGTATCCATTTGCCGGTGAAAGAGACATTCTAACGAGAATTAGAAAGAAAGGAAAAAATGAAAATAGCTAACTTAATGGCTCAATGTTCACTAATATGAGGTGCATCACAAAAACTTGCATGATTAAGTGTACACTACCTGAAGGATTGGAGGAGCTTTGAAAATGACAATCTCCATAACTTCAGGCTCTCTAAATAAATAAGAAACCTGCAATTTTACAATAGTGACATAATCCAAGATATTGTAAGAACCATGATTAAAGAGAAAATAACGCATAGTGAGTCAAAAGACTCAAAACACAATTGAACATTGGAGTGTATGGTGAGTAACACAAGCGAGGATAAAGTGCACCATCTTAGGTAACCGCCAATACAGCACGCATTGCTGTATGATACTGTATGATTCTGATATACTGATGTTCTGTATCCATACCAAAATAGATAAGTTGATTCAAGTGTCCGAACCTTGGTAAATTTTTTTAAAAAAACTAAGACAAACACCACAAATACATTAACTGAACATATTTCTGTTTAGCAGATTAAGAGACCGACATAGCAACACTTACTGTTTTCTGATTTAAATACAAAATTGGATAAGTTGACCAGAGTTTTTGAACCTTGGTTGAAATATTACAATGAACATCACAAATATGCACATTAAATTTCCCCCCTCACAAGTAGTTAATTTTTCCCCAAAATCATTGCTTAGCGTGGGATCAGGCCTAAGATTATGTGAAATAAAAAACTACGCTGCTAACCCCTATCAAGGTGAGGCCCTCTTCCCCTTACCGCTCTACGAGCTACTTCAGAATAGTATGTATAAAAATTAAAAAATAAAACTAGGCCTGGAAATCAGGTTGCCTTTTAATGGAGTACAATCTACAGAGATTGAACTTTATCCATGATTTGGAAGATACAGATGGACTTTGTATCAAAAAATAATTCTATCCAAGACTTTGAGTTGAGATATAACTAGACGAAATTTTTATCTGTCATGTCTTTATTCTCGTTATCAGAATGATACTACCTAAACCAAGTGCATTTCAAGGCAAAGTTCTAAATGCCAAAGGTCGGAGTCACCTCAGCATTTTTTTTCATGTCAGATTGGGACATGTAGTACATATCTGGTTGTCCTGTTGGACGAAGTTGTACTCTTTTACCCAACCTCTCTACTTATAAAATGTCAAAAAATATGACCTACCTAATTCAAATAACACTACTTATATTCCCAAAAGTAAATATTCATAAATTCGTTTGCAAATCATAAGAAATGAAGTTCAGCTAGTATCTAAAATAATGCAATCACAAGTAGAAAATTAATTAACAAAGATGTTTAGCATAACACGTAGATAATATAAATTCTTTGCCAAATTAATATAATATCTGAAGCTATCGCAGAAAAAACATTTGAATCCAAAGAGTGACATAGACATCGAGAGACATAGCAATATATAAATTATAAAAGTTGATAAATAGAAACGGAAAATGTTCCCTTATTTTCCTCTTTGCCCCTTTCTTTATTCATCATTTTAAGACGCTGAAAGAGAGAAAGAGATGTCGTGACAAACAGATAAAAGGAAATAACTGGACACGAAAAGGATGCAACATGGTGCCTAGCAAAAGTTCAGCTGAATTACAGTTGAATGAGGTAAATGTCTACCAAAAAAGTTTATTAATGGAACTTTTTTGGTAGACATTTACCTCATTTAAAATAATGCGATCACAAGTAGAAAACTAATTAACACAGATGTTAGGGAGGATTTGGGGGCTGGGAATGCGATGAATTTGAGGGTTTTGCGGGAAAGTAGGGTTAGGGATTGCATGATTTTAGGGGAATTTGGGGGAAATTTTAGGGTTACGATTTTGGCAGAGTAAAAGGGGAGGGAGGATTTGTGAAGAATACTGTAGGCTCGTAGTGACACATTGGACCTTTGGTCATCGATCACCGTATGATATATCTATATCTTGGGGATGTGAGCCATTGAGCGTTTTGGTTTTTTTTTTTTTTTTTGTTTTGTTTTTTTTTTACTTGCTCATGTTTTTTTCTTTTTTTAATGAACTAAATGTGAATGTCTAGTTCATAGATACTGACCAAATTTAAGCATGATATTGTAATTAACTAATTTTGAAAACTAAATGCAATTTGTGTGCAATATATGATATAGTTTAGATAGTGAGGCTTGAGTTCTCAGATGTGTTTTCCTTTCTAAAAGATCGTAGTGGCACTTGCAACAAAATTAAAGCGGTAGAATGAGAGCTCTAATTACCCTTGTGGACTTAAAACAAAACCATATTGTAAAACTTAAATGACCTTTATTGGGTAGGATGGACTATCTAAGACCTGAACCTAGATCCAAGATGCTACCTTTTTTTTTCTTTCGGGGAATAGAGGGACAGAATCCCAAAAGGATTACAGCCAACATCTCTACTACTATAATGGGAGAAGGCCTTAGTGTAATTTGTCAATCTACCAACACGTTCAATGCACGTACAACCAAAATCCTTTTATATAAACTCATCAAACACGTAAATTACCCGTACAAACTCCCTCTCTCTCTCTTAAAAAATAAGACACTGGATATTTTCTAGACTTCTCAAACCCAAAAATCAGAATTTAATTATAATTTTTGTCTTCTACAATATAGTTAAGACATTACTTAATGGTTATGAGTTATTCTGCTGATTAGCTAGCTGATTCATGTTGTTCATCATATCTTACAAATGTTTACAGTAGTATTGACTCTCTTAATTAGCTTATGCATAACATTCTATTTGAATATTCTCACTACTGTTTACTCAATAAGCTGATCTATTGTATGTAATGCAAGCATACAAATATCTAATATTATAATGGGAGAAGGCTTTAGTGTCATTTGTAAATCTATCAACACATATAACGCATGTACATAACATATAGCTGACATAAATAAGCAAATTTCTTAGACACATATAATTGCTTTTTACATCAAAAGATTTTGCATTGTTTGTTTGTTTGTTTGTTTGTTTTTCAGCTCCCAAAATTAATGGGTACACTAGTGATCAAAAGTGGGGTATTTATTGTACTTAGTTGAGCCTCTTGATGCGTGCAATCCTTCAACGAACAAAGCAGCCGGAGGTTCAAAATCCCATATCGTGTTGATTATTAGAAGCGACTGTTAGGCTGATTGGTTAGCAATGTTAAATGCTGAACGTTCTCTATTGTATGGGAGGAAATATAACACTACCAGAACTATTAGCACATGAGATGTATGTGAAATGCAGTAGCACCTCTTAATATATCCTCCACATGCAAGAACTTACGTATATATATTTCTACTATTTAACTATCTAAGTAGAGTTTGTTCAAATTGTACACAAAGGAACTTTAAACTAATCACTGCCACACATTTTAATGTCGGAAGTTATATCAACCATCCACTTAAAATTGATCACCTAATTAATTCTCATCTGCACATTTTAAAGTCAGTTTGTATCAACCATTCATTTAAGTACTAAGAAATAGAAAAGGGGAAAAAACATTATTGTTTCAATTTTCAAGCCTCAAATAAGGCTAAATTTAAAAAAAGTAGACAAAGTTTTGGACCAGTTTAAAAAAATAAACAAAAGTTTTTTTATTTTAAAAAAATGACACAATGTTTAAATAAAGTTCACTGGGTAACTGGGTTAGTTAGGGTTAGGATTAGGGTTAGTTGGGGTGGGCTTATTTAAACATATGATTAGTTAAGTGATATTTTTTTAAACACAAATAAAAGATAAATGTGGTTTTTTTAAATACAAATGAAAGATGAAAGTGTTTTTTTTAAACCCTACCCTAACCCAACCCTAACCCTAACCATAACCCTAACTAACCCAGTGGACTTTATTTAAACATTGTACACTTTTTTTTTTAAAAAACTTTGGGTAATGCTACACCTACTTTTGTGTAATTTTTTTAAACTGACCCAAAACTTTGTGTATTTTTTTTAAAAAATTTAGCCCTCAAATAATTACTTATTCTTCTTTTAAAGAAAAAAAAGAAAAAAGAAAAGAAAAGGAAGAGTAACTACTTATTATTATCATTATTATTACTAGTAACCTGCACGTGCAATGCACGTTCTAATAATTTTTTAAATTTTTTTATATAATAAATAATAAGATGTAATCTGGTCTAACCTGAGACCTCCCTTTACTTATACATACTCTTTACAAATTACCCCTAGTTACTTTTGTAAATAATTATGATGTACATAAATTTGAATTTTGAGGGTATTATGGTAACTAACAACAGTTGAGTAAATGAGAGGTTAATATAACTCTCATTTAAAAAAAAAAAAAAAAGGTTGAGATTAGATGATTAAATGTCTACATCCAGGTTGTCTACAAATGACAAGCCTCCCATTATAATATTAGAGATTATTCTCCACTTAAAACTCAACGTACATTTAATTTTGTATAGCATTATTATGCAAAAATATCACCATGATGGTTGTGTTTGCAACATCTATTCTCTCCAAGCTAACCAGTAATGTAGCAATATAAGGACTATGTATACATTTACCATGCACTTTTTTCGAATTTGACTTGTTAAAAGGAACATGAAAAAAAGTGACTTTCTTACCCTTTTTTCTTTTATTTTGAATTTTTTCAGTTTTTTAGGATCCATATGAAACTTTTGATTGATAGTTACACATTAATATATAAGATGATGATATAGTTGATGTATAATTTTTTGTCTTTACTAGCATTTCGCTACAATCCTTATGATCTGCTATCAATCAACATTGTTGAAACACTTACCAATTACTGCAGAATTTCGACCAGATGCCAAGTATGCTGCAATGCAATCGGCAAACAAACAAGCTGCATGCAGTTGTGAAGAGAAGAAGTGATATTGGCTCGGCTCAGCGTCTCGTTTCTCAATATAAACTCTTTCCGAGTCATCTGATGATTCTGATCACAACGGCTGAGCCCAACCAATATCATGTCATCTCCCCAACTGCATTCCCTTTCTGTGAATGCACTCTCCGAAAACTCTATGTATAGTTTTGTCAAGTAACTAAAGACAAATTCAAGTAAGTTAAAAACTTCCAAAACTAAAAGATTCGACAGATTACTACTACGGATGCAGTTCTCCTACAACTAACTCTGTATGTATCTACTACTTTCAAGAAGATCCCGGTTTTCGTATTTTGGCCATCTAGTATAGCTGGCAAGCGTCGATCTTTAATTTGGTTGATGTGGACAAGATGTTGCAGTCCAATTGTTAGCATCTTGCAAGATTTCATTCATTGTCATGAAGTGGCCATCTTCAATAAAGCTGTGTGTTTAATTGTTTTATCGTAAGTTAAATATGCGATAGAGAGCTTTTGAAAATGTTGGGTTTGATGCATGCCATGAAGCTTCTGAAAGCGATAGAGCTTTTGAAGTTCCTGCATTTGGAAATACATTACAGGAGGCAAAACAGGGTTTATACTGGAAAATGTCTAATATGCAGATAGGCCAAATTGGATGCCTAGTTTGAATGATTATAAATGACAATATATATATAAGATAAAAGTTATAAGTGTGAAAATGGTAATTAGTCCAAGAATTAATCTTTTGATGTTTCCTAAAATTTGGGTTGTTATCAGTCCAAAAAGAGGATATCTTATAACAGATACCCTCCAAATGTTACATATTTACATATTCACTCGTCAAATCTTTTAAATAAATAAAAAGAAAAGGTCCTTTTATATTGTGAATATCGTATTTACAGACGATATAAAACCCTCTGTTTCTTAAAGAAGAAATATTTAAATGAAGATTAATCTAAGCAATATTCAAGACTTGGAATAAGTAAGAAGTGAGAAGCAACAAGTCATAAGTTTATATTGTATTTTCTCCAAAATGCATGTCACAAAATTACAAATTAACAAGTCCATTTCTGAATGTGTTTACATAAGGGCCTCACTCACATTATCTTAAACTGATGAGAAACAATTTAATCAGCCTAGAGGTAGGTGCAGAGACGACATGATATTGGCTCGCCTCATTTTTATCTAGATTTCATTAAAGGAATCTTGATCGTGTATGAGATACCCTTTTTTCTCCTGTTGTGAGTATCGCTGTGTATATATAGATAGTAGGCTGAGCCGAGCCAGTATCACTCCTCTTCACTACTGTCATCTCTTCCAAGCTCCATAATGTGATCACCATCAGTTCATGGTAAGCAGTTTTCTTCAGTTTTTAAGACTGAAAGCTTTGATCCATATGATGCATTTGCATTAGGTTTCTCTTTTGCATCAAAGCCAATTAATTTATACAGTGTGTAATGTTCAATTGTAAATCTTATGGAATTAGAAACAATCGTCAAAAATAAATCATAGATAACACAGGGTGCACTGTAAAATATTAAAAGGAAATGGGACATGATTATATGGTACATGAATTACCTATCTTGTGGTCTCGATTGCCTCGTATGTACATTTCCTCTGTCAACATCATGTTTGTAAGATCTTCAACATCGTGCATAAAAGCTTTCTCCCATCAAATTGCTTGTAGTATGTCCTAGAAGAAATCGAGTAACCATTACATATAAGCAATATTTTTCAAGAAGTTTGCTCCCCGGTCATTTTTCTGTTGTATCTGGTGAGTATAATCTTCCTGTGCATTAGAATTTTCGATTGAAGAGAACTAAAAGAGCTTGTACCAGTTGGCATTCCATCCAGTTACTAGCAAGGACTCTCCTGAATTACCAATAATCTGCACACGTGCAAACCCCACCCTGAAAGTGGTGGAATCTAGCCCCATCCCTTACATCAATCTCTCTTCCAGTGACTTTAGATGCAAAACTGAAAAAAGCATGACAGTCACCACAAATCCGAAGGTTCTTCATAATTTGTATTGGTGTACCTGCAGGAGTAGTCAAGAGCCCACAACCAAGAGCAAGTTTCTCACTGTGAAAGAGAAGAGCATTCCCCTTCTGTTCCTCCTCAATATCATGGGGAACAAATTCGGTATCAGGGACATAGCCCGAAGCTTTCAGCCTCATATAAAACTCCTTCAGATATATACTAATCTCTTTAATCTGTTCATGTTTCTTATCATTTGTGACGAAAGAGTGCATTTTATTTTTTATCTGCATCCAGCTGCAACCTGGATCATTTCTCACACCTCGAAGCCTCATCAACTTCCTCACTTCCCTGACTTCATCCCACATTTGATAAGATGCATATATGTTTGATAACAGAGCATAATTACCAGAATTTTGTGGCTCCATTTCAAAAAGCCTCTCAGCAACTCTTTTTCCAAGGTTGATATATCTGTGGATTCTACACGCACCAAGAAGTGCAGCCCATACGACAGAGTCCGGTTCAATGGGCATTTTCTCGATGAATGCCTCAGCTTCGTACAAGTGACCAGCTCGACCAAGAAGGTCAACCATGCAAGCATAATGGCCTTCCAGTGGCATGAGCCCGTATCTTCTACTCATCGAATTGAAATACTCCCATCCTTCATTGACTAAACTGGCATGACTGCAAGCACATAGCACATTTAAGAAGGAGATATGGTTTGGGAAGACACTTTCGGCCCTCATTTGCTCAAAAGTCTTAATAGCTTCTCTTCCAAACCCATGCTGACTACAGCCTGCAAGCATGGAGTTCCACGTTACAATGTCTCGTTCTATCATCTCATTGAAGACTTTGAAGGAGTCCGTACCACCACACTTGAAGTACATGTTTATCAAAGAGTTTCCGGTGAAGAGGTCCAGATTGAAACCTAGTTTACAAGTTACGCAGTGGATCTGTTGACCTAACTTTTTAATGCCCAAGCTTCCAGAAGCACTGAGAAGGCCAGTCATGGTGAATTCGTTGGGTGAAAATCCTTCGTTCAACATTCTGAAGAAAAATTTGAAAGCATCATTCCATTGCTCAAATTCCACAAGAGCAGATATAATGGAAGTCCAAGATACAACATCACGACTGGGCATTCTTTCGAATACAGTTCGAGCATCTTCTAACATATTATTTTGAGCTAATGCAGCTAACAGTGAGTTCCATGAAACACTATCTCTTGTTCTCATCCTTTTAAAGGCTTGAATCACGTCCCCCACGCTCTTGCACTTGGCATACATAGTAAGCAAACCATTATTGACAAAAGGGTTGAATTGGGAACCTGCTTTAATAGCAAGAGTGTGCAATTGCTTACCAGCTTCCATTGCTCCAATACTAGCACAAGCGAAGAATCCAGTGGTAAAGCTTGAAGGACTGGGCAATGTTCCGGACCTATGAAGCTTTCCTAAGAGTTCCAAAGCATCTTCACTCCTATCATTTTTAGCACAACCCGAAATCATGGCAGACCAGGAAATAGAATTACTAACAGGTCAAGACTCAAGATAACTAGGTATGATGCTACTCACACTTATGACTTGAATATTTTACTTTCATAGTTCTATCTATAGTGTGATTTAGTTATACCTGTGCATGTTTGTACCATAGATCATAGATATATTGTACTCATATAAACCATAGATACATTATACTTATATACTTTCGTAGTTCTATCTATAATGTGATTTAGTTGTACTTGTGCATATTTGAATTGTGATTTTATTGATATTGCATGCCTGTATTACATAATTTATATTGCATCTTCTCTTTTTGTGTGTTCTCAAGGCAACTACCACATATTTGAGTTGTAATGGATATTACTTGAGTACATATATGATATTTTGATATTACTACCTGCATATCATTTCATGATTGCCTAACTTATGCAATACATGCTATTAATCTAAAAAATCTCATTTCAATTTGGTTTTCCCAATTACCACTGTGCATAAAATAACAAATTAATTTATGGGAATCACTCTTGTTAGTGAAAAATGAAAACAGTTTAAGTTGGATAACACACAATGAACTCAACACTGTCAGGTTAGTTATTCCTAGATTTGGTTTCTTAGTTAACACGGCATATAATCTCTATAATGCTACGATCACATAATAAATTTAAAGGCATGCTCAGAATGCTAAACCCACAAGAAAAAATGGGGTGATCAAATTCTCCAAATTGAATACATTTCATTACCTTCTCTGCCAAAATACGGTCCCCAACATCAAAAGTAGGGTACTTGGACATTGAAGGGATTGACCTCGGTTCGGCCATGCATGACTTATGCAACAAATTAACTGTCGCCGCTGCAAACATTGCCTTGGTATCATCCGAACATGAATTCAAATACCGAGAAAACCACCCTCTCCTAATAGCACTCCTACTCGTCTTCTCCAATCCTTTACCACACTCTTTCACAGACTCCATCTTCCTCCCACTCACCTCCACAGCAATAAGTGGAAAATAAAAAAGATAAATATAGCTGACATAAATAAGCAAAAGTGTTTTACAATCAGATGTAAGAGTTAGTTGAAATTATCTCCTGCACAAAGAATTGGTGAAACATTCGTTAATAATTCTAAATGATTAATTTTGTCCTTATGCACAGAAAATCACAATGTAAACAACCAAAGTACCAAACAAACAAAATGGAGACAGTGAACCTAACCCAGATGAAAGAATCTAGATAAACCAACCTGAGGGGCTGGAGACAATCCACTGATTAGCTTGGAAGTGGCCGTTAGAGAAGAGAGATAGCGTGCCTCTCCATCAAGTTCTCACTATTTCAAAGTCGCCATTATGAGTGCCGCCATGGCCATGATTATGTTCTTCACAAAAATACCACAACCAATCCAAAGGTTTCACTCTGGACTTTGAGTTATCCATACATCATCTCACCACTCCCACCAAAGAATCATCTATCACAAGCTTAGCACAGTAATCTTTTAAGTAACCATTGTGAAAGAGCAAATGACTTCTTTTTGAATTGAAGAGTACACCAGTCTAAATTGGTTAAGATTGACGGACATAAGTGGTCTCAATAAAAGGAACTAACTGTACATCAATTTGAACTAATAATTTAGATAAGAATATGCATTAGCTCAAATCGGACAACGTACTCAACAATGAAATGTACTTGTAAATTTGTGTGCATTTTAATGCATATGGTAAAGACAACCAACTACTTGTGGCATCAAAGAGAATACAATGTGACAATGTTAATCTAATTGTACATATAATGTGGATCCACCAAACTGAAAGACGCACATTGGAGATTAGCTATAAGATTTGTGAAAGCTAATACTTATACATGCATGAATCTCATAGATGTGATCGCTATAAAGATGAAATTATGCAATCTTAAGATTCAGTAAAGCTTCAGTTATGGTGTTTCCAAATGGATTTATAAGATTCAATGCATTTGCACAAAGTTTGAAGCAATTCAATGGCCAAAGAAAATGTAAACCACTTCTGTAGAGTTAACAGAAAGTGTCCTCTACTAACGAATAAGTGATACGATACCTCGGTAAAGCTTCCTCTAAGAGCATCACCCAATCAATGCCAAATAACAAAATATGTTAATGTTAAAAAAGAAACTGATATTTTGTATGCATGGAGCTAATCCACCATAAGTTATGTATGCATAATTCAAGAAAATAAAATTTTAACCGACTGCAAAAGGACTAACGAAAAGAAAATTTGAAAAGGTAATTTAACTACAACCCAGATCATCACAAAAAAGGGTACAAATACATTCTACACTTCTACATATTTGATTGAAGGAATTAAAGTTAAAAACAAACGCTAATGTCATACAACTAAATTACTTCGTTTCTTTATTTGTAATGAAAGACCTTCCAATCAAAGCAAACTCACTAAATGTCTGGCATTCTACCTTCAGGTTTGCCAGAGAGCAAAAGTTTCCCCCTGTATATGAGTACTGAGCATTTAACAAATTCATGGAAAATAGATGATCAATGCAGCCAAACTCCGACCTTCACTCTCCACAGAAATAACATCAACAAAATTCCACTTCCACACACATTTCAAAATGGCATGAACTACTTCCTGTCTCTCTTAGACTTTGAGACCGTCTTAAACCCCGATTTGGTGGGCTTCCCCCACGGCGACACCGAAGGCCTACCTCCTGATGTCCTCCCCTCTCCTCCTCCATGAGGATGATCAATCGGATTCATTGCAACACCACGCACAACAGGACGCCACCCTCGCCACCTATTTTGTCCCGCCTTCCTCAACTTTCGCACCCCATGACTCGGATTCGAAACAACCCCAATAGTAGCTTTACACCTCGAATCAATAAGCATCTCTCTCCCTGAAGGCAACCGCACAAGACACTGCTGATTCACCGGCTCCTTAACCACTTTTGCGTAAGTCCCCGCAGCTCGTGTCAGCTTCGCACCTTGCCCTGGATGAATCTCAATATCATGCACAAATGTCCCCAATCTTATATCCGCCAATGGCATACAATTCCCAACTTGAAAATTCAAATCTAGTGTCTCCTGTTTCTTCGAACCACCACCTTTATACCCATCATAGTTCACGATTTTACTCCCCACTTCCATCTGATGACTAGCCAAAATATAAGACACAGGCGCATGCTCAACCTTCTTCTCCTTCTTATCCTCTTCAATTGCATTAGGCTTAGCGAGCAAGATCCCCAAACCACTAGCTTCTATCGGGCGATCCTTACTCCTCCGAAAAGCATAAGAAATCACTTGACTCGGAATCACTTTCCCATCCTCAAAATCCGGTTTCGCCACCCTAACTTCAGCATCACCATCTCTCTGCCCCAAATTCTTCCAATTTAGCGTGGCCTTCCGCTTAAGCCGGTGGCCCCACATCGGACTCCGCTGGTCCCACTTCTTGATTTCCTTCAGCAAGAACTCGTGTTTTTGCACCCCAGCACCAAGATCCTCCCTTTCCACCGCGAAAAAGGAAGGCTTTGCACCCGCCACCGCAATCCTCGGAAACGAGTCCAAAGAAAGCGATTCCGACGGGGAAACCCGACCATCTAAGATATTTCCAGGAAGCGAAGAGAAGGAGAACGTAGACGATACCTTAGCAGTTGCTGCAGAAGCATCTATAAGCTTCTGGTGAGCATTAGCCGGCAAAGGGAGTTCATTTTGACGGCGGAAGTTCTGAACCTGGATCCAGCGGACGAGGACGATACGGGAGGAGCGGTTGGGATCGTACTCGATCCTTTCGACGACGCCGGTGGAGTTGATGGAGCGCTTGAAATCGATTTGGCGGAAGAGGCGCTTGTGGCGGCCTCCGCGGTGGAAGGAGGTGATGCGGCCGGCGGCGTTGTGGCCGGCAGGGAACTTCTTGCCGTGCTTGAGGGAGGAGATGGATCGGGACTGGGTTGGGGCTGGGAATGCGATGAATTTGGGGGTTTTGCGGGAAAGTAGGGTTAGGGATTGCATGATTTTAGGGGAATTTGGGGGAAATTTAAGGGTTACGGTTTTGGCAGAGTAAAAGGGGAGGGAGGATTTGTGAAGAATACTGTAGGCTCGGAGTGACACATTGGACCATTGGTCATCGATCACCGTATGATATATGATACTAGTATCATGCACGTGCGATGCACGTGGAGGAGAAAGGAAAAGGATCAAAAAAACCCTACCAACACGTGCGCTGCACGTGTTTGCAAACATACAAAAAAAAATAAAAAATTGTTTATTTGTTTACCAACCCCATCTCTCCCATTATAATAGTTATAGATATCTATATCTTGGGGATGTGAGCCATTGAGCGTTTTGTTTTTTTTTTTACTTGCTCATATTTTTTTCTTTTTTTAATTAACTAAATGTGAATGTCTAGTTCATAGATACCGACCAAATTTAAGCATGATACTGTAATTAACTAATTTTGAAAACTATATGCAATTTGTGTGCAATATATGATATAGTTTAGATAGTGAGGCTCGAGTTCTCAGATGTGTTTTCCTTTCTAGAAGATCGTAGTGGCACTTGCAACAAAATTAAAGCGGTAGAATGAGAGCTCTAATTACCCTTGTGGACTTAAAACAAAACCATATTGTGAAACTTAAATGACCTTTATTGGGTAGGATGGACTATCTAAGACCTGAACCTAAATCCAAGATGCTAGCTTTTTTTTTTTTTCTTTCGGGTAATAGAGGGACTACTATAATGGGAGAACGCCTTAGTGTAATTTGTCAATCTACCAACACGTTCAATGCACGTACAACCAAAATCCTTTATATAAACTCATCAAACACGTAAATTACCCGTACAAACTCCCTCTCTCTCTCTTAAAAAACAAGACACTGGATATTTTCTAGACTTCTCAGAACCAAAAATCGAAATTTAATTATAATTTTTATCTTCTACAATATAGTTAAGACATTACTTAATGGTTATGAGTAATTCTGCTGATTAGCTAGCTGATTCATGTTGTTCATCACATCTTACAAATGTTTACAGTAGTATTGACTCTCTTAATTAGCTTATGCATAACATTCTATTTGAATGTTCTGACTACTGTTTACTCAATAAGCTGATCTATTGTATGTAACGCATGCATACAAATATCTAATATTATAATGGGAGAAGGCTTTAGTGTCATTTGTAAATCTATTAACACATATAACGCATGTACATAACTTATATGAATAATGAGGTCTCACATGTTTGAATTCAGACTACGTATGAGTTTTTAATTTTGAAAAAAATATATATTTATTAAAACGTTAATCGCACGTGTAAATTACTAGTTAGTATTAAAACCAAAATATGACAAGTATCACGATACAAAAGACTCCGGAAAGCTCTCTGGTGCTAAAGAAGCAATATGCTTTACAAAATACCAACAAAAAGAGTTAGGAAAAGTAGCAAGAAAAATTATAGAAACTTAAAACACCAGCCAAAATAAAAACCCAACACATCAAGGATCAAGCACAACTAAAGGATTCTCATCATTAGTAATTTTGTTTCTTTCATAAGCAGATTGTAGGGACCACATCAAAAGCACACCTGTAATGTATTCTTGAGCATGTTGAGACAGAGGTGAAATTGATTATAAAGTAGATGAGATAGGATCAGCACCCAGACCATCGGTAGCACCATGAGCAGCAGCAGTAATGGAAGATACAGGATCAGGGTTCCCTAGTCTAGCCACAACATAAGTGTCAGAGACAGACATCACAAAATGATCATCAAGAGAAGCATTGGACCCGACAGCGGATGAAATATTGGCCGCTGAATCAAAAAAGCTAGAAGAAACCTGAACTGGATCTGGGGAAATATAGTTAGAAATAAAAACAGAGATAGCAAAATGAATATCATTGAAATTAATAAGTTTCTGTTTATTATGGGGAAGAATGTTAGTCCAAAAAGATACAAAATACATAATAGATTCAAGAACTTTAATAATATCGGACTTCTTTTTAAGAAAAGTTATTTTACCTCTCCCATTCCAAATAACCCAAATTAAATACATCACAAGAATGTCCCACTAAAGTCTAATTTTAGCAGGGATCATCTTCCTCCTCCAAATACCCCACCAAGATTTAATCGAAGGAGGATAGCCCTTAATATTTCATGCCTTCTTAAATAAAATACAGATATTATGGACAAAATGACATGTAAGAAACAAATGAGCAGCAGTTTCTAAACCAGACGAACTGAAAATGCATCTTTGACCCATTGCAAAATTTCTTTTGTTAAGATTATCAACAGTAAGAAGTTTGTTATGTATAATAAGCCAGACAAGGATCCTCACCTTAAGAGGAGCAATGTTTTGCCAAATAAATTTATAAAAAGGGCAAATAACACCACCAGAATTTAAGAAGTTATAAAAAGATTTCACAGTAAAAAGTCCACAGGAACTCCATCTCCATCTAATTTCATCTCTGACCTTCTAGTCATAATTACTCAATAGGTGGAGTAAATCATTCAAGTCATGAGTTTGAGCAAGTGATAACCTTCTTCTAAAAGAGATATTCCAGGCCTTGCCATAATTATTAATAGTACATAGAGAAGAGACAGTGGCATTGCGAAAAGCAGCTAGATGATACAGATCAGGATAAGTAGAAGATAAAGAACAATCCCCTATCCAAATGTCAGTCCAGAATCTAATGTTACTACCATCACCATAATTTTTTTGAAGACTGCATTTAAAAGGGCTAGCAACGTTCCAAATCTCTTTCCAAAAGGAAGAAGAGATAGCACGAGGAACAGAATTAAAATCCCAAAGTTTTCTTCTTCTAAAACATTTTTGATTAATAATTCTAACCCAAGAAAGGTCCTCAGAAGTCAAACTTTTCCATAACCATTTACCTAGAAGAGTCAGGTTATGATTGCGTAAATTAATCACCCCTGAACCTCCTACTTTTTTTGTCCTTACAAACGTTTCCCCAATTCATTAAGCATTTCCCATGATCCTTATTAGCAGAAGAACCAACCCACATAAACTTTATTCTAATAAAGTGAATCTTTTTAATAACCCAATCTGGTAAATGAAAATAAAAAAGCATATATAAAGGAATACTAGAAAGAACATAATTGATGAGAGTCAATCTACCTCCTCTAAAAATACTTCTACCGGATCCAAAAGTTAAGTCTCTTCTCAATTCTCTCAATAATAGGGTTCAAATGTGATTTATGAAGATTACGAATATGAAGAGGAATACCAAGATAAGATAGAAAGAAAGAGCCTCTTAGGAAATTAAAGGAAGCAGAAATTTCATGTTGTCTATTATCATCCCCACCAATCCAAATAGAAGAAAATTTGGAAAATTTAATTTTCATACCAGACACGCACTCAAAACAGTAAAGAATCAATTTGAGATTTCTCAACTTAACACCACTACAGGAAGAGAAAAGTATAGTATCAGCATACTGCAGATTAAGAATCCCTCTAAAAGATGGAAAACCACCCAAACCCTCAATCATGTTACGATCCCAGGCTAATGAAAGCATTCTGTTGAAAACATCAGCAACAAAAACAAACAGTAAAGGAGAAATAGGATGACCTTGTCTAAGTCCTCGCTTACAGACAAATTTCCTACCTCTAATATTGTTAACAATAATAGAAGAAGTCTCTGAAGTAAGACTGTTAAAAATCCAAAGAATCCATCTATTACCGAAACATCTAGCTCTTAAAACTTGGTTGAGAAAATTTCAGTTGACTCTATAATAAGTTTTCTCAAAATCAAGTTTAAGAAGAATACCTTCAGATTTTCAATAACTTCTTGGGTAGCAGCAACACTATCAAGGATAAATCTATCCTTAATAAAATCAATCTGGTTAATCCCAACAGAAGAATGCACTACAGAAGTCAATCAATTGGCAAGGACTTTCATAATAATTTTGAAAATAACATTAAGAAGACTAATGGGTCTGAAATTCTTAACAGAGTTTGCACCAGCAAATTTTGGATCAAGGATAATATGGGCATAATTAATTCTAGCAAAATCCAAATAATGATTATAAAGATCATCAAAAATTCTCATAATAATAGATTTTAAATAATCCCAAAAAGTTTTGTAGAAGAAAGTAGGAATCTCATCAGGACCAGGAGCAGAATCAAGAGTGAGATCACAGAAAGCTTTAAAGACTTCCTCTTCAGAGAAAGGGCAGTCCAAATTAGACAAGTCAATATTATGATTAGGAGGATAAAGATAATTCTAATCAACTGAGAGTAAGGTGTTACCAGAGCACCCCTTCAGACCTTTGTAAAACTTAAAAAGTTCTTCATGAATAAGATTAATATCAGAAATCTCTTCATTTTCTGTATGAAGAGAAACAAAAGAATTAGATCTCCTTCAGTGAGTGGAATAATTGTGAAAGAATCTAGCATTACCATCACCAAAATTGAGCCATTTGATTTTTGCTCTTTGAAACCATTTAATTTTATCCATATGAAGAATACGAAAATATTATTATGAAGACCAGACCTTCTAAGTCTATCAGAAGAAGAGAGAGGAGTAGATTCTTCAAGTAAATCAATTGCAGAAATTTCATTAATTAGTCACTTTTTCCTATCAT
Organism: Hemerocallis citrina; assembly: GCA_017893485.1. Lineage (NCBI taxonomy): Eukaryota > Viridiplantae > Streptophyta > Magnoliopsida > Asparagales > Asphodelaceae > Hemerocallis > Hemerocallis citrina. Next base: position 324,709,914 of record CM030360.1, on the reverse strand, counting down.
GAAGATGTTCAAATCATTCAAATTTCCACAACTTTCAGGTAGTTTTAACACATTTGATAGTAGCAAGAAATTTAGAGAGGCTTGACCAGAGGACAAAGAAGAATTAGAGATACAACTATGAATCATGTGAAAGAAGGGGGATCTTCAAGCCAGAACTTTTCAAATTTGAACTTAATAAATCTGGAAGAGAAGAGTTCGAAGAAAGAATAATAGGAACATGATCAGAAGTGATATTAGCAAGGGACTTAACAGAAGAAAGTGGAAAAGAAGAGTTCCATTCTAGTGAAACCAGGAATCTGTCCAGTTTAGCAAAACTAGGGAACAATCTCTTATTAGACCAAGTACATTTTCTTCCTAATAAAGGGTAATCAATAAGAGATAAGCCCTTTGTAACACCCCGAATTCCAAATACAACTGAATTCGAGATTCCACAGGATCTTTACACTTTTTTCATACAATTTTACAAGGAATTTAAAACTTTTCACTTTACATCAGAGTTTCAAGAAATCTTTATACTTTACATTTTTACAGCGGAAGCAAAATTACAACATTAATATAATTGAAATTACAACAACATTTGAATAATCTCTAAGCATCAGTTCTCCTTTAATCTTTACCATGCAATTTATCCTGCATACAAAACTGTGGGTACATCAGTTTATTCAACCGACGAATATTATACACGACCATCCTCTCTATGCCGGAAACAGTATAATTTATTTTCCATACTTAACAAATACAAACTTGTCACATATCAAACTACGGGGAATATCCTACTGATGTCGTGTTGTGATTGTGCACTTAGTCCTTAATGCAGTTATATCTATATTACATGACACTAATGCGCACTTGTTCGGCTTCTATGCATCCCATACTACATAGGTCCGAGGGCAAGCCTCTTAATCGTTCTTCATCTTGTAGGGTTCAATCCCTCGTCATGACTTAATCTACTACTGTAACTACGGTAAGTATCCTAGATGTTCTATGAGTACGAGCTCATGTACAGAAAAACTGGAGGGGAATCCCACGTCATGTCACGACGCATCGTGAAGACAACCTATGGACAATTCAGCCTCCTTCATGGCACACGATCCTCTCGCAGTCACCAAACACCCCACAAGCGTCGCCAAGATCCCGATAATTCCGGAGTAGTGCCTACGTCATGTCACGACGCATCGTGAAGACAACCTGCGAATCACACCTACATCGTAGACTCGAGGCCCTCATACTTATGTTTTTCTCTCACTTTCATCACATCTTCACTATGTACTAGTCCTTAATTTATTGGAATCATGAACAAAATCAATTCTCTAGGGTTAGCCTTTCCACTATACCGGTCTTAACCATTTATTCAACATGACCTAAGTCTTGGTCTTTTCATTTCAATTTCCATTTCAATTTCTTTCTTTTCCATGCTGGTATGGGACTTAGCTACACTCTAGTTCTCAATTTCAATTCACAATCGTACAAATTGAGCCTTTCAAGCTCATAGGTTCTCTTTTCAAGATTAACAATAGTCTTTCCTTTTCATGTTCATAACATTTGTATATTCATAATATCCTTCATAACTCATCATGTCAATCAAAAGTTTCCAATTTCATGTACACCATTCATGCATAAACAAAGAAATTCAATTTGCCATAGTCGATGGTTCATAATCTCATTTTCCTCATTTTGTAAAAATATTAAAGAAATCTAACATTCATACTTTCATTCTTCTTTCATTAACAAAACTCTTTTCAAAACATTTCTCTTTATCAATGCGTTTTCCTTTATCCAAAACAATTCGGACTAACAGTTTATAATAGTTCTTTCTTGCAGAAGCAGTCTCAAATTATACTATGCCAAGTATTATAGATAAGTTAAGAAAACTGGATATCATTTAAGCTACAGGGCAGTCGAGTGTTAATCATAGCCAGTCGGCTATTCTGCTAGGATAAAATAAAACTCGAAGAAAAATACTCAGGGCAGTCGACTACTACGACTATTCGGTCGACGGTTCAGCAAGATATAAAAGACTAGAAAATATGGTCGGGCCAGTCGACTGTTAACTTGGCCAGTCGGCTGTTCTACGACGTTTTAAGATTTGAAAATAAAATGGACAGGGCAGTCGACTGTTAAACATATATGGTCGACTGTTTTGCGAGAATTTCAACTTGAAGAATTAAATATCCAGGTCAGTCGACTACTACGACTATTTGGTCGACTGTTCAGCAAGATATAAAAGACTAGAAAATATAGTCGGACCAGTTGACTGTTAACTTGACCAGTCAGCTGTTCTACGATGTTTTAAGATTTGAAAATAAAATGGACGGGGCAATCGACTGTTAAACATATATGGTCGACTGTTCTGCGAGAATTTCAACTCGAAGAATTAAATATTCAGGACAGTCGACTATCTACGCCTATTCGGTCGACTGTACTACTGGGTTTCTCAAATAACCAATATCACAATAGTTCATTTAGTGCATAAAACAATAATTTTATCTACTAGCAATTCATACTCAATTTCTACATTATCAACAATCTCAATTCAACATTTCCATAACTACAAGCAATTTGCACACAACATTATGATTCATGACAAGTTAACATACAATCTATCAAGCATTAATTTAATCAACTTGCAAGTCCTTTTTCAAATTAAGTGTACTCTTATTAGTTTCTTTCATGCATCACTATTTCAACACTCCTAGCATGGCATCTAAATTAGAAGTATAGAAAAACAACCCACCTAATTTGGAGAGAAAAAATCACACAACTCCTCCTAAACGAAAGAGCCCTTCTTCTCCTAGATTGAGCTTGCCCAAACGAGTGCTCCTCCTTGCTCCTAGTGCAACCCGAGAGCTCCAAGGTGATGCAGCCGGTCTCCTTGCTCATAGTGCACACCACTCTCAATCTCTCAATCTTTTATTCTCAGTTTCTACTAACAATCTACTACTAACAATTGTATTCTTTCACTATAGGTTTGGAGAATGAAGAGTGCAAGAATAACTAGGCTAGAGGGGGGTATTTATTCAAAATTTTGGGACAAATAGAAGGCTAGGATTGATCTAGGAGTTAAGGAACAAAGGCTAGGATTTAAGGGGAAGTTGTAGTAACCAACCATGACTACAAAAACCACCTCCCACAACTCCACTCTCTCTTTTCCCTCCTAATCCATATCCGACCATCAATGGGTGCACAAACACGTGCACGTGTAATGCACGTGTTTCCATAGTCCCCTATTTTTAAAAAGTTGTACATTTTATTTTATAAAAAAAGTCTATACAAATTGTCTACACTACAAGTTGTAATAAAAAGAGAAAATAAATTCATGGGCCTTTATTTAATGGGCCAAATTAGTCTACATTTAAAATAAATTAAATTGGGCTCAAAATAAAAGAATATTTATGTTTGTTTAAAAATAGACTTTGATAAAAATAATAGAAAAGACATATATGTTTATGTATACTCATTTGTCTATGAAATGAAAATAATTATAAAAAATTTTATACCGCAAGATTGCATGTGCACAATACGTACAAATTAATAATACAAAATAATAATTCTCATAAATGAAAATTCAGGGTATTACACCCTTAATCACAAAATTAAAAATATCAGAATCTTTTTTATTAGAGGCAAAACCCTTCTTTCATAGTTGAATCTAACAACATTGAAATCACCACAAAAAATGACACAACCATTCATAAAAAATATTCCAATTTATAAACTCATTCCAGAATTCATCTCTAAGATCATTAACACAAGGATCATAAAAAGAGATTAAAAAATTTTATTAAAGGTAGTGCATTCCAGTAACACCCCTAGAAAAAATTTATTCTTAGTAACATTTAAACATCTATACATACTATTCCTAAAGCCAATTAACATGCCACTAGAAGCACCGATAGAATCCAGAGCTATCCATTCAGTAATGATGGAACCATCTAAAGCTCTATAGAGAGCAGGAGTAGGAGGGGGAACTTTAGACTCTTGTAAAGCAATAATATCACATTGAGAGGAATTAATAATATCAAAAATAGTCATTCTTTTATCATTGTCTCCTAATCCCCTAATGTTCGAAGACAAAATAATCATTAAAAAATATTATTAGACTCTCTAGATTTCTTTAAGTTCAAGATAAAATCAGAGTCTCTCGATTGGGAGCCAGTAGTATTTTTTTGCTTTGTGCATAATGATTATGATCAATTTCCAATGTTGCAGGAAGCTTTGGAATATCGCACTGCCGCAAAGACCTAAATTGTATGTCTTGATAGAAATAAATTTTACTTTCGTGAAAGTAGTAATAGTATTTCTCGTAATTTAACTTAGATTATACATCTTACTTCTCTTTGGGCTATAACAGCGGCGATGAGATCGAGAGGGAGAATTGTCAGGGTCTTCCAGATCGAGGAGAACAATGAAGAGGAGATAGAGATAGGGCAGACTCTGGATTGACCAGTTTGATTTAGAGTCCCACCCTCCAAGACTTAGTTGGAAGGATCTTTTTTGCTATTTTCTGTACTCTAGATGTGGTTTTATGATTAGAGTTGTCCCACTCTCTCATGTATGTTGGAGGAGTTTAGTTTTATTTTCAGTATTATAATTTTTTCTTTTGTATATTTACTTAGTACTCTGAGTTTGTTTTGTTAACATGTTATTAATAAAACATGATGGCTATTTTAGAAAATGGGTATTTTATACACCATTTACAAACCAGTTTTGCGCAATTTTTTGAGTAAGATTCTCTATGAATTAGTGAGAGATCTTGATGGATTTGTGTTCTCCTTCGTGAGTAGGTCAAAACCGTATATTTATTTGCTCAAAATGGTTAGTTGATTTATGAAAAATGAACTGCAATAGGGTCAATACTTTCTCCCTTAATAAAATAACTTATTATCTGATTGCTCCCACACCTAAATTTAGCAGCAACAACACCCAATACGGTAGTTCCATAACACACTGCAATAGTTTTTATTCTTGCAACTTGTATAACAAATCTCTATTAAAGAGTATGAAAAGTCGATAACTAATATTATCTTGAAAGAAAATGTCAATATCAACAAATTTCTTAGACACATATAATTGCTTTTTACATCAAAAGATTTTGCATTGTTTGTTTGTTTGTTTGTTTGTTTTTCAGCTCCCAAAATTAATGGGTACACTAGTGATCAAAAGTGGGGTATTTATTGTACTTAGTTGAGCCTCTTGATGCGTGCAATCCTTCAACGAACAAAGCAGCCGGAGATTCAAAATCCCATCTCGTGTTGATTATTAGAAGCGACTGTTAGGCTGATTGGTTAACAATGTTAAATGCTGAACAACTCTCTATTGTATGGGAGGAAATATAACACTACCAGAACTATTAGCACATGCGATGTATGTGAAATGCAGTAGCACCTCTTAATATATCCTCCACATGCAAGAACTTACGTATATATATTTCTACTATTTAACTATCTAAGTAGAGTTTGTTCAAATTGTACACAAAGGAACTTTAAACTAATCACTGCCACACATTTTAATGTCGGAAGTTATATCAACCATCCACTTAAAATTGATCACCTAATTAATTCTCATCTGCACATTTTAAAGTCAGTTTGTATCAACCATTCATTTAAGTACTAAGAAAAAGAAAATGGGAAAAAAACATTATTGTTTCAATTTTCAAGCCTCAAATAAGGCTAAATTTAAAAAAAGTACACAAAGTTTTGGACCAATTTAAAAAAATAAACAAAAGTTTTTTTATTTTAAAAAAATGACACAATGTTTAAATAAAGTTCACTGGGTAACTGGGTTAGTTAGGGTTAGGATTAGGGTTAGGGTTAGTTGGGGTGGGTTTATTTAAACATATGATTAGTTAAGTGATGTTTTTTTAAACACAAATAAAAGATAAATGTGATTTTTTTAAATACAAATGAAAGATGAAAGTGTTTTTTTTAAACCCTACCCTAACCCTAACCATAACCCTAACTAACCCAGTGGACTTTATTTAAACATTGTACACTTTTTTTTAAAAAAAAACTTTGGGTAATGCTACACCTACTTTTGTGTAATTTTTTTAAACTGACCCAAAACTTTGTGTATTTTTTTTTAAATTTAGCCCTCAAATAATTACTTATTCTTCTTTTAAAGAAAAAAAAGAAAAAAGAAAAGAAAAGGAAGAGTAACTACTTATTATTATCATTATTATTACTAGTAACCTGCACGTGCAATGCACGTTCTAATAATTTTTTTAATTTTTTTATATAATAAATAATAAGATGTAATCTGGTCTAACCTGAGACCTCCCTTTACTTATACATACTCTTTACAAACTACACCTTGTTACTTTTGTAAATAATTATGATGTACATAAATTTGAATTTTGAGGATATTATGGTAACTAACAACAGTTGAGTAAATGAGTGGTTAATATAACTCTCATTTAAAAAAAAATGGTTGAGATTAGATGATTAAATGTCTACATCCAGGTTGTCTACAAATGACAACCCTCCCATTATAATATTAGAGATTATTCTCCACTTAAAACTCAACGTACATTTAATTTTGTATAGCATTATTATGCAAAAATATCACCATGATGGTTGTGTTTGCAACATCTATTCTCTCCAAGCTAACCAGTAATGTAGCAATATAAGGACTATGTATACATTTACCATGCACTTTTTTCGAATTTGACTTGTTAAAAGGAACATGAAAAAATGTGACTTTCTTAACCTTTTTTCTTTTATTTTGAATTTTTTCCATTTTTTAGGATCCATATGAAACTTTTGATTGATAGTTACACATTAATAAGATGATGATATAGTTGATGTATAATTTTTTGTCTTTACTAGCATTTCGCTACAATCCTTATGATCTGCTACCAATCAACATTGTAGAAACACTTACCAATTACTGCAGAATTTCTTCCAGATGCCAAGTATGCTGCAATGCAATCGGCAAACAAACAAGCTGCATGCAGTTGTGAAGAGAAGAAGTGATATTGGCTCGGCTCAGCGTCTCGTTTCTCAATATAAACTCTTTCCGAGTCATCTGATGATTCTGATCACAACGGCTGAGCCCAACCAATATCATGTCATCTCCCCAACTGCATTCCCTTTCTGTGAATGCACTCTCCGAAAACTCTATGTATAGTTTTGTCAAGTAACTAAAGACAAATTCAAGTAAGTTAAAAACTTCCAAAACTAAAAGATTCGACAGATTACTACTACGGATGCAGTTCTCCTACAACTAACTCTGTATGTATCTACTACTTTCAAGAAGATCCTGGTTTTCGTATTTTGGTCATCTAGTATAGTTGGCAAGCGTCAATCTTTAATTTGGTTGATGTGGACAAGATGTTGCAGTCCAATTGTTAGCATCTTGCAAGATTTCATTCATTGTCATGAAGTGGCCATCTTCAATAAAGCTGTGTGTTTAATTGTTTTATCGTAAGTTAAATATGCGATAAAGAGCTTTTGAAAATGTTGGGTTTGATGCATGCCATGAAGCTTCTGAAAGCGATAGAGCTTTTGAAGTTCCTGCATTTGGAAATACATTACAGGAGGCAAAAGAGGCTTTATACTGGAAAATGTCTAATATGCAGATAGGCCAAATTGGATGCCTAGTTTGAATGATTATAAATGAATATATATATATAAGATAAAAGTTATAAGTGTGAAAATGGTAATTAGTCCAAGAATTCATCTTTTGATGTTTCCTAAAATTTGGGTTGTTATCAGTCCAAAAAGAGGATATCTTATAACAGATACCCTCCAAATGTTAATATTTACATATTCACCCGTCAAATCTTTTAAATAAATAAAAAGAAAAGGTCCTTTTATATTGTGAACATCGTATTTACAGACGATATAAAACCCTCTGTTTCTTAAAGAAGAAATATTTAAATGAAGATTAATCTAAGCAATATTCAAGACTTGGAATAAGTAAGAAGTGAGAAGCAACAAGGCGATAAGTTTATATTGTATTTTCTCCAAAATGCATGTCACAAAATTACAAATTAACAAGTCCATTTCTGAATGTGTTTACATAAGGGCCTCACTCACATTATCTTAAACTGATGAGGAACAATTTAATCAGCCTAGAGGTAGGTGCAGAGACGACATGATATTGGCTAGCCTCACTTTTATCTAGATTTCATTAAAGGAATCTTGATCGTGTACTAGATACCCTTTTTCCTCCTGTTGTGAGTATCGCTGTGTATATATAGATAGTAGGCTGAGCCGAGCCAGTATCACTCCTCTTCACTACTGTCATCTCTTCCAAGCTCCTTAATGTGATCACCATCAATTCATGGTAAGCAGTTTTCTTCAGTTTTTAAGATTGGAAGCTTTGATCCATATGATGCATTTGCATTAGGTTTCTCTTTTGCATCAAAGCCAGTTAATTTAAACAGTGTGTAAGTGTAACGATCAATTGTAAATCTTATGGAATTAGAAACAATCGTCAAAAATAAATCATAGATAACACAGGGTGCACTGTAAAATATTAAAAGGAAATGGGACATGATTATATGGTACATGAATTACCTATCTTGTGGTCTGGATTGCCGTATGTACATGTCCTCTGTCAAAATCATGTTTGTAAGATCTTCAACATCGTGCATAAAAGCTTGCTTCCATCAAATTGCTTGTAGTATGTCCTAGAAGAAATTGAGTAACCATTACATATAAGCAATATTCTTCAAGAAACTTGCTCCCCGGTCATTTTTCTGTTGTATCTGGTGTGCATTAGAATTTTCGATTGAAGAGAACCAAAAGAGCTTGTACCAGTTGGCATTCCATCCAGTTACCAGCAAGGACTCTCTTGAATTACCAATAATCTGCACACGTGCAAACCCCACCCTGAAAGTGGTGGAATCTAGCCCCATCCCTTACATCAATCTCTCTTCCAGTGACTTTAGATGCAAAACTGAAAAAAGCATGACAGTCACCACAAATCCGAAGGTTCTTCATAATTTGTATTGGTGTACCTGCAGGAGTAGTCAAGAGCCCACAACCAAGAGCAAGTTTCTCACTGTGAAAGAGAAGAGCATTCTCCTTCTGTTCCTCCTCAATATCATGGAGAACAAATTCGGTATCAGGGACATAGCCCGAAGCTTTCAGCCTCATATAAAACTCCTTCAGATATATACTAATCTCTTTAATTTGTTCATGTTTCTTATCATTTGTGACGAAAGAGTGCATTTTATTTTTTATCTGCATCCAGCTGCAACCTGGATCTTTTCTCACACCTCGAAGCCTCATCAACTTCCTCACTTCCCTGACTTCATCCCACATTTGATGAGATGCATATATGTTTGATAACAGAACATAATTACCCGAATTTTGTGGCTCCATTTCAAAAAGCCTCTCAGCAACTCTTTTTCCAAGGTCGATATATCTGTGGATTCTACACGCACCAAGAAGTGCAGCCCATATGACAGAGTCCGGTTCAATGGGCATTTTCTCGATGAATGCCTCAGCTTCGTACAAGTGACCAGCTCGACCAAGAAGGTCAACCATGCAAGCATAATGGCCTTCCAGTGGCATGAGCCCGTATCTTCTACTCATCGAATTGAAATACTCCCATCCTTGGTTGACTAAACCGGCATGACTGCAAGCACATAGCACATTTAAGAAGGAGATATGGTTTGGCAAGACACCTTCCGTCGTCATTTGCTCAAAAGTCTTAATAGCTTCTCTTCCAAACCCATGCTGACTACAGCCTGCAAGCATGGAGTTCCACGTTACAATGTCTCGTTCTATCATCTCATTGAAGACTTCGAAGGAGTCCGTACCACCACACTTGAAGTACATGTTTATCAAAGAGTTTCCGATGAAGAGGGCCAGATTGAAACCTAGTTTACAAGTTACGCAATGGATCTGTTGACCTAACTTTTTAATGCCCAAGCTTCCAGAAGCACTGAGAAGGCTAGTCATGGTGAATTCGTTGGGTAAAAATCCTTCGTTCAACATTCTGAAGAAAAATTTGAAAGCATCATTCCATTGCTCAAATTCCACAAGAGCAGATATAATGGAAGTCCAAGATACAACATCACGACTGGGCATTCTTTCAAATACAGTTCGAGCATCTTCTAACATGTTATTTTGAGCTAATGCAGCTAACAGTGAGTTCCATGAAACACTATCTCTTGTTCTCATCCTTTTAAAGGCTTGAATCACGTCCCCCACGCTCTTGCACTTGGCATACATAGTAAGCAAACCATTATTGACAAAAGGATTGAATTGGGAACCTGCTTTAATAGCAAGAGTGTGCAATTGCTTACCAGCTTCCATTGCTCCAATACTAGCACAAGCGAAGAATCCAGTGGTAAAGCTTGAAGGACTGGGCAACGTTCCGGACCTATGAAGCTTTCCTAAGAGTTCCAAAGCATCTTCACTCCTATCATTTTTAGCACAACCCGAAATCATGGCAGACCAGGAAATAGAATTCCTAACAGGCATTCTATCAAACAATTCCTTCGCCTCATCAAGCATGCCACTTTGCGAATACCCAGCAATCATCGCATTCCAAGTCACCAAACTAGGATTTGAAACTTGTTCGAACAAGATCCTAGCTTCATCGATCCTTCCATTCTGCGCATAACCAGTAAGCATAGCAGTTCGAGAAGCAACAGACTTCTCAGGATCGCTCTCAAATATTGCCAATGCATCATCTAATCTCCCAACATGACACAGCACAGAAATCATTGACGACCGAGAGTACTCATTCTTCTCTGGCATACCGTCAAAAAACTTGCATGTCAAGTCCAACCCTTTACTGTCCCTACTATAAACATTCAAAATCGCGGTCCCTATCACCACATCCCTCTCAAATCCCGTCTTGATAACCAATGTCCTCAAATTCTCAAGCAACCCTAAATCTCCAACCCCTGCAACAACATTAACCGCCACCACAAAATTAGACTGATCCGGGCTCGACCCATCACGAAGCATCCTCCGAAAAATCCTCCACCCTTCAACAAACTCACCAACCTGAACATACCCCGACACCATAACCGTCCAAGAAACCAGATTCCTCTCCACCATCCGCTCAAACAACCTCCTCGCCTCCACCATCACCCCCACATGACAGTACCCCGTAATCATCGCATTCCAAGAATCGCAATCCCTCTCCGGCATTTCATCAAACAACCTCCGGGCAGTCCTAACATCCCCGTTCTGAACATACCCACTAATCATTGCATTCCAAGAAACCACACTCTTTTCCGGCATTTTCTCAAAAAGGTGCCGGGCCTCCCCGAGCCTCCCTGCTTTCGCGTAACCAGAGATTAGGGTGGTCCAGGTGCGGGCATTCGGGTACGGGAAGCAGTTGAAGAGGGAGTGGGCCTGCTGGATGAGGCCATTCTGGGTGTAGCCAAAGATCATGGAGTTCCATGTGATGGTGGTTCTGTGGGGCATTTCGTCGAATATTTGGCGGGCCTGGTCGATGAGACCGCAACGAGAGAGGTCCCGGATTCTGGCATTGGAGGTTGCGAGGTCGGAGAGGGGATAATGGGAAGTGGGTATGGAAGAAGTGGCAAGGAATTTGAGGAGGGAAGAGAAGTTGGTCGTCTTCTTCTTCCTCTTCCATTTGGAAACAGACTGCATTGAACTGATAATTATTTGAAGGAAATAGATGTAAAATGAAGAGTTGGATATGGGTTTTCTAATTGTATATGATTGCCTTATGCCATGCAGGATCACTGCCACCTAGACTCGAGAGCATTGCCAAGCACTTGTGTGCTGTTAGCAAAGCTGTTTATGAGGATGACTACACATACACGAGTTTTTATCCTAAATATACATTATAAATGCATTGGGATTTACTTCTCACTAAATTACACATACATGAGTTTTTACCCCAAACATACATTATAAATGCATTGGGATCCACTTCTCACTAAATTACCTTGTCTTTTAGTGAGAAGTGGGTCCCAATGCATTTATAATGTATATTTGAGGTAAAAACTCATGTATGTGTAGCATTTTGCTTTCTAGTGTGGGCGACTACATCTCATTGCACGCACACACACACAAAAGAAAAAAAACCTTATATATATACTAAAATTTTAAGCCCACGTAATGCAAATAATTTTTCACTAAATTTTTAGCTTGTAAAATTAGGATAACTTATAAGGATTCTCTTATTATTTTTAGCTGGATAAAAAATTAAGATATCTAGACGTAGTTTTTCTGTGCAGATACGAGTTAGCAACCTATGGATTGCACAGCTATACATACATATAGGTCCTACTTGGAAGGGGGGAAAACACTCACAACGGGAAAAAGATAATTTTCAACCTTCATAATTAATTTTGTCTAAGGTCGGAAATCAGACTTTTGACATTTCACTTAAGAACGAGAAGCCTTCTCAGAACTACAAGTAAGAGTGGCAATGGATCGAATTCAGGTCGGATCATACAAAATCCATCTAAGGGTCCAAACTTATTTGGTCGGAGTCATGTCTAATCCCACTGTTATTAAATTATTTATTCAGGTTTACGGATTATCCAAAATCCATTTTTTCCATTTATTTTTGAATTATTTAGAGGACAAAATATCTATTTATAAAACTGATCGGTAATATATTGCTTATTACATATTCAAAATACTAAAATAAACTTATAAATCTCTAATATTATAATGGGAGAGTTAAGATTGTCATTTGTAGACAACCTGTAATTTGTAGATATTCTCATTCAACCATCTAATCTCAACCATTCACTTTTAAGTGAAAGTTATATTAACCATTCATTTACTCAACTATTATTAGTTATCATAATAACCTCGAAGTTCAAATTATTTACGGCGCAATTATAACAAAAGTGTTACTTATATAAAATAAATTTGTGCCACTGGGGGTCATTTGTAAAGAGTGTGTGATGAGTAAAGGGATGTCTCAAGTTCGAGGCAGATAACGTCATATTATTTACTACTAGTAAAAAATATTAGAACGTGCAATGCAAGTGCATATTACTAGTAAAAATTATTGAAATCACAAAAAATATTATCTCAATGGTTAATAATAGATGCACGCCTTTATATATATATATATATATATATATATATATATATATATATATATATATATATATATATATATATATATATGTATGTATGTATGTATACATATACACACTAGATTTGCCTGTGGGCACGTGCCTACGGCACGTCTTCGGAACGATACGGCATATGAAAGTCTTGTAAACAGTAAAACAGCAATTATATAGCTCAAATTTGAATAGTATAACAATAATTAGTTGTAAATAAAAGTCCATGTTTCATTAGTATATGTTGAAAAAGAATTATAAATGAGAGTGTAAAATCCAACTTCTTAGAATTTTGAGTATGGAAAATGATGAAATTTAACTATTGATGAGGTATTTGTTATTTTCAATATAACATGAGCAATAAAAAAATGCATAAAAAATCTGAAAATTTTCAAACGTTAAATCTGAAAATATAAATTTCTGAGTAAATAGAGAGAGAATGAGAGAGAGAGAGAGAAAGAGAGATAAATAAATAAATAAATAAATAAATATGTTGTTTTGCGGGAATTTGAATTTGAGTTTTGGGGGAAAACTTTTGAGCGGGAAAATATGTTTTGTGAGGTTAAATCTGGACCATTGATTTCAACCCTATTGAATGAGAGCCACTTGATAGCTTTCTTTGTGTTTTATTATTATTATTATTATTATTATTATTATTATTATTATTATTATTATTATTATTATTATTATATATATATATATATATAATTTAACCTAAAAGTTCATTTATATTAGTTATGCATGTGCATTATACGTGTTTTTTGAGTTACAATGCACGTGTTTGTTTGATCACAAAATGAAGTTTGTTTAGTGACAAACTCTCTCATTAAAACAGTAGAGATATTTTCATTGTTGTAATAAATAAATAAAATTCATTAGGGTGCGTGTATAATGAACTATCAAGTAGACTAATATTTGCATTGCCTAATTTTCAAAATCCATTCACAGTATACTTGGGGAAAAAATACAATATCTAAGCATTAAAATTAGGGGTGGCATTTGGGCCGGGTTGGCCCGGGACCGGCCCAGCCCGGACTACCCAAACCGGGCTAAACCTAGTCAGACCGCCCCAACTGTAATGGCCCGTCCGGTTCGATAATTTGCAAAAAAAGACCAGTAACGACCCGACCCGCACTAGCTCGGGACCGGGTTGAACCGGTCCGAGCCGGTCCGGGCTGGCCCGCGGGCCGACCGTTGGCTGTTACCGTTTTTCACCTTTTTTTTCCTTTTTTTCCCAGCATTTGTTTTTAATTAAAAGGGTGTGTAAAATTACCAAAATACCCCCCCCCAATAGATTTATACTAGCTAGTTTTTGGGGGTATTTTGGAAAATTGAAAAACTACAATTTTTATATGTACAACCTCATTTCATTCAATTATCTTCACAAATTCATTCAACTCTCTCTACTATCTTTCAACTTTCTCAACAACATTCAACTACTCTCTTTCAAGATTCAACATCAACAATATCCAACAACAGTCAACAACATTCTCAACAACAATCAACAACATTCAACTACTCTGTTTCAAGAATCAAGATTCAACATCAACAACATTAAACTATTCTCCTTCAAGATTCAACATCAACAACATTCAACCACTCTCTTTCAAGATTCATCATCAACAACATCCAACAACAATCAACATCAACACTACAAGCTCTCAGCTCTCTCACTTCATTCTTCAACCTACATTCTACACTCATACGCTTAATATTTATATAATTTTTAGAATTATCATTTTTTGTTTATTATTATTTATTTCTCATAAATAGATTGAGTTTCTCCTGTTCTTCTTATTCTTCTTATTCTTTTTCTTTTAATATTTTTTTTTGTAAATTGGTAAACATACACTAGAATAATAATTTTATAGGTGTTGTTTTATTTGCTTTGTAGTATAATTTTATATAACATACACTAGTTTATCTATCTTTACTTGTTTTTTAGAATTAAAATTTTAAAACATACACTACAATTAATTTTTATAATATACACTAGTTTAGATGGGATCTAACCGATCACATGGTAGACATAGTAGCCAAGAATCTACTGGTAGTCGTCGCATTCCTTCAATTCTTCTTCCATATGTAGATAGTGAAGAAACACTTTACAATTATGATACTACTAGATTTGCCCGTGGGCACGTGCCTACGGCACATCTTCGGAACGAAAGTCTTGAATAGTAAAATAATAATTAGTTGTAATTAAAAGTCCATGTTTTCATTAGTATATGTTGAAAAATAATTATGAATGGAGTGTAAAATCAAACTTCTTAGAACTCTGAGTGTGGAAAATGATGAAATTTAACTGTTGATGAGATATTTGCTATTTTCAATGTAACATGAGCAATAAAAAAAATGTATAAAAAATCTGACAATTTACAAACCTGAAATCTGAAAATATAAATTTCTAAGTAAATAGAGAGAGAGAGAGAGAGAGAGAGAGAGAGAGAGAGAGATAAATAAATAAAGGAGTTGTTTTGGGGATTTGAATTTGAGTTTTTTTTTCGGGGGGGGGGGGGGGGGGGGGGGGGGGGGGGGGGGGGGGGAACTTTTGGGCGGGAAAATATGTTTTGTAAGGTTGGATATGGACCATTGATTTCACCCTTATTGAATGAGAGCCACTTGATAGCTTTCTTTGTGTTTTATTATATAGATTATATAGATAGCTCGTTGACACGTGCCTACGACACGTCTTCAGAATGATGCACCTGGTTTGATTATATAAAATAGTTTTGGAGGTCCAGCAAATTAATTGTAACCCCAATTCCTGATAATTAGTATTTTCCATGTATTTTCTATAAAAAAAATTTAAATATAAATTTATATTGTGCTAAGTTCTTTTCGGATCTTGTATTAAAGTGTTTTCTAATCAAGATTTTATTCATTTTGAATGATGGCATATTTGAACTTATTTTCTATCCCTAATTGATCGACTATTTATATGATTAATTTTCGGATTTTAATAAATTTGTTAAACTCAAATTTTATTTTGATGAATATCATTATTATTATATTATTGTTTCTACTATTATCATTATTATTATTATTACTTTATTATTCACATTATTGCTATTATTATTTGTTGCCGCTAAATCTGGTGTGGGGGCAAACAGATAGTATTTGTGGATTCTTAGGAAAACTGAATAGCAAACCTGTATACATGTTCCGTCGAAGTTTGACGATCACTCCTGCCGTACACCTGCAAAAAGTGCGAGACACCGGGGTTGTTCCCGGCAACGCACCCTCCGATGCTCAAGTCAGTAATCAGGGAAGATTATGAAAGAGCGTAAATTGGGAAAAGATTGATTACCTCTTAATGGAGATGGATGGGGGGTATTTATAGGCGTCTTAGGGATCAGATTAGGAATGTAATCCCCGTGATCTGATAAGGAATATACTCCTTGTAAACAGATTAGGAATGTAATCCCTAATTCCCAGTGGAAGGAAAGGCATGAATCAGGGCCATTGATTAGGATTTAATCAGAAACCCTAATTCTATCCCTCTGGATCTAGCTTTCTGCTTGTCGAAACCCGTACCCGATTAAGGTGGATCCATTCGTGGGTTATTGGATCTTTGATGAAGAGATCCAGTACCCATCTCAGACCTATTGGTAGGTGAAATTACCGTTTTACCCCTGGGCTTCAAGATTCGTGCCCGATTTGGACGGTTCCGATTAAACCCCATTTTTAGCCATATCACGAGCCCCCCACTCCCGAAGACTGAGCTTGGTCAGCCTTTGACGAGTAGTTTTACTATTTTTAATGGCTAGTGGAGTTGTGTCGGAGTCCAATATGGGAGGTTTTGAATCTTGAAGGAGGGAGTGTGGTAATTTTTCAAGTTGGTTGTACTTTGAGTTGTTCCTGAGTTCTCCGGATCATGTGGTGTTCTCGCTCACCTTTGCGACGTGTCAATTCGTCGATCGGGGGTCTTAGAAGATTGTTCTTGGTAATAATTGCTTGTTTGGGAACTAGAAAATGCTTCCCCAACTTTGCAATTGCTTTCCAGGTGTTCTTCCTTAACTTCCCGAATTATTAATTGTTTTTTTGCGATCTCTTGGCGGACGGGTCGATTATTTTCCCTCATTGTGTGGTCTATATGCTTGTATCACGTCGCCGACCCCTTCGTGCGTTTGCTGCCCGGGAGGCTGAAGTCCATGGGTGGTTCGGCACTTTTTTCTGAAGAGCGGAGGCACCTCGGCAAGGTTGTGAGTGCAGAGAGGGAGTTCAGCGAAGCTCGAGGTGGCTTTTTCTCTGTAACAGGGTCGGTGTCAAGAGCGCTCGGCAGCAGGTGCCGAACCCCAATTTTTCCTTGTAACAGGGTCGGTGTCAAGAGCGCTCGGCAGCTGGTGCCGAACCCCAATTTTTCCCTGTAACAGGGTCGGTGTCAAGAGCGCTTGGCAGTTGGTGCCGAACCCCAATTTTTCTCTGTAACAGGGTTGGTGTCAAGAGCGCTCGGCAGCTGGTGCCGAACCCTAACTTTCCATGTAACATGGTCGGTGTCAAGAGCGCTCGGCAGCTGGTGCCGAACCCTAACTTTCCATGTAATATGGTCGGTGTCAAGAACGCTCGGCAGCTAGTGCCGAACCCCGACTTTCCATGTAACATGGTCGGTGTCAAGAACGCTCGGCAGCTGGTGCCGAACCCTAACTTTCCTATGTAACATGGTCGGTGTCAAGAACGCTCGGCAGCTGGTGCCGAACCCCAACTTTCCATGTAACACTTACTCATCCTTACTCATCCTTGAATTTCCTCTGTGGGTATTACTCTCGTCCTCGGAATACTGGAGATCAATCCCACTCCACAGATCATTCTGGGGCCTATTTCATCCCTCGTCTGGAATACTGGGGAATATCTCACTCCTTGGATCATTCTGGAGCCCTTACTCATCCTTGAATTTCCTCTGTGGGTATTACTTTCGTCCTTGGAATACTGGAGATCAATCCCACTCCACAGATCATTCTGGGGCCTATTTCATCCCTCGTCTGGAATACTGGGGAATATCTCACTCCTTGGATCATTCTGGAGCCAATGTCCCACTAGCCTACCCGTGAATGTTGCTCTCGTCCCTGGAATACTGGAGATCAATCCCACTCCACAGATCATTCTGGGCCTATTTCATCCCACATCTGGAATACTGGGGAATATCTCACTCTCTAGATCATTCTGGAGCCAACATCACACAATCTTCCTCATGAGCGTCGCTCTCGTCCCTGGAATACTGGAGACCAATCCTACTCCACAGATCATTCTGGGGCCTATTTCATCCCTCGTCTGGAATGCTGAGGAATGTCTCACTCCATGGATCGTTCTGGAGCTGACCTCACCACACAAACTCCCCATGAGTATCGCTCTCGTCCTGAAACACTAGAGATCAATCTCTCTCCATAGAACACTCTGGGGCCTATTTTATCCCTCGTCTAGAACGCTGGGGAATATCTCACTCTGCGGATCATTCTGGAGCCTCCATACTCACGATCATTCTTGGTTCATCATATCTCCTTCTAGTGCCCGAGTCAAGTTCTCAGCACATCTTCCAGCTCTCGGTTTGTACTTCTAGAGGATCGGTGACCACTCCCTCCTTAGAAGAAAGCGAGGCTTTCCAAGGAGAAGGCAAATATTTCAGCCTTATGCCTTACCCTAAATACTTAATAAAATACGCATAAGACAAGAGACGACCCAAATGCCCCAACTTTCATGCTTTATAATAGTCACAATATCATGCTACCGATCAAAGTACAAGTTCATCATCCATAACTTGCAAAAATGCAACCAACAAAACATTTTACTATTTCTCGACTATGATAGCCCTCACTATTACATAATTCTTCCCAGTTAAGCTGAGGTTCGTCCCTGACGAACAGCCTTCTTCCCTTTATCGGTCACCTTTATTAACTGGTCATTGGGGTTCCCTTGCAGTCGTGGACAATCTGATTTCTTGTGCCCGGCTTCTCCACAATTGTAGCAAGTGCTTGTCTGGACTCTTTTCGGGCATTGACTCTTGAAATGACCTGGTTCTTTACAAAAGTAACACACCACCGTCTGGTTGGTCCCCTTGCTGGTGTTAAGCTTTCTGGACTTGTGAGTTGAGTCTCGCTTGTCTTGGTCATTGGTGAGAATGTGTTTCTTCTTCTTCTTCGTCTCGGCCTCGCCTTGACTCCGCCTTATGTCCATTTTTGTTACCGCAACTCGCCTTACTAGCTTGTCGAATCGGCGGATGCCTAACGGAACCATCCTCGACCTCAGTCCATGCCTGAGCCCTTGCTCAAATCTTTGGGCTTTCTTTGCTTCTTCCTGGACCATCTCAGGTGCATATCGTGATAGCTGAGAAAACTTTGTCTCATATTCCCTGACGGACATATTTCCCTGCTTCAAATTGTGGAACTCCATCGCCTTTTCTTCTTGCACATCTGTGGGAAAATAGTGCTGTCGGAATTCCTCAAGAAAATTTTTCCACGTGATTTGACCTCCCCCAAGACCATGCTTCACCGACTGCCACCAAACTCCGGCATCCTTCTCTAGCAATATTGTGGCCAAACGAACCTTGCTGTCTTCTGGAGTCACCAGTACTTCAAACACTATTTCTACTTGACGTATCCATTCGTCAGCAGCCGTGGGGTCGACCTTTCCTTCGAAAACTGGCGGTTTCATCCTCTTGAACGATTCCACCATCCTTATCGGGTCTGCTGGGGTAGCGACTCCTGGTGTTCCCTGTGGCGGTGCTTGGTTTCTACTAGCTTCCACAAATGCTCCCATCATTTGGTATACACGGGTAAACTCAGCTTCAACATTGAAGTTTGTGCCGTTGGTCCTACTGCCTTCGCCCTCAGCCATTCTACGGTGGTTGTTTCTGATTCTTCTAGACACCCTTCAAGGAAAGAAAACACGCAGGGTTAGTTCTGGATGTAGGAAAGATCACAAACATACGGGAAAAGCGAAACAATCATGGTTTTGACCTTCCTGCAATCCAAACTAAACCCAGCCATTTGGCATTTTAAGTCAAATTTCCTACTGTGTTAGTCTGCAATTTGAAGTTAGCTCTGATACCAACTGTAACGCCCCGGATCTCCAATACCGGACATCCGTGACACAACCAGAATCATTGCCTTCAAATGCATCTCAACACAGTAAATAACACGGAAATTTAAACACTTTTATTGCCATTAAAGTTATTACATCAATAATTACAATATCAAAAGTCCTTGAACAAGGAATACAAATTACATAACTTATTACAACTGATCGTAAGGAATATTCAGGCTCCTCTGGCAACGCTTGTCAGTTGTCTTCCAGATCAGCAATCGATTGGTTATTGCTGAGAACTCTGCTGAGTGGTCTATCTGCTTTTCTGGAACTTGTCCCTCGGCTTGAACCTTCTGCTGCGCGACTCTGATATTTCTACACCCATTCGAATGGTGGGCACGTATACTGTCATCTCCCCTTGGGTGCCCTGCTTATCTTGGGATCTCCTGCACTTCTGACCTGATATTCATGTACCTAAAATGTGGGGTACGTCAGTAATTCTACTGATGCAAAGCTGATAAGAAAACAGCGATCTCCAAACTGGCAACCACAAACCATCTTGAATGAAAAGGAAAGCGTGCATCCTAATTCCCTGGTGTTCGTGTATGCCATGGTCTAACAACTAATGCACTGATCACCTGCTTTATTATAATAAAAGCAACCTTGGGACTCTGGATACGCAAGCATCCCATACTACATACGTTCCAGGCCAAAACATGATATGGTCTAATCTAATGCACGAAACAAGAATGCACACGATGCACTTACTCTGATGCGATTCATTGGGAACGCATGCATCCCATACTGCATACTTTCCCAAAATCAACTTCGATGGACATGTATGCATCCCATACTACATACCTTCCAAGGAGTTCGTTTTTCTGAATATAGGGTTCAATCCCTCGTCATGCAATGCATTCTAATTGGGTCTACTTCCTGTTCCTGATAGTATGACATGGTTGAGGAGATAAATAACATAAATGCTTCGGGGCGCTGTCTGTTGTCACCAATATCGTTGCCTCAGACCTCCTTGAAGGTCGTGACGAACTTAAGATATGCGGTCCCACCGCTTTGCAGTCAACGGTCCCACCGTTCTACAGTCAACAGCCGTGCCGAACTTAAGGGTATGCGGTCCCACCGCTCTGCAGTCAACGGTCCCACCGTTCTACAGTCAACAGCCGTACCGAACTTAAGGGTATGCGGTCCCACCGCTCTGCAGTCAACAGTCCCACCGTTTTGCAGTCAACGGCCGTGACGAACTTGAAGATATACCGCAGCATACCTATAGCGCCGTATCCCATACGACCCGTTCGTGTCCACTAGCCTGTGCATGGATCCCATCCGTCCTTACCACGGTACCTCGGGAATCAACAGTGCAAGATACGTGCAGTAGCACGTATCCTTAATGACAGGAAGAGACAATCCATAGTATCACCGCCTACAGCTAATTCTCAGACGAGTTGGATTATAGGGAATCACCCCTAACACCAATTCTATCTTCGAGCGAAAACAATAAGGAAAACCTAATCAATGCAGTTACTGAAGACAAGTTGTTACCCAAATCACACTTGGTGTCGATCAACCATGTCGAGTCTGTCTGGTCTTTCAGACAACAATCATCACAGAAATCACGTCCACTGATTTCCAATACCTTTACAGGTCCGCGATCAATTAGTCCTGGCCCGTGACCCTCAGCGAGTGGTCCAACGGCGCCCCAAGGATGCAATACAATTCAAGGAAGGTAAGCACACACATAACCATCAATTCTTGACCATTGACAGACTCAGGCATCGAGACACCAAACACAATCGACCAGAGCTATATCCCAAGTATTAAGCACAGGAACTTATCCAAGTTCCAAATGAATTGCTAAGACATCAATAAAATCCGATAGCTCATGATCACCATTCTGCGGTATGCAGAGGGTTCCTCATCAATTGTCTGATGAACAGATTAAGAAGTAGCAGTAGTTGTAACCCCAGCTACGCTCATCGGAACTGCTCGACCCCGGGTCCTATAGAAAGCTGGGAGTGTCTACCTTAGCTTCTTAGTTGGACAAGTCCTCAGATTCAATCCTTAGGGTCCTCAAAGATACTCATTTTCCATCGGAAGCATAACAAGGAAAAGTTGATTTCTCTAGCAACCATTGCCTTGACAAAGCCGAATCTATCCCAACTTCGGAAAATTATAACATCCAACCTATAAACTGGAATTATAAAATTTCAATTGGGTTAGAAATCTATAACTCCCTACTGCAAATCTCTAGTTTTCCAGTCGTCCAAATTTTTAACTGATAAGTCCAGGAATATCCATCTCTACGGACTAGACAACTTGCGCTAGGCCGAACATAGCCTACTTTGAAATTCGATAATGAATCAAACCTAAGTCCAATGTTCTTGAAATTTGAGATTCTCTATCCACACATATACCATTTCATCGCGTCCAAAATTTACATTCAAATTCATTTCACATAACGATCTACGACTCCTTAAACATAACCCGATTTTCAGCTGTTCTTTTTCAGCAGGGTATTTACTGCCCCTCACTAATTACCTTTGAAACCTCATCAAATGACTGCTAAAAATTCTAAAATTTGAGATTCATCAAATAGACTCATATCCCAAGCAACTCCCAAAATTTCGTAGCAAAATAATAAACGTACACGAAGTTATGGCTTTTTGAACTTCAGCCCAAAGCACAGTCAGCTTCAGCCGACACCTACGGACCAGTCGCATTCTACTATTTTTTTCGGGGCATCAAACGACCTCGGAAAATTAAGAAATTGAAGACTATGGTTGTAGACACATACATGAGCTTCCACAAAAATTTCCAGCTCAAAATGCCTTGTCGTTTCCGAGAGACAAAATCGGAAAGACACACAAAAATCCTTACAGCCAGCAGCTATTCTGGCTGCTTACTGTCCGGACTTGGACCCGCTGTTTGGGCTACTAAAATGCATCCAAATATTATGAAAAAAATAATGGATACTCTATATACATAGAATAACAATACCCCAAAGTTTTAGCTCAAGATCCCAACCCGTTTGGGCGTAAGAAATTCTCCAATATACCCTCACATTCATGCTACTTAACAAAACTCAAAAAGAGTTATTCTTTACCATACAATTTATCTTTTCCTAGCACTTCTCATACTCAACCATGGTAACAAAATCATATCTACTACTACTACACATCCATTCATACCAAAAATAATTACCAAGGAGTTCAAGAGATCACCCACTTGAAGTTTTGCAAAAGAATCTCCTTGTAGCTTAGCTTGCTTCTCTTTTCCTTGCTCCTTGCTTGCTTGTTTGCTTGTCTTTGCTCCTTGTATTTGTGTAGCTTTTCCAACACCCTCTCCTACACTTTTTCTTCTCCTTCTCTACTACTCCTTCTATTCTAAAAGACTTCTCCTTTTCCTATATATACATATATTTTTTTTTTGAACAAGGAGGAATGGCGGAGGCTTAGGAGGAGTGTGAATGGAGCTTTGGGAAAAATGGAGTGAAGTGAGATGAGAGGGGGGTTATATGGCCGGTATTTGGATGGGTGGGTGTGGGTTGGAGTGTGGTGAGGTGTAGGGATGAGATGGAGTGCGGGATGGGTGAAGGAATGAAGGGTGGATTGAGTGCCAACACATCATGTGGAAGCTTCATGGAAGCTTCTTTGGAAACTTCATGGAAGCTTCCCATTCTCATAGTCAACCTGCACATGGTGATTTATTTCCACAATTGGATCTTTATCAAGATCAAGCCATGATCATCATAATTCTAGGGTTCCTAACCCTAGGTTAGGTCAAGGAACCCTAGGTCACCACACTCCGATTCTAACCCTAGTGCACAAACTCATACCACATTCACTTCAAGCACTGGCTTAATTGAAAATAACCAATACATATATATTAAAATCCTATAAAATACATGTTTTTTGGAAATTATAATTTCCTCCCACAAATTGTCTGGTCAAAACAATCGGGACAAAACTACAGTTTAATCGAGACGATATTCCGAGTTTACCTCATCGGATTCAGAACAGCTCGTATGTCTGAAATCTCTCAATTTAACTGATAATTTTCTCGGAAATATGTAATCGTGTGCAGCACTCAGATGTGCACAGATTACAGTGCAAAAATAGTCATATGCTATTTTGCGGGGTATTACACATCACCAGGGCATAAGCCATCTTTTCTATTCTCGGATAGCAGGAGCTCGGCATCCCGTAGTACCTTGCTCACATAGTAGATAGGCTTTTGAGCCCGGTCTTCTTCCCTAACTAAAACAGCACTGAGGGTCTGCTCGGAGGCTGCCATGTAGAGGTAGAGGGGTTCGCCAGGAATTGGTTTGCTGAGGAGGGGAGGATTGACGAGGTAAGCCTTGAGCTGATTGAACGACTCCTATTGTTGTTGCCCCCATTCGAAACCTTTAGTCCCTCTGAGGGCCTTGAAAAAGGGGAGGCATTTCTCCCCGAACTTCGAGAGAAAGCGCCCTATGGCGGCTAGGCGGCCCGTTAACCTCTGGACTTCCTTAACATTCTTGGGAGGGGCCATGTCTAATATGGCCTTGATTTTCTCAGGGTTTGCTTCAATTCCTCATTGACTGACCATGAAGCCGAGGAACTTTCCTGACGAGACACCGAACGCACACTTGTTCGGATTGAGTCTCATGTTGTGCTCTCTCAGAACATCAAACGCCTCCTGTAGGTCAGTTACATGATCGGCTCCTCGGATGTTTTTTACGAGCATGTCGTCAACATACACCTCCATATTACTGCCAATTTGAGCTTGGAAAACCTTGTTGACGAGGCATTGGTATGTGGCACCGACATTTTTCAAACCGAAGGGCATAACCCTGTAGCAATAGAGGCCCTGATCGGTCACAAACGATGTCTTCGGGATATCCGGGGGGAATATCTGGATCTGGTTATAGCCTGAGAAGGCGTCCATAAAGCTGAGGAGTTCATGTCCCGAGGTGGCATCAATCAGAGTGTCAATACTCGAAAGAGGGAAGGGATCCTTGGGGCAGGCCTTGTTGAGGTCGGTAAAATCTATACAGATCCTCCAAGTTCCGTTGGACTTCTTCACCATTACTACATTCAACAGCCACTCGGGATAGTTCACCTCTTGTATGAACCGGGCCTTCAAGATCTTGTCCACCTCCTCTTTTATGGGTAACTGGCGCTCGGGGGCTAACTTGCGCCTCTTATGTTGCACCGGTTTGGACCCCGGGACAACGCTGAGGTGGTGGATCAAGAGTTCTTCGGAGATTCCGAGCATGTCCGCAGCTGACCAAGCAAAGAGGTCTCGGTTCCTTCGGATGCACTGGACAATATCGGAGCATAGGGCAGACGGGAGGGTCTTGCTAACAAAGAACTTCCGACTTGGGTCTTGCTCAGAGAAGAGCACTTCCTCCAACTCATCCACCGGCTCGGATGTTGGTCGGGCGACATCTTGGGGGATTTTCAGAGTTTCTAGGGAGAGGACTGGACTGAGGATAGAGGTCATATAGCACTTACGGGCCGTTTCCTGGTTGCCCCTTACTTCCCCCACTCCGGCCCGGGTGGGGAATTTCATCTTGAGATGGTACACCGAAGGAACGGCTTCTAGAGCTGCTAGGCCGGGTCGGCATAGGATGACATTGTAAGCTGTAGGGACATCCACGACCATAAAATCCATGGGCTCCGTTCGGGTAGTAGGAGTTTTTCCAGCGGTTACGTCGAGGGTGATCACCCCTTCGATAGTCACTGACACTCCCGTGAACCCATGGAGCATGTAGCCAGTGGGCTTGAGTCTATCTCGAGAGAGTTTGAGGCCTTTAAAAGCGGCGAGGAAGAGGATGTTAACGGAGTTGCCATTGTCCACTAGGATCCTCTCCACTTTGAAGTTTGCCATGTGGAGGTTGATGATGAGTGCGTCACAGTGGGGGGTGCAGACACCTTCAAGATCTTCGTCTGAGAATGTGACGGGCACTCCGAGGCCTTTGGGAGGAGGGGTGGCGCGGACCAAATTGACTTCTCTTATAAATGCCTTTCGAGAGGAGTTTGAGGAGC
Organism: Hemerocallis citrina; assembly: GCA_017893485.1. Taxonomy (NCBI): domain Eukaryota; kingdom Viridiplantae; phylum Streptophyta; class Magnoliopsida; order Asparagales; family Asphodelaceae; genus Hemerocallis; species Hemerocallis citrina. Next base: position 324,683,826 of record CM030360.1, on the reverse strand, counting down.
CCCCCATTAGGCCCCCATGAATGAGGTGTAGGACTCGCTCCTCTTCGAAGTCAGGCATTTCATCACGCTCAGGACGCTTGTTAGCCCCCCGAGGCGGGGGAGGAAGGTCGGCTCGGTCCTTTCTTACGAATCTGGTCAGCTGCCCCCTCTGGATGAGGGCTTCTATCTCATTCTTTAAGGCCCGACAATCGTTGGTGTCGTGGCCATGGTCCTGATGATAACGACACCACTTCTCTTTATCCCGCTTCTTGCCAGGGGTGTTCATTTTTGGTGCAGGAGGTATCACCCCCTCCTTCTCAACTTTCATGAGAATTGTGGAGACATTGGCGTTAAGGGGAGTAAATTTTTCAAATCTAGGGGGAGGTCGGCGCTGGCCGGTATTATCCTTCTGGAGCTTCTTGGCTCCTTCCTCTTCTGTTCCCTTTCTCTTAAACCCGGAGGAAGACCCCTCCAAGTTGGGGCGGTACTCAGCTTCTTCGGCCCGAATATACTTTTCGCTCCGGAGGAGGAGGTCTGAGAAGTTTTGCAGGGATTTCTTGGCGAGGGAGGAGCGGAGGCTAGAGTTGAGGACATTGGATTGAAAAGCTGCTGCAGCGACCGACTGGTCGAGGGATGCTATAGACCTGGCTTCAGCTGTGAACCTCTTCACATAGTCTCTCAACTTCTCATCCTTCTTCTGGTGGAGGTATAGTAGCGAGATGCTGGTCTTCTCAGTTCTACGGCTACTTACAAAATGGGTGACGAAGAGGGTCTCGAATTGCTCGAAGGAGAATATTGAGGATGGGGCAAGGCGAGAGTACCATTCTCGAACTGGACCCTTGAGAGTCGCGGGGAAGGTCTTACAGAGCAAAGCATCGGAAGCTTGATGGATGAGCATGAGGGTTTTGAAGCTTTCGATGTGATCGACTGGGTCGGTTTCCCCCGAATAAGTCTCGAATGGAGGAGGCTTGAAGCTGATTGGTACAGGTGCATCCATTATGGTTCGGGAAAAAGGAGGTCTACTGGGACGGAGGGTTCTTCCCCTAAGCTCTTCTTCTCGGTCTAACTGACCCAAACGCCTCTCCATTTCATGGAGACGGCGATAGACTGCATCATCCCTTCGAAGGTAATCTGGGGAGCCCCTAGACTCGTCTTCGTACGAGGGAGAGCGGGGGCTACGACGACGGTAACTCCTGGAGCGGCGAGGACTTGGGATGTAGCGGGGGTTGCTAGGAGCTTGTGAAGGAGTTAGGGACCGTTGGCGAGGACTTCGGATCTGAGGAGGAATGGGAATCCTTGGGGCATTGGCGTTATTGGGACGGAGGTTGAGAGCTTGTAGGATGGTTGCTGGAACTGCTGGAACTCGACACGGGTGATGGGTGCCTCATTGTCCCTAGGATGTTGCCGACCGGCAGGGGAATGTGGTCTTCTTCGGTGATGCTCGGGGGACTCTCTCTGCCCCCGTCGGATAGGGGACCTTCTGTAGTCTCGGCGGTGTGGAGATCGCTCATCTGGACGTTGTTGGCGGGAGGCTCCCTCTCGGGCCCGCTTTTCATCCAGACGGTGGCGAAGGTCCACATCTTTCGGCCGATTGGGGACTTTTTGTTGGAAGTCGGAAGCTCGGGGATTGTGGAAGGCCATAGAGTCTGTAGAGGCATTGTGGATTGAGACATGGTCCTGGTGGAGAGGCTGTTTCTGCGGGTTGGGACCCTTAGGAGGTGGTTGATTCTGTGGAGGAGGCAGGTCCTGTTGGAGTGGGTCCTCCGCTGGAGGAGGAAGTTGCCCTTGCTGCGGAGTAGGTTGGATGGGAACGTCTTGTTGCTGATCAGGGTTGGGTCCTCGGTTGGACCCTCTTGATCTGACTTTTCTAGGAGGCATGGCTGGAGAAGATCTGACCAACAGGAAGAGGGGAGGTTGCTATTCGTTAGTTTCCCACAGACGGCGCCAATCTGTTGCCGCTAAATCTGGTGTGGGGGCAAACGGATAGTATTTGTGGATTCTTAGGAAAACTGAATAGCAAACCTGTATACCTGTTCCGTCGGAGTTTGACGATGACTCCTGCCGTACACCTGCAAAAAGTGCGAGACACCGGGGTTGTTCCCGGCGACGCACCCTCCGATGCTCAAGTCAGTAATCAGGGAAGATTATGAAAGAGCGTAAATTGGGAAAAGATTGATTACCTCTTAATGGAGATGGATGGGGGGTATTTATAGGCATCTTAGGTATCAGATTAGGAATGTAATCCCCGTGATCTGATAAGGAATATACTCTATGTAAACAGATTAGGAATGTAATCCCTAATTCCCGGTGGAAGGATAGGCATGAATCAGGGCCATTGATTAGGATTTAATCAGAAACCCTAATTCTATCCCTCTGGATCGGGCTTTCTGCTGGTCGAAACCCGTACCCGATTGAGGTGGATCCGTTCATGGGTTATTGGATCTTTGATGAAGAGATCCAGTACCCATCTCAGACCTATTGGTAGGTGAAATTACCGTTTTACTTTTACCCCTGGGCCTCAAGATTCGTGCCCGATTTGGACGGTTCCGATTAAACCCCATTTTTAGCCATATCATTATTGATTTTCTTATTGTCATTAATATAAATATTTGTTATTATTGTTATCATTGTTTTTATTAGTATTAATAATTTTATCGTTATTGTTATTATCATTATTATTTTGTTTTAAGCCCTAACATGTTCGATTTTATATGCAGTTCACTGTTTGATTTAATGCATATATATATATATATATATATATATATATATATATATATATATATATATATATATATATGAATATTTTAAACACCGTATTTTTCCTTCTTGATTATTTTCTTTTCGATTAAAATTGTTCGTGAGATTTTTGTTCTTCTTGATTGGGCTCTTCTTGTTGAACCTATTATCTTTTATTTATTTGTGGGTGTTTTTAATTGAACCCTATTGATTTTGATCTATCTCTTAATTGAACCCTAAACCCAATTTTTATTGTTCTTAACCCTTATCCGCTGTTAGTGGACCCTAATTCACCAACCCAATACCCTAATTGTACCCTATAAATACAATCCTAGTACAAATCCTAAAAAAATGCACACCATCTGTATTACCCCGTATTTTTAAATATAATTTTAAAGATTAATAAATGAATTAAAATGATTTTCTGGAAATTTAATAAAAAAATTTCTAAAGATTTATTTTTTCGCACATGCGAAACACGTGCAAATATTTTGGTGTAAATATCCAATTTTATAATTTTAATAAATTTTCCTTCTTTTGATAGAGTATATTCTAAATTTTGGGATTTTTCTGAATAAAGAAACTATTTTTATAAATATCTCGAAAGAGAGGGGCTTTTATGTAAAAAGCCGTTTGGATCTCAAATAAATAATGAAAAATCGTTTTTACTAATTTTTGGGCTTTCCATGGTCATCATTGAAATTAAAATATATTTAAATTTTATTTAGAGTTGATTTGGTAAAGATTTAAACAAATAGGGTGTTTTTACAAATATGGAATCTATGTTGGATCTTGTGCAAATGTTTTCTTGGAAAGTAAAAGTAAGATATTTTAATTGGAAAATATAATATGTATTATTAGATATTATTTCTGAATTTTCTGGATTTTTTACGAATATTTTATGATGTATTTGCAAATATTACAAAAAAGAAGGACTTTTGTGCAAAATTGCCACCCTGAGTACAAATTCGAATTTTCATTATTTCTGGGCTGTGCTGGATTGCTGGACAACTCAGTAGTAAAAGGATTTGATTTAGTTTTAATTTATTTAACTTATTTTAACTACTTTATAAAGAAAGGTTTATATATGTAAAGTAATAATTTGTTAAAGGATTATTTTGCAAATATGTTTAAAACCCTAATCCTTCAATTTCAGGCCTATTTAAAAGATGGAGTGCAGCTGTCTTTCGCTGTACAACACAAGGTTTATTATTTTTATTTTCTTGGAGATTTAAAGAGGGGGTCTTGGATTCTTTGCAAAGGAGGGATTCTTCATCTTGCTTTGTTACATTCGTTTGATCTCTCCATCGAGGTGAGTGATGTAAATTATTTTGTTGTTTTATTTTATGTATGTGGTATGTGGTGTTTCATCTATTAGAAAGAATGCTAGGATTTGCTATGAATATGTATGTTGGATGAATGATAAAATTGGATTTTTGAGAAGAACCCTAGTTGTTGTGAGTAGAATTGCATGTGGATGATTTTAGATTGTAGGAGAACCTAATATAAATTTTGAGTACGCTATTTCTTTTGGATTTATTGCTTGTTTGATTGAGTATGATGGATGTTATACATTAATTAATTAAAGAAGAGATTTTGGACTATTGGTGAGTTGGATGAATGCAACTTGGCCATGTAAATGATAAATTTGCTTATGGATCAACTATTGAGAATAGTTGAGTTTGAGTTTGAGGAATTTTGAGAATGAGTAATGGATTAAAAGACCATGTCTTGAGGATTTGAGTTGTGATGACTAAAATTGGGGATTGATACATTTTTTTGATTAAATTTGGGGATTTGTTATTTTGTGAAAGATTTTACTAGAATTTGGATTTACTCAAATACTAAGTTTGATATTTGAATATTTTGTTATTTTAGTTTATGGATTGGTGAAGTTTTCTTTGGTGCACGAACATGCACGAACGTTTTCATGAATATAGTATTTTTGTTGTTTTAGAAGAAACAGAGTTTTATGTGTTTTCGAAGGATTTGACTATATCTCGACTTATTTTGGTATTGATATGTTTGGAATATAAAACAAAGTTATTTTGACGTATAATTTATTATTAAAAACTCAAATTTGGATATATGCACACATTCATATTTTTATTTTGAAGAAGTTCATCAAAAAGCTATTCTATCAATTCAAATGGTTTTTGATTGGTTTTTATGGATCTTTGTATATTCTATAAGTTGTATTTGATCATATCAGAAATATACTTTTGATAGATTTCGTTTTTGTAAGGTAAATCTTCGTATCGGTTGAAATATGCACAATCCAAACTGCAGTCTGTAGGTGAGGCAGTCGACTGGTATATTTCGACAGTCGACCGCCGCTACCTGGCTGCTGTGTTTTCTCGTTTTTCTTGAAATCTCGTGCGGAACAGTTGACTGAGCCATTTCTCCAGTCGACTGTCTCTGCTCTCTCTTAATATTTTCTCGAGGTGTTGGATTTTCGCTCTAGACAGTCGACTGGTGACTTTTACAGTCGACCGTCAACACTTAGAATTATTTTCTTAAAAATGTTGGGTCATCGTTCTGGACAGTCGACCGACTCTGGTTTGCAATCGACTCCTACTGAGGTTTCTTGAGTTTTCTAGGTGTTCTTTAAATGGTTGATTCTTTAAATGTTTTTGGATCTATAACTTACTATTCTAAATATTATTGTTTCTATAGAACATATGTTTTCAAGATATTTTATTGTTGGATTTGGATTCTGGAAATTTATAACGACTTGGATTTTGTTGATTGGAGAGGTTTCTCCCTATGATCGTTTTGACGATGGATTTGTGAATTTTGGTCTTGTTGAGATCTCTAGGAGTTGAGTGGGAGTCCTGGTACCAGCAGTTGAGATTTGTTGAGTTAGACCTGGGGGGTCTTGGTTTAATTATTGTTGAGTATTTAAGTCCGGCAGGATACACTAACTCTAGAGATGAGGATTTTTGGTGGTTTAATAATAATCAACTTAAGGACATGCACTAGTGGGGATGTGATGGAACTTGGGAAACGTAAGTATAGGCTCATGGTTTTATTAGTCCAACGGATGCGTTCCAGGACTGTTTGTTGTTATGTCCCGAGAGGACAATTGTATGTTCGCGTGTCGAGGGTCTGCAGGCCTATTCACGAAGCATGCAGGGTGCATTCGCGTGTCGAGGGTTGGCAGGCCTATTCATGGAATGTACCTAGTGTATATGCACATCGAGGGCCTTGCAAGCATATTCGTGGGGTACACGGGTTTGGGAGATGATTCTCCGGTTGTTTTTCAGCTATCTTACATGATACTTGCACGTCGAGGTCTGTGGTGCCTATTTGCAGAGTATTCTGGATCTTGTTTTTCCATCACCGTAGTAGGATTAGTTGCATAACGAGGGGTTATCCCTATAAAGTGGAGATCGTCAAGGGCTTGCACCGGACCTATGTACTATGGAATGCATATAATCCGACAAGTACGCATTAGAGAGTCAGCATATAGAGCTTGTGTTTTTCTTGACTTGGCTTTATGCTTATGTTTTCCTGTTTTTCCTACATTTGACACTTAGTCTAGATTCACTTGATGTTTTCATATTTTACTATTTACTATCTTATATTTCTTGATGTTTTCATACTTTACTTATTTGTTATTTCTCATTCTTTTATTCTTGCTGATGATACATGTTGTGGATGACTCTATGTTTTATAATTAATTATGTTGCTTGTTTTATGTCACTCACACCTTTATGGCTGACCTCTTTAGTTTTGGGGGTTAGGGTTATCTCTAGCCTCATGTTTTACAGGTTGTTGTTGCTTAGAGTCTGGGATTTGGATGCTTGAGATAAATTGATGTAATAGAGCTTTGTGTAAATTTTGTAAAAAGAAGTGTTGTAAAAAAAAGTTTGTAATTCAAGGTGTTTTTGTATTCCGCTGTATTGTAAATGATTGTTGTAACAAAAGTTGAAATAAAATTATCTGTGTTTTTGGGCTATGTGTACTATTATATTGAAGTTGATGCTGGGAATTGTGCCACGTATTTATAAGATATCATATTAGAAATTTGGGGTGCTACACTATCGAAAACTCAGCCGCTTACTCTCGCTTTCTTCCCGTTCTCTCTCTCCCTGTGTTTTTTTTTGGCTAAAACCCCAAGATCCTTCCAACCGTCATCCCCGGCCATCCTCCGGCGACCTCTTCCCCATCGCCACCTCCCCTCATCGGCGTTGCCCCTCCACGACACCAGAGCACCACCCCGAAACTCCCTTGCCTCCTCCTTTTCCTTGTCCTCGACATTGACGGCCCCAAAACCCAACTCCTTTCCTCCCTCCTCCCTGTTTCGATCACTGATGACCCAGCGCTGCCACCCTGTCCCGTTGCGCCACCGCCTACGATGCCGACGACCCCCGCTTGCCGACAACCCCGCCGTCGTCAGATCCCCTTGCCCTTTGCTGACGCTGTTTTGGCTGCTTGTCTCTTTTGCTGTTGTGTTGTTGCTTTTGGATCTCTTTTGCACGTATATTGCACGTGCTATTGGTGGATTGTGTTAGTTCGTGGGTTCGTTGCTTCGGAATCCTTATCCCGTTATTCTTGGTATTCATTTTCACCGTCTAACAGGCAAGTCACCGTCATTTTGAATTGCTAATTGTATCAAATTCAACTGTTATTGAAATCCTTGCAAGTAGAACTCTTTGTTACTGTATTATCCTTTTTTATCTCTTTCGTTGGGTTTATTGAGGGTTTACACGAGCTAACCCCAATATTTTTGACATCATGCCACTTTGACTCTAAAGTTTGGATCTTCCATGAATGCATATAGAATTGATAATAGGGTTATTCATATAAGTTACAACACAAATAAATTATTGTAGAGACAATCGTTAGGTTGTATGTCGTTTGATCGTTTGATGATTGATTGATGTTAGACTTGTATATGTGTGTGTTATAAATTTTATTTATCATGTTTGGACACCTATCATTCTAGTTACACAATTTATTGACTAAATAATCGATACACTTTACGTTTAATTAATTTATTTTCAAAAAAAATACCCTAAAAATTGTACATGCTTGCTGACATAAACTTTGATCGCTATTTTCGAACTAGTAAATGACCTTAAAATGAAATACTTTATGAATATGAAATATAGCCCCAAGTTTCTAGTTGCCAATAACATCCAGAATTTTCTAATTCCGAGTTTTGCAGCAAAAGTTATGCCCGTTTTACTACAGCTGTGTTTTTACTTTCAGATTTTCAGATTCTCGTACCTTTCATGTTTAAACTGTAAAAAGGCTAATCAAATGATAGAATTTTAATCTGAAAATTTTCAGATTGTTGCTTAACATGTTTAGGAGCCTAGAATATATCTTTACGAAATTTAATATTAAGTTTTTGCTGATTCTAAAATTAAAATAACATGTAATCAAATTTCTGCTTGAACATGAAACCTGTAAAGAACAGTGTGTTTGACCTAGCTACTGTTGTCAGATTTTGAACTTTAAATATGCATTAGAACCGTATGGAAGTCTAGTTTCATGATTTTCTGACCGATTCAACTTTCGATTTATGAGTCAGCAGAAAACTGTATCTTTGTACAGATTGCGCTTGCTGTCCAGAATTTTAGATTTCTCTTTTTAATGAATTAATTATTCCTATATTGTACTATTGCATGAATTAATGAATGTATGTTGCATTGCATGATTCTAATGAGTTATTGTCATCATTCTAATTGTCTTATTTCATGTTATCATCCTATTGTTCCCCTATTGATACTATGGTTCATCTCATTTTCCAAATTGCATATTGTATTGTTGCATTAATAAATAATTAACAAGCCGGAGTTTAAGGGATTGACTAGAGTAGTTGATGATATAGGGAATGTACTCGGAGGAGGGGCCCGTGTTTCCCTATCTATTGGTCTATTGGTCTATTAGTCTATTGGTCATATCAGTCATCGATTAATTGTATATTACTGACTACAGTATCTCGATTAATTCGGTCATCGGTCACTATTGAATATTGATTACTGTTGCCGAGTACATGATCTATAAAATCTTTCACTATAGTCTAAAACAAAATTGATTGTATGCATCGAACATGTGGTACGGATTACATGGGACACAGTAGTACGTGCATTAGTTAGGAGTTAAAATAAATAATAGACTTAAGGATCACACAACATCGACACTGCATATTGTTCCTGATATGGCTAAAAATAGGATTAAATCGGGACCGTTCACATCGGAGACGAATCTTAAAGCTTAGGGGTAAAACGGTAATTTCACCTACTAACGGGTCCGAAGCGGGTACTGGGTCTCCTCCTCACAGATCCAACAACCCGCGAACGGATCCATCTCAACTGGGTACGGGTCCCAACCCGATACAAACCCAGACCAGCAAGAGGAGATCAGGGTCACTGATTTGACCAAATCAACGAGCCTGATTTGCAGTTATCCTCTCACCGGGAATTAAGGGATTACATTCCTAATCTGATTACGAGGATTTTATGCCTTATCAGATCACAGGAATCACATTCCTAATCTGATCCCAACGGCGACTATAAATACCCCCCACCTACCACTGTTACAGGTTAATCAATACTTTTCAATAAAAAGCTCTTTCTTAATCATATCACTGGTTACTGACAAGAGCGTCGGAGGGTGCGTCGCCGGGATCAAACCCGGTGTTTCGCACTTTCCTTGCAGGTGTACGGTGGGAGTCAGCAGCCCAACTCAGACGAACAGGTTCGGATCTGCTATTCAGGTTTTTCCGCGAACTCACAAATTCTATCTGTTTACCCCCACACCGAAATCAGCGGTAACAGATTGGCGCCGTCTGTGGGAAAAACTATACGAATAGCCGCCGCCTCTTCCTCGTCGACTTAGCTCTTCTCCAGCCATGCCTCCCAGAAAGGTCAGATGTAGGGGGTCCAACCGTGGACCCAACCCCGCTGATCAGCAAGAGGTAGTCCCCATCCAACCCGCTCCGCAGCAGGGACAACCCCCGCTTCAAGTGGAGGACCCTCTTCAAGATCAGCCTCCTCTTCAGAATCAGCAACCCCCCAGGGTTCCCACCGGTCCTCAGAATGCCGGTGCGGGGGGCTCTCGTATGAAGCAACCGCTCAATCAGGACCGCGTCTCCATACACAACACCTCTACGGATTCCATGGCCTCTCACAATCCCCAAAATCAGAAGAAGGAAGAGGACCTACGCCACCGTCTGGATGAGAAGCGGGCCCGAGAGGGAGCCTCCCGCCAACAACGTCCGGGTGAGCGGTCCCCTCACCACCGAGATTATAGAAGGTCTCCTGTCCGAAGGGGAAGAAGAGAGTCACCCGGGCATTACAGGAGGAGGCACCACTCTCCTACCGGTCGGCATCAGTCGAGGAACAATGAGACACCTATCACCCGTGCCGAGTTCCAACAACTCCAGGCAATGGTACAACAGGCTCTCAACCTCCGACCCAACAACAATGAGGCCCAAAGGGTTCCTTCACCCCAACGGGTTCCCAGTCCTCGCCGTAGGTCCGCCTCTCCTCCGCCAGCTCCTAACCGCCGGCAGCATGAACTTAGCCCTCGCCGCTCTCGGGACGACCATCGTCGTAGCCCCGGCTCTCCCTCCTACGGAGACGAGTCCAGAGACTCGTTCGACTACCGCGGGAGGGACGATGCCCTATACCGCCGTCTCCATGAGGTGGAGAGGCGAATCGGTCGGATGGACGAGGGGGAGGGGTCGAACAGCAGAACCATCCGTCCGAGCAGACCCCCTTTCTCCCGAACCATCATGGAGGCTCCCATCCCGAGGGGATTCGAACCCCCGAAGTTCGAAACTTACTCGGGGGAGTCGGACCCCGTGGACCACATCGAAAGCTTCAAGACCCTCATGCTCATCCACCAGGCTTCGGACGCCTTACTTTGCAAGACCTTCCCCGCCACCCTGAGGAGGTCGGCTAGGGAATGGTACTCCTGCCTTGCTCCCTCTTCCATCTTCTTCTTCGAGCAATTCGAGAGCCTCTTCATCACTCACTTCATGAGTAGTAGACACACAGAGAAGACCAGCCTCTAATTACTCCAGCTCCGCCAGGAGAAGGGAGAGAAGTTGAGAGACTATGTGAAGAGGTTCACTGCGGAGGTCAGGTCCATAGCCTCCCTCGACCAATCCGTCGCAACAGCCGCCTTCCAATCCAACGTCTTCAATTCCAGCCTCCGCTCCTCTCTTGCTAAGAAGCCTCCACGGAACTTTGCCGACCTCCTTCTCAGGTGCGACAAGTACATTCGTGCCGAAGAGGCCGCCTACCTTCCAAGCTTCGGAGGGTCTGCCTCAGGGACGAAACGAAAGCTGACCGAAGAAGAAGAGGCTAAGAAGCTTCAGAAGGATGGCAGTGGCCAGCGCCGCCCGACTCCTCGGTTTGAAAAGTTCACCCCCCTCGTTGCCAATATATCAGAAGTTCTTATGGAGGTGGACAAGGAAGGGCTCCTCCGCGCTCCCCCGAGAATGAATACACCTGGCAAGAAGAGGGACAAGCATAAGTGGTGCTGCTTTCACAGGGACCACGGCCACGACACGGAAGATTGTCGAGCTCTGAAGGAGGAGATCGAAGAACTCATACAGCGGGGGCCCCTGACCAAGTTCGTCCAGAAAGAGGGGGCCAAGCTTCCCCCCTAAGGAGCCAACAAACGAACCGAAGGGCCCGCCGAGCTTTAAGACTCAGAACCTCCCGGCTCTTCCCAAGAGGTCTTCACCTTATCATAGAAGCGGGATCTTGACTTTTAATAAGGCCGATGCTTGTAATCCGGCCAATAGCATGTAATAAGGGCTCTCCATATTGAAGCAGCCACTTAGTTTATTTCAATAAAACTTTATGTTTTTTCATTGGAAATTATTGCTCTTGCTTCATCTCTACCTCTCCGAGTCATGACTCGCTGAAAGGTGAGTTCGGAGTCCAGCTTCTTCTACATGGCTGCTCCCGCGACTTACCGAGCTCCTCACTCCGCTCACCGCCGAAGCGGACCCCTTATCAACGAGTTCGGAGCTACAGCTCTCTCCAAGAGTTGCTCCTCGAACTCGTCTCACAAATGGCTCTCTTCCAGAGCCGAGCTCTTCCCTCCGCTCACCGCCGAAGCGGACCCCTTCCCAACGAGTTCGGAGTCCAACACTTGGCTCGATTCTGCTTCAAATAACTTGCTCTTCAGCAGGTTAGAAGTGGTTCGCCATTCGGAATTGCTCCTACAACCGTTGACTACCTCTACCGATGGTTCGGAGTCCAACACTTGGCTCGATTCTGCTTCAAATAACTTGCTCTTCAGCAGGTTAGAAGTGGTTCGCCATTCGGAATTGCTCCCACAGCCGTTGACTACCTCTACCGATGGTTCGGAGTCCAACACTTGGCTCGATTCTGCTTCAAATAACTTGCTCTTCAGCAGGATAGAAGTGGTTCGCCATTCGGAATTGCTCCCACAGCCGTTGACTACCTCTACCGATGGTTCGGAGTCCAACACTTGGCTCGATTCTGCTTCAAATAACTTGCTCTTCAGCAGGTTAGAAGTGGTTCGCCATTCGGAATTGCTCCCACAACCGTTGACTCTCTCACATAAGCAGCGAGTTCGGAGCTACAGCTCTCCCCTAGAGTTGCTCCTTACACTTGCCTCACAAATGGCTCTCTTCCAGAGCTTAGCTCTTCGCTCCGCTCATCCCCGAAGCGGACCTCTTCTCAACGAGTTCGGAGCTCAAAATTTTCTCCAAGAGTTGCTCCTCAAATGGCTCTCTTCCAGAGCCGAGCTCTTCCCTCCGCTCGCCGCCGAAGCGGACCTCTTCTCCACGAGTTCGGAGCTCAAAATTCTCTCCAAGAGTTGCTCCTCAAATGGCTCTCTCCCAAAGCCGAGCTCTTCCCTCCGCTCGCCGCCGAAGCGGACCTCTTCTCCACGAGTTCGGAGCTCAAAATTCTCTCCAAGAGTTGCTCCTCAAACTCATCTCACAAATGGCTCTCTTCCAGAGCCGAGCTCTTCTCTCCGCTTGCCGCCGAAGCGGACCTTTTCTCAACGAGTTCGGAGCTACAGCTCTTCCCTAGAGTTGCTCCTCAAACTCATCTCACAAACGGCTCTCTTCCAGAGCCGAGCTCTTCCCTCCGCTCGCCGCCGAAGCGGACCTCTTCTCCACGAGTTCGGAGCTCAAAATTCTCTCCAAGAGTTGCTCCTCAAACTCATCTCACAAATGGCTCTCTTCCAGAGCCGAGCTCTTCTCTCCGCTCGCCGCCGAAGCGGACCTCTTCTCAACGAGTTCGGAGCTACAGCTCTCCCCTAGAGTTGCTCCTCAAACTCATCTCACAAACGGCTCTCTTCCAGAGCCGAGCTCTTCCCTCAGCTCGCCGCCGAAGCAGACCTCTTCTCCATGAGTTTGGAGCACAACTCTCTCATAGAGTCCCTCCTCACACTCGTCTCACAAATAGCTATCTTCCAGAGCTGAGCTCTTCGCTCCGCTCATCTCCAAGGCGGACCTTCTCCTCGACAAGTTTAGAGCACAACTCTCTCCTAGAGTTCTTCCTCACACCTGTCTCACAAATAGCTCTCTTCCAGAGCCGAGCTCTTCGCTCCGCTCATCTCCCAAGCGGACCTCTCCTCGACAAGTTGGGAACACAACTCCCTCCTAGAGTTCTTCCTCACACTTGTCTCACAAATAGCTCTCTCCCATCCGAGCTCTTCCCATCCGAGCCCCAACATCAAAGAGCCCGGTCGGCTGCCGAGCAAGTGCCTTCCCGATCCTGCAAACGGAGAAAACTCACTTTCTCCTCAACATTCGTGCAAGATCTCGATCAGACGGCCCAGATCTTGCCAGCATCGCTAAACGACAAGATAACGTTTTCTTGGGAACTGAGCTGTCTCGAGATTCGTGCCATCATCCAACGGCCCAGATCTTGCCAGCGTCGCTAAACGATAAGATAGTGTTTTCTTGGAAACTGTGTCCGCCTCGAGATCCGCGCTGAGATCCAGCGGCTCAGATCGCTCCACGTCGCTCAGCATTCCTAGCCGAGCGACTAGCGATCCGACCCACCCGCGCCTCTTCTTCGCCCCAAGGGCCTTCCTAGCACACCTTACAAGGGTCTTCCTAACCCAAGGGTCTTCCTGGCACATCTTCTCCGCCCCTAGGAGCGGAGCTCCTCTTCCAAAATCCCCAAGACCAAAGTACTTATCAACTTCATGAAGACAAGCATCTTGCGGGGCTATTTTGACCATGAAGGAGGGTGAATCTTCATCCCACTCCTAAAGAGAAGTTGTAGATCTTCGAACTAGCTTCGAAACGAGGGGTCGCACGCCCCGATCGGACCACCGTAGCACCGGGAAAGTGGACCTCAATACAGCTGCGCCGAATAGCTCGGAAATCCGAGCCGAGCCACTCGCACGAGCCGAGCCGAGCCACTCCCATCCGAGCTCTTCCCATCCGAGCCCCAACATCAAAGAGCCCGGTCGGCTGCCGAGCAGGTGCCTTCCCGATCCTGCAAACGGAGAAAACACACTTTCTCCTCAACATTCGTGTAAGATCTCGATCAGACGGCCCAGATCTTGCCAGCGACGCTAAACGACAAGATAACGTTTTCTTGGGAACTGAGCCGTCTCGAGATTCGTGCCATCATCCAACGGCCCAGATCTTGCCAGCGTCGCTAAACGACAAGATAGCGTTTTCTTGGGAATTGAGTCCGTCTCGAGATTCGTGCCACCATTCAACGGCCCAGATCAAGCCACACAGTTCGGATCTCCAATCCGAGCTACTGCCCTACCGAGCTGCAGAATGGCCAAAAAATGCACCTCAAAATCCGCGCTCGGATTTGCCGAATAAGGAGCAAAAAAAAAAGGCACAAGGGGCCGGGTTCGGACCTGTTAAGGGGATCCGACCCGAACCCCTTCCCATCTCCTTCTTCAGCACTTTGGCGCCAAACCCAAGCGAAAACCAAAAAGCATAGTTCGTCACCTTCTACTTCGAGCTCCTCCACGGCGCGAGCTCCCACGGCCGAGCTCCACCTTCAACGACGAACTCCCCCCTACGCGAGCTACCCTCGCACTCCGAGCTCCACCATGGCCAGCGAGCGAGCTCCGAGCTCTCCACGAGCGAGCTCAGAAGCTCTCCACCGACGAGCTCACCGCTCCATGGCCGAGCTCTTTCGTCGAAGCCATCCTTGGCTCCGAACTCCGAACCCAATGACGAGCTCACCACCTCCATGGCCGAGCTCCTTCGTCGAAGCTCTCCTCGGCTCCAAGCTACGAGTCCAATGACGAGCTCCGAACGCCGTCGCCACGAGCTCCGTCGGCTCCATCAAGCGAGCTCCGCCGAAGACTGTCGAGCTCACCACCATGCCTTCGCCGAGCTCATCGTCCAGGCTCCGAGCTCATCGTCGGAGTTCTCCCGAGCTCCGCGCACGATGAGCTCCACAAGCTGCTCCTCGCCGACCACCACGTCGCGAGTACCAACCTCCTCCGAGCTCCACTCGTCGACCACCTTCGACGAGCTCCCCTCGTCGAGCTCGACCTCACCTCCGTTCTCACCGAGCTCCTTCACGACTGCCACTGAGCTCCAAACTCCTCTCCGAGCTCCGTCACCATCACCTTCGACGAGCTCCCCTCGTCGAGCCTCACATTCGACGAGCTCTCCTCGCCGAGCTCTGAGCCCCTTGCCAAGCTCCTCCTCGTCGAGTTCGAGCTCCATCTCCCATAGCCGACCTCCCGAAGCTCCTCGCCACGTCGAGCTCTCCCTCCCTCTCTTCAAGCTGTACCACCAAGCTGCACTCAGTCGCCGTGCTCGCCTCGTTCGCAAACTCACCCCGTCGTTTAGACCCTCTCCCTTTCACCGAGGCCCTTCGTCGCCAAGCTCAGAGTACTCACCGAGCTCTAGACGAACTCCGTACGCCTCGCCAGGGTTCCGCCGTCGCCGCTCCCGTCAAGCTTCGTCTCTCACGAAGGCGACGTCGGAGGGGTGAGGACGAGCAACGAAGAAGAAGAAGGGAAAAAGAACAGAACAGGGCGGAAGTGAAAAAGAAAAAGAAAAAAAAAAAATTTTCTGCCACGTGGCATCGCCACGTGGCCTCACACCCGAGCTCGGATCCGCTGCACAGCAGTCGCTCGGTCGTCTGCCGAGCAACCCACTTTCCGATCCTGCAAACGGAGAAAAAAATCAGCCGAGCAACTACAACCGTTGGATCTTCCAGAAATCCGCGCTCCTGGTGATGAATGATCCAGATCGCGCCACGCGCGCTAAACGACAAGATAACGTTTTTTCGAAAAGCGTGCCTCCTCGAGATTCGCGCAGGGATCCAACGGCACAGATCGCGCCACGTGTCCCGGGATCTGACGGCACAGATCGTGCCACGTGTCAGGTATTATTTAATTTAATTAATTTATTTATTTAATTGTTTTTTTATTTAAAAAATCCGAAAAAATATTTAAAAAATCGGAAAAAATTAATTAAAAATTCTAAAAAATAATTATTAATTCAGAAAAAATATTTTAAAAATTCTGGAAAAATAATTATTAAATTAGAATAATTAATTAATATTTTCGATAATTAATTATTTAATTCGGAAAATGAATAAAAAATACAAAAAAATGAATAAAAAATACAAAAAAATCCGAAAAAATATTTAAAAAATCGGAAAAAATTAATTAAAAATTCTAAAAAATAATTATTAATTCAGAAAAAATATTTTAAAAATTCTGGAAAAATAATTATTAAATTAGAATAATTAATTAATATTTTCGATAATTAATTATTTAATTCGGAAAATGAATAAAAAATACAAAAAAATGAATAAAAAATACAAAAAAATGAGAAAAAATTCAGAAAAATCTGGAAAAATCACCAAAAATCGAGAAAATTCTGAGAATATTTTTGGGCATTTTACAAGCCCAGAATAACACCGTTACACCCCGAGCAAGATCCAAAACTCCTTTAAAGAACACCGATAAAATCTCGTACGCCATTAGAACAGTAAAACTACTCCTCAAAGACTGAAAAACTCAGTCTCTAGGAGTGGGGGGCTCGTGATATGGCTAAAAATAGGATTAAATTGGGACCGTTCACATCGGAGACGAATCTTAAAGCTCAGGGGTAAAACGGTAATTTCACCTACTAACGGGTCTGAAGCGGGTACTGGGTCTCCTCCTCACAGATCCAACAACCCGCGAACGGATCCATCTCAACTGGGTACGGGTCCCGACCCGATACAAACCCAGACCAGCAAGAGGAGATCAGGGTCACTGATTTGACCAAATCAACGAGCCTGATTTGCAGTTATCCTCTCACCGGGAATTAAGGGATTACATTCCTAATCTGATTACGAGGATTTTATGCCTTATCAGATCACAGGAATCACATTCATAATCTGATCCCAACGGCGACTATAAATACCCCCCACCTACCACTGTTACAGGTTAATCAATACTTTTCAATAAAAAGCTCTTTCTTAATCATATCACTGGTTACTGACAAGAGCGTCGGAGGGTGCGTCGCCGGGATCAAACCCGGTGTTTCGCACTTTTCTTGCAGGTGTACGGCGGGAGTCAGCAGCCCAACTCAGACGAACAGGTTCGGATCTGCTATTCAGGTTTTTCCGCGAACTCACAAATTCTATCTGTTTACCCCCACACCGAAATCAGCGGTAACAGTTCCTTATTGTTTTTATTGATATCGAATATAGGCTAAGTGTTATTGTTATTGATCATTGATTATTGTTACCGATTATTGAACCATTGTTTATAGCCAGTTGCATCAATTATCATGATTTTTATCTCATGTTATTGATTCTTATTGATCCATTGATTCATTGTTATACATTATTCCATTGTTCTCTGCTTTCTCTACTTGCTTTCCATTGCTCTAAGTACAATTTTTCTTCTCTTTTTAGATGAAGTGCTTACAGGTGTTGATGGAGAATTACTTCATGGATTGAGAGAACAACACTGGTAACGAAATTGATTGGATCGCCGCTTAATAAATATTTATTGCTTTGTTAGGAAGACTTAATTATTGGATTATTGTTATTTCATTGTACTGGGTTTATGACCCGAATATTGCTATTTGTTTCTAGACGTTGGATTATTATTGTATTTGGATATTTTTATTGCTTCATTCCAAGTATTATTGTTCATGAGATTATTATTATTGCCTGCGCAATTGTTCTGTATTAATTATATTGTTGAGTTAATCGGATAAACAGCTTATGGGTGACGTTAGTCATTCGCCGGGCCAACGTTATGTACTCGTATTCCGTATTTTTGGAAAGCGGGACGTGACATTAATTGAAATAGCAAACATATTATATGAGAAAGCAGTATATCTACATTTAAGCTTAACCATCGCCTTCTTGATCATTAGCTTGAACTTATCTGAATTGCATATAGTTTGTTAGAAACACTGCATAAAGTTTTTTTTAACTTCAGCATCACTTTTAGATGCTTGTAATAGTTATGCAAGGACATTATCATATAGGTTTTATAGAGCTTACTCTAATCTCATAACCACTATAAGCATGTCTAGATACAATGGCAACGCAAGTGTATGTGTGAAGGTATCTACAATACTAATAATCTAAACATTTGTTTGTGTTGGACTCAGTTTGCAATTGAAATACTTCTTATTATTATTTCAACCAAAATGAAATACACGAAGTTCTCAAAACTCTAATCCAAGCTAAGTATTTCTTTTATCTCCACTTTGTCTCCCTGTTGCACCTTTATTAAAAAAAATCAAAATGGATAAATAACAAATTAATTTAGCTGTCTTTCTTGAGTGGAGAGTTTGCACCATTCACTGGCAAACTCCAGTCATCCCAATCCTATATATCCAAACATACACCAAAAGTTCTTATATGTTATGTTATCCATGGTTTCTAATAATCAATGAAGGGAACACTTCACGATAGTATTTTCTCTTGTAGTAAAGAAATTAATGTTGCATATTTGTAAAATTATTTTAGGTTGCTAGTCAGCTTACCTGTCCTGCTGGGGTTTGGAAGCCCAAATTAAGGCCACAAAATAATCCATATCTCACTTGCGTACACCTTAAATCAAAACCAATAAAAAACTCATCAAATAAATCACCAAACAAAAAAAATTTAAACCCAAAAACAAAACAATCATACCTCTCTGAACTTAAATCCCATGCACACACAAAATTCGAGCAAAAAAAAAAACTAACTAATCCTCTGCACACAAAAAATTAAAAATTAGAATGAGAATTCTGTTAATGAGATGAAATTAGAGTCGTCACATCGCATATAGAGGCTCTCGATTTGGTGGAGGGGAGTCACCGATACGGAATCAGTGACGGATCAGATATCGGCGATGACCTCTTGATTGGGGGTTCGACATTGGATTTGGATTTGCTTTGAGATTTTCAAATTTTCAAAATTTATTTTTTTTTTCAAATTTTCAAAATTTTAAATTTTAAAATTGTTCAAATTTTCAAAATTATATAAAAATTTATATATTTTTAAAAAAAAAATTCAAAATTTTTAAAAATTCTAAAATTCCAAAAAGTTAAATTTTTTTTATTTATTTTATAAAATTTTAAATTTTTTAAACATTTAAAACAAATTATTTTGTAAATTTTTTTTAAAATTTTTTAGTTTTTTTAAAAAAAAATTTAAATTATACTTTACTTAATTTTTTGAATAGAAGAGAGAGAGAGAGAGAGAGAGAGAGAGAGAGAGAGAGAGAGAGAGAAAGAGAGACAGAGATAGAGACAGAGTAATTAAATAAATAAATGAGTTGTTTTGGGTTGGGGGATTTGAATTTGAGTTTTGGGGGGGAACTTTTGGAGGGAAAAATATGTTTTGTGAGGTTAGATCTGGGCCTTTAATTTTGGGGGATTGAATGAGAGCCACTTGATAGCTTTCTTTGTGTTTTATTATATAGGTTATATAGATAGTTCACTATACTCTATTCCTTCTTTTATTAGAGTGTTTCATTTTCTCTAGTAGTTTACATGTGCGATGCACGTCTTAATAAAATATAGTTTTTTTAAAAGTAAAAATTCAGACGTAGTCTGGATTTGATCTAAAACCTCATTTACAATAGTTATGCATGTGTGTTGCACGGATTGGTAGATGGACAAATTACACTAAGGCTTTCTCCCATTATAGTAGTAGAGATTCCCAATATTCATGAAACACACATGGATCAAGTAGAAGTAGAAGTAGAAGATATAGAACCACAACCATCGAACCAAGGCCCATATCAATCCCGTAAAACAAAAGGGAACAAATCCTAAGTACCAAATATTTTGACCATGTCCCTTCACAAAATGATAAGAATGTAGGATTAAAAATTTGTAAGAAGTGTCAAACACCTTGTAAGTTTAAACTAGGATCGGAAACCAGTACACTTCAACGACACGTAAGTAAATGTCAACCCGAATTTTCTAAAGACAACCTCACACAACAACAAATACACCCTAAGACCGGCCAAATAGATTGTCATAGCTAGGATCACGATATCGTTCGTATAGAAATGACTAAGTTAGTAATTAGAGATAAATTACCTGATTCATTTGGTGAAAGTAGGAATATAAAGACCTTTGCACAAACCGCATTAAACCCCCATTATAAAAAAATTCCTGGTAATGTAGTAAAGGGTGATTGTAAATTAGTTTATAGTGAGGCTAAGGATTTTTTAGCAGCAACACTTACGTCACTAAACACTATAGTTTCTCTCCCATCGGATGGGTTGGTAGGAGTGAACGGCGTACCAATGATGTGTGTAACATGTCATTGGATAGATTCCAATTGGCTACTTCAAAAGCGAATAATTTTATTCGGATTTGTTAGGTACCCACATAAGGGTGAAATAATTGCCACACACATTATAGAAGTATGTAACAATTTTGGTATTTTTGATAAAATTTTTGCTATTGGTTTTGATATCGACTCTAATAATACTAAGACAATTACTAGTTTGCTAATTACACTTAATCCTTTAGAATTGAAAATTTTTCATGTTAGGTGTGCTTGTCATATTTTAATTTTTTTTTGTACAAGATGCACTTAAATATGGACACGATAAAATTTAGGCAATGAGAAATTGTGTCCATTTTGATTACGCTGAGTGGTCCAATATATCAAGCTTTTCATGATTGGTGTCAACTTAGGAGAATTGTATTTAAACGTTTTCCTAAATATGTTAGACATCGTTGGAATTCTACTTTTGATTTATTAAGTGTTGTTCTTCACTATCATTATAATCTTAAAGAATTTTGTATTGCAATGGGTATGCAAGATTGTATGTTAGATGATGATTTTTTGATTTTTTTCCCGATAGTTTGTACAAATTTTTTGAACCTTTTAATGATGCTACTTTACAATTTTCAAAAACATATACATCTACATGCAATGATATTTTACTTGAAATTGTCACTATGATGACAACAATTAAAGATTTGGTAAATGACCCTATCATTGGAGAAATGGTTTATGCCGCTTATATTGAAATTTTAAAATATTTTCATCTACTTCCTATGTTATATTGTGTTGCCAGTGTAATAAATTTCATGATTAAGTTAGATGGCACAAAAAATTTAATTAAGATTTTTTATGCTTATGCTCCACACAAAGAAATTGATGATTTTGACCATGTTGTTTTCATTACAAAATTTGAAAATGTTTTGAATAGTTTATATGATAGTTGCAATAGAATTTATTCATCTAACACTACACAGATACAAAATGTTAGTTCTTCTTCCTCTTCTATGTTATCAAAGGGAAAGGGACTTGTCACTAGTAGTGTTTTAAATCTCTTAAAATAAAAAAAAAACCTAAAACTAATTCACCAAATGAGTTGAATTGGTATAATGCACAACCTCCCATTGATGAAGTAGTAGATGTGTTTTCTTTCTTGAAAACTAATGAACATGTTTTTTGGATTCTTTCTCGAATGGCTAACGATTTGCTAACGGTACTGGTGTCAATAGTTGTATCGGAAAGTGTTTTTTTCCTCTTGGTGGCAGGATTATGAGCCCGAACAGGAATCACTTGACGACAAAGAATTTGGATATGTTTGTATGCGCCGAAGATTGGATGAAAGCGGAAGAGAGAACTTAAGAAAGACTTACAAGAATCACAAAACATATCAACAAGTAACGACAAGTGAAGAACTAGTAGAATGCAATTTGTATAATGTATTGTAAATAATTGAAAAAATTTAAGGGGGTGAGATTCTATATTTAGGTTGAGTAGAAGTCCACGACAATAGTCCAATGCCTTCTCTTCAATCTAAATAAAAGCCATATCGATATCTAAATTCAAATAATTCCTTTGTTTTATAATTTGATCTAATTTGTATGAAATTGTATTCATGAACTTAATTTTATTTAACATCATGTAATTTATTAAATCAATTTAAATTTGGTTTTAATTTCTTTTATTTATTAGTCATTTGCAATTGTTATAAAATTACAATTTAATATTTGATCTTTCATCTCCATTTAATATATATATATATATATATATATATATATATATATATATATATATATATATATATATATATGTATATATATATACATAGATACATATATATATGTAGGGGTCGGTTCGGGTGAGAACCTAAGGGCCTCTCCCAACCACTCATCAAATCATTTTGTATGGCTGAGATTATGCAACTATAAAAAATGGTAATAGATCATACTGTATAGATTTTTTTTGGTGTGTGACGGTTAAGGTAAATTTTTCAAATTGGAGAGAGAAATATTTTGTTCCCGAAAAATATGGGAGAAGATTTTGTATCCCAGATTAATAGCAAATGCAGAATCATTCACCATTTTTTTTCCTTCACCTCAATAATTACACAACAAAAAGAGTCTGGATTTTTTTTTTCTCACGAATTCGTTCCTTCGTCACAGAAAATTACTAAACTCTCGCGACAAGAACTTGAAGATTCTAGTTTAGGCGATTTCATTTTTGATAGAGATGCCACCGAAAAAGAATAAGAAGATCCTCATTTGCGACGGCGCCGGCGCCGGTGAGTTTTACTTTTTTTTAAAAATTGTTCCGCGACTGCCTTTTATTTTTTTTTTTCTTGCAATTCGTTCTACTTAATTGAAGTCCCGAACAATTTGTTGTTTTATTTAGAAATTTCTGAATGGTATTCGTGATAATTTTTCCTGTCAAATGATTTTTGAAATGCTTTAAGATTTTGGCTTTATGGCTGGCGAATTAGAGGGTTATATGGGGCCTAGAAATTAATGTTAATTTTTTGAGTGAATTGCTATTTAATTTTTTTAGTGAATTGCTATTTTTTAAGTGATCTTGGTATTCAGTATTTGAGAATTTTCATTCCAGTAATTTTTTTGTTTGCTTAAAAAAGTTGCTATTTAATTGTACTCTTGTTGCTATTTATATCTATGGATCTTGCTATTTAGTATTTGATATTTTCAATTTCAGTAATTTTTTTGATTGCTAAAAAGAGATGCTATTTAGTATACTGTAGTTGTTGTTTATATAATATGTAGTTGCTGTTTATGTATTATGTTATTGATGGTTTTTGCATAAAATAGTTGCTACTGAATTGTAAACTTGTTGCTGTCTTAGTTTAATTAGTTGTTGTTTATGTGTTGATGATAATATACCAGCTAAATAGTAATTTTATTGACGGTATATAATGATGTAAATGTTGTAATTGTTGATATTTATTAGACTGTAGTTGCTGTGTATATAATGGGTAGTTGCTAATTATGTTTTATTGTGTTGATGGTCGTTTCAATAAATAGTTGCTAATGAATGTTACTGTTGTTGCTGTTTTAAATTAAGAAGTTGCTATCTATATGTTATGACTTGTTGTAATTGCTGTATTTGTGTTATTTCTTTCGAAGGTGAAAGTGTTTCGAAAACAAGTTCAAGTTGCGCACGTGGTGTTAGGAGGAAAGCAAATGTTGAAAGTTGTCAGAAGAATGTAGAAGATGACTTTGTCGAAGTAGCCGCTAGAAATAAAGGGGGTAATGGGAAGCGGGCTGAGAACGTGGCCGATGACCCAATTGTACTTAGTAGGACATGCTCCCGTATTCTGGTGAATGCTATGAGAGACTTGAAGGATGCACAGCGACGTGCTGTAATTGAGATGGGATTTGGTAACATCCTCCATTTGAAAACGACGAGGGTGCCGGCTTATTTGGCGTATTGGGTTCTTGATCGCTTTGATCCCAGGAGCTGCGAAGTGAAGATGGATAATGGTCGGTCAATTCATGTGGAATCCAATGACGCTGCACTAATTTTCGGACTGCCGAGAGGTAAGCGCCAGGTAGATAGAAAGCGGAAAAGGGAAGTATGTCCGAAGGTTATGGAGTGGAAACAGCAAATTGGGGAAGAGAATGTATTAATCAATACTCTGAAGGACAAAATGCTTGGCGAGGTTGACGGTGGCGTATGGTTCAAGCGTCATTTCATGGTTTTATTAGGAGCATGTCTATTTGAAAATTCGGGTAATGGGTATGTGAATCCCCAAATATTGAGCAACTTGGATTGTATGTCGATGCTAAGGGAGTACGATTGGGGTGATTACATGGTGAGATGCCTCATAGAATGGAAGCTGAAGTGGGAGGGGGAAAAAAAAACTTCATAGGCCCGACACTGTTCATTGTGGTGAGTTTTCGTACTTCATAAATATATATTTTGTGTACTGTAATTAGCAATATGAATAGCTATAAGTTGCAACTAATAAAATATTGGGTTAATTGAGTTTTTCAGCTCGTTACCTCGATCGAGTCGTGTTTTTTATATTATTTTTAATTGTATTATTTTTTCATATCTTTTATAGGCTCTTTACCTCGATCGTGTCGTGTTCTTGAGAAGAACCGTTCCATAATGTTTTCCGTTAATAAAGGTCTGGACGTTTACTGAGATGTTTAAGCGGGAGAGGGATGAAAAGAAACACGGAGGTTTCGGGACAGGACATCTTTGCGACCGATTCGAATGGTCGGGTGAGGAATTTGAAGAAGATAAGGAAGCTGAAGTTAATGAAAAAGGATCTGAGAAGCGTCCGGGAATGACCACAAATGGTGAAAGTAGTGAAGCCGGAGGTGCTGTTCGTTTGTTTGCAGATAAATTCCTTACAAAGGCGAAGATGATGGCTGATACGATGGTTGATCTAATGTCAATGGTCCGCGATGCGCCGGCAGAGATCATGTCTGATCCGAATGTCAAGAATATGGTTGATAAGGCTCAAGTACTATTGGGTTGTACAGCCAATGTAGCAGTAGAAAGTGACAATTTGGAGGATCAGCAAACTGGTAGCACACAGAAAATGTACGATTCCTTCTGGGCCCAGGATGATATATTAGATCAGTTAAAGGTGCTTGAGGAAGCAGCTGTTAAGCGTTTTGCGTTTAATAAAGAAGTGGCCGCAAAAACTGAACGGCCAGACATGAGTGTGTTGGGATGTAATGCTCCAAGTTTCAGCCTTGGATTAACACAACCGACAGTTGACGATGATACGGGAGCTGAGAAGGTTCAAGATCCCTTGTTGCAGGTTTATAAATAATGAATTATATGTTTTTTCCTTTTCCACTTTCCCTAAACGAAAAGTTATTTTAATTGAAAGACTTGTGTATTTTGTAGGCACACAATAAGAGCACTGAGAAGGCGGAAGGAAAAAATGCACAGGTCATACCTTACAATGTGTTATCTCTTTTGCTACGTTTAATGTATATACTTGCTAATTAATTGCTATGCAGTTGCTATTTTTTTTTTTGACTAATGATGAAATATTGAGTTTCTAATTTGTGATTATTCAGTTGCAGTCTACTTCTTATGCAATTGCTCATTACATTAAAATGTCATAAATTAAAGTTATGATGATATATGTTTGTAAATATTAAAAATATTCTTATTGTGGAATAAAATTTAATTTTTTTTTGTTTTTTTGTTTTTTTTTGTGTTTAGGAAAAGGTGGACGGGAAATCAAATGATTATCAACAGAATGTTGAAGAGTGGCAAAATCCTGTTAGAAAACGTCGAAATCCTGTTAGAAAACGTCGTTTTAGTAGTCAGGTATTGGTATTTCAGTTGCTATTTATAATCATGCTGCAGTTGCTTATGGGAGTAGTATTTATGTTTGAAGGTTGTTCGAGATGAGGTTCTAGGAAATAAAAAACGTCAGATAAACCTGCGAAGTGGTAAGGTATTGTGATTGTTGTTTTTAAGATTATCTTCAATTGTTGAGCTATTTTTTGAATGATGTTAACTAGAATATTTGTTACCAACACTTCATAGGAAACCGAGACGCATATTCCGAATGATGGAGGGGAATACTTGATTGAGAAAAGTCTGGATGAGGGTGAAAATATGAAGAAGAACATAGACAGCCTGGGCGTGGAGATTAATAAGGTGAAGAAGAATGCTGATATTTTGAAAGCCAAAAACCCTGTTGAGACTGAACACCACATGGTTCGCCGGAAACAAACAGAAATGAAGAAGACTGAAAAATTAATTTCCCCATACGTCCGTAGGGAAGTGGCGTTGACTGACGGATGGACTGATGCTGAAAAGAAGATTGGGTTCTAGGTGATGCACAATGCTGGTACTGATATGTAAGTTTTTCTTTAACGTATGAAATATTTTGCAAGTTATTATGAAATTCTGGGGATTTTTATAGCTGAATTATTATTTATTGATGTAGGATGGAGATCTTATTCTACACCAGACAGTTTCAGCTCAGGAGGGAACAAATGATTACACTTTTGCCATCTGTTTATGTGGCCACATCAGTTGTTGATATTTGGAGTATGATACTTAATCGCAAGGAGATGTCTCGGTCGAAAGATTCACCATGTAGATTCTTCGCATCTACATACCTAACTGTGAGTCTGACTGAATTTATTTATTTCTTTTTTTACCACTTTTTCGGCCTAACATAATTCACGGTTAGGCATTCACTGCTGTGAACCCTGTTAAAGAATGGATTATGAAGAGACGAGGAGAGAAGTTCTTCGA
Organism: Hemerocallis citrina; assembly: GCA_017893485.1. NCBI lineage: Eukaryota > Viridiplantae > Streptophyta > Magnoliopsida > Asparagales > Asphodelaceae > Hemerocallis > Hemerocallis citrina. The sequence goes on along the minus strand of CM030360.1, from coordinate 324,657,181 downwards.
GCGACTCGATGAGGAAATCCTTGATACGAAGTGGATGAAATTGTGCAGCATTGACATCGTTAGTTTGATAGTTATTATTTTTCTTAATATTGGGCATATATTACAATTTGTGACGTAAAAGAATTTGTTGCTATTTAGTTAATTTGAAATTGCTATTTAGTTATTTAGAAGTTGCTATTCAGTTAGTTACTAGTTAGATAGTGTGAAGTTTCTAGTTAGTAATTTAGAAATTGCTATTTAGATATTTAAAAATTGCTATCCTCATGTATATAATATTATTGTTGACTTGACGACTATGCATATTTCGTTTTGCACATGCAGTTTGTGTTTCCAATAATACATGCAAGTCATTTTTACATGATGGTATATGACTTGAAGAATATGTGCATTGATCTTATTGATAACTCATCGGCGATGGATACTAGTTCGTTGAAGACGAAATATGGCGATGTTCCAGAATCACTGGTACGAACATTATGATAATTGCAAACCTAAATTTATAACGTTGTGAGTGCAGCCTACATTTAGTTAATATTGTTTTAAACATTCTTGCAGAACCAATTGTTTAATCTATTTTTGGAGTCAAAAGGAAAAATGAAGGAATCCATAGAACTGCGCAATGTGAATATCCGGAGGCTGAGTATGCCTTGGAGAGACGACACGAACAAGGAGGATTGTGGAGTGTTTCTGATGCGCCACATGGAGACATATCATGGCGGGGGAGAAAAAATTTGGAAGAGTGGCTTGAAGAAGAACAATAAGAGACAACTTAATGTATTAAGGGTAAAGTACTGTGCTGCCATCTTGAAATCTGATGTTAATGCCTTAAAAGATCAAGTTGATGCAGCATCGAACCTCCACTATCAGCAGCAATGCGTGGATGGGCCTATAGATTTGGGGCCCATTCTGCTTAATTACAGGCCGCCAACTGACTTGACCAAAGACTAAAGTGGTCTGAGTGTCGTTAGGTTATAGTAGTCAGACGTTGGGAACGTGTGTAAGATATTGAAATTGCAAAACAGTATGGTTCTTTTGTATACTAATGAATGATGTTGTTTTTGATCGATTGAGACTCATTTTGAATATATTTAAGGAATCTTAGCCCGTGAGACTCATTTTTACACATTTGTGATTGGTTTATTTATTTTCATGTCATTAGATCATTATGACTGCAATTTTTGTGTTTATTTAACAAGATGGTTAACTATTATTTTTTTATGTAGCAGGTAATCACGCACAGGCTACCAAATAATTGATTATGTACTAATTAGCAACATTGTATTTACTTTATTGATATGACAGTGAATATTCAACCAGGAAAATAGCAAATGATTTTGTATTGGATAGCAATATTGTATGTTCTCAATAGCAATTTTGCCATATACATCAGACTTAACGGTATTCTTATTTCCCTGCCTATTACAGTAAAGCCACTTGTGTGTAATTAAACCACGTTTTCTCTTGTCGCCACCCCGACGAACATCAAAACCACAAGCTGCGGCGTATTCTGTATAAAACTTTATCCCGTCATTTATATCAGCAAATTGCTTGCCGACAAAAGGCTTCAAGTCACTGTCGCAATGAGGTATATGGCGTTAAGTTAATCCGGGGGATATCGACAAGGTACAACCGTGGACTGGAATAATTTTATTTCCAACTACAAAATTAATATAAACGCTGTCATGAACATTTATATAAAATGATATTTATAAAATAAGTATAAATCTTGCTACTCAGTATTTGATAATTTTCATTCCAGTACTTTTTTTGTTTGCTAGAAAAAGTTGCTATTTAATTGTACTATTTTTGCTGTTTATATCTATGTATCTTGCTATTCAGTATTTGATATTTTCAATTCCAGTAATTTTTTTGTTTGCTAACAAAAGAGTTGCTATTTAGTATACTCTAGTTGTTGTTTATATAATATGCAGTTGCTGTTTATAGTTATACTGTAGTACGTAGTTGCTAACAATATGTAGTATAATGTAGTTGTTGTTTATATAATATGTAGTTGCTGTTTATATAATAAATAGTTGCTAATTAACTGTACAGTTGTTGCTGTTTTAAATTAAGAATTTGTTATCTATATATTTTAACTTGTTGTAATTGTTGTTTTGTGTTATTTCTTTCGAAGGTGGATGTGTTAATTTTGGCCTTACAATTTATGTTGTTTATCTTGAACTCAATGTAAATATAAAATTAACGTTACAAATTTGATATTAAAATAGCAAATCCATAAAAACAAAATAGCAATTGTAAGTTATTATAATAGCAAATAATTAACAATAAATGAGGAACATAAATTGAGTTCAAAATAGCAATTCCATAAAATCATTCGACTCCGATGTCTTCTTCAACGAGAAATATTCGGTCAGGACAATTTCTAGCATCATGTCTAACCTTTTTCGTGCATATGCTGCACGTACGCAACGGCTTCTTGTTGCGCTCAATCACAGCTTCTTGACGAGAAATAAGCCTACTACCACTTCCTTTGGTGCTGACCTTAGTGGGTGGATGCACCGAGACTTGTTCAGGAGCAAGAGCTCCGAAATGCGTTTCGAACATCCTATTCTTGGTAGACAGACCAGCTTGTGGGTCTTCGGTGGAATTAAGCAGGGCCATTTGTTCTTTGATGCAGCGGTGGAAAATAGACATCTTCGCGATGTTACCATCAAGAAGACCAACACACGAGTAAAAATCTGAAATCAAATTATTCATGATAGACTTTCGCTCATCGATGATTGCGCAGTCGTTAAGTACATTGTCGTCAGGTTGGTGTATTGGCTTCGATTCAGCTGTTTTAGTCTATCGGCCGAGAACATACTTATCAGGTATAGCTTCAAGTTTTTGTTCTTTGAACACCCAAAAAATATGTCGACATGGTAAGCCCATCATCGTAAACTTCTTGCAGGTGCATGTCACATCCTCAGCAGTGTTGTCGTGTGTGACGGTTGCTATATCGCCACTGCCACTAGTTATTTCATATGTGGAACTTAATGAGCCTTTTGTGATACTGACAATGCTACAGTGATAACATGCAGAGACAATCTCCTTTTGCATTTCTTTGAAAATTGTTGACGTGTATACCTTGCTAGCATGCATCTCGATCAACAGCTGGGTGATGGGAATGGACACAGATAAAATGTTCTTGTTGTTCAACTTGTCGTATTCATTTCGCTGTTTCTCTAAAGCCCCTTCAAAAAACATGAAAAACTCAATCAAGTTTGATCGAGGGTTGAAGTGTATTTTGAAGAAGTTGTTTTCGCTCTCAGACATTGACGTAGTTCGTAGCAAGCCGCTCATAGGGCAGTCCCTAAAATATGCTGGGATCCAAAATCGACGTATCTGAAATATTGACTTCAACCAATTGTCGTCTTGAACTCCGTACTCGGTCATTAATGTAACCCACTTATCTTCAAATTCTGGTGGCTCAATGAGGCTTGACCAAACAATCGACCTCAAAATCGATTTGAAAATGTCGTCATCTTTCACTTTATTTGGTAGCCTCAACGGCAACTTCTGCATGATGTGCCACATGCACAGGCGTTGCCTGACACCAGGAAAAATGCGTTCAAGTGCAATCTTCAATGCAGGGTCTTGGTCTGTAATAATCATTGAAGGGCAATGACCCATGCAATCTTTAAATTTCTCAAGCACCCAAGTGTAAGAATCGACATCTTCCTTAGTGAGCAACGCAGCAGCAAAAGTTATACATCCGCCGTGGTTGTCTTTTCCCGTGAACGGAGTGAAGATCATGTTATACCTATGGATATATAAAAATTAGCATAAACTTGATTGTGGACATATTTATTAAAAAAAATATCTAAAAGTATCCTGTTTTGTTTGACAGAATGAAAAATAAATTTAATATTATTGATATGACAGTTAGTTTTTATTGTTGCTAAATATGAAATATTTATTGCTACGTACAATGCAGTTAGTTGCTATTCAAAAAACATTCAGTTGCTATATGGAAACTGACAGCATCTACATCATAAGTTTGCAAATTGATAAACAAACAATATATATATGTGTTAGTTCCTGCTAAATATGCACTAGTTGTATCTACTTATAAAACATTCAGTTGCTATACAGTGAATTCACATCATGTACTACATAAATTTGGAAAATGAGAAACAAGCAATATTAATATTGTTTCCAGCTAAGATATGTAATATTTGTGGCTACTTAAAATCAGAAAACAAAAGTATGCTCGTACCTATTAGTTGAATAAGTAGCATCAAAGCTCAGAACATCACCAAAAACAGCGTAATTTCTGCGGCATATTGAGTCAGCCCAAAAGACACGTGTCAGCTGGTCTTTCTCATTGACATCGTACTCCAAAACAAAGGATGAACTTATTTCTTTTTTCTTGAAAAGCCTATCCAAAGCCATTTGAGCATCAACACCAAGCGCATATGCCTTGAGGTCGCGCGAGAAATTTTTGAACTCAACACTTGTGCATCCGATATTGGAGTAAGATCCAACAACCTCTTTGAACAACCTGTAAGACTTCATCGGACCTATATTTGCTCTAGCGCAATTAAGAATGAAATTCTGATGACCAGGGTTTAATGTTTTATTCGCGTCAAGGAATTGTCTGTGAACTAATGGAACTAACGGGTGCGAATAATGCTCGACGAATTTAGAGACAATGTAGTTCGAAGTTGTTTCGTGTTTTAAAAGCATAAGAGCCTTGCAGTCTAGCCGTTTCGACACCTGATGCCTCTTGTTTTTTGGCTTATCGACCGGATCATTCTCCTCTACAGTATTCTCCTCGACAATATCATTATCGGGAGGGTTGTTTGAAACATCAGACTTAACGGTATTCTTATTTCCCTGCCTATTACAGTAAAGCCACTTGTGTGTAATTAAACCACGTTTTCTCTTGTCGCCACCCCGCCGAACATCAAAACCACAAGCTGCGGCGTATTCTGTATAAAACTTTATCCCGTCATTTATATCAGCAAATTGCTTGCCGACAAAAGGCTTCAAGTCACTGTTGCAATGAGGTATATGGCGTTCAGTTAATCCGGGCGATATCGACAAGGTACAACCGTGGACTGGAATAATTTTTTTTCCAACTACAAAATTAATATAAACGCTGTCATGAACATTTATATAAAATAATATTTATAAAATAAGTATAAATCTTGCTACTCAGTATTTGATAATTTTCATTCCAGTACTTTTTTTGTTTGCTAGAAAAAGTTGCTATTTAATTGTACTATTGTTGCTGTTTATATCTATGTATCTTGCTATTCAGTATTTGATATTTTCAATTCCAGTATTTTTTTTGTTTGCTAATAAAAGAGTTGCTATTTAGTATACTCTAGTTGTTGTTTATATAATATGCAGTTGCTGTTTATAGTTATACTGTAGTTGTTGCTAACAATATGTAGTATACTGTAGTTGTTGTTTATATAATATGTAGTTGCTGTTTATATAATAAATAGTTGCTAATTAACTGTACAGTTGTTGCTGTTTTAAATTAAGAATTTGTTATCTATATATTTTAACTTGTTGTAATTGCTGTTTTGTGTTATTTCTTTCGAAGGTGGATGTGTTATTTCTTTCGAATATAAACGCTGTCATGAAAATTTGTATAAAATAAGTATAACTCAATGTTTTGTTTATTATCTTATAATTGATGATTATTATACAGTAGTGTAGATTATGTTTCTATTTATGAAATTTAAATCTGCAAACAACAGGAAAAAAAAGGAGGAAGATAATGACCTGATCGATGTTTTATATAACAAGAAATTCGGTATTCAAAAACATTAAAACATAGTAGAATGAATACCTGGTGTATCCACCTTCTTCGGACTCATTGGAGGAGACGGGAACGGTGTTTGGATATTAATCGGATTGTCTACACCGGAAGTTTTGGCGGTAGGGTTACCGTCGTCGTAGTCGGAAGTGTTCATCATCCTGATGAAGATTGTGGTTCGGTTGCAAATAAAATAAAAACGGCAAAATATTTTGACCGAAAATTCTGTCGAATATCTTCATTCCTTTTATTACGCGGTCCCCAACGCTTAATTAAAGGGGTTGACATCTTAATGCATAAATTAATTAATCTAATTGTTTAATTTTAAAAAATCTAGACCGTTAAGATTAGTCAGATGAATGGCTGGGATAGGCCCTTAAGTTCTCACCCCAGGACATGGTTCTCACCAGAACCTCTCCCTATATATGTATATATACATACATATATATGTATGTATGTATGTACATATATATATGTACATATATATATATATATATATATGGGAAAAAGGGGTATGAGCAACTTGCTCATTTAGTAAATGAGCAATTGATGAGGTGGCATGCATGTGATTGAAAAATTTTAAAAGTGGTTAGTTGTCCAATGTATCACATGCATGGCACATCATCAATTGCTCATTTACTAAATGAGCAAGTTGCTCATATCCCTTTTACTCTATATATATATATATATATATATATATACATATGTATATGTATGTACATACATACATATGTATATATACATATGTATGTATGTACATACATATACATATGTATATATATATATATATATATATATATATAGGGAAATGATCGAGTGAGAACTCTTTTGGTGAGAACCACGTGAGAACTTTTGTTTGGGACATTAGTTGAAAGATCTGAACCGTTCATTTTGATCTACACGACTCAATTAGTCCATGGATGAGAAATCAAGTCATTTGAGATTCGTTTGCCCATGCATTGAAGTGTTACAAATTGTGTGGCTGAAAAATCGTTATTTTTTATAGTGACATGATGCATGGACAAATGAATACCAAATGACTTGATTTTATATTTCTAGACTAAATTAGTTATGTTAAACAATGTGAACTGTTCGGATTATCCATAGGATGGATAAGCGTGGAGTTCTCACGAAGCTTATCGTGAGAACGGTTCTCACTGGATCGCTACCCTATATATATATATATATATATATATATATATGTTACCGCTGATTTCGGTGTGGGGGTAAACAGATAGAATTTGTGGATCCGAGGAAAACCTGAACAGCTGACTCGGCCTTCTTGCTCCTGCCGCAACCTGCAAGGAAGTGCAAGACACCGGGGTTGATTCCGGCGACGCACCCTCCGACGCTCTTGTCAGTAATCAGCAAAAGATTAAGAAAGAGCTTAAGGGGTGAAAAAGTGATTAACCTCGTCTTGGTGGTAGAGGGGCTGTATTTATAGTCGCCTTTGGAATGATTTGGGGCCTGATTTCCTGCCTAACAGTTAGGAGGAAAATCCTCTTATTCTGTTTTTGGGAAGTTAGCCCCTGATTCCCTGGTGGGAGCCAATCAAGTTTGTTGATTTGATTTAATCAAATCAGTGCCCTGATTCTCCTCTTGGTGGACCGGGCTTGTATCGGGTCCGGCTCCGTGCTCGGTTGATGTGGATCTATTCGCGGGTGGTTGGTTTTGTGAGAAGGAGGCCCGATACCCGTTTTGGATCCATCTGTATGTGAAATTACCTTTTTACCCCCGTGCTTCAAGATTCGTGCTCGATCTGGACGGTTCCGATTTAACCCCAATTTTAGCCATATCACGAGCCCCCCACTCCTAAAGACTGAGCGTGATCAGACTTTGAGGAGTAGTTCAGCGGTTTCAGTGGCTGGTGGAGTTGTATCGGAGTCCAAATGTGGGGTTTTGAATCTAGAAAGGGGGTAGTGAGGTAACTTTTGACGCTGTGTGCTGTTCTTGAGCTGCGTCGGGTATCTGACAGTCTTTTATCTACTTTTTTCGAAGTATTTGTTTAATTCTGCGATGTATTTGCTAATTGTTCGGGGGCTTTAGCGGTGCATTCAGGGTAATGATTGTTCGCTCCGGGGTCCGAAAGTGTGTCCCCGAATTTTCAATTATCTCCCAGAATTTTTAGCTAATTTTCCCGAATTTTTAGCAATTTTCTCGCAATTTTTAAACAAGTAAAACGATTAAAATAAATAAAAAACGATTTAAATACCGATTAATGGCGTGGCTTGATCTGAGCCGTCGATCGTGGATGGGCGCGAATTTCGGAAAGATCTGGCGGCTGTTATAGTTCGGCAGCGTTTTTCTCCACTTTCGAGCTCGGAAAGGCAATTGCTCGGCTGCCGACCGGAGACTAGGGGGTTCGGCAGGCCGAGCGACGTGGCGTTATCTGAGCTGTTGGATATCGGCACACATCTTGAGACGGGCGCAGTTCCCAAGAAAACACTATCTTGTCTTTTAGCGCACGTGGCGCAATCTGGGCTCTTCATCATTGGGAGCGCGAATTTTTGAGAGATCCAGTGGTCCACGTAGCTCGGTGTCTTTTTTTCTTCATTTACCAGCTCGGGAAGGCACTTGCTCGGATGCCGACCGAAGGCATTGGTGTTCGGCAGGCCGAGCGACGTGGCGTTATCTGAGATGTTGGATGTCGGCACGCATCTCGAGACGGGCGCAGTTCCCAAGAAAACACTATCTTGTATTTTAGCGCTCTCGGCGAGATCTGGGCCGTCTGATTGAGATCAGACGCGAAAGTTGAGGGGAAAGTGGGTTTTCCCCGTTTACGCGCTCGGAAAGGCACTTGTTCGGCAGCCGACCGAGGGCCTGTGGTTTTTGGCAATCTGAGATGGCTCTGTTCCCAATGGTGTTAATGGCGCTTCGTGACTTGTGTGGCATTTCGCCTTCCCGATGTTATTAAGGATAATTCCTTTAATTAATGCGCGGCGTTTCAACTTCTGAGGATCAGTAATTCCCTTAATTAAAATGCGGCGCTTCGATTTCCGAGGGTCATAATGGCTGGTTCTAGGAGGCAGGCTATAAGTACTCCACTCCCTTTGTCATTTTAGTCACAACCAAATTGAGTTCCAGACCTCGGAGGCATCTGCCTTGGGTAGCTTCTCTCTTGAGGTTCGGAGAGGTGGTCGCTCTTCTGCCTGGTTTTCCCTTTGTTCCTGACGGCCCCCAAGTGGATGTCAGGAGCGAGGGGGAACGAGGTAGTAGTGGCGACGACCGTAGTCCGAAACCGGGGGATGAGTTATCTCCGAAGGACGGGTGGTCGCTCTCTTACCTTTATCTTCTCCCGTTCCGGACGGTTCCTAAGTGGATGTCAGGAGCGGGGGAGAATAAGGCAAGAGTGGTGACGACCATAGTCCGGATCCGAGGGATGGGCCGTCTCGGGAGGACGGGTGGTCGTTCTCTCACCAAGATCTTCTGCCTTCTTTGGTTGCTCCGAAGTGAGTGCCAAAGTAGGCGGAGGTCTTGGTGGGAGAGTGACGATCCATGTCCGATGCCGATCTCCGGGCCATCCGAGTCCGTTTGTTGCAACTGTGAAGGCGCCGTTGTCAGAATCCCCTGACAAGCTGATCCTTCCAGTTGCAACCAACTAGCTCGGGATGGCGCGCTTCTCTATCATGAGTTGCAGCTCGGGCTTCTGGGCCGTCCGAGCTTGTTGTTTGCAACTGTGAAGGCGCTGCGGTTGGAGTCCTCTGACAAGCCGCGCCTTCCAGTTGTAAACAACTAGCTCGGAACGGCGTGTTTCTCCTGTTCTCTGAGTGTTGATGGGCCTTCTCTCATCTCTGTCTTCCTTCCGGGCTGATGGCTTCTGTTGGATGTCAGCCCGGGGGAGTTAGAGATGAGAGGAGCGCCGATCTGTTCCCGACCGGGGCCCGTGGTCGGTGGAATGCCGACTGATGCACGGGACCCAGGGGGCGCTCGCCGAAGGCGGCGCCTCAAAACTGAATCAAAATTTTTCCAGGTTTATTTAGGCGTAGGTGAGGCGTCCGAGGGTTCAATCGTCCGAGCGACGTGGCGCATCTTGAGCCGCTGGATGATGGCGCGCATCTCAAGACGGGCGCAGCTCCCAAGAAAACACTATCTTTTCGTTTAGTGCTCTCGGCGAGATCTGAGCCGTCTGATCGAGATCGGGCGCGAAAGTTGAGGGGAAAGTGAGTTTTCCCCGTTTACCAGCTCGGGAAGGCACTTGCTCGGATTCCGACCGGACCCTGCTGTCGGCGTGTTTGGGTCGCTCGTAGCTCGGATTTGGATCCCTCGGGGCCGAGCCAGTTGACTTGGTGAGAGGAGTAGTGGTGATGGGCCTTCGTGACGCTTCGAGAGTAGCCCAAAAGTCGCGAAGTTTCATTGGAAGTCCAAGGGACGCTCCAATTTTACTATAAATCTTCACCCCCCCCAAGACCAAGTCTTCACTTTTTACTTTTACTCTCTCTCTTCCGTTTTTACTTTGCTTCGCAGTTTTTAGCTCCCTTGGTGGCGTTGCTAGCTGTCGCGGTAGCGTTCTTAGTTCCGGCGAACTTTCCGACCGCACCTGTCACTTCAAGGTCAGTTTCTTTCCTTTCTCTTTTTAGGAAAACATGGTTAAGATTTCGGCTGAGACCCCCGCCTCGGAGCAAGCCGTTGGCCGAGGGGATAAAGGGAAGGGAGTAATGGAGCCGAGCGAGCAAGACGTTGTTCGTCCGGATAAAGAGGGTGAAGTGGCCGAAGTGCCCGAGGAAGTCACGGCGGAGTCCCGAAAGGGTAAAGCCGTGATCACAATAGTGGAAACGCCGAAGAGAGCGGGGGCATTCGGTCGGCAGCTCATCGCCGTATCGACCGTGGGAGGCGTCCGGGATTACGCCGAGGATACCTTGGAGAGGGTCACTCAAGGTACGGCGAAGCTGGTGGAGGAGAACGAGCCTAGGGAGCTGTCCGAGGTCGACCACAGGATCTCGACACTCACCGAGACCGATCTCCGTATGATCCGAGAGGGTTTCCGGATCCCGCTTGAGTATGCGCTGCTTCTTCCTGGGCCGGGGTTCTGAGCCAACACAAAGTCCTCGCCGGACATATGCGTCTTCCCGGTCGATTCCCTCATCGCCGGGCTCCGCTTTCCCCTACACCCGTTCGTGGTCGAAGTCTTGGTATGGTACGGTCTGAGTCCCGCCCAACTGATGCCGAACACTTAGAGGCATGTCGTGGCGTTCCTCCTCCGTTGTCAAGAGATCGACGCCAAGCCGACTATGTTCCTCTTTCGGAGTCTATTCCGACCTTGCCAGCCGAGGCGTGACGAGCAGAGGTTTTTCCTTTCTCCTCGGACGGGAGTTAAGTTGATCGAGAACCCGGACTCGATCAAACATTGGAAGGATAAATACTTCCTCGTCCGAAATCTGACGCCGTGGGTGATACCGACAGTTTGGGCGAAGGACGGCTTGCCCAAGCGTACAAAGAAGGATGTCCCGCTGAATGCTGAGGAGGCTGAGGTCCAGAGGAAGCTTCTCGCCCTGCCAGCGCTAAGCTGGAAGGATATTACGGAGGAGCATCTGTTCCGTGGGGGTCTCAGTCCGATCGACCCTCGTATGCATCTGGTATTTATACTCCTTGTTTAAAGTTCGTGAAAAATTTTCTAAGTTTTTCCATCCGGCTTTTGCAGAGACAATGAAGCTTGATTACAAGGCTCTGGTGGCGAAGGGCCGGGCAGAGCAGGAGAAGAAGAAGAGGCCGTCGGCAGCGCCTCAGGACAGCCGGGCTTCGAAGAAGCCCTCGGTCGCAAAGACTGCCGACCAACCGAAGGTCGCGGTCCTCAAGGAGGGGGAGATCGAGGTCCTCGTCTCTCCGATGAAGGTCGTGGTGGCCGAGCAGGGGGAGGCCATTGTCTCCGATCCCCCTACCTCAGATGCACCTGTGCCGACCCCGGGGACGGACGCTCCGGGTTCGTCGAGCGGCGTGTTCGGGGTGAAGGATGCGCTGTCCATGCAGGTTCCGCCCCTCACTGCCGAGGCGGAGAAGATCTTGACCGAGCGTCACAAGCAGATCTTCGTCCCCGAGTGGCAGGTGATGAACGCCGATGGTTTCCTGGGCGACGGGAACATCTGCATGGAGGCGATAAGGCACTTGCCGACCCCGAAGGATCGAGCGACCCTGAAGGCCGGGATGGCAGGGGACGCCGTGATGCAGATCGCCCGGGATACCATGTCGGTAAGTAGGCTGATTTCTTCTTCATCTGAATTTCTTCCTTAGAGAATTTTCTAAGTTCTTGGATTCGGATTGTAACTCTGTTGTTCTCTTTCAGACCATCTGCCACTTCAATTTCCTGCTCGAGGAGATGGCGAGGAAGGATCAGGAGAAGGAGAAGGAGAGGGCGGAACGCGTCAAGGTCGCGAAGCGGCTCGATTCCGAGTTGCTTCTTTCGACGAAGAGGACCATCGAAGTGGAGGGGCTGGAGAAGCAGCTGGCCGATGCTGTTCAGCTGTCAAAGGATACGGCGGCCAAGCTCGAGGCCTCGGAGAAGGAGGCGGCCGAGCTGAAGGATTCGGCGGGCAAGCTCGAGGCGTCGGTGAAGGAGGCTGCTGACCTGAGGGAGGAGCTGGCCAAGGCTCGGTCGGAGGCGGAGGACGCTCGGAAGAGGGCCGAGAAGATCAAGGCAAAACACCTAGGGATGGCAACTGGGCCGGGTCAACCGCCGACCCACCCGCGACCCGGCCCACGAACCCGGCCCGCTTAACACCTTCACGGGTTCGGGTCGAACCCGGTGAACAGTACCGGGTCGACCCGGGTCGCCATTTATGCGAATTGGATTCGCGAAACCCGGCCCACGAACCCGCTCAACCCGCGAATCGGACCCGCCAACCCGCGGGTCGACCCGCGAATTGAATTCGCGGAACCCGTTACGGGCCGACCGTTCGACCCGCGGGTCGAACGGGTCGAAACCCACGGGTCGTGTGGCCGTTGTGAGTGTGCGCAGGCTCTGGCTGGCAGCAACGGCTCTTAGAGCCGTTTGCTGCTGGCCGTTGCTTCTTTTTTTTTTTTTTGTTTTTTTTTTTTGTTTTTACCCACTTCTAACCTTATAAATAGCCCCCAAAAATCTCCAAACAAATCACACCTTCCTCTCTTACTCTCTCTACTATTATACATCAAAAAAAAAAAAATTTTGAACAATTGTAGTAATCATCAAACAAGTGTACAAGGAGGCGTATACACGATCAAATTTTGGTCGTATCGGAGAAAAAAATTCAACGTCTTCAACTCTCTTCAACCATCGGCTCAAATCTACTTCAACCTCTTCTCAATTCAACTCTTCAATTGCGAAATCGGCAAAGCGCTCCTCCATCTTGTCTATTATTTTCTAATTTTCACGGTTTTTTTATATACGCGTATTCCACGGTGAACGGTATCAAAATATCTCTATCTCTCTACTATTTTTTTTTTTGCGTTGTAGTTAAAATTATTGTTCGTTTTTTGAACTTCTCTATCTCAAGATTCTCAACCCTCTTGTTTTTTAGTTTTTTTTTTGTATAATTCACCGCCACTACTTAGTAGATTTTTTTTTACATACCACATTACTACATTATGTCTAGATCACGCGGTAGCGGTCGTAGCGGACAAGATTCCTCCTCCTCTTCACGTAGGCCACCAATTGTCCCTATTAGTGAGCCCGCCCAAGATTACATTGATCCTACTATGGAACAATGGGGTACACACGACATGGATGTTGTAGGTGGCATTCAAATAGAAGAAGAACAACAACAACAACAACCCGAAACCACACAAACCCGTAGTAGTAGGAAAAGTAGAGGAGAAACTAGCGATTGGCACAAGTTTTATGAGTATATCCCGGACGAAAATATTCCGGGTGTAGGTTTGAAAGTGTGTAAAACATGTAGCAAAACATACAAATTCAAGAGGGGTGACGGGACCGGTACAATTAGTAGACACATACAACATAATCACAAAGAACTCCTTGATCAAATACAAGGCCAACAAAAAATTAACCCTAGGACCGGTCAAGTAGATAGCCACCCTTATGATCCCGAACTTGTTCGTCGGGAAATGGCCCGATTAGTAATTAAGGAAGAGTTACCATTTTCCTATCCCGAGAGTAGGAACTTGGAAAACTTTAATCAAACCGCCTTAAACCCTCATTTTAGGAGAATTCCGAGAAACACTTGCAAATCGGATTGTTTTAAAGTGTATGTTGAAATGAAGGACGCGTTGATTGCAATTTTATGGAGTTTAACTTGTAGGGTTAGTTTAACTTCGGATGTTTGGACGGGTGTCAACAATATTCCAACGATGGGAATAACCTGTCATTGGATCGACAATGATTGGATTCTTAATAAAAGAATCATATCACTTGCGTCGTTGCCGTATCCCCATAGTGGCGACGAAATAGCAAACCGTATTATAGAAATTTGTGATGTTTTTCATATTCGCGATAAAATTATGGCTATTAGTTTTGATAATGCATCTAACAACAATGTAGCAATTACTACTTTAAAATCTGTATTAAACCCTCCATCTGACAAAATTTTTCATGTTAGATGTGCATGTCATATTATAAATTTATGTGTTCAAGACGCATTAAAAATAGCTGATCCATATATACATAAAATTAGAAATTGTGTACATTTCATTGCATTAAAACCAAGCATTCTACAAGAATGGAAAGCTTGGTGTAGAGTTAGGAAAGTTCCTTTTAGAAAATTTCCAAAGGATGTTAGACACCGATGGAATTCTACTTTTGATTTACTTAATGTTGTCACCGAATATAAAGCAGTTGTAAATGATTTTTGTATCGCACAAAATATGCCTAATTTTGAAATGACTCCCGCCGATTGGTTTTTTGCTGAAGCTTTGTTGAAATTTTTAGAACCTTTTAAAACCGCAACTTTAAAGTTTTCTAAAACATATGAATCTACTTCTAGTAGCATTTTTATTGAATTAGTTAGCATGGTACAAATATTTAACGAAATGTTAAATGATGTCTATATTAGTAACATTGTAATACCTGCATTTCAAAAATTTTTGAAGTATTATTTTCCTCCTCCGATGTTGATTTGTGTTGCTACTGTTATGGATCCCCGTATCAAATTAGAAGGTACGAAGAATTTGATACAAATGTTTTTTGGATTTTTAGAGAACAATGTAGAATTAACAATTGATTGCGATCAGTTTTTAGTTCAGTTTGAAACTACCTTAAATAACTTGTATGATTATTATGATAGACGTTTTGCTTCTAGTGGTACAACTTCTGTAGTTAGTTCTTCGTCTGGTAGTTCTAGAGATAAGGGTAAAAGTAGAATTGGTGATAGAACATTTAGTTTACTTGAACAAATTCAATCTAAAAAACCTAGGACTAATCAACCAAATGAATTAAATTGGTATAACCAACAGGATACTGAGCCTACTATTTCTCCACTAGATATTTTACAGTGGTGGAAAGAACATGAACACACTTTTAGTATTCTGTCAATTATGGCTAAAGATTTGCTAACTCCTCCTGTCTCTACAGTTGCTTCTGAGAGTGCATTTTCTACAAGTGGCAGGGTTCTATCTGATTACAGAAATAGGTTGAAGCCGGAGTCGTTGGAGATGCTCGTTTGCACAGAAGACTGGCTGAAGGCTGAAGATAGGACGCAAGGAAAAGCACTATCAAGTTCAACAAGTGGGAGCAACTCGCCCGAAGATCAACAACAAGAACAACAACAATGACAACACTTACAATAGCTTTCTCTTGTTATGTCAAATTAGAAAACTTGTACTCAATTAAAATTGTATATAACAAATATGTTATTGTATAAAACTTATTTGTGAATTGAATTCTTCATTTCGTTATAAATTGTTCAAATTGTATAACTTAAATTCATATGAATAAAATTCCAAATTTTGTTGTCATTTTCACTCTTTCAATCTTATTATTAGTCTTCACTCTTCAACGATTTTTTTTGTTTATTAATATTATTAATTACTTAGTATTATAATTAAACATCATTTGGGGACATTTGAAGAATTGTAGTATTATTACTTATTATTATTATTACTGAATTTAATGAATTGTATTATTATTACTTATAATACTAAGTATTATTACTTAGTGAACTTAGTATTATTACTTAGTATTATAATTACTTATTGATATTTGATAGTTTTACTTACTTGGGGATATTTCCCCAAAATTACTTACTAATATAATTACTTACTTAGTAACATTCAAACATAATTTTTGAAATATCCCTCAATTTGATACTAATACTACGTAACTTAGTAATATAATTTTTTAAGAATTGTAGTATTCATAATTCATCAAACAAAGATATGATTGTTTGTATACAAGTATACAACATTCAAAAAATTATTATTATTATTATTTTAATTTAAACTAAAAAAAAAAAAAAAAAAAATATTATACGGGCCAACCCGCGGGTCGACCCGGCCCAACCCGGGTTGAGCCCTAAAGGGTTCGCGGGTTGGGCGGGCCACCCATTTGAGAATGTAACCCGGCCCGGCCCGGCCCGTATAGGGGACCAACCCGGCCCGGCCCGGTTATGAATTCGTCCCAACCCGTCCGGGTTGGGCCCGGCCCGGCCCGAGTGACCCGTTCGCCATCCCTAAAAACACCTCAAGAAGGTGAAGAGGGTGAAGAAAGCCGTGCAGGAGGAGGCCGCGATGCATATGATCCAGAACATGCTGGACGCCTACGGCCGTGCCTTGCAACATGTGGTCGCCAAGAACCCGGGCTTCGACACGTCCTCCTACAACTTCTATGACCTCGTGGAAGGGGAGGAGGTTGTCCCCGAGGGGTTGATCGGCCTCGAGGGGAGACGTAACCCGTCGAGGACCCGTGGAAGGCCGCGGCCGAGGAGGAGAAGGACGACGACTCCGAGGAGGAGAGCTGGAGCGAAGGAGGTGGCGGAGGCAAGGGCAAGGACAAGGCCGAGGGGTCGACGGAACCGAACGACAAAAAGGTCGACCCCTGACTCGGTTGTCTTCTTTTCTCCTTTTTTTTTGTTTTTGTAAGCCTAACTGCGGACTGGCCACCGCTGTTGTAGAACTCTTCGAATTTTGAATGAAAAAATATTTTGTTTGGCCAAAATTTGCCCAAGTGTTGAGTCTCGGACTTAGTGTTTGTTTTGGCGTAACTTTCTCCAAGTGTTGGGCCTCGGATTTATCTCTGCATTTCAGGTGAGATTCGGTCCGATCACGGAGGCTGAATACCTTCGGCAGGAGCTGGTGAAAACGAAGGACGAGCTCTCTCAGAGCCGGTATAAGCGATATCTCCTGCTCGGCAGGCTGGAGGATACGAAGGCGGCTCTGCGGAGGTATGGTCGCGAGCTGTACCAGTACCGGAAGCGCTCTTCAGCCCCCTATCCCGAAGGCGAAGTTGAGAACCTCCGTAGGGAACTTACTGCCGCCGAGCAGAAGAATGACGACCTTTTGGCCGAGGTCCAATACTTGGAGCTAGCGGAAAAAGAGCGTTCGGCGGAGTGGGAGAAGCTGGCTTCCGAACTGGAGAAAGGGTCGACCGAGCGCAAGAGGCTATCGGCCGAAGTCGACAGGCTCAGAAGGATCACAATAGATAGGGGGATTGAAGTCACCCATTACCGACGGCTCGCGACTGATAACGCCAATGCCTCGGGCTCGTTGACGGCCCCGCGACCGAAGAAGTTGGCGAAGGACGACGTCTTGAGGGATAGGATTATCGAATTGGAGGAAGAGATCGCGTCGCTCAAGCCGGCACCGGTCAGGGCTAACGTTCGCAGCACTTCGTGCACTCGCGAAGAAAGCGAGAGGGGGATTACGTTTCACGAACTTGCGATGCGCTCGCCGTTGACCAGGCAGAGTCCAGCCGACGCTCAGAGCAGTGCGGCCGCCTCGTCGAGCAGGGCTTCGGCTGGCGTCGCAGTTAGAGCTAGTAGCGAAGGGGGGTCGCGCTTCGTTGGTTTAGGGTCGAGTTCGGAGGGTAGACCTCGCCGTCCTCGTGTTTCCCTAAACCGAAGCATTCCCCTTCCGAAGAGGCTCTGATTCTGTCGTTTTCCTATTTTTGTTGACCGTTGTAACAACTTAGCTGTAGGGTCGACCGACCGTCTGTAACACTATCATGTCTGAATGCAAATAGTTCTGAAAAATTTTCAAGTGTTAGACTCCGGCAGTGTATTGAAACTGTGTTATTCGTTTTCTCTTCTTTTCAGCTCGTTGTGACGATCCATGGCTCGGACTCCGAGCGTTCGAATGATGACTCTGAATCCGGGGCCACCTCGGGAACAGTGGTTCTGAGCCCTAGGAGCGCCGATATGAAGTTACGCCGAGCCGAGAGTGAGTGGGACCACCTTTCGTTGGTCCTCAGTCTCCGGGAAGCCGAGATCCAACGCTTGGAGAATAAGATCGTCGAGCTGAGCCTCGTAGGGGAGGATGAAGACCCGCAGACCGCATTCAGCAACGCTCTTCGGGTCAAAAGCATTCGGCACATTCAGTCGAAGATCGTTGTCGAGCGGGATGACCTGCTCTCAGAGATGTGGCATCTGCGTGGTGTGATGGCGAGGCTCCGGGGGGAGAAGGAGGAGCTGTCTGCCGAGGAGGACGAACAGTTTAGTGAGGATGTTTTTATCTGAGAGACAAGTGTAGTGGGTCGGGCATTGTGTGTTTTGTTTGCCAACACTTTGTAATGGAATGTTTTGTATTATGCGCCGACAATTAATAAAATTCCCTTTCGTTGCTTTGTATGTTTGTCCTTGCTTGTAACCGTATCGGTCGTGCTGAGATCTTTGAACCGAGCGCGTCCGTTTAGCCGAATGGATCTCCAGGGGTGCGGCTCTTTGTCATTTAGTGGATCTGACACGGTACGGCAAGACTCTGTACCCAAGAAAGCGTTATTTTGTCGCTTAGAGTAGGTGGCGAGATCTGAGCCGTCGAACGTAGGCGCGAATCTCGAGGCGGCTCAGTTCCCAAGAAAACGTTATCTTGTCGTTTTGCACAGGCGGCTTGATCTGAGCCGTCTGATCGAGATCACGTACGAAAATTGAGGGGAAAGTGTGTTTTCCCCGTTTACACGCTCGGGAAGCCACTTGCTCGGAAGCCGACTGAATTTGTGGGTTTTCGGTATTCGGTTAGTAGTTAGGAGAGTTCGGACTTTTGTGTCCGAACGAAGGTCCGGCATCGACCTACCGGAGTAGTTTAGATGGACTAGGAACCAAGTGTTGGACCCCGGGACCATCGCTGGAGCTCGACGGGTGTGGGAGCAATTCCGAACGGCGATCTACCCCTGCCTCGTCCGGAGACGAGCCGAGGAGGTAAAGTCGAGCCGAGTGTTGGACTCCGAACCATCGGTATAGTTCGACGGCTGTGGGAGCAATTCCGAACGGCGATCTACCCCTGGTTCGTCCGTGGACGAGCCGAGGAGATAAAGTCGAGCCGAGTGTTGGACTCCGAACCATCGGTATAGTTCAACGGCTGTGGGAGCAGTTCCGAACGGCGATCTACCCCTGGTTCGTCCGTGGACGAGCCGAGGAGGTAAAGTCGAGCCGAGTGTTGGACTCCGAACCATCGGTATAGTTCAACGGCTGTGGGAGCAGTTCCGAACGGCGATCTACCCCTGGTTCGTCCGGAGACGAGCCGAGGAGGTAAAGTCGAGCCGAGTGTTGGACTCCGAACCATAGGTATAGTTCAACGGCTGTGGGAGCAGTTCCGAACGGCGATCTACCCCTGGTTCGTCCGTGGACGAGCCGAGGAGGTAAAGTCGAGCCGAGTGTTGGACTCCGAACCATCGGTATAGTTCAACGGATGTGGGAGCAGTTCCGAACGGCGATCTACCCCTGGTTCGTCCGGAGACGAGCCGAGGAGGTAAAGTCGAGCCGAGTGTTGGACTCCGAACCATTGGTTAAGTTCAACGGCTGTGGGAGCACTTCCGAACGGCGATCTACCCCTGGTTCGTCCGGAGATGAGCCGAGGAGGTAAAGTCGAGCCGAGTGTTGGACTCCGAACCATCGGTATAGTTCAACGGCTGTAGGAGCAGTTCCGAACGGCGATCTACCCCTGGTTCGTCCGGAGACGAGCCGAGGAGGTAAAGTCGAGCCGAGTGTTGGACTCCGAACCATTGGTTAAATAAGAGGAGAGAGAAATATGCAAATTCACAAACATAATAGAACTTTTCTTTATTGATATTTGACGGCGAACCGTTTTACATAGTACAATTCATGGGACAGGTTACAAGTTAGAGGAGAGGAATGGTTCGACACCTCGGATTACTTAGAGAGGCGCCGGAGCGCTCTCTTGGTATTTCAGGAGGTGGTCGGCATTCCAGGTCCTCGGAAGCTCTTTGCCATCCATGTCTTCAAGTCAGTATGCTCCAGGCCGAACAACTTTTGTGATCCGGTACGGCCCTTCCCAGTTCGGAGCTAGCTTGCTCCTCTGACTGGGGAGGGATATGGATTGCTTTCTCAATACCAAATCTCCTTGCTTAAGGTTGGCGGGTCGGACCTTCTTGTTGTACGCTAGCTCGACCCTCCTTCTGTAATTCTGTTGCCGAATCGATGCCCTTTCCCTCAGTTCATCTATCAGGTCCAAGTTTCCTCTGAGGTCCCTGGCATTCTGCGCTTCGTCATAGGCCATGAGCCGAGGGGAAGGTATTCCGACCTCGAGGGGTATCACGGCCTCGGCCCCATAAGTAAGGTTGAAAGGGGACTCTCCGGTGGGTGTCCGCTTGCTAGTGCGGTAGTTCCACAGCACATTAGGGAGTTGGTCGACCCACAAACCTTTGGAGCACTTGTCCAACCTCTTCTTGATTCCTGCGAGGATCTGCTTATTAGCATTCTCGGCCTGCCCGTTCGACTGGGGGTGTGAGACGGACGAGAAGCGCTGTTGAATGGCGAGGTCGTCGCATAGGGCTCGGAATGCTGTGCCAGTGAACTGAGTCCCGTTGTCCGTCACGAGGACGCGGGGGACGCCGAATCTGCATATGATGCTCTTCCAGAATAACTGCACCACTTTGTTCTCGGTTATAGTGGCGAGGGGCTCGGCCTCGACCCACTTCGAGAAGTAGTCGATGGCTACGACTAAGAACCTGAGCTGACCCGGAGCTGGAGGGAAAGGCCCTAGTAAGTCCATTCCCCACATCGCGAAGGGGATAGGGCTCGATAGGGAGGTGAGGTTGGCCTGGGGGAGACGTCGGATGTTGGAGTGTCTCTGGCAGGAGCTGCATTGCCGAACATGTCGCTCGGCATCTTGAAGAAGGGTCGGCCAGAAGTACCCATAGTTCAAAGCTTTCCGGGCCAAAGACCTGAATCCGGAGTGCGCCCCTCCGATGCCTTCATGAAGCTCCTGTAGGGCATATTCGGCCTGATCCGGAGAGAGGCACCTTAGGTAAGGTCGGCCATCTATTTGAGAGAAGGAGTGTTTGTATAAGATGTCCTCGATCAAGACATAGCGCTCGGCCCGAGTTCTGACTCGGCGTGCTTCTTTGGGATCTGAGGGCAGAACTCCATCCCTTAAGAATTCTACCAGTGGCTTCATCCAATTGTCCTGCAGCATGACCGGCAATGACTCCACCGAGCTAGATGTCTCGTCTTCGATGCTCGGTTTAGAGAGGACTTCAATCAGTACGGTCTGTTCGAGACCTTGTAGAGAAGACGAGGCCAACTTGGAGAGAGCGTCAGCTTGTGAGTTCTCCTCCCGGGGGACCCGCTGGATGATGGCTTCTTCGAAGCGGCCCATGAGGTCCCGGACCTTGGCGAGGTACTTCGCCATTCGCTCGTCCCTGGCCTCATATTCGCCCAAGACCTGGTTCACGACTAGTTGGGAGTCACTGTGAATCCGAAGGCGCTGCACCCCAGCACTTCGTGCGAGTCCGAGACCAGCTATGAGAGCCTCATACTTCGCCTCGTTGTTCGAGGCCTTGAAGTTCATGCGGATCGCATACTGCAGGAAGAAGCTGTCAGGGCCGTTCAGGATAATGCCGGCGCCGCTTCCTTCACTGCAAGAGGATCCGTCCACGAAGACTGTCCAAATGGGGGGCCCATTTGGGACGTGGCCGACCTCAGGGATGGTGGACTCTACAATGAAGTCGGCGAGAGCCTGTGCCTTAATTGCCGTCCGAGGCTGATAGGAGATGTCATGCTGACTTAGCTCTATGGACCACTTCATCAGCCGGCCCGAGGTTTCGGGCTTATGGAGGACTTGCTTGAGGGGTTGATCGGTGAGGACGACGACCGAGTGAGATTGGAAGTAGGGCCGAAGCTTTCTCGCTGCCATGACCAGAGCGTAGGCTATCTTCTCTATCCTCGGATAGCGGAGCTCGGCGTCCCGAAGCACCTTGCTCACGTAGTAAATGGGCCTTTGGCTCCGGTCTTCTTCTCTTACCAAAACAGCGCTCAAGGTCTGCTCGGAAGTGGCCAAGTAGATGAAGAGAGGCTCGCCCGGGACTGGCTTACTGAGCAGAGGGGGGTTCACCAGATAGGCTTTCAGCTGGTCGAACGATTCTTGCTGTGCTTGGCCCCATTCAAATCCTTTAGCCCCCCAGAGTGCTTTGAAGAAGGGGAGGCACTTTTCCCCTGACTTGGAGAGGAACCGGCCGATGGCTGCGAGCCGACCGGTGAGCTTCTGCACCTCCTTGACGTTCCGAGGCGGGGCCATGTCTAATATGGCTTTAATCTTCTCGGGGTTAGCTTCGATTCCTCGCTGGCTCACCATGAAGCCGAGGAATTTTCCCGAGGAGACCCCGAACGCACACTTGTTCGGGTTCAGCCGCATGTTGTACTTCCTCAACACGCCGAAGGCCTCCTGGAGGTCGGCTACGTGGTCAGTGCCGCGGATGCTCTTGACGAGCATGTCATCCACGTACACCTCCATGTTTCGGCCGATCTGATGCTGGAAAACCTTGTTGACGAGGCGCTGGTAGGTGGCGCCTGCGTTCTTCAAACCGAACGGCATTACTCGGTAGCGGTAGAGGCCTTGGTCGGTGACGAAGGAGGTCTTCGGGATGTCCGAAGGAAACATCCGGATTTGATTGTACCCCGAGAATGCATCCATGAAGCTGAGGAGCTCATGGCCCGAGGTGGCATCGATTAGGGTGTCGATGTTCGGGAGAGGGAAGGGATCCTTCGGACACGCCTTGTTGAGGTCGGTGAAGTCGATGCATATCCTCCATGAGCCATTGGACTTCTTGACCATTACAACATTCGACAGCCACTCGGGATAATTCACCTCCTGGATGAACCTGGCCTTCAGCAGCTTATCCACTTCCTCCTTGATTGCCTGCTGTCGCTCGGGAGCGAACTTTCGCCTCTTCTGCTGAACCGGTTTGCACCCCGGTTCGACGGTTAGGCGGTGGACGAGCAGGTCCTCGGAGATGCCGGGCATATTCGCGGCCGACCAAGCAAATAGGTCGCGGTTATCCCGGATGCACCTCACCAAGTCGGAGAACAGCACGGTCGGCAAGGACTTGCTGACGAGGAATTTTCGGCTCGGATCCTCGTCGGAGAAGAGTACTTCTTCTAGCTCGTCCGCCGGCTCGGACGTTGGACGGGCCTTCGGCTCGGGGATCTCTAGTGTCTCGAGCGAGAGCACTGGTCCCCTGGTGGAAGTCATGTAGCACTTCCGAGCTGTTTCCTGGCTTCCCCTGACTTCCCCTACTCCCGAGCGAGTGGGGAATTTCATCTTCAAGTGGTATGCCGAGGGGACAGCCTCCAGAGCGGCTAGGCCGGGACGGCCTAGGATGACATTGTATGCTGCCGGGACGTCGATGACCATGAAGTCCATCGGCTCGGTCCGGGTAGTAGGGGTGCTTCCCGCAGTAACGTCTAGGGTTATCACCCCTTCGACGGTTACCGGGACCCCCGTGAACCCGTGGAGAGTATAACCGGCCGGCTTAAGACGGTCCCGGGACAGCTGCAGGCCTTGAAAGCCCGAGAGAAATAGGATGTTGACCGAACTCCCATTGTCCACCAAAATTCTCTGCACCTTGAAATTGGCCATGCGGAGGTCGATGACGAGGGCATCGCAATGGGGGGTTCGGACTCCTTCGAGGTCGGCATCGGAGAAAGACACAGGGACGCCGAGACCTTTCGGGGGAGGGGCACTGTGGACCGAGTTGACCTCCCGGACGAAGGCCTTTCGGGAGGAATTAGAGGAGCCCCCCATTGGTCCTCCATGAATCAGGTGCAGAACCCGTTCCTCCTCGAACTCGGGTGTCTCCTCGCGCCGCTCGGAGCGCTTGTTAGCCCCCCGAGGGGGAGGTGAGTTCCGATCTGTTCGATCGTTAGCTTTCACGAACTTGGCCAACTGCCCCCTCCGAATGAGTGCTTCGATCTCATCTCTCAGAGCTCGGCAGTCGTTCGTGTCGTGCCCATGGTCTCGGTGGTAACGACACCACTTATCTTTGTTCCTCCTCTTCGCCTGAGTGTGCATCCTCGGGGCTGGAGGGATGATTCCTTCCTTCTCTACCTCCATGAGGATAGTAGAGACATTAGTGGTGAGGGGAGTGAACTTCTCGAACCTGGGGGGAGGGCGGCGCCGACCGCCCATGTCCTTCTGAGCTTTCTTGGACCCTTCTTCCCCTGTCGCCTTCCTCTTTGACCCTGCAGAGGGCCCCCCGAAGTTTGGAAGGGCTTCGGCCTCCTCTGCCCGGATGTACTTCTCGCACCTCAGGAGGAGGTCGGCGAAGTCTTGGGGGGGCTTCTTGGCCAGGGATGATCGGAGGTTGGCGTTCAGGATGTTCGACTGGAACGCCACGGTGGCCACGGACTGGTCTAAGGAAGCAATTGACCTAACTTCTGCGGTAAACCTTTTCACATAGTCTCGCAGCTTTTCTTCTTTCTGCTGCCGCAGGTTCAGTAGGGAAAGACTGGTCTTCTCGGCTCGCCGGCTACTCACGAAGTGAGTAATGAACAGTGTCTCAAACTGTTCGAATGAGAAGATGGACGAGGGGGCGAGCCTAGAATACCATTCCCGAGCCGACCCCCGGAGGGTGGCAGGGAAGGTCCTGCAGAGCACCGCGTCGGAAGCTTGGTGGATCAGCATCAGGGTCTTGAAGCTTTCGACGTGGTCGACCGGGTCGGATTCCCCAGAGTATGTTTCAAACTGCGGCGGTTTGAAACTCCTCGGTATGTGGGCCTCCATGATCGAGCGCGAGAAGGGGGGTCGGCTGGGACGGAAGGTTTCTGCTCGGGACTCTTCCTCCCTGTCCATGCGGCCGATGCGCCTTTCCACCTCATGGATACGGCGGATGAGGGCGTCGTCCCTCCGCTGGTAGTCGTACGACCCCCCGGACTCCTCTTCGTAGGAAGGGGAGCGTGGACTGCGGCGCCGGTACTCCTGGGAGTGCCGAGGACTCTGTTGCCGCTGCTGTCGGCTGGGAGCCGGGGAAGGACTCCGGGTTCGGCGCCGGGGACTGGGATCCTTGGGGGGCGTCGGAACCCTCTGAGCATTCTGGGCGTTCTGTCGGAGATTGAGGGCCTGCAGAACGGTCTCTTGAAACTGGAGGAACTCGGCTCGGCTGATGGGCATATCTCGGTCCCTCGGATGACGCCGATCCCTGGGGGACCGGGACCTCCTCCTTCGGCGCTCAGGGGACGCCGCTCGGCCTCTGCGTTCCGGGGACCTTCTGCCGTCCCGACGACGTGGCGACCGCTCACCTTGACGCTGGCGGGAGGCTCCCTCTCGGGCCCGCCTCTCGTCAAGATGGGTACGAAGGTCGTCGTCCTTATGGCGGTTTTGGAGTGTGATGCGGAGGTCGGGGTGATGAGAAGCCATCGAGTCCGAGGACCCATTATGGACCGAGACGTGGCCCGGATTGAGGGGCTGCTTCTCCTTCCGACCGTTATGACCGGACGGACCGTTGTTGGGCTGCTGCTTGGGAGGAGGAGGAGGTGGGACCTGCTGGGTCAGCGGAGGGAGGTCGGACTGAAGGATAGGATTGACCGGAGCTTCATTTGCCGGGTCGGTGGGGTTGCCCCCACGGTTCGACCCTCTGGATCGGTTCTTCTTCGGCGGCATGGCTGCAGACGACGACGGAGAATGGGGTGAGACTGTTCGTGTGGTTTTCCCACAGACGGCGCCAATCTGTTACCGCTGATTTCGGTGTGGGGGTAAACAGATAGAATTTGTGGATCCGAGGAAAACCTGAACAGCTGACTCGGCCTTCTTGCTCCTGCCGCAACTTGCAAGGAAGTGCGAGACACCGGGGTTGATTCCGGCGACGCACCCTCCGACGCTCTTGTCAGTAATCAGCAAAAGATTAAGAAAGAGCTTAAGGGGTGAAAAAGTGATTAACCTCGTCTTGGTGGTAGAGGGGCTGTATTTATAGTCGCCTTTGGAATGATTTGGGGCCTGATTTCCTGCCTAACAGTTAGGAGGAAAATCCTCTTATTCTGTTTTTGGGAAGTTAGCCCCTGATTCCCTGGTGGGAGCCAATCAAGTTTGTTGATTTGATTTAATCAAATCAGTGCCCTGATTCTCCTCTTGGTGGACCGGGCTTGTATCGGGTCCGGCTCTGTGCCCGGTTGATGTGGATCTATTCGCGGGTGGTTGGTTTTGTGAGAAGGAGGCCCGATACCCGTTTTGGATCCATCTGTATGTGAAATTACCTTTTTACCCCCGTGCTTCAAGATTCGTGCTCGATCTGGACGGTTCCGATTTAACCCCAATTTTAGCCATATCAATATATATATATATATATATATATATATATATATATATATATGTATGTATATATATATATATATATATATATATATATATATATATATATATATATATATATATATATATATATATATATTATACTAAAAAAGCCGGTCCCCACCCTTGGGGCTGGGGGGCAACTCCGGGCCTAGATTTCCTCCCTTAGCCAGGCCCGGCCCGCGAGATCCTTCAGCCCGGCCTGGGTTGGCCTGGGACCGGGCAAAGCCCGGACGGTTCTAGACTGGGTTGGCCCGGGACCGAGCAAAGCCCGGGCGGTTCGTCCCGGCCTAGCCCGCCCGGACCGAATGCCACCCCTAATTAAAATCAATATGAATTATTGTAGGATATATACATTTAAATTAACATACAAAAAACATATATAGTTCGAACTATCCATTGTATTATCGGATTCAGATCCATAAAGACCGCATATGGATCCAATAAGAAAACAAATCCATGCCCTACAATTAGGGGTGGGTTCTGAGTCATTCTGACTGGTTATTGGATATTTAATCAAAATTTTAACAAATATTTTGGGTTTTAACATGTATACCCCTAACAAATATGATAATATCATATACATCTCTCAAAAATGTGTATTTGCATACATGCCCCTAACAATTTGGGCTTTATTTCATATTTACACATATGTAAGATATCACTAAGTTAACAATGTTTTTACTCTTACCAGACAAATATAAATCAAATTAGAAGATCAAATTAGACAATCAAATGAGAAAATATTTAAGATTTTGAAGAAAAATAAACGAGGAATCTTACAATCTATCATTAAAAAACAAGTTTGATGGCAAATTTGGTGAAGTGATGTGAGGAAGAATACGTAGTTCTCAAAGATGCACTGATAGTTTGTCCATTTTTTGAAAGGAAAAAATAATTTGAGAAGAGTTAATGAGTCTCAGTTAGATTAACAATTTCCCGGATTTACAATGATGAAGAAGATAAAGTTTGAGTGGTAGAGAATATAATATTTCCGTCATTTTTCATTAAGTCCATAAAAAAAAAAAGAAAACAAAAAAATCTCAATCGTTTTGTGTTTTTTTAACTAGAGGGGTAATTAACATATGTGGCATATATTGTTGGAGACAAATATAAAAATACAAATTTGTGAGGGACATATATGATATTCCTGTAATTGTTAGGGGCATACATGTTAAAAACCCAACATTTTTTAGTAAACTTACACCTACTACCAATTTTACTACATTTTTTTCTACTACCTTTGGTGGCACACTACTATCGGAGGTTTCTAACATACTCTACACCTACTCTATAATATCCTCCAGTAATAGTGTGTCGCCTAAGGTTGTAGAGGAAAATGTAGTAAATTTGGTAGTAGGTTTAGCATTACTCGTATTTTTTGAATAATCATAAGAAATTTATTGAATAAATAATTAAATCCCCAATCAACACTTTCCCGATTTTTTTGCTGTAATAGGGCACTTTTTAAAAATATTTGCGATTATGGGCCAGTTTCGAAACTGTTAGCGGTCGTTGGTTACTTTGTGCCATGTCAGTAGTGGCCGCTATTCTCATTAGCGCCTCTTCAGTTTGAAAGTCGTTAATGAGAATAGCGGTCTATGTTTAATATTTGGAATTTTTTGTCTGTTGTTGCTATTTCTATTAACGACCAAGACATATATGAAGTCGATAACGGGATTAACGATTTTTAATGAACTGTATTATAACACTTCACAAAATCTAGAGAGCTTTTGCTATATTAAAAATTAATAATCAATTTATTTTTGAAACTGATGTTGCTATTCGGAATAGCGATCTTAATTGTATAAATGTCGCTATTCAGAATAAAGGTCTTCATTGTACTGAGGTCGCTATTTCAAATAGAGATCTTAGTTATATAACAATATTGCAAATTTTACAAAGAATAAGAAGATTGAGTTTTCTACTGAGGTCGCTATTGTGAATAACGACCGAAGTATACTAAGGTTGCTATCCACAATAGTGACCTCATTTTAATTTTTTTTTCCCAAAAGAGCAAACGCTCTATAAAAATCGCTAAGTATCTCAATACATTAATTTGAGGTCACTAATCTCATTGGCGATCTCATATATAGTAAGGCTGTTAGTGAGAATAACGACAACAAACAAAAATACAAAATCTTTTAAAACATAGGCCGATATTTTCACTAACGATTTTCAAAATGAAGAGGTCGATAGTAAGAATAGCGGCTGCTGCTGACGTGGCACAAAGCAGCCACGAGCGATAATAGTTTCGGAACTGGTTACTGGCCTATAACCGCAAATGTTTTCAAAAAGTGGCATATTATGGCAAAAAATTCCACTTTCCCACTCTTTTCTTCTCATCTACAAACCAAAACCGAAGAAAAGCAAAAAAGCAACCCATCTCTCTCTTTAATGGCGGATTTTGAGACGCACGTAAACACGCGTGCTTTCTTTGGTTCGCGGGGTTCAAAGAGGCCTGCTGCCTTCACAGAGTCGTCGTCCTATGCCTCAGGTCCTCCTCCTCCTTCTCCCTCTTCAATTCCTCAAAATTCGCGCCCCCTTTTTTTGTTCTTAATACGGTTCTGTGATTGATTCAGATCGCGGCTGCTTTCGATCAGAACCGGGCAGTGCTTCCTCTTGAACGGCTTCATCTTCTTAGGAAGGTACGAAATTCTAGGGTTTCGGTATTCGCCCCTAAATTTTGGAGCTTTTGATCAATTTCCGGAAATTTAGGGGTTCTGTTTGTGGGTTTTGGTTTTGGACTCTAGTTTGTTTGTGTGAAATTTGACCAAATTTTGGAATTGTTCCAAAGAAGTTTGCATCTTGTTGTGCTGAAAAGTATCATCTTCATATCGAATGCCATTGGTTGTCACTTGTCATAATCAAATGGAGGAATTAGAATTGGCTGGTGAGTATGATGTTTAAGCAATAGTTTTAAACTTGGTAGTTTAGAGCAACTAATCGGTCTCTCTGTTTGTGGGTTTTGGTTTTGGACCTTATTTTTTGAAATTTGAGCATTTTTTGGAATTGTTGCGGAAAAGGTCTGTTGGAATTGAAATTCTGAAGTTCTCGCATGTTATGGCCAAAAATAGAACCAAATCGGCACCATTCAAATCGGGCACGAATCTTAAAGTTCTAAGGGGTAAAACGGTAATTTCCACCACAAACGGGTTCAAAATGGGAACTGGATCTTTCTTTAAAGCCCAATAACCAAAAAACGGATATGTCCTATTGGGTATGGGTAGCAACTAGTTACAAACCAGCCCAGGTCATTTAAAGAATAATTCAAATTCATGGTTATCTCTAAGAGACAGTTTAAATCAAATCTCTTACCATGAAACAATTTAAACTCTACATCTTATCCAAAACACCGAGACATAGGGATAAATGATTATTTATAAACTGTCTCTAAAGGCGACTATAAATATCTCTCTCCCCCACCATAAAAAAGGTAATCAATATTTTTCCACACAAACGTTTTTTCATAATCTTACTGATTACTGACTTGAGCGTTGGAGGGTTCGTCGTTAGGATCCATCCCGGTGCATCGAATTTTTTACAGGTCAACGATAGTGGCAAAAAACCAGTCAAACGCCGATCAATAGGTTTGTTTTATTTGTTTCTAAAAGAATCCACAAATTCATATGTTTGCTCCCACACCAAAATCAGCAGCAACAGATTGGTGTCGTCTGTGGGAAACGAAAAAAGCAATCGAACCCAGCAAAAGTAGTTTCAAACCATGCCTCCGAAAGAGAAGGAGAAGGCAGCGGCCTCCAGCCGAAGAGCCACTTCTCTTCCTCCTTCGCTCCCAGGCGTTCTTCCTCAACTCAATCAGCAAGTTCAGCAACCGCAGCCTGAACAACCTTTTCCTCAACATGCCCATCCAGGGTCTCGGGGGGCTGCCTCGGGGGGCTCTCGTCGAAGTCGTTCAAAGCAACATCCTCTTCATGATCATGTCTCGGTCCACAATCCTTTAATTGACTCTATGCCTTCTCAAAGCCCTCCCGAGCAGGATCTCCGTTAAGTAATTGTTAACCGCCAGCAGGGGGTTGACCTTCAAACTCGCTTGAATGAATGGCGTGCCCTTGAGGGAGTCTCTCAACCCAAGAGCCCAAGGGCCCCGAGATTCCGGACCCTCATAGACTGAGGACCAGAAGATCTCCTCCCCCGAGGAGACGTAGAGAGTCACCTCCATGTCGTCGGTGGAGAAGTCATACTCTAATAAGCCGAGCCACACCTAGGGACCGCCAAGTTGGAGGGGCACCAATCACTCAGGCCGAGCTCCAGAACTTCAAAGAAGACATCATGCGAGCTCTTAATATTGCCACGAGCCAGGGCTAGCGTACACCTAGACCTTGTCATACCGCCACGCATTAAGGAGAGTCCCGAGGTCGACTAGATCCGACCAGATGGATGACTTGGTCCACCGCTGTCTCCACGAGATGGAGATACGCCTCAACAAGATTAATCCCGAAGAAGAACAACGGGCCAATAAGTTCCGCCTAAGCAGACCCCTCTTTTCCAGAGCCATCATGGAAGCTCCGGTCCCCGAAGCCTTCAGGCCGCCCCGCTTTGAATCCTACAATGGGGAGTCAGACCCGGCCGATCATATCGAGAGTTTCAAAACTCTCATAATGATTCATCAAGTCTCGGATGCGCTCATTTGCAAGGCCTTTCCAACAACATTGAGGGGACCAACGCGAGAGTGGTACTCCCGTCTATCCTCAGCCTACATCTTCTCATTCGAACAGTTTGAGGAGCTATTCCTCACCCACTTTGTGGGCAGTCGCCGAATCGAGAAAACGAGTGCGTCATTGCTAGCGCTCAATCAAAGGAATTGTGAATGCCTAAGAGATTACGTCCGGCGCTTTACTACCGAAGCCTGGTCTATTACCTCCCTCAACCAATCAGTAGCCTCTGTGGCATTCAGGCACAACATCACCAATGCCGACCTCAGGGCGTCCCTTGCCAAGAAGCCTCATTGTGACTTTTCGGAATTCCTGCTTAGGAGCGAGAAGTATATCCGAGCGGAAGTGACTCTCAAGTCTCAACCCCCTCAGTCTTGAGGAACCGTCTTCCGGGAACAAACGGAAGGATACAAACGAAGAAGGATCCCAGAAATTCCAGAAAGATGACAATGGCCAGTGCCGCCCAGCTCCTCGTTTTGAGAAGTTCACCCCCTCAATGCTAGTATATCAGCAGTTCTTATGGAGGTGGACAAGGAAGGGCTACTCCGCGGTCCCCCTAGAATGAATACCCCTGACAAGAAAAGGAACAGAGATAAGTGGTGCCGCTTTCATAGGGACCACAGTCATGACATGGATGATTGTCAGGCTCTCGAAGAGGAGATCGAAGAACTCATACAGCAGGGACACCTGACCAAGTTCGTCAGAAAGGACGGAGCCGATTCTCCACCCCGAGGAGTCAACAAGCGAACCGAGAGGCCCGCCGAGTTCCAAGACTCTGAACTTGGGGCCATCCTCCACCTTATCCATGGAGGTCCAATGGGGGGAAAACCAAACTCCTCCCAAGAGGCCTTTACTCTATCGTTAGAAGTAGGTTTTCAGTTTCAATAAGACCGATTCTTGTAACACGGCCAAAAGCATGTAATAATGGCTCGCCCCATTGAAGCGGCCACTTAGTTTATTTCAATAAAACTTAGCTTTTTTCTATTGAAAATTATTGCATTTGCCTTATTTCTATCTCTCTGAGTCACATCTACGACTCGTTAAACCGCAAGTTCGGAGTCCAGCTTGTCCTACAGGGCTGCTCCCACAACTTACTAAGCTCAAAAGACGAGTTCGGAGTCCAACACTTGGTTCGACGCAGCTTTAGCTGCTTGCAAACAAGCAAGTGCGGAGCAGCCCACCATTCGGAGTTGCTCCTACAACTCGTTAACCCCCTCAAATAACAAGTTTGGAGTTCAACACTTGGTTCGACGCCACTTTAACTGCTTGCGAACGAGCAAGTGCGAAGTAGCTCACTATTTGGAATTGCTCCTACAACTCGTTGATAACCCCATAACTAGTTTGAAGTTCACAATCATGGTTCGAAATTGCCCTCACGACTTGTAAGTATGGGTTTCGGGGCTCAAAACGAATATTTATACTACTCCCACTACTGGTTAAATTTTGCAACAAGCAAGTTCGGAGCTCAACTCTCCCCTAGAGTTCTCAGACTCGTCTCTCGAGCGGATCTCCCCTAGACTCATACAAAGCCCTTCTCAACTCCATCAAGGCAAAGATGTTGCGGGACTATTTTGATCATGAAGAAGGGTGATTCTTCAACTGACTTCTGAAGAGAAATTGTAGATCTTCGAGTCAGCTTCGAAACGGGAGATTACACGCCCCAATCTGACTTTCGTAGTACCGGGAACGTCGGTTACAATACAGCTGCGCCGAAGCCTCCCAGGCCCTCGGCAGCTCTCGCCGAGCGTTCTTGCCACCGACGTCGAAACGAGAGAAAACAGCGTTGATTGGTCAACGATCAAATTCATCACGTGTCGCTCTCTCGAAGTGTCTCTCAACTTCGGCAAGTGGCTCCGAGCATGCTTATCACCGACGTTAAAATGAAGAAAAAATTCTACCTCCCGATCGCGATCAACGGATGTGATTAAAGCAAAAAAGAGAAAGTCAACGGTCAACATTGACTGGGTCAACAGTCAACATTGACCGCCACGTGTCACGCAGCCAAAGCCTCTCCTGAGTTCGAAAACTTGATCCAAGTATTCTTGCCACTGACCCTGAAATGAGAGAAAAACTCTGCCTTAAGATCCGCGCTCAAATCAAGATCAACGATTGTAATTAAAGCAAGAAAGAGAGAGTCAACAGTCAACGTTGACCAAGTCAACGGTCAACCATTGATCGCCACTTGTCAAGCCGATGAAGCCTCTCCTGGGTTCGGAAACTCGATCCGAGCATTCTTGCCACTGACTCAAAAATGGAGAAAAACCTCGCCTCAAAATTCGTGTTCGATCACGATCAACGGATCATATCCGCCAAACAAACAAACAAACAAAAAAAGGGATTTAGGGGTTAACGGGTCGTGTCTAAACCCGTTTGGACCCATACCCGAACCACAGACCTCCCCTGTCATCCTCTTCTTCTCCTTCGAACTTTGGCGCAAAAAACAAAACCGAGCTCCGATGGCGAGCTGATGCTCCCCCTCTCAGTGCTCCGACCACACTGCCGTCCAACTGCCTCCATCGCCAGCTCTCTTCATCCTCATGCTCAACCACATGCCGAGCTCCATTCCCGTCGAACTCCTCTCCCCTTTGCCGAGCTCCAATGCCGCTGCGGCCGAGCTCCATCGTCGAGCTCCACGCCGCAGTTGTCGAGCTCCCCTTGCCGAGCTCCATCACCCACGACGTTGAGCTCTTCTCCTCGCCGACGTCGAGCTCCATTGTAGAGCTCGAAGCCCTCGCCGTTCTTGCCAAACTCCACTCTGAGATCCGACGTCTCCTTCGTCGAGCTCCGAGCTCCTCTCTCATCCGAGCTTCATCTACCACAGTCGAGCTCCCCGTCGCCTTCACGAGCTCCAATCGAGCTCTTCTCCATCGACGAGCTCGACCTCACCTTCTGCTTTCGTCGAGCTCCAAGTCCTTCACCTTCGCTGTCGAATTCCGCAAGCTCCTCCACTGCCGCCTCTAGTTGCCGAGCTCCAACACTCCCACCATTGATGTCGAGCTCCATGCCGAACTCCGTCGTCGCTGAGCTCCGCCACCATCGCCTTCGATGAGCCCCGAACCACTTTGCCGAGCTTTGAGCTCCTCGCCAAGCTCCACGCCGAGCTCGACCTCTCCATCTCCTTTGTCAACCTCGCCAAGCTCTCCCTGTTGAGCTCCCATCCTTCACAAGCTCTCGTCAACGAACTCCGCGGTGCCGAGCTCTCCTCCTCGCCGAACCCCTCCACTGTCGAGCTCACCACCGCCATTGTCGAGCTCAACTCTCTCCTCTTCGAACTCCTCGTCGTCACCCTCGCCATCTTCCGAGCTCTATCACCATGGCTCCGTCGAGCTCCGACCTCGACTTCAACTCGCCGAGCTCTCCACTGTCTCCAAGCTCGAGCTCCTCCCTTCGCCGACCTCCCTTCACTGCCGAAACTCGAGCTCCTCTCTTTCTTCACTGGGTGCTCAGAGACGGAGACGGGGTCGAAGTCAGAGTCGAAGGTGGAGACGGAGTCGAGCTGGGAGTCGAAGGCGTGGTCGGTGTCAAAAGCAGTCAAAGAAGAGGTCGAAGGAAGAAGGAGAGAAGAAGGAAGAAGAAGGAAGAAGAGAGCGGGAAGGGGAAAAAATCTGAACCCAGATGCCACGTGTCAGCAATCTAGGGGTCGGCGGCGCGATCCAAGCGTTCTTGCCACCGACGAAAAAATTGCTTCATCGCGATTCGCGCTCGCTTGATTGTGATCAACGCACAGGATTGCGCCACGTGTACAGGTAAATAGTAATTTATTTATTTAATTATTAATTTGAATTAGTTATTTAAAAAATCTGAAAAATTAATTAAAAATCGAAAAAATTAATAAAAAATTCTTAAAATAATTATTAATTCAGAAAATAATTTTAAAATTCTGAAAATATAATTATTAAATTAGAATAATTAATTAAAATTTTTAAAAATTAATTATTTAAATTCGGAAATTGAATAAAAAATTCAGAAAAATCTGGAAAAATCACTAAAAATCCAGAATATTCTAAGAATAATTTTGGGCATTTTACAAACTCAGAATAACACCGTTACACCTCGAGCAAGATCTAAACTCCCCTAAGAACTCCGATAAATTCTTTAAGCCATTAAAAACGGGCAAACTACTCATCAGAGACTGTAAAACTCAGTCTTCAGAAGTGAGGGGCTTGTGATATGGCTAAAAATAGAACCAAATCGGGATCGTTCAAATCGGGCACGAATCTTAAAGCTCTCAAGGGTAAAACAGTAATTTCCACCACAAACGGGTCTGAAATAAAAATTGGATCTTTCTTCAAAGCCCAATAATCAAAAAACGGATCTGTCCTATTGGGTATGGGTAGCAACCCGTTTCAAATCAACTCAGATAATTTAAAGAGTAATTTAAATTCATGGTTATCTCTAAGAGACGGTTTAAACCAAATCTCTTATCATGAAACAATTTAAACTCTACATCTTATCAAAAAACACCGGGACATAGGGATAAATGATTATCTCTAACCTGTCTGTAAATGCGACTATAAATATCCCTCTTCCCCCACCATAAAAAAAGCAATCAATATTTTTTCACATCAACGCTCTTTCATAATTTTCCTGATTACTGACTTGAGTGTCGGAGGGTTCGTCGCCGGGATCCATTCCGGTGTATCGAACTTTTTGCAGGTCAACGGCAGCAGCAAAAAACCAGTCAAACGCCGGTGAAAGTCAACAAGTTTGCTTTATTTGTTTCCAAAAGAATCCACAGATTCATCTGTTTGCTCCCACACCAATATCAGCAGTAACATGGCTGATTTAGTTTCGCTCACAAAATCCCTCACTTGATTATATTGAATTATTTGGAAGAAGGTTTGCATCTTGTGAGGAAAGGTTTGTCTTATTGATTGTCCGAATTAAATGATGGAATTATCATTAGTTGGTGAGTATGACGTTTAAGCAGTAGTTTTAAAATGTAATGATTGGTTGATGACTTGGTAGTTTTGGAGCTACTAATGGGGATCCCTGTTTGTGGGTTTTGGTTTTTGTTAGGGTCCAGATTATCTGCAATGGTGGTCAAAGCTGTGATTGAAGGAGTATAAGGGAGGAGATAGAGTTTAGTTGTTTGTATCAGATTGTATCAGGTTTATACGTGCATTGTGCACTATATTTTCATACGAAGAATAGGGCGGGAAATGTTAGGACTACTTTTATAAAGTCCAGAAGTATTTTCTTTTACATAGCACGCACGTGCTATCTGATGTATAACGCCTATATAAAGGCTTAGTTGAATGGAAAGAAAATCAAGAATTGAGTAAACTGAATCTCCCCCAAATATCTTCTTCTTCTTCTCCAATCTCAGATCTCTTCTAATCCCTCTCAATCCCTAACTCCCTTCTTCCCATTAATGGCGAGATCTCTGTAGCTGGTCGGAATCCAAATCCCTGACAAGTGGTATCAGAGCCGTCCCTCACCGAAGCGATTCGCGATACTTTGGAGGTACGTCGAACGTGAGGGAGAAGATCCAAGCAATGTCGATCAAAATGGAAGGGAAGTTTGAGGCAGCGTTGTCAAGAATAGATGCTATGATATTGAAGTTACAGCAGCCCTATTCCCAACCGCTCAATGTTCCTTTGTACCCGATCGTTCATCGGAACCCATCAATCGAGGTATCAAACCCTAACTTCTCTCCTTTCAATTCTAGAGTTGAGAGTGACAAGAGAATTCGAAGAAGTGAGAAGTTGGAGGTAGCTAAAAAACTTGATAATCTGGAAGATGACGAGGAAAGTAGTGAGGGTGATGATGAATATCATTGCAATCTTTGTTTGAGTTCTTGTTCTTATAAAAGATATCAGTGCAGTAAATTGTTCGACTATAATTTGTGCTTCAATTGTTTTGGTAGCAAGAGATTTGAAGAGGGTTTGACTCCACAAGATTTCATCCTTATCGAGGATAATGAGAGAGCTAACAATTCTATTGTTGTAGATGAAGTGAGTGTGAGTGATGTTGTTACTATTGGAAAGAATAGAGATAGAGTAGTTGGTAATAGTTTGTTGAATCTGGAAGTTGAAGATTATAGAAGTGAGAAGTCATCTAAGGTGTTTGATGAAATGCCAAATCCAGAAATAGAGAAGAATTCGGCTTCGAAAGATAATCGTTTGATGACCGTGCAGCCTTCAATTGAAGAATGTGAAGGAAAAGTAACAGAGGTGCTTAATGTCGGAAAAGAAGAAGCTATCAGATTTGCACAGAGTAGACGACATATTCTTCCTATCCTCCATTCCATCTATCCCCAAAATTTTGATGCTACTGATGTTCTTGATGGCAATGTCACTGCATTAAGGGCTCAAAAGAAAGACCAAGAACAACTATTAAAGTGTTCAAGAGAGTCAAAAGTTCGTGGAGGAAAATTGTTGCTCGATGGTTGGCCTCCACCGGTTCACTCAAATGTCTCAGTTAAGAAAGGTGCAGTATTGATGATAAAGCCAATTGATGACAAGAATTTAACTATTTTACATACCAAAGAACAAACAGCAAAACTTCAAATTCAGATTACAACAATGGCATCAACTGTGATTGCTTTCAACTTCAACAAAACCATCATTGACAACAAGAAGCTGAAGTATGATGTTGATAAAGCTATCAATGAACTGATTGAAGACATTGACACATTCCATGAACAAAATTTTGAACAAGCAGTTGAACACATTCATGAAAATGAGCAGGGAATATTCGAGCAAGTGCTAAGAGGTGAACTTGACTTCAGTTCTGATCCATGGCCTCGAATTTCAGAGAGTGCAAAAGACCTGATTAGGAAAATGCTCATCAGAGATTCAAAAAAGAGGTTAACTGCTCATCAAGTATTATGCCACCCTTGGGTTCAGGTTGATGGTGAAGCTCCTGATAAGCCTCTTGATTCTGCTGTTCTAACTAGACTAAAGCAATTTTCTGCTATGCATAAACTCAAGAAAATGGCTCTTAGGGTAATTGCTGAGAGCTTGTCTGAAGATGAAATCGCGGGCCTGAAAGAAATGTTCAAGATGATGGACGCAGATAATAGTGGCCATATAACATTGGAGGAACTCAAATTTGGTTTGGAAAGAGCTGGTGCCAATCTTAAGGAGGTCGAAATTTCTGCTCTAATGGAAGCGGCAGATTTTGATAATAGTGGTACCATTGATTATGGGGAGTTCTTGGCTGCAACTTTGCATTTGAACAAAATAGAGAAAGAGGACAATCTATTTGCTGCTTTCTCATATTTTGACAAAGATGGGAGCGGCTACATTACACAAGATGAACTGCAACAGGCCTGTAAGGAGTTCGGTATTGAAGCTGTTCGGCTTGAAGAAATGATTCTGGAAGCAGATCATGACAATATCTTGGACGAGCGAGTGATGAACCTGTATGTTTTGGCATTGGAACTATCTATTGAACTCTATGCAGGTCTTGTGCCTAATCTCAGTTTCACTGATAATACAATTGGAGATATGAGAGAATCAGGTTCGGCTGCTAATGGGTTATCTTTCTATTCTTGCATTCGGTCTTTGACCTGTGAGATACTTAAACATCAGATCGGCAGGGTGGTTAGTTTTTTCCGCTTGAACTCTCATGGTTTGGATTCTCTAAGTGGAGCAGAAACCTTAGACAATTGTATTGCTTACATAAAAGGAAATCAACACTTTACTGATGAAGAATTTAGGGAAGAGGCTTGCTCTATTCTAAATTACTTAGTAAAAGAGATTCTTCAATGGGAGAACAAATTGTCCCATGAAGATGGGAATGGTATTCAAGAAGAGATATGGTGTCTTGCTGCTGTGTTAAGATTAATGAGTTCATCATTGCTGCAGATTGTTTGGTTATTGAGGCGAAATGGATACCCTGGGAGACCAAAAATTTCAAATTCAATCTGTAAGGAATATGATTTTGTGTCGGGAATCATTAGTCGTTTCTTGAATTTCCTGAGTGTGAGCTTGGGGACAAGCTCATTTTTTAAGGGGGGTGGAGTTGTTAGGGTCCAGATTATCTGCAATGGTGGTCGAAGCTGTGATTGAAGGAGTATAAGGGAGGAGATAGAGTTTAGTTGTTTGTATCAGATTGTATCAGGTTTATACGTGCATTGTGCACTATATTTTCATACGAAGAATAGGGCGGGAAATGTCAGGACTACTTTTATAAAGTTCAGAAGTATTTTCTTTTACATAGCACGCACGTGCTATCTGATGTATAACACCTATATAAAGGCTTAGTTGAATGGAAAGAAAATCAAGAATTGAGTAAACTGAATCTCCCCCAAATATCTTCTTCTTCTCCTCCAATCTCAGATCTCTTCTAATCCCTCTCAATCCCTAACTCCCTTCTTCCCATTAATGGCGAGATCTCTGTAGCTGGTCGGAATCCAAATCCCTGACAGTTTTTGTCTCTAATTTTTGAAATTTGAGCAATTTTTTGGAATTGTTGGAAAAAAGTTCATTTGGAATTGGAATTCTGAAGTTCTAGCTGATTTAATTTCAGCGACAAAATCTTTCACTTTGTATTTGAATAGATTTGGAAAAAAAGCTTGCATCTTGCGAAGAAAAGGGTCTTCATATGAATGTTATTGATTGCCATAATCAAGTGGAGAAATTGTTAGCTAGTGGGTATGAGCCTGTCAGGGTTGAAGCAATAGTTCTGAACTGTAACGATTTGTCGGTGACTCAGTACTCAGTAGTTTAGATCAACTAATAGGCCTCTCTGCTTGTGCGTTTGGTTTTCAACCCTATTTTTGGAACTTAGATCAAATTTTGGAATTGTTACAAAAAAGATCAATTGGAATTTGAAATCTGAATTCCTGGCTGATTTAGTTTCGGCGTCAAAGCTTCCCACTTAATATTTGAAAATATTGGGGAAAAAGTTTGCGTCTTCTGAAGAAAGGTGTCTTCATATCTTCACATCAAATGCTGTTGATTGTTATAATCATAAAGAGGAATTTTATTAGTTGGTGAGTATGAGGTTTAAACAATAGTTTTTTAACTGGAGTTATTAGTAGGTGACATGGTAGCTTATGTTGAATAATAGTGTCTCTGTTTGCGAGTTATTTAGTAGGGAAGATAAGGGAAGGTATAGGTAATAAGATGAAATACGGAAAATAACGGGGAACTTAGGGGGCGTTTGGTACGCGGATTGGAGAATTCACAGGAATTAGTGGATTCCCAGGAATATGAGGGTGGAAATGAAGATTTCTGGGAATGTTGCAATACTGTGTTTGGTATACGACATTACATGCCTGGGAATACTTTATTACCGTGTTTGGTATAGAACAATTCATTTTCATCAATCCATCTCTATAGTAGACATTACCGAAAATACCCTTTTTGCTTTATTTAAAAATAAATAAATATAAAAGTTATCTAATTTAGTAATTGATGTATATGCATGCATGTGCAAAAGCAATACTGATATATATCTTATAAAACTTTAGTAAATTAACAAATAGATTACTAAAAAAAATTACACTGTGATTCAAATATATTTCAACCAGTTAGATGAAGAACATAACAAAAAGGAAAAATGAAATGTATTTATTAACACGAGACATAGGTACTTAAATATATACAAATGAAACAATAAAGTTCGTAGAAGCAAATTTCAACTCCACATATTTCAACAAGTTTTAAATAAAAAATAACATAAAAGAATTGAACTCAGAATATGCTAGGCAGTTGGACATTTGCACCCCCATGCCAAATAAATAAATAATATAGATTCATAAAGGAACCCAACACCTAAGATCTAAAAACAGCACGTGCAATATACGTGCAAAAGAGCCCAATTTAACACAACACAAAAAGACAACAGGGACAACAGCCAAACAAAGAGGCAGCAGCAATAACAGCCAGGGGGTGGCGCGCTGGCGTCTACGACGACGGCGCGACGACGGGCTGGGCGACGGCGGCGTCGAGATGGAGGCGCGACGGGACCGGGAGGAGGAAGAATTGGGATTTGGGATTTTGACTGGCGTTTGTCAAGGACAGGGAAGAGGTCCGGGGGGGGTTCTGGGTGGCGCCGGCGTCGACAGGGGTGTCGACGAAGGGGGGTTGACGACGAGAGATCGACGAACAGGTAGGTCGCCGGAAACGGCTGGAGGAAGGTGGGGAAGACAGATGAACAGTGGGTCTTAGGATTTGGGCTGGATTCAGTGACGGGGAGAGAAACGGGGGAGGAGAGAGTAGACGGCTAGAGTTCAAAATTGTTGGTGAATTTGGTTGGAGGGAACAAGAGTGGGTTATATGATAAGTCAGAAATCTGGAGGGTGTTTTGGGTATGCAATAATCTCACTCATTTTTTATGTGGAGGAATCCACAAATCCTACCATTTTCAAGGGGAATGTTTATCCTTCCAAACTAATTTTCGTAAACGAGCCGAGCTCGAGCTTGAATTTTTTTTTTAAGGCTAAGCTCGCGAGCTATTCGGCTCGAATATGGTCAAAGCTTGGCTCGAACCGAGCTCGAGCTCAAAATTGAGCTCGTTTCGTAAACGAGCCGAGCTCGAGCCTGAAGGTATTCGGCTCGGCTCGATTGCAGCCCTAGTTGCTTGTAAGAAAGACACCACTGAAGACAGGAAATGCTGGCTAATTTTGATATACTTCTTACAATAGTTCTGAAAGTAAAAACAAATTTAGTTAAATTTTAGTTCATAAAGATTTTTTCTTATTATTATTTATATTATTTATAATTTTTTGATATGCAAACAATTTTGATTCAAAAAAAACAATTACATTTCTGAAGAAGGCACTTAAATTATAGCTGTTAATTTGTGTTAAGAAAGGATATGGGTGCACATCCAAACATGAAAGGAAATAATATAGTTGCAGTGATAGTGTTGCTTGTGATATGATTCCCACTCTTCTATTGTTTAACTAAACTTTTGCTTCTGTAGCTCATTTATGTACTGAAAGATAATTTCTTCGAATTTATTATTTCAGGTACGTCTCTATTTATTATTTTGCCAACTTGAATTATGTTTTTGGTTTTGTGACGATTCAGGAAGCCCATGTGTCCTAGCAATTTTCTTCTTCTCCCCTCTTGTGAGCTATGCGGTTATGGCCATACTTTTTCCACTGGTATGCCATGAGGCTTATCAATCTCTTTATTTTATTTTATTTTTCATTTGTGTAAGTATGTTGTGTCTGTTTATGCATCTTTTCTCATGCATTTTTTGCATTTTGATTTGCAGTATATCACCACTTATATGCTAGGCCAATTTATGATATAACCATACAAGGTAATTATTGAATCACTCCCATGTTTAGTACCATATATTTGATCAACCAGCCTAAGTCCTGGATCAACGAGTGTTGCAATAGGTGACAGACAAACAGTATACAGCTGTTAATCTCGGTGGATTGTACCTACGGTTATTTAAGCATCTACTTCTAACTTGCATAAGTTTGGATAGTTTGACATTATCATCTTTGTATCTAAATGCACCGACTTCTGATGATATTAGTCGAAATTAGGGTACATAAAGTGTTTGCGCCCATATACATTCCTGGTTCCATACAAGCACAACATGATGTATCTGACGTCTAGCCGGACCTTATAGAAACA
This sequence comes from Hemerocallis citrina, assembly GCA_017893485.1. Classification (NCBI taxonomy): domain Eukaryota; kingdom Viridiplantae; phylum Streptophyta; class Magnoliopsida; order Asparagales; family Asphodelaceae; genus Hemerocallis; species Hemerocallis citrina. Next base: position 324,614,531 of record CM030360.1, on the reverse strand, counting down.
TGAAAGGGAAATTTGGAAACATTTAGATGAATTGATTCTAGAAATACAAGAGGGCACAAACTTTCAATAGGAGCAGAGGTAAACATTTAAAATTGGTTGTAATGCAGATATTTTGAATTAGATTTTACTTGATTTTGTAAGGAGAGTTGTTTGCTCAAAGATTAATCTCCCCGCATGCCTTTGATTGTATTCTTACACCTAAGCCTATCCAAGTAGACACAATGGGGGGAAAAAAAGGCTTAGTAAAATCCAGCTATTACATGTGAGGCATCTGTTTTCCTCACTCGAGAATCTTGTCATTCCAATTTCTTGTCTAGATCAGTTCTATAAACCATTAACCAGATCAGCTTCCAGTTTGTTTTGACAGCAGCAGGCACTCAAGCAGAACAAGTTATTGAATCCGTAAACAGAACTTGGGGAGGGACACGACCAGGGAAGCTCCACATATTCTCTGCTGCTAATTCAATATCGTAAGCTATCCGATAGACTTGTTTAATCTTACACCCAATCTTTGAGTGTTTAACATTTTCGGATGCAAAATCTTATCGATAAGAGTTTATTTATATGCCTTTTTTGTAAGTATCGTTGATGAAGACATCTATTCTGTTTAGTTTAGTATTTTATTTCAGTACCATATTTGTTTTTTGGCAATTATAGTCATATGTAATATTTTTTTTATGCATTAGAATATATTTGAGATTTTTAGAATATTTTGAGATTTGTATCAAGATTTGTTTTGAGTCTATTTATAGGCTATGAGATTAATGAGAAGTCATGCTATTCTTGACTAAAAATTATTGTGTTGAAGTTTTGCTCTTCATATCTCTCTTTGTGTGATACAATTGAGAATTAATTTTAGAGTTTGTGATATACTCTAAAACTACCCCCATATCAAATACAAATTCCTAACCCTAATTTTTCAAATTAAAAAAAATTAACCCTACCCTAATTAATCAGCCGCCTCCTTTCTTCACCCCTTCACCTTCCGAATTCCATCGCCACGACTTTCGAACCCATCCTCCCAGCCTCATCTCCCTCACCCGATCTACACCCTGCTCCTCCCCTGTGCTTCCTTCGAAACCCCTCGTCTCCCACCTTCAATCCCCTTCGCCAGGCATCCTCGTCAGCAACCAACGGCCCTGCTCTCATCTCCTCCATCTCGTTATCACCCTAATCCACTATTGTCGCCATCACCATTGTAATCCCGTCGCCACCCTACCTTCTCTTGCATCTACCAGCAAAGCCGACCATCCCATATCCCCAAACCCATTCCCCCGAAACCCTAACTCCTGACCTCAGCCCCATCTACCCCGCTGTTTCCCTTTCCCTTCGGCGACAGCTGCAGACTCGACCCCAGGTTGCCGCGCCGCTCAACCCCCCTGACGCGCCGTCAGCCATTGCCAGTCACCCGCCATTCCAACAGTAGCTTCTTCTTCGATTGTTACAATTGTTCTTCGAACTCTCGGTATACTCTTTCAACTTTTTAAATATTTGTGTTATACTATTTTATCATGTCTATTATATTATCTGATTTATCTGTCGTCCACAAATATTGAGATTGAGTATTCTACTTGCCTAATTAGAGTATAAATCAATATTGCATCTTTTACTTGCTAAGAATGCTTAAGGATATAATTATTAATTGTTAGAACTGAATTATTAATTGGGCTTGCTGAATTTAATTCAATTCTTGAAAATCCATCAAACCGATTATCTGTTTAAAATTCTAACATTGATCCGCACTACATATTGATAAAATTAATCTTTTAAAATTCTTGGAAAATTTCTTATTTAGGATTACGTTTTACATCATTCATATCAGAACTACTATAGGAACCCTGCACCCACTATCTTCTTACATCCATGCTGTATAGCCTAGTTTCTATATATATAGTTATTCTTGACTAGGGCTGCAAACGAATCGAGCTATTCGCGAGCTATTCGGCTCGAGCTCGGTCAAAGCTCGGTCAAAGCTCGGCTCGAACCGAGCTCGAGCCGAGCTCGAGCTCAAAAATAGGCTCGTTTGGTAAACGAGCCGAGCTCGAGCCTGACGGTATTCGGCTCGGCTCGGCTCGATTGCAGCCCTATTCTTGACACATGGTTTCATTTGGCAGCTAATTTAATGGTATGAATCTCACGTTAAGCGGTTAGACAGTTGCATTCTGTTTTGTTTACCTTAGTCTTTTGTTCTGGGAATATTTTGTTTACCTTTAGTTCATAGTATATATTTGGTTCTTCTCCAATAACACAAAGGTTCTATATTATTGTGAGGTGCTACACCTTACGATCACATCTTCCTCATAGGCTGGACCACGCTATGACTTAGTGACAAAGACAGGTGAACCCTTTGTTCAATATGTAAATACATTTCTCCAAGACTGACCATCCTATGTTACTTGAGTACATGAAAACTAGAACCAGGCACATGCAATAATCGTGAATAATCGGTGCATTGGATATTAGTCCTTCTGTGTGTTCGTGCAGTATAATAAGATAGATTGTTATTCACCCTTACGCCTTGGAGGAAAAAGTGTCTAACAAGCTCGTTCTATATACTCGTTCTATATACTCTCCAGTATCCACTCAGATCCACAACTGAATTGTGCTGTTTATGATGCGATGCTTGGCAGTATGAAAGTAGCTGTTATAATATAAATACTAAATCCTTACACAACTTCAAAGTTTTGATCTATAAGTAAGGTCTTTTACATGTGGTACTAGAGCAACTCAAGTTCAAATCTACTAGTTGTGCTTAAAACATGGGAGTAAAAACAATAGCCCTCAATCTACTGGAACCTGTTGGAATATGAATACTAAATCCTCAATCATTACCACAAGTTTGAAGTTTTGGTCCACCAACAGGATCTTTTGCAGTAGTAACTTACACATATGCCATGTCTATGAATTTCAAAATGCCTTGAATTTGAAAAGGTTGTATCGGCCCATGTACATGTATGTACTCATATGAACATTACAGAAGCATTTGCAAAGTGTAATTCCACTATTAAAAAAAAGAGTTTCTCTCTCTAGAAAATCTAGAGAGAGAAGCTTCCAAAAAAAGAGTTTCCCCTTCTTGTTTCTCTCCCTCATCTTGACTTTTCACTACCTACACTTGTCCTTGGGGTTTTCTTCGGTCGCTGTGGTTGGTCGTGACCCGCGAAGAGGTTTGGATGGGTCGTGTTCATCGATTAGGGTGCACTTTGGATTCGGAGTGAGGCGAACAGAGGATCAGCTTGGCTTTGGGGGCAGCGGTGGCGATTATTGGATATATTGGTATATATTCTCTCTATATAAATATTATATGTGCATATGAGTAACACGTGTATTGAACGTACAATTGATTGGATATTGGAACACAGGTTTGTGAGCTTATAACCCGATACCCAAACCAGTATTTAGAGATAAATACTGGCTTGTGATAGCAGTCTAGGTATTCCAATCTTGATACCTAGGGTGAATATCTCAAGCAACTTAGATCTAGAGATACAACCTAATTTCCAATTGTTAATTCCTCACAAAACCTAACAACGATCACGGTGGTGTTGATGGCGTGTGCTGCATCTTTGGCGGGGTCGAAGGTGTCGTGCGAGGAGCCGAGGTCGGACGCAACGCCAACGGGCAACGGCTGTCACGGAAGGGGGTTGTGCTGCTGAGGGTTGGATGGGTTGAGACGCACATACTCCTGTAGTTTCTGAAATGTTCAGAAGAGAGTCTGGGCTGTTCATGGATTGTATGGCCTTCAGTTGTGATGAGATTGAAACTTTATCTCAGTATGAGGTTACCGTCAAAGGGATATGTGGACCATACTGTGTTAGCCGATTGTGGGGTTTCACCATGTGATCGAAGGGCATGGTGGGGTAGTGGGAACTGCCGTGGAGGCACGTGGGGGAGGACAGTGAGAGATTCGGTGGGAGGAAATTGATTCATTCGATTTGTAAGTGTTGTCGTAGGGGAGAAATTTGAATTTCAAAGTGATTGTTGTTAGTCGAATCGACGTTGAGGAGCCCCTTATATCCAAATTACAACCGACCTACAATTAACAGTGAAATGTATCCTAGTTTGTGTGGTTGACGGTAGTCAGGCTATTTTATAGTTTGGGCTCTACTTTGACCTATTTAGGTCAAAGTGAGGGGTGCCTAAGGTCTCTCTCATGTGAAGGGGCTTGGAGGAGGTGGTGTCATTTTTAGAGCCATTAAGGACGACGACAGCCTTCGTTGCGAGGTAGCGGTGAGAGTCAACAAGTGTCAAGCGAGGAGATAAGAACGAGGACTCAATCTGTACATGGAGATGTCAGATTGGTGGAGTGCCTGCAGTGCCTCTCATATGGTGCTTGTTGATGTATGGGTCATTGCTGGGGGCTACAAAGGTGTGATTGCGAACGACGGCGAGGATAAACGATGCACAAGCGAGGGACTGAGAAAGAATGAGCTGAAATTGGCACGAAAAATTGTCTCTGGCGAAGTTGGCCAATCAGTTGGACTAGATTTCGCTGTATTTTTTATTTGTTGGTTAGGGTGTATGAGTTTCAGGACCCAGTTTGTTGAGATCTGAATTCCATAAGCCTTTTTTTGTTGTATATTTTGTTAAAATCTTTTTAATGAAACACGGGGGCATTCAACCCACCGTTGACGATAAAAAAGAAGAATTTGTAATTCCACTAATATGTACAGAGGCATGTTTTTTTATATGAAAGTTGCTCAAATTCTCAGTTACATGTGAAATTATTCTCAATTATAAATTTACATTTTTTTGTGTGGATAATCTTCTTCTTATCAATTAGTATAATAATTATATGAACAATCATTTTTTAATTAATTTAGACTCTCCCATAGACTCTCCTCTCCTTCAACATTCGAAAAAAGAAGAGAACCCATCATGCGATCCCCTATCCCTTCCTCCCATAGACTCTCATCTCCTTCTTCCTACCCCAACCACAGAGCCTCCCGAAACCTCTCCCCAACCATGCCAAAATGCACCAGAGAAGAGAACGAAAGGCAACCAAGACAAGGCGATCGGAGCAGAGTTAGGAGCTCAGTCAGAGAGCACCACAAGTCCCCTTCTCCTAGGGCCAGGAGGGAACGCGAAGTCTTCGAAGAAGCCAGAGTTAGACCTCTGCGTCATGAGCACCGCCGAGACGAGGAGGAGAAGGCGAAGACGCCGAGGCCATACGACAGAGCCGATAGAACCAATCCGTCGAAAGACTGGAGCCACAAAAAGCTCGCCACATATGCAGATGTGACCAGAGGAAAGCTTATGGACGACGCAGCGCATAGAGCGCAGCGTCGATCTCCTTCTCCTGAGTTAGAGCGTCGCACAACCAAGGAAGACGAACACGGCAAGTGGGTACTCGTAAAGCCAAGAAAGCAGAGACAGGCCAAGAAATCAACCTCGTCGGAAAACTCGCGCATCGAAGGCCGCAAAAATTGCCACAAATGTGCTAAGCCTGGTCATTCTATTAGCAAATGCCAATCGGACTGGTTTTGCTACCTTTGCCGTAGCTCCGGCCATATCTCGATCAACTGTCCTCAGCGAGTTAAAGGATCAAACTCCAACGCAAAAGCAACCAAGAAAGGGATTACTACTGGTTCTGAAGGTAGCAAAACTCAAGAAAGTTCGGCTGGTGATCGTCGTGTTATTCATGCGGCGATATCCCCGACTCCGTTGATCGCAGATTTCGAGTGTCGTTTCAATAGGGGCATCCTCATCAAAGCACAGACTGGAGAGCCCACTCCAACAGACGTCTCCGAACTGCTACAAGCTGCTCTTGTGACAACGCCACCTCCGACGTGGGTTATCCAAGAAATTGCGATTAATACTTTTTATGCGTATTGTTCGGATGCCGCGCTAGCACAAGAGACGATCAGAGTAAAGGGGTTGGAGGGGAAAGACGCTCACGGATTAGAATTCTTCGTCACCTTTAAGTGGTGGACTCGCGAATTCGGTGCTATTAAAGCGGATAGTCTGCCCCCAGTGTGGATTCGCCTTTACAATCTCCCCTTCCACTGTTGGGTTCGTTCGGGGTTTCAAAATGTGATCAGATCCTTCGGCATGCTCATCGACATTGATAGAAAGACCATGACGCACTCGGCAAGAAAATTCGCAAGAATTAAGATTGGGGTTGCTAATAAGTCCGACATTCCATCTAAGATTATTACTGAGTTCGATCAACATCTCTACGAGGTAAAAGTCATCGTTGAGGTTCAGAAAATTGTCTCCTTTAGAGCTCTAAACAATGGAGTCGAGAAGGATTTCAACGGCTGTGATTTATCGCCAGAGGTTGAAGACAACTCAGTGCCCTTCGATGCAAAGCATGGTCCACGCTGGCGCCCTGTGAATCGTCCAGATCAAAACACTTTCCGCCCGTTGGATATTGAGCGGGAGCCCAAAGGCAAGTTCAAAGATACGGTGGATAAATCCCTACCGCCCATTATTCAAACTCAGTCAACCTCCTTGAAACCCAGCTGTCATCGGGCCCCACAACAGTCTTTTCTTCTCCAATCAGCTAGCCTGGCCCCTACTAGATGTGACATCTCCACTGTAGCTGAAGAAGCTACTTTCGGCGATGGGAAGTGTGACAGAGGAGTGAGGGTGAATCTTGAAGCGACAGCTGGTACAAAACTCAGCGGATTAACTGGCATCCTCAAACAAGCCACTGATTTGGGCTTTTCTAACCAGATGGGCCTTCCCAACGAAGCTTGGATGAATTTTTCCAAAGAAGAAATCGAACAATTAGTCAAGTTGGCCCTGTTCTCTCTGATACAGTCCAAAGAGCTCAAACATAACGGGCCCAGAACCAGGGAACTAGATAATTCTCTCTCAAAAGATTTCGCCAGCCCGATAGGAGTCATTACCCCAATTCAGCATCAGATCTGTGACACTCCGAGTATTCAGCCGCCCAACTCGAACAAGATACATAATATTTCAGCTACGGCATCAGAGGAGGGTATTATCGGAGCTCTAGACGGTATTCGAGAGGATAATCTCATCTTAGTCACCGAAACAGAGGGCGACGACAAAGAAGTCAGAGGCAGTGTCGGAAGCTCGGCTACTAAAAAATTCACAGAATATCAGAGAAAAGGGAAAAGACAGTTGATGAGTAACACACAAACGGAGGGAAAAGCATCAGGCGAAGGTACCTCTCAATCTAACTGCTCTGTTCTTAATTCTTTATCAGACGAATCTCTTATTTACTTTGCTAGCTTGTACGGTCTAGCCATGGGTTCCACTTGGGCTGAACAATTAGCTAACGTTGCAATCATTAGAGAGGATACCAAAATTTTAGCTAACTAATTCCGGGGCCTTTTTGGTGGAGTAGTACCACACTTAGAGTTATAGTTTGTATTAATGGTATACATATTTTGGAACATTAGGGGTATGCGTCAAAAATTAAAAAGACGCGCTATAGGAGTAACTTTCAGCAAGATCCGCCCTGTTATTTGCGGATTACAAGAAACTAGAATAGAAAACCCAACTTTGGAGGATTTCATCACCCTTAGAGGAATGTCAGATTTTCACTGGTGTTTTAAACCGGCTAGGGGATACTCGGGGGGTATTGCGGTGGGGGCTAGCTCTTCCTACTTCGAAATCGTTGATAATTTCATTGGTGCGTGTAACACCTCGAATTTTTAAAATATCGAAATTGTCTGTTTTTATATATTTTGAGCGGTGAAAATTATTTTGATGTATTTTATTTAAATATTGATATCGGTATGGATAATTGTGGTGGATTGGCGTTATTGATATATTGGGGGTTATGAATTGAGTTTTGTGTGAAAGGATATTGTTTACCTTATTTTCAATTGTTGGAGGATCATTATGAGACGATTTTATATATTTTATATTGTTAGTATTTTGAAGAAAAGAGTTGGGGTTTACTTGAAATATTTTGGAGGTTTAGGGGTCTATTTGTAAATATCCATTTATAAAAAATATTATTATTATTATGATTTTATCTCTACTACTATAATGGGAGAACACCTTAGTGTAATTTGTCCTCAACTCAAATATTTTCGAAAGTGGACCAATTATGGACTAGCTTTAGTAAATATTTTCGAAAGTGGACCAGTTTGGTAAATATTTTTCACAAGTGGATCAGTTCGGAAATTATTTTCGAACACTACTTTTTCTTCTTCTTCTTTTCTTCTTTTTTTCCCGAGCGCTGCTTTCCCCAGCCGAACCCATGCGGCGATTCTTTCCCCCTCCCAAATCCGACCCATTTCTCTATTATTTTCAAATTAAATTGAGGGGATCACTAATTGGAAGGTTCTCTAGCTCGTGGTGGAGTCCGTTTTTCGAATGGATTCCGAAAAGGTAAACCCTATAATTTATTTTTGTATAAAATTTAGTGTGGTTAATCTATTTTGAGTAGACTAGTTAGGGTAGAGAGATTTAGAGATGTTGGAAGTGGTAGATGGGAAAAATTAGCAAGTTATTAGAGGGATTGCAAGTTGCTAATAAATTAGGGTATTGGATTTGCAAAAGATCATTATATATCTAAGAATTATCTCTTGTATGATAGTAGAAATTCTTGTTAGGTTATTAGAATTAATTGGGGAGTGATTTTAGTAATTGTTGGGGGATAAACATCCCGTAGGAATTTGAATATTACGTGCAATGCACGTGTGCATCCCAGACGTTCGATAAAACGCCTGAGTGATATTAGAAATATTATTATTATTTTCTGTGATTGATTTGAATGATTTGAGCATTAATTGTGTTGAAATCTGATAATAGGATATGTTAACAAATTTGGATGTGGAACGGCATGCTGGCGCATCGGATCTTCACGGGATTCTATGTGAGTATGATCTTTTATTTTATATGCATAATGTGCTATGATTGATTTTAAAATATGGTTTGGTGTGGGATGTGTGAAGTGTATTGAGTATGGAAAAGTTTATAAGTAGAATACGGAGTAAATTATGAGATGTAAGAAATAAGTATATATATATGTATGGGAGTGTGTTGTTGCTTGTAGATAAATATTTATATGCTTCGGGTTGTAATGAGTAGATTTATGTATGTGAATGTATGGGGATGTGTGATGTGTGATTTCATGATTGATGTGATGAGGTGGAACGCATGGCGTATATGATATGAGTCATATGGTGTATGTGTGATATGCGGGTGATAAATTGGGAATTCTATGTGATATTGTGATGTGAAATGAATGTGGTGTGTGTGATGGGTGAGTGGGAAATGAACAGTTTATATGATAGCAGCGAGATTAATGGCTTGTGCATGTTTATGAATTTTATGGAATCTATATGCTTTCATGTTATGTTATAACGGTGAAATTAGATTATAAAGGGAGTTATATTGTAAATGAGTTATTTGATAAAGGAGATATACTGTGATATGTTATAAAGGAGAGATATATGTACGGAGAAATATTATAAAGGAGAATTATTATAAATGAATATATGGAGATATTTTATTAAAGGAGTTATTCTATTAAAGGAGTTATATTAAATGAGTTATTATGTTATAAAGGAGTTATTATAAAGGAGTTTTATAAAGGAGTTATATTAAAGGAGTTATTGTATTAAAGGAGTTATTTTATAAAGGAGTTATATTTATTGCCCCAAATTATATTTGGGGAACAGGAGTTATATATGTATTAATATTGCCCCAAATTTTATATTTGGGGAACAGGAGTTATATTGTGAAGGAGTGTATAATAAAGGAGATATGTATGTGTATATAAAGGAGAGTTAAATATTGCAGTGCCGCACAATCTCCCAGGGGTTTGGGCTAGACCCCACAGGCCCGGGATACACCCGGGAACAGGAGTTATATATTGCCCCAAATTATATTTGGGGAACAGGAGTTATATATATATATATATATTAATATTGCCCCAAATTTTATATTTGGGGATCAGGAGTTATATATTGCCCCAAACTATGTTTGGGGATCAGGAGTTCCCTCGCTGGTATAGGGCCAGGAGGAAGACGTAGCCTCGGACGTGTAAGACTCTGTGTGAGCATCGATCCGCGTGTTATATTTTACTTTTGACTAGCCTTTTGGCTTTAGTCTTGGTTGGACAAGCGCGCAACTGTACTTTCAATCCAGCCCACAAATGGTAGATACTTAGGACACCTGGATCTGGGTGATGTGGTGGGTTCGCGGGATTGAAATGTACGGGATGGGAGGCACAGAGATCCCTGTGTTGTACGAGGAGGTCAGTTGTGTGGGCACTGAAAAGGAGGAAATATAAAGGTGTATATGTGTATTGAAAGAATGTATGTATATATAAAGATGTTGATGATATGATATATTACGGAGATTATTTATATTATGGGAGATGTGAATATACTACAGGAGATATATATGTATTTAGTGGCATATGGCTTGAGATGTGATGTGATATTACCCAGACTATGTGTTTGGGGTGCGGTGAGTATTACCCAAGCTATCAGCTTTGGGGTGTGATAGGTGATTGCCCAAACTACGTTTGGGATATGGAGTATATTGTGATAAGAATGAAAGTGAAGTTAATGGCAATTTGTGATATAAGCGATATGATAATGTTGTGATGAAATGTAAGCAAATTGTTATGTGCACGGAGGCGTATTGTTTTGTGTTGTACGACATGAATTAATATGATATTAGGAGAAGAGATGCATATGTTTATGAGGTGATACGTGATATAATACCATAAGATAAATAGCTGTATTATGAGTTTGGTTATGAAATGGTTATTATAGAAAGTTTGCTGTGTTATAAGATTGTGTGCCCTGGGAATTGTGACTAGGAACTACCCGCCTGCTATTTCGGGGGAAATAGTGGGAACTACCTGCCTAGGCATAATTTTCAGGATGAATAGGTGAGTTGTTGATATGCTGGTTGTATTGTGAGTTGGAAATAAAAGTAAAGAGATGGTGAAAACAAGCGATATGATGAGATTGGAATGAAAAGAAAGTAAATGGTGAATTATAATGTGATGGTACGTGGGGTGAGATATAATATGAGAATGAAAAGCGATAGTAAGCGGTATCATGAGTTGTGAATGGAGATTTAAGTAAAATACAGTATGGTATGAGTTGTACCTTGGAATTGTGTCAGGGAACTACCTGCCCGCTATTTCTGTGGAAATGGTGGGAACTACCTGCCTTGGCATAATTCGCAGGGTGAGCTGGTATGATAGTGGTAATGACTAATGGAAATGAAGAATTAAGTAAAGTGAAGATGAAAGTAAGTTAGTCATAAATTAACCTGAATAATAGCTAAACGATATAACGAGATGAGAATGAGTTATAAAACATATTTTGATGGGATAAGAATGAGTATTTAATAAGTGATATGTGTATGATGTGATGAAATGTGAGTGAATTGCAATTGGTAACGAAGTGTTATATTTTGACATAAGAAAGGAATTAATGTGGATATATGCTTACGTGATAATATGGGTTATAAGAAATAAATGAACGCGGTGTTATGAAATATGAAATTGAGAAAGAAAGGGGTTTATGAATGAAAATGAGTATTTGAGAATATGGGTTGTGAGTTCGTAGATGTAAATGAATGAAAAATGAAGTGCGTAGTAATAAAAGTATGAAGAAAAGAGTTAGGGATTTATGGGAGTATTTATGGAAATAAAGAAACGATGAGGTAGTAGGAATTATGAAGTGATAAGTATTTGTGTAGGGGATTCCAATTTAAAATGAATGGATTGAATGGAAATTCGTATTGTGCGAATATAAAGTAAGGATAGATATGAGGTTGATGTGAAATATATAGTGGAATGTGTGAGTATGGGTAATTTTATGATTTGATACAGATTCGAAGAATAATTGGATATAAAGCCGTATTTATGATGTTTTAAAGTTATGAGGTTCAAGATGTACCCTCTTACTCGATGTTTGTAAGTTTAAAATTTTTTTTCGTTATACATTTTAATTTATTTGTTAGATTTTTAAAATTATACTCACACCAGAAATGGCTAACCCCTTAATGTTTGGGGGGTTAGGGAGTCCTTAGACTACCCTAGATCCCCCACTGTTGCAGGATCTCATCAGTGCAGAGGTGAGACATGGAAGTTAGTTAAATAGTTCTTTTATATTTATTTTAAAGTTTATGTATAAATTCAGTTATGTAAATAGTAAATTTTGTGGTTTAAAATTGTATTATGATTGTATAAGCCTGTATATGACGGTGATGAGTACAGTGTGAGGTGGTGTGGTGTGCTGGTGACCCGTACCCAACTCGTCGTGGAGTACTAGGCTCTGTGGTAAGTTTTACAATGATTTTTATAAGATTTTACCTCGTTTTTCAAAGAAATTCATAGTTTTTATTTGATATTTGATAATTCGTTATGAGTTTGGCCCCCAGAGCATTATATATTATTGCCTGTATGTTTCTGCTCATTTTGGCCTGGGGAGCCCGTAAATTTATTGTATATTTTGTGAGCTACGGAATTTTGAGCAGAATTCCGTAAGCTTTTTGTGTTTCGGGGCAAAATTTACAGGGGAGACTCTGTCAAAATTTTTCCTGAAATATAACTTTCTTAATTTATGATTAAAGTGATATAGAAATTGATAGAATTGAATTTCGAGGTTTAGTTTTCAGAAAAAAAAATTTGGGGCGTTACAGTTTGGTATCAGAGCTTAGGTTAACTGGGATAGAGTTTGTGATGTTTTGTATCCTAGTGATCCTGTCATGTGAGTATGGGTTCATTCTTGCTAAGTTGTGGAGATGAAGTATTTTATGTTTTGTGGGTGTTTTGTTTAGTAGCAGTTCTTTTGTTGAATGGAGTGAACCCTTTAGACTTTTGTCTGACTTTGTGTCATGATTATTTTTAACCCTACATATATTATTCCTTTTTTTGAAAGCCCTATAAGAATTTGTGTTATTGGGATACATTGATTGATGTGGGTGTGAAGGGCTATTCCTTGGAAATTTTATATATGTTTTATAGATCGCGGGGTTGTGTAGTAATCGTTATTATTTGATATAAGGTAATGGGTGGGTTAGGAAGGCTTTATGCATAGTTGAGGTATGATGCATGAATGATTCGGGTGAGAAGGCCCGATGAGACTCAGTTTCTACTTGTATGAAATGTCTTAGACGATGTAAGTATGTCTGTTGGGTTTGGTGGTAAAACCCAAGGGGAAGATTAAGGAGGTGGTTGGTAACTTATTGATATATGAGAGGATGATTCTTTGAGATTGAGTATCAATTATCGAGAGTTTAGAAGGACTTTTAAGTGGCCTGGAACGAAGAAGGATGTCAGTTATTTGACAAGAATGGATAAACCTCTTTTGAGGTGTGTAGTCGACAAGGGAGTTATGCAGATTAGCGACGATCAAGACATTAAGTTGCTTAGTTATTGAAAGTTAGTGGGGGAGAGTATCCGTAATTGTTTGAACAGTTGTTTTCTATCTCGGTAGCTCGAGGACGAGCTTCTTTTGAGGTGTGTAGAATGTAACACCTCGAATTTTTAAAATATCGAAATTGTCTGTTTTTATATATTTTGAGCGGTGAAAATTATTTTGATGTATTTTATTTAAATATTGATATCGGTATGGATAATTGTGGTGGATTGGCGTTATTGATATATTGGGGGTTATGAATTGAGTTTTGTGTGAAAGGATATTGTTTACCTTATTTTCAATTGTTGGAGGATCATTATGAGACGATTTTATATATTTTATATTGTTAGTATTTTGAAGAAAAGAGTTGGGGTTTACTTGAAATATTTTGGAGGTTTAGGGGTCTATTTGTAAATATCCATTTATAAAAAATATTATTATTATTATGATTTTATCTCTACTACTATAATGGGAGAACACCTTAGTGTAATTTGTCCTCAACTCAAATATTTTCGAAAGTGGACCAATTATGGACTAGCTTTAGTAAATATTTTCGAAAGTGGACCAGTTTGGTAAATATTTTTCACAAGTGGATCAGTTCGGAAATTATTTTCGAACACTACTTTTTCTTCTTCTTCTTTTCTTCTTTTTTTCCCGAGCGCTGCTTTCCCCAGCCGAACCCATGCGGCGATTCTTTCCCCCTCCCAAATCCGACCCATTTCTCTATTATTTTCAAATTAAATTGAGGGGATCACTAATTGGAAGGTTCTCTAGCTCGTGGTGGAGTCCGTTTTTCGAATGGATTCCGAAAAGGTAAACCCTATAATTTATTTTTGTATAAAATTTAGTGTGGTTAATCTATTTTGAGTAGACTAGTTAGGGTAGAGAGATTTAGAGATGTTGGAAGTGGTAGATGGGAAAAATTAGCAAGTTATTAGAGGGATTGCAAGTTGCTAATAAATTAGGGTATTGGATTTGCAAAAGATCATTATATATCTAAGAATTATCTCTTGTATGATAGTAGAAATTCTTGTTAGGTTATTAGAATTAATTGGGGAGTGATTTTAGTAATTGTTGGGGGATAAACATCCCGTAGGAATTTGAATATTACGTGCAATGCACGTGTGCATCCCAGACGTTCGATAAAACGCCTGAGTGATATTAGAAATATTATTATTATTTTCTGTGATTGATTTGAATGATTTGAGCATTAATTGTGTTGAAATCTGATAATAGGATATGTTAACAAATTTGGATGTGGAACGGCATGCTGGCGCATCGGATCTTCACGGGATTCTATGTGAGTATGATCTTTTATTTTATATGCATAATGTGCTATGATTGATTTTAAAATATGGTTTGGTGTGGGATGTGTGAAGTGTATTGAGTATGGAAAAGTTTATAAGTAGAATACGGAGTAAATTATGAGATGTAAGAAATAAGTATATATATATGTATGGGAGTGTGTTGTTGCTTGTAGATAAATATTTATATGCTTCGGGTTGTAATGAGTAGATTTATGTATGTGAATGTATGGGGATGTGTGATGTGTGATTTCATGATTGATGTGATGAGGTGGAACGCATGGCGTATATGATATGAGTCATATGGTGTATGTGTGATATGCGGGTGATAAATTGGGAATTCTATGTGATATTGTGATGTGAAATGAATGTGGTGTGTGTGATGGGTGAGTGGGAAATGAACAGTTTATATGATAGCAGCGAGATTAATGGCTTGTGCATGTTTATGAATTTTATGGAATCTATATGCTTTCATGTTATGTTATAACGGTGAAATTAGATTATAAAGGGAGTTATATTGTAAATGAGTTATTTGATAAAGGAGATATACTGTGATATGTTATAAAGGAGAGATATATGTACGGAGAAATATTATAAAGGAGAATTATTATAAATGAATATATGGAGATATTTTATTAAAGGAGTTATTCTATTAAAGGAGTTATATTAAATGAGTTATTATGTTATAAAGGAGTTATTATAAAGGAGTTTTATAAAGGAGTTATATTAAAGGAGTTATTGTATTAAAGGAGTTATTTTATAAAGGAGTTATATTTATTGCCCCAAATTATATTTGGGGAACAGGAGTTATATATGTATTAATATTGCCCCAAATTTTATATTTGGGGAACAGGAGTTATATTGTGAAGGAGTGTATAATAAAGGAGATATGTATGTGTATATAAAGGAGAGTTAAATATTGCAGTGCCGCACAATCTCCCAGGGGTTTGGGCTAGACCCCACAGGCCCGGGATACACCCGGGAACAGGAGTTATATATTGCCCCAAATTATATTTGGGGAACAGGAGTTATATATATATATATATATTAATATTGCCCCAAATTTTATATTTGGGGATCAGGAGTTATATATTGCCCCAAACTATGTTTGGGGATCAGGAGTTCCCTCGCTGGTATAGGGCCAGGAGGAAGACGTAGCCTCGGACGTGTAAGACTCTGTGTGAGCATCGATCCGCGTGTTATATTTTACTTTTGACTAGCCTTTTGGCTTTAGTCTTGGTTGGACAAGCGCGCAACTGTACTTTCAATCCAGCCCACAAATGGTAGATACTTAGGACACCTGGATCTGGGTGATGTGGTGGGTTCGCGGGATTGAAATGTACGGGATGGGAGGCACAGAGATCCCTGTGTTGTACGAGGAGGTCAGTTGTGTGGGCACTGAAAAGGAGGAAATATAAAGGTGTATATGTGTATTGAAAGAATGTATGTATATATAAAGATGTTGATGATATGATATATTACGGAGATTATTTATATTATGGGAGATGTGAATATACTACAGGAGATATATATGTATTTAGTGGCATATGGCTTGAGATGTGATGTGATATTACCCAGACTATGTGTTTGGGGTGCGGTGAGTATTACCCAAGCTATCAGCTTTGGGGTGTGATAGGTGATTGCCCAAACTACGTTTGGGATATGGAGTATATTGTGATAAGAATGAAAGTGAAGTTAATGGCAATTTGTGATATAAGCGATATGATAATGTTGTGATGAAATGTAAGCAAATTGTTATGTGCACGGAGGCGTATTGTTTTGTGTTGTACGACATGAATTAATATGATATTAGGAGAAGAGATGCATATGTTTATGAGGTGATACGTGATATAATACCATAAGATAAATAGCTGTATTATGAGTTTGGTTATGAAATGGTTATTATAGAAAGTTTGCTGTGTTATAAGATTGTGTGCCCTGGGAATTGTGACTAGGAACTACCCGCCTGCTATTTCGGGGGAAATAGTGGGAACTACCTGCCTAGGCATAATTTTCAGGATGAATAGGTGAGTTGTTGATATGCTGGTTGTATTGTGAGTTGGAAATAAAAGTAAAGAGATGGTGAAAACAAGCGATATGATGAGATTGGAATGAAAAGAAAGTAAATGGTGAATTATAATGTGATGGTACGTGGGGTGAGATATAATATGAGAATGAAAAGCGATAGTAAGCGGTATCATGAGTTGTGAATGGAGATTTAAGTAAAATACAGTATGGTATGAGTTGTACCTTGGAATTGTGTCAGGGAACTACCTGCCCGCTATTTCTGTGGAAATGGTGGGAACTACCTGCCTTGGCATAATTCGCAGGGTGAGCTGGTATGATAGTGGTAATGACTAATGGAAATGAAGAATTAAGTAAAGTGAAGATGAAAGTAAGTTAGTCATAAATTAACCTGAATAATAGCTAAACGATATAACGAGATGAGAATGAGTTATAAAACATATTTTGATGGGATAAGAATGAGTATTTAATAAGTGATATGTGTATGATGTGATGAAATGTGAGTGAATTGCAATTGGTAACGAAGTGTTATATTTTGACATAAGAAAGGAATTAATGTGGATATATGCTTACGTGATAATATGGGTTATAAGAAATAAATGAACGCGGTGTTATGAAATATGAAATTGAGAAAGAAAGGGGTTTATGAATGAAAATGAGTATTTGAGAATATGGGTTGTGAGTTCGTAGATGTAAATGAATGAAAAATGAAGTGCGTAGTAATAAAAGTATGAAGAAAAGAGTTAGGGATTTATGGGAGTATTTATGGAAATAAAGAAACGATGAGGTAGTAGGAATTATGAAGTGATAAGTATTTGTGTAGGGGATTCCAATTTAAAATGAATGGATTGAATGGAAATTCGTATTGTGCGAATATAAAGTAAGGATAGATATGAGGTTGATGTGAAATATATAGTGGAATGTGTGAGTATGGGTAATTTTATGATTTGATACAGATTCGAAGAATAATTGGATATAAAGCCGTATTTATGATGTTTTAAAGTTATGAGGTTCAAGATGTACCCTCTTACTCGATGTTTGTAAGTTTAAAATTTTTTTTCGTTATACATTTTAATTTATTTGTTAGATTTTTAAAATTATACTCACACCAGAAATGGCTAACCCCTTAATGTTTGGGGGGTTAGGGAGTCCTTAGACTACCCTAGATCCCCCACTGTTGCAGGATCTCATCAGTGCAGAGGTGAGACATGGAAGTTAGTTAAATAGTTCTTTTATATTTATTTTAAAGTTTATGTATAAATTCAGTTATGTAAATAGTAAATTTTGTGGTTTAAAATTGTATTATGATTGTATAAGCCTGTATATGACGGTGATGAGTACAGTGTGAGGTGGTGTGGTGTGCTGGTGACCCGTACCCAACTCGTCGTGGAGTACTAGGCTCTGTGGTAAGTTTTACAATGATTTTTATAAGATTTTACCTCGTTTTTCAAAGAAATTCATAGTTTTTATTTGATATTTGATAATTCGTTATGAGTTTGGCCCCCAGAGCATTATATATTATTGCCTGTATGTTTCTGCTCATTTTGGCCTGGGGAGCCCGTAAATTTATTGTATATTTTGTGAGCTACGGAATTTTGAGCAGAATTCCGTAAGCTTTTTGTGTTTCGGGGCAAAATTTACAGGGGAGACTCTGTCAAAATTTTTCCTGAAATATAACTTTCTTAATTTATGATTAAAGTGATATAGAAATTGATAGAATTGAATTTCGAGGTTTAGTTTTCAGAAAAAAAAATTTGGGGCGTTACAGTGCGTTCACGGTCTCGATTAGAATTAGACGTAGACTAGACAATTGGACCCAGACGGTTACCAGTGTCTACGGTCCGTATGACAGTAGATTGCGTCAACAGTTGTGGGCCGAACTTAGATTCATTAGCAACAAATGGGGTGGCCCGTGGATCATTGGAGGAGATTTCAATATTACTAGATTCCAGGATGAGCACAAAGGTAGAAGCCATAGTCATACTGAGCAAGACTCTTTCAACCGGACGATAGATGACCTAGATTTACTGGAATTAGAGATGACGGATAGGAAATTTACTTGGTCTAACATGCAGCGTAATCCTATATTGGCCAAGCTAGACAGAGTTTTAGTTTCCAACGAGTGGGAGGATGCCCACCCCTTTGCAAAAGTCAAATCGGCGATTCGATACACTTCGGATCATCTACCTTTAGTGATTGACTGCGGGCTAACTGGATGGAAAAAGCAATTCAGTTTTAAATTCGAGAAAGCATGGACCGTCTGCGAGGAGGCTCGGGAAGTCATCGCTGGCTCGTGGATGGTTGGCACAGCACAGACTACAGCAGTAGGTGTTTGGGTAGAGAAGACAAGGAGGCTACGAAGGAGGTTAAAGGCATGGGCGAGACAAAAGACGCTTGATTTGCATCTTAGAAGAGAGGCGCTCGCAAGCGGCATCGCCAACCTGGAAAGTGCTCAGGAGGAGAGAGATCTCCATGAAGACGAGAAAGACGAGCTCGCCAATAATAGACTAGAGCTACAGAATATTTGTAGGATGGAGGAAATGTACTGGCAACAGAGATCGAGAATTCAATGGCTCAAAGAGGGAGACGCAAACACCAAATACTTCCATAAGGTCGCTAACGGTAGAAAAAGACAGAATCACATAACGGGAATATCAATTAACGGGGTCTGGACGGAAAATGAAGACCTGATCAAGGAGCATATAGATAGGCAGTTTCATGATCTCCTAGGACGTGATACAACTAGCAGATGCGAGATGGCCCAGGATATGTGGAGCGGCTCCAGATTAGACGGAAGCAACGGCATCGAAACAAGTTTCACTGAATCCGAGGTGCTCGAGGCTATAAAGAAGTTGGGACAGGATAAAGCTCCAGGGCCAGACGGTTTTCCTATCTTTTTCTTTAGCATCTATTGGGATATTATCAAAGGTGACCTGTTGAATATATTCCACGAGCTAGATGAAGGCGTAGCTAATCTGGAGAGGTTAAATTATGCTACGATTGTGCTGGTCCCCAAGAAAAACGAGGTTCACACTCACGAAGATCTTAGGCCAATAAGCTTGCCGAACGGAGCGTTCAAAATTATCACAAAGGTTTTGGCTCATAGACTAGCGCCGCACCTGAACGAGATCATCGATCAATTACAAAGCGGTTTCATTAGCGGAAGGGACATCATGGACAGCATAGCTTCTGCACACGAAATTGTGTTCAGCGGTCACAAAGATAAAGAGGACGGTTTCATCCTTAACCTCGATTTTAGGAAAGCTTACGACACGATATCTTGGGACTGCGTGGAGGAAGCCCTGACTCTTAAAGGGTTCGGTGATAAATGGAGATCTTGGATGAAAAAGTGTATTCGAGGTGGAAAATCGTCCGTCCAGGTCAATGGGTGGCGGGGAAGAGAAATCGTCTGTAAGAGAGGACTGCGGCAAGGGGACCCATTGTCTTCCCTTCTCTTCGCAATAGTGGCAGACGGATTAGCGGAAATGATAAGAAGAGCAATGAATAACAACACTATCAAAGGCATCAAGATCAAAGGAATCACACAGCCAATGTCAATTTTACAATATGCGGACGACACAATCATCTTCGGCAAAGCAACAGCGGAGGAAGCAATTGCCATTAAGACCGTGTTGGCTTGCTTTCAGGGATGGTCAGGCCTGCAGGTGAATCTTTCTAAGACTAGTATCGTGCCGATTCATGAGCAGTCCTCAGCCTTGTGCAAGGATATTACGGAAATTCTAGGTTGCAGGGTCAGCGAATACCCTATCAAATATCTAGGCACGCCAATTAAGCCGGGAGCTCTTCTAAACGAGGACTGGAAGTTCATTATCGCCAAAATCGAAAAAAAGCTGGCTGGATGGCAGAGTAGGTTCCTCTCTCTTGGAGGAAGGATTATCCTACTTAACTCTGTTCTTAGTGCTATCCCGCTGTACCTGATGTCTATCTACGAGCTGCCAAAGTGGGTTATCAATAGGATAGATAAGCTACGAAGAAGATTCCTATGGAAAGGCGCAGATGAGGGTAGTAAAGGTGTTCACCTGGTTAATTGGGGTAGAGTGTGCAAGCGGAGGGAATTTGGAGGATTGGGTATTGTTAATCTCCACGATATGAACAAAGCCCTGCTCTGTAAGTGGTGGTGGAAGATGTCTAACAAGCACAAAGGTTGGTGGAGACACTCTTTCGACCTCTTCCGAAAGAGACGTAAATTTCGATTCGGAGGAAGAAGCCCCTCGGCAAAAGTTTCCTTTATCTGGAAGGGGATTGCTAAGGTCGGGACTATCTTTCATTCTAATACCACTTGCAAAGTAGGAAACGGGAAATCTACCAGATTTTGGAAAGACAAATGGTGCGGTACTACAACTCTTGAAAACCAATTCCCCCGAGCAGCTGAAGCTACTCAGAATCTAGATCTATCAGTGGCAGACGTTCGAAAGAAAGGGAAACTAAACTTCATAGTGTCACAAGACATCTCGACAGAGAGCAGAGCGCAATTTGAAGAGCTGAACCAGCGGATTATCCAAGAAGGCGGGCAGGCTAATAGCCTTAACGACGAAAGATGGTGGGACAGGAAAAACTCAAAAGTTTTCACGGTCTCATCAATGTACAAATGGATTAATGATGGAGGTACGAGATGCCAGGTTCAGTCGGTCATTTGGGGGGCAAAAGTTCCATATAGAGTGAAAGTTTTCTGTTGGTTAGCACATCGTAACGCGATACTATCCAAAGTCAACCTTAAGAAGAGAAATATGCTAGTAGACGTTAGCTGCGAGATGTGCCTTGCTATTGAAGAAGACGTTGACCACATCCTATTTCGATGTCCAAAAGCGCGGCTTACTTGGGTGATAGTTTGTAGGGGTTTCGGGTGTAACGAGGTTCCTAATTCCACCATTGACATATGGGCTAACATTAGGTCGTTGCATATTAAACAAGACGATAGGAAAGCATATGACATAGCAACAGCAGCCACAATCTGGAACTTATGGCTAGAAAGAAATGATCTAATTTTTCGCAAGAAAGTCTTTACTTTTCATCACTCTATGAATAAAATTTTCCTCCTTATTTATGAATGGGCAGGTGCGCAGGAATCGTCTAAGAGGCCCAGGAACATTGATGGAGAGTAGCAATTCAGATGGTTAGACGGGGTTGATTTGCGGAGAGTTAACTCGGTTGCATTATGTACTTTCATCCCTGCTGTTCTTCCATTTTGACGTCTAGACTGGCCTACGGGGCTTTATGTACTTTCATTCCTGCTGATCTTCTATTTTGATGTCTAGATTATGTTATTTTGGTTTATCGAGGCTGATTATGTTAGTGTTCATGTAATATTGGTACTGTGTAATGCTTTGTTTCATTTATCCTCATTAATGAAACGATGATCTAGGTCATCCTTTTATAAAAAAAAACAATCATTTTTTAAAAAATTTATTTATAAAATGATGACATCTGTCATCGTTTTATTAATGATGATTAACAAAAGACAGTAATACAAGTAAACGTTCAAAACTATATGAACAATGATTGCGGATAACTTTTTTGAGATGGGCATATTTCATGAGTGTGTTCGAGCAGATGTCTTTTTTGACTGAAGGTTGCATGACAAGACTTTCAGCTACTTACTGAAATGTAGTACTTAGTAATTGTGGTTTGACTCGACTCTTGTTCTAGTTTAATTAACTAGTAGTTTACACGCCCATGCAAGTCTTAATAAATATAATTTTTTAAAAGTAAAATTTCAGAGATGGTCTGAATTTGATTTAAAACTTCATTTACAATAGTTATGCACGTGCGTTGCACAATTTGGTAGATGGATAAATTACACTAAGGTCTTCTTCCATTATAGTAGTAGAGATTTAGTATTAAGCACTGCATCAGATAAATGATTTCCAAATATTGAACTTTTTCGGTGCGAAAACATGGAAAATATATTTTCATTTGCCTATCCAAGCTAAATGACTTGTGTCCAAACAGCTGAATTACACGATTATATTTTCAAACTTGAGCAAAGTAGGCGCATTTGTTTAATTTGTACATTTTCATCTCTATTTATTTAATTGGGAAAAAATAAAAAAACTCTCTACCGTTTCTCATTTAATTCAAGAAACTATCTAAAGTTATTTTTCGGTCACTTAACACCCCCTCAACCGTTAAGTTTTGAATATTTCGTTAAAAAACATAATTGTGAAATGTCAAAAATTTCAATTTCTTTCATCTTTAAAACATATGCTGCTTTTTCATTCTACTCACTTTCTTCTCAAATTTACAAATCTTAGATCCATGAGAACGAAGTTAAGAGGCACTAGATAGAGGAGTTTTTTTGTTGTTGCCACTTTTCAAACTATGAAGGTAAATCGGTGGGTTTTTATCCAGATTTTGTGCACCTACACAATAGAATAATAGACAAGGGGGTAAAAATGTCATTATAAAGGCCACTTAATATAATCTTTGAAATTTAACGGCAGAGGGAATTTAGTGAGCCACAAATAACATTGGATGGTTTCTTAATTTAAATAGAAAACATTAGAGATTTTCTTGATTTTCCCCTTGTTAATTTATGCATTTTTTTAATTTGGCATTGAAATAATAAATGAATATTTTAATGACTAATACTATGAAGATGCTTAAAATACATGTGCATACAATGCTAAACGACAGCAATCCAGTATAAATGAGTGTAACAATTGTCTTAAAACAAGGAAAAAAGGAATAAATAAAAGAAGAAGAAGAAGAAGAAGAAGAAGAAAGAAGAAGCAATAGGGGGGGACTATGGCATTCATTTGTATTGATCACTTGGTTTTTATTAGGGGCGTAAAATGAACAGAACAGTCCGTCGTTCGTCCGAGTCTAGCTCGAGAAATGGCTCGATCGTGGACCGTCAGAACTGTTATACGAATCAAGCTTGAACAAATTATTAGGTCTGATGTTTTACCGAGCTCGAGCCGGACATAAGTCTGTTCGAGTAATATTGCGGTTCGATGTCTTACCGAACCGAGTCCGGACTATAAAATTTTTGTTCGACATGGACCGAGCTGAATATAAGTCCGTCCGAGTAGAATTTTGGTCCGAACTTGAACATATAGCTGTCCAATTCCGTCCGGTCTGATTTTACCGTCCTAGCTTTTATTGCCTATTTATCACCCATTTAATCATGCCGAGCGAATGTGCACCGTAACTAAGCATGTTCTCTTCCTTAATTTTGTTCTTTCATTTTCTCCCATCTTATCTTCGTATTTTCCAACAAATCTTATATATATATCTTAGCACCGGACAAATCGATTACATGCTCCTTTAAAAATGGTTTTATATTTTTAAATGATCTTTATGATTTTTGAGAAGAATAGCAAAGACAGAGAAATTCGATAGCTGTTTCATATTATATAGAATTAATGTGGCCACATAACCATATGATTTTTGTGTGTCCTGTGTGCTTGTTTCTTTCCAATAACAGAGAGAGAGGAGTCAAGGACCACTCCATTGATGAGTCAAGAGTGAGTAGACTTTTGGACATTGATATAATGATATGAACATGAGATTTGTGAGGAACCAATAAAGTTAAAAATAAGCACTTGTCTAAAATGAGGGTATAATGAGAATAACACATGGGTTTCATAATAACTCATACGATTCTTTCCTTTCCCAAAAAGCAAATTAAGCAACAAGTTTTTCGTCAGTAACCCCCCAAGTTATCTTTTGCTTCGGGTCTTTCCCTTACAAATCCTTCCTTTCAAATTCTATATACTAGTATTATACACGTGCTGTGCACGTGGAAAAATTTGGGGGAATGAAAAGGATAAAAAAAAATCTACCAACACGTGCGCTGCACGGGTTTGAATATAGACAAATTACATTAAGGTATTCTCCCATTATAGTAGTAGAGATGAGTTTCTTAGAGCATCCGCAGTCGTTGATGGTAAAAATATGCATAAATGGATAAATACATATAGTAATCTTTCGTTTTGCTGCAGTCGTAGAATGCTATATTTTACCTTTTTAAATTAAAATAATAACAGACGGTGTTTCATGTTCCGTCGGAGAGGGAAAAAAATTAAAAAACATTTAAAAAGGTAGGATGACATATCATGTTGCGTCGGAGAGAGAGAGAAAAAATTAAAACAGTGGGACGCCACTTGATGGGAAAAAAATCGTACTCGACGATGCAAAAAAAAAATTATAAATTTTTTTTTAAAAAATTACAAAAAGTTACACAAAAATCCAGCTAGGGTGGGATGGCACTTCAAGTGCTGTTCGAGAGAAGTGGGGTTTTCTTGGTTTTTTTTATTACGATTTTTTTTTTTTTTTTTTTTTTTTTTTTTTTTTTTTTTTTTTTTTTTTTTTTTTTTTTTGAGGGAGTGAAATGTTGTCCGACCATTAAAAAATATTTTTTTTTGCGCGACGGCATTTCGAACTCCGTCGTTTGTATGTGCATATTTCTCATTTCGTTTTTCATTTATAGCAATCTACTGTAGCAATTTATGCATAATATACATATTTGGCAAACAATTGCAGCGCTCTTTTTGACCGACTACAAATGCTCTTACAAGAGGTTATTTCTAGATTAATTCCCGTATCCACTTCGATAAAAGAAACATTATGAAAATTCCGATTCAGCGAAATAAGCTTCAAAAGTAAATCGTAACTGATCACAAGAATAAGATCATCAGGACATAGACCCCACTTCAGAAGAGAATAAACTCACTTTTATCAATAACAACAACAATAAAAACAGAATAAAATTTCAAACATAGAAAAACTATAGCAAGAAAATGATGTATTTTTATGAGTTTTTCCTCTCAATTATAAGTTAGTTCAATGAATTGAAATTTTCATGATGATGTACGGGAATCTTTTAGAGAGAAACAGTTAAAACCCAAGTAGCCGCATATTAATATCTCGTGGGAAACGTGTCGTGGGCCCAAAATATCCGGCCCGATCCGACACGCCCCGTACCCAACCACACCACGCCACCGCTCTTTCTCTCTCATCTCCACGTCACGATCTCATCTCACCAAACCAAACCAAACCAAACCAAACCAAACCAAATGGAATCGAATCGAACCGTAATCATAACGGAAAATTTCCCAAATTGTCGGAATCCAATGCCACAACCAACACAAATCACGACGACATTTTTTTCTTTCTTACTTACACAATCAATCAACAACCAAATCCACTTAAAATTTAATCAAGAAAAAGAAAACATCAAGAACTGACTGTTTCCATTCCATATATAACACAATAATATTACATGGATAGATTAAGACTGATAACATAATCATATAGATTCGGCGACGAGTCGGAGCTGATCATCCAAATACCAATCAAGAAGCAGCGATGATCCGTCCTTCGAATCCTCCGCCTCTTCCTCGTCATTCAAATCATCATCATCATCATCAACTTCAGCAATTTGTTTCTGATGATCCAACAGGTGGATTCGAAGGAAGATGAAGAAGATGAGAGGGAGAGAGAGAATAAACAGAGGAATCAAGATCGGAGAGCAGCAGATCGCGAGGGCGACCGTCAAGATCGCCTCCTTCCGATGGCGGCGGTTGCGGAGGAGACGCCACGGCAACGGTAACGGTAACTCCTTTCTCATTGCTACGCCACTTTTGAACAAGGTGTAATATGTCTCAACTCTCTGATCTTCTGTTCTGTTCTGTTATTTAAATAGGGGAAATAAATTAAAAATATATATAATATTTTATTGGAATTTCCAGTCAAAGTTTCTTTTTTTTTTTTTTAAACTTTTACCGATAAAAAGTTACAGTTCGAGCTGCTAACGGATAAGGGTTGGGATTTTGCGGTAGGAACAGTTTAAAATCCTGTAAGGGGGACGGTTTAGGAGAATCTTGTGTCATATTTGTTTTCTATGCGGAACTAGGCATATGATTATCTTTTTGGTTTTGAGGGAGGGCAGGGTCGGTGGTTGGGGGAGACCCACCAAGTGATGTCGACATTAAAAGCGTGTTAAGAGCATCCACACTCGTGTTAGCCAAAGTTGGCAATGAGAAATGACCACAACACACAATCTGTCTACGGTCGACATTTGCCAAAATTTGATAATCGAGAAGAAAAAATAAATAAAAATGAAGGGACGGAATAGCTGTTTCCGTCCGACCAATTTTTATTATTTTAAAAACATATTTTGAGACTCTTTGACTTTGATGTATACTTTTTAACATTAAATGATTATAGACTTGGACTTTTATGAAAAGAATGGAAGGATTTGGATTTGGTTTAAATTTTCTTTAAAAAGGGAAAGGGAGGGAACATGTTGTTCCGTCTGTTTTTTAAAAATCAAACATAACATGTTATTCCATTCAATATTTTTTTAAAAAAACATCAAAAAAATATCAGAAGAAATCCATTTAAAAAAGGTAAAAATTGAACAGACGAAACATTTCGTTCGTTACATTTGGCAATTGCCAAATCTGTTTATCAAATTTGAGAAGCAACTATTTTCCAATTCTCATACTATGACAAAATAAGAAACGAGTGTAGCACTACGTTTCTCAAAATATGAAAAATATGGAAATATGATAACCGAGTGTGGATGCTCTAACCACACTATTTTAGATATTATTAGCAATTGACCCGTGCCAACAACACGAGCGGACTATTAAAATGTCAAAAATCTTATATACCTTATTTATGCATAATAATAAACATGCTTCAATAAAATATACAACATAAAATGACATCTATATATGATGCACATGGTCTTATTATTTGTAACTTAATTTTTCTAGTTTAAATATGATATTTATACTAATCTAACTTTTTTTTTCATTTTCTTTTCTTTTTATTTTTCTTTTTATTTACTCAAATATGACAATAACCAACATGTTTTATTAATGATAATGGATACTTATCAGTTTTTATAATACGAGAGAATATATTATTTTAATTTTAACTGATTTATCTCGTATTTATTATTTATTTTAAATTAAATACGAAAATAAGGGGTTAGAGTGTCAACCTAGCTAACTTAGCTAGCGAGACACCTTCAAACGCACATTCGATCATCCAAAGTGAAAATTTAAACTGTTATATGTGATCTACATCACAAATGCTATTTGTGTACAACATTTGAAACAATTTTGACAAGTTTTGATCATTCATTATGCAACTTAAAAATAAAGTAATTCTAGACTCTTAAGAGCATCCACACTCGTTTGCTATTTTTCCATTTTTTTCATTTTATGAGAAACGGAGCGTTGCAGTCGTTTGCTATTTTGCCAAATTTTGAAAAAATTGGAATGATAGCTTCTCATATTTAAGAGAGCTTTTGAGAATTCTCAAATGATAAGGGAGGAAACATATTGTTTCGTTCCACATTTTAAAATTTTTTTTAAATAATATCGGACGAAACAACTTGCAACATCCCATAATATTTATTAATTGTTTATAAAAAAAAATATCGGACGAAAGCAATATGTTCCGTTAAAAATAAAAATAAAAATTAAAAAAGGGCTCGGAGGGGACATGTGAATCCTCAGAGGGGACATGACAACATGTAGCCACAGTAGCCAAATCCCTTCATTAATTAATTGGTTTAGTGTTTTGTTAACTTAGTTTTATAATCTAACCATGTTTTAGTGGATATTTAAATATTAATTAAATCACTAATTAATATTTAAAAACTAATACCATTTTAAATATTCTAAAAGGTTAAATTTTTAAAAACCACACTAAGTTTTGGGCCAGTTTAAAAAAACCGCACTAAGTTTTTTAATTTTAAAAAAGGACACAAAATTTCAAAAAACTCCACTGGATTAGTTATGGTTAGAGTTAGGGGGGGGGGGGGGGGGGGGGGGGGGGTTATTTATACATTTGTTTAGTTAAGTGGTGTTTTTTAAAACACAAATGAAAGATGAAAGTGGTTTTTTTAAACCCTATCCTAACTAATCCAGTGGAGTTTTTTGAAATTTTTTGTCATTTTTTTAATTAAAAAAAACTTAGTGCGGTTTTTTTTAAACTGACCAAAAACTTAGTGTGGTTTTTTTAAATTTAGCCATTCTAAAAATTATGAGAATACCTCTCAGACGAAATAACATGTTTTGTCCGATAAACATTTTTTAATATCATTTTATCAAATTTTGGCAAGCAAAGGAATCTCATATTCTCATTTCTCATTTTTGCCATTTTGTCAAAATTTAACAATAAGAAATGTGAATGCTCTAATAAAACACCAATCTTTTTGTCATATGATAAATGTCTAAATCTCTAATCTCTAATGCTATAATGGGAGAACCCCTTAGTCAGTAACCCAACCCGTGCAACGCACGGATTGGGTTACTTTGGTAAATATTTTCGAAAATGGACCTGTTTGGTAAATATTTTCGAAAGTGGATCAGTTTGTAAATTATTTTCTTTTTAATTATGGACTAACTTTGGTAAATATTTTAGAAAGTGTACCTGTTTTGTAAATATATTCGAAAGTGGATCGGTTTGGAAATTATTTTCTTCTTACCCTTTTCATTATCCTTCAATTTTTTCCACGTGCACGTGTGCACGTGTCTGATACTAGTCTTATTGAATCCATTTAATACTAGTATCAGACACGTGCACACGTGCACGTGGAAAAAATTGAAGGATAATGAAAAGGGTAAGAAGAAAATAATTTCCAAACCAATCCACTCTCGAAAATATTTACAATACAGGTCCACCTTCTAAAATATTTACCAAAGTTAGTCCATAATTAAAAAGAAAATAATTTTCAAACTGATCCACTTTCGAAAATATTTACCAACCAGGTCCATTTTCGAAAATATTTACTAAAGTAACCCAATCCGTGCACGTGCATTGCACGGGTTGGTAGAAGGACAAATTACACTAAGGCCTTCTCCCATTATAGTAGTAGAGATTTTGCAGATACTTACTTTTAAAATGTAGATCATATCTAGCTATATGGATTTTCACTTTGGTTGGTCGAGGATATTTGTTTTGAAATGTTTCAATAATTAAGTTAGCTAGGGTTAAATCCTAGCCTCCTTATCCTCATTTAATATATACCGTTATCAATTATCCTTCATTTAAGTTATATGAGTTAATACCTTTTTTTTTCAATAAAAAGTGCAATATATGATAACATGTATCTTATGTATGCATCGATTTTGGGTTAGTTTGTCATATGTTTTTATTAATTTAACATGATTTAAAAATTGTATTTTCATTTTGTTTTTTATTATCTATGATTCCAAAAAAAAAATTGAACGTTTTTTATATTTGAACATACAATTATCTCTACTACTATAATGGGAGAAGGCCTAGTGTAAATTGTCCTTAACCCAACCCGTGCAACGCACATGCTGGTAGAATTTTTTTTTTTTTTTGCCCTGTTCATTCCCCCAATTTTTTCCACGTGCACGGCACGTGTATAATACTAGTGTCTAAAGCTTGAGATGGTTAAACCCGTCTGTTTTATTGCCAATGACTTAATAGTGTCAATTTTAGCTGATATTGACTATTATACCCCTTCATTTACCTAAACTAGTAATCCGCACGTGTGATGCACATCCTAATATTTTTTTTAAAGTGAATACTAAGAAATAATCTGGCATCACACCTCAGATCTCACTTTACTCATTACATACTCTTTACAAATTATCTTTAGTGACATTAACTTTTATTTTATATGGGTGGCACTTTTATTAATAATTATGTCATAAATAAATCTAAATTTTGAAGGTATTATGGTAACTAACAGCAGTTAAGTAAATGAATGGTTAATATAACTTCCACATAAAAATAAATGGTTGAGATTAAATGGTTGGTGGTTGGTGGTTGGTTGAATGGTTGTCTACAAATTACAGGTTGTCTACAAATGACAACCCTAACTCTCCCATTATAATATTAGAGATTATCCCTCACCCTCTTTCTTACAGCTTATCTTTTACTTTTTTTAATCACTCAAATAGGAATTTTTCCCCCAAAATGATCCACTTTTTGAAAGTTTTTTTTCCAAACTGACCTACTTTTTTAAAAATTCCTAAACTGACATACTCGCTGTCTAAAAAAGCGAGTTTGGTAAAAATTCCATCATTTTTTGAGACACCGAGTGTGAGGTTTGGATATTTTTTATTTCTTCCTGGCCAAGACTCGCTGTCTAAAAAAGCGAGTGTGTTTTTCCCAAACTAGCTTTTTGAGACAACGAGTGTCGTTTGGGGATTTTTAATACCCCAGGCTCGCTCTTTCGACCTCACACTCTCATTCAACTCTCTATCTCCCTCTTCCTCTTCTAAACCCGGAAACCCTAACCCATTTTGTCGATCTCCTCTCGTCGATTGCAGGTGAAACCTTTAGCTTTCTGATAAAGCGACTGTTGAGTTGAGAGATTTTCAGAGACCAGCTGGTCTCTGAAAATTTCTCAACTCCACAGTCGCTTTATCAGAAAGCGACGTGGTTTTGCCTACACTCGCTTTTTCAGAAAGCGACTGTAGGCAAAATCCAATCGCTTTATGAGAAAGCGACTATTGAGTTGAGAAATTTCCAGAGACCAGTTATGCTTTGGATTTCTCTCAACTCTCAACTCGCTTTCTCAGAAAGCGAGGTTGTTTAAACCAGACTCGCTTTCCGAGAAAGCGAGTTTAGGGGAAAAAATATGGATCTTTCGGTATGGGTAGAAAAGTTGAAGTTGCTATCCTCTTGAAGTTTATTGAAATTCCAAAATATGGATCTTTCGAAAGATGGGTTTAGGGTTTTGAGAGTAGAAGGTGAGAGGGTTGGGAAAAATTATGTGAATATATTTAGATTTATAGGAGATTTTGTGGGTAGGAGGTCGATTTTGGGAGACTAGAGTTTTGGATTTCGGAGTTAAGGAGAGAGTAAGAATGGAGATAAGAAAGAGTAAGAATGAAGATAAGGAGAGGAAAAAAATCAAGTCTGGGGTATTAAAACCCCAAACGACACTCACTGTGTCAAAAAAGGAGTTTGAGAAAAACCCCCTCGCCTTTTGAGACAACGAGTCTTGATCATGGAGAAATAAAAAAACACAAGCCTTACACCCGCTGTCTCAAAAATCGATGAAATTTTTACCGAACTTACTTTTTGAGACTGCGAATATATCAGTTTGGAATTTTTTTAAAAAAGTATGTCGGTTTAGGAAAAACGTTCAAAAAGTAGGTCGGGGGTGGGGGGGGGGGGGGGGGGGGGGGGGATTGGGGAATCCTAAACTAGTCCTCTCCAAAACACCTCTTAAAACCATGGCTCGGCCTCTTCATTTCAAAGTCCAAGCCCAAGCCCAACCAAAAGAGATAACAAAACAAAACAAAACAAAACCCCCAACTCTCTCATCTTCTCAATCCTAATCCAGAGATAACAAAACAAAATCCCCAATTCTCTCATCTTCTCAACCCTAATCCAAAAAAATGTTGCTCAGTTCCTCATCTCTCTTCAACCTCCCAACTCCTCCTCCTCATCATCATCTCAAACCCCAATTCCTCAATGCATCCTTCTCCTTCTCCATTTCCCAACCCCTCCTCCCCTCCCTCTCCGCCTCAGCCTCATTCCCCTCCCCTTCATCGTCCTCCTCCTCCTCCTTCACCATCCTCGCCATGAAACGTCTCCAAGGCCGGGTCGTCAAGAACCAGAACGACAAGACCGTAGCCGTCGAAGTCGTCCGCCTCGCACCCCATCCCAAGTACAAGCGCCGCGTCCGCATCAAGAAGCGCTACCAGGCCCACGACCCCGACAACGTCTTCCAGGTGGGGGATACTGTTCAGTTGGAGAAGATTAGGCCCATTAGCAAGACCAAGACGTTTCTCGCCCTACCGGTGGCTGCCAGGAATGCGCCCAAGAGCGTGGAGAGCGTGCCCGCGGAGCTGAGGGAGTCGGCGACGGTGCAGGCGGAGGAGGACGACAAGGTTCAGTAGTTTGGTTTGTTCTATTCTACGTTGTAGTTAAGGTGTTTGAAGTAATGCCTGGTATATTTTGCGACAATTCGATTGATGGGTATCTTTCAAATTTTAATTTTGATGGCTACATTGCAAGTTTGATGTGTTGGGTGTTATGTTATAGTTATATTCGATTGCTGCAACTGCAAGTGTGGTGCATGTGTTTACTTTGTATCATTTCGTAGAATGTAGAAAATTATTATGGAGTGTGATTGCATTTAGACACCCTATTGACGGTGTTTAGTGTTTATTAGTACTTTTAAATAAATGACGCCTTCACACATCCTATGGGCCATAGGTTCAGCTTTGGACATGAACTGTGAATTGCTGCTGAAATGGTAAGTTGTTTGATATTTTTTTCTGAGTTGGATTGGTTGGTAGTTAGTAATTACTGTTTCGATGGCTATTTTATGTCCTGCTGGTATGGCTTTGAAGCTAAAGACTATGATTATTGTTGGATGCGTAAGTTGTTCTATGGAAATAGGGTGTATTATATGTGCAGGTAAAGGTGTTTTACGTTTTGCCTGATTTGGATTGGAGGGTTTTTCGTAATTGTTAGCTGTGTCCTACTAATGGTTATGCGAATTTGTTGGCTGTGATGTTATTCTAGGAATTTGGGCGATGATGGGTAACTTTTGTAATTGTGTTTTGGTGATTTCACTTTGCGTTAGATGTATCAGGATTATGGCTCATGGTGTTCAATTTCTCATTTGGTCTTGGTTTGGTGCTAGGCT
This sequence comes from Hemerocallis citrina, assembly GCA_017893485.1. Classification (NCBI taxonomy): domain Eukaryota; kingdom Viridiplantae; phylum Streptophyta; class Magnoliopsida; order Asparagales; family Asphodelaceae; genus Hemerocallis; species Hemerocallis citrina. The sequence goes on along the minus strand of CM030360.1, from coordinate 324,581,265 downwards.
GTTTGACATTTTGTGAGATTGGGGTGTTAGTGGGAGCACTGGGGGGAATTTGTGAATTGGGGATGATGAGTTCTTTCAAAATTGCAATTTGATGGTTCTCTCGTATATTAAATGTGTCAGTGTCAGTTCATGGTTTTGGGTTCAATTGCTCTTTTTTATTTGTTTGAGTTCAAGACATTTGCTGATGATATCGTGTTGTCTATGGAAATGAGTGAATTGCATTGATCGATATTTTTTTGTTAAAATGCGTGGGATGTCATGAGAACATGTTCCTGATGGAAGAGTTCTTAGTGATGGAAGAGTTCTTAGTTTATTTCTCATCCGTTACTGTTTACAAAGTATGTTGGACATATTGTGTTTGTGATACTGTGAACTAGAACATGAAGGTCTTTTTGATTGCATAGTGATGTTTGACGTCTTGCGAGATGAGATCTTGGCTGTGGAATTAAATGGGTTTACTAGATTGATGTGTTATCTTGTGAAATTGCATTTAATGGTTCCAATTCTGTGTTAGATATGTCATTTGGTCCATAGTTTAGGTGTTTGACATTTGGTGAGGATTTGATATTGCCTCTGGCTCTCAATTGCGGGCATTTGGAAGAATGAGTAGCTTTTTTGATTGTTTTGTTTTGTTTATTTGATAAGGAAAAGTTTGTAGACTATATTTTAGATGCTTGAGATGTCATGCAAGTATGGAGTAAACTCAGGTAGTTAAATAAGAAATTTCCATTTTTTAGTTCTTGTCCATCATTGAGTACAGTGAGTGCTTGACAAATGATAATAGAGGAGAATATAATTTGTTTGTGGTATTTAGGGATGGGTGTTTTATGAGACTGATTAAATGTAAATCTGGAGTTGGTGATTTGGGATGATGGATACCTTTTGATATTGTTCTTTGATAGTTCACATTTTTATTTGTGTAAGGTTCTGCACTATGATTAAGATATTTGAGATATTTTGTACTGCAAGCAACTAATTGTAAGGTTTACACGCTATAATATTGAAGTACATGCGGAGATCCTTGTTAAATTTATTGACAGGAAGATGTCATGTCTAGATTGGTTCAACAAAGATCTTATACTAGTTTCATCTATTACTGAAAATTGTTTGATAAGCTTTTATTCTAAGTTGAGCCACTTTAAGTAAGGTTAAATGAGAAAATTTGTTTTGAGGTATAGAGATAATTATTATTATTATTATTTTTTGGGATAAGTAACTGATTATAAGATTTGAAGCGTATGCTATTACACCGGTCCATAAATGTCACCAGTGTGGCTAAAGTCACTAATTTGGAAGTTTTGATTTGGATAAAGTCAACATGGCTTATTTTTAAAGGAAAGTGACTAATTATGCAGGCTAAATGTGTAGGAACACGATGGGCGGCGATCAGCAATGTCAGGAATTCCGAAGAACATCAACAGGTCTAAATCAAATCCTAGTAAATATTTCGCATTGGTCCTTAAAAAAGCTTTTGACCAGTTTCTCCGACTTGGTGTAAAAAGAATAATTATTGGGCTATTCATATTCATTACTATAGGATGGCTTGCCTGCAGGAACTTAAACCTCTTGGAGAACATTAGTTCAGTGACAATGTCTGAGGATTCGCACAGGCAGTGCTCCCTGAGGAATTTTATCAACTTATAATGTTACGAAGTTTGATCTTGGTTCAATTGGTTCAGGGTAGGAGTCTTTTCTTCTGAATTTTACAGTTGTGGTTTGTATCTGATGTTTCTTATTTTTAAATTCATTGATATTATCGGATCTATAGTTTTGCAGTACATAAATGGTTCATTCGCTTTGTCCATGATCCATATTGTACAGATGATCCGAAAGGGTCAGAGCCATCTAAGGGTCAGCTGTTTATGTGGTCTCATCTCTCTTATTTAACACCTGCCTTATTTATCAGGAATACAACATTTGCATTGTATATTTCTCTTTACGCAAAAGGATTTAAATTTTATTCCCTTGTAATTGATTCTCTTCAATCTACCAATTTAAATTACTTGTTCCTTTCTAGGAGTACAAATAAAATGTATTAACAATATTCTTGTGATTAGAGGTGATGGAGTCTGTTGTTTCTGATGGAATCAGATCTCATCTCTTAATTTTTCTAGTCTCAAATTTATAAGTTATTGGTCCAACTTGGCGTGGTCCATATGTTTAATTTAGTCAAGCTATTGCTGGAATATATTATTCATAATAATTTATGATAATGTACATGTGTTGATTATATTAGTCAGAATTTATGATAATGTACATATGCTTATTTCTGTCCACCACAAGTTTATGAGTAATGCTTCAGCCCACTACCATTCTCTTCACTACCTTAGTCGACATACTTCTATTGGAGAGTTTCTCAACCTACTCTATCTTCTCCTACCTATTAAAGTGTGCCACCTAAGTTAGTGAAGAGAAATGTAGTGAAATTGGCAGTGGATGTAGCATTACTCCAAGTTTATTTGGAATTTTGGATCAAGCTGGAACGAACTTCATCATTATTGTTGACTGCCGTCATTTTTTGTAGCTTTGACTACATGAGGGCTAGGATTCTGGCAAATGAATTACCGTAGTGTTGATGCCTGTTGGGTTCAGACTAGTCGTTAAATATTTTATAGTCACAACATCACCCTAATTTTCAATTCTTATGCACAAAGATCAGGGCTTGAACCCAGATTAATACTGGTGATCTAGGATTCTGGTTAAGGCCATTAGTAACTTGCGAGCAGTTTGTACTTTGTAGTGTGCCCTGTTGAAAGAGCATTAGGTTTTGCATCTAGATAATACAACATCGTAATTGCTATTAGTCTTAAGGCTTATAATAGAAGTTTGAGAGCATTGCTGTCTACCTTAGCAAATACAGAACAAAGAGTTAATGTTATCCGAAGAGATGGGCCGGAGAACTTAGTTGATAATGTGATTGTGATCAATGGGCTTGCTGTTACATCTGAAGTGGTATAACCATGAAACCATACAGTTTGTACATTTTGTTTCTGTATTTCTGAATAAAATGTGGTGGTGGTGCACTGTCACGCCAATTGTATTATTTGTTTTTTTTTTCTTTAGAAGTTTTCTGGAGGTTTGAATCTCTACTTCATCTATAAATATTAACACAATAAGTTACTTTGGCTGAATAAAAGAGATGCTATTCATTGTTGATAGTTTGCCTGCAGGGACAGTTACTGAATGCACGTTGTACACAAACACGAGGAGGATGAAGAACATGCTATAGAAAGATGGAGCTTTTATATATAAGTTAGTCATACGAGGTATGGTTTTTAATTGCAAGGTTTCAAGATTAGGAGCTTTTATATATAAGTTAGTCAAATGATTTCATTTCGCTCTATGGTCATTTAATTGGTGGTAGTGCTCCAAATGTGTTGTTGATGTAAACTTAACCCTAAATAGAAGATTTCCAATAATTTTAAAGGATTAAATTACCAACATGTAATGCAGATTATGTCGGAAATTAAAACTATTAATTGGCGTAATGGATTTTCAAGATATGAAATAGTTTAATAAGACCAATTAAAGATTCAATCCTAACAATCAATAATCAAACATAAACGTTCTTAGCAAGTAAAATAGTCAATAACAATTTGTACTCTAATTAGCAAGTAAAGCACACACTTTCAATATTTGTGGACGACAGGTAAATCAAATAATATTCTAGAGATGATAAAACAGTGTCACAAATATTTGAGAAGATGAAGAAGTTACCGGGGTTGCAGATAGGGTATTGTGGTGGAGGAAGATGGTCGGGCTGCTGCGGTCGTCGATGGAGGCAGCAAGGGGAGGTCGGCTCGGAGGCGTGCAAGTTGTGTGCGATGGAGGAGAGCAGGTAGCCGGAGTTGCTGCGGTGGTGGCCGAAGATGGTGCTGGCGATGGGGAGGCAACGACAATGGCAGTCGGTGGTGCGGGACAACGATAGCAAGGGAGAGGGCTGCCGGTGCTTGAAGGTGATTATGGGGCTGTTGAAGGGAGACAGCGAGGAAGTTGGGGGTGAAGGCGTCGGTGGTGGAAGAGGGCTGTTGGGGTTTGGTGGGGATTCGGAGGTGGTGGTAGCGGTGATGCTGTTGTAATACCCCTAGTATGCATAGTTAATAACATTTTCTTTCTCTTTTATTTAAAATAAAAATATACATATACATTGTTATTGTTATCTTTATCATACATAGTTATTGTTATATTTGTTAACCTATACTATTAGTATCATTATATACTATTAGTATTGCTATGATTTTTTTAAGCCTTAAAGCCCAACATTGTTTACAAAAAAGTTAAAAAAAAAAATAAAATAAAAAAATAAATAGAAAAGAAGCCCAGTCCAACAACAGAATTCTCAATTGGGGGTTAAAAACAATTAGTTAAAATCTAAGGGGGTTTAATGCAAAAGGGGGGACACCTAAGCACCTAGAGAATTCCACACTCACCCACACCTCTCTCTTTTTCTCTTTGCTGGCCGACAGCCCTTTCCCCCCTTTCTCTATATATATGTGTACTACTACTACTACTGCCTACTGCTACTACTGCTGCTTACTACTACTACTACTACTACTGCCTACTACCACTACTACTATACTACTTTACTATTAATACTATTATACTACTACTATAAGAGCAAGAAGTCAAGTAAGCTAAAGGTGTAAGTAGGAGAAGATAGCAACTTGAAGCAACCAATAGATTGAAGCTTGCAAATAAATCAAAGTGGGTATTTTCATTTACCTCTTGTTTATTTTTATGACTTTTGACATAGAAAGATATGCTTGTGTGAAGTATTGAAGTTATGCTTGATTGAAGTTATGCTTGTTAGAAAATATGTTTGTTAGAAGCTATGATTGATAAGATGTTAATTGAAAGTATTGACTGTTTTAGTTCTTATGAAGTTAAGCTTAGCAAGATAATGCAAGATAATGGTCTAAATAAAAGAATAGTAGATGATGCATGCTTACTCACAATCCATGTTTTACTCTTTAGGAAAATTAACTAATTATTTATTTATGTATAATGAGATGAAGTGATTATGTGAATTTTATATGCATAAATATACTAGTGAATAAATAAAGATTTAATTTTTGTGTTAAAAATGGTAGTAAAAATGTAAAAGATGAATCTTTTATGCATGATTATGAATAAAAACCATGTCTTGAATGTTTAAAGTCTTTTTATTAGCAAGTTAGCATCTTGTTAGTAAGTTTTACATTGTTAGCAAACTACTAGTTTTGTGTTAGTAAGCTACTAACATTGTATTAGTAAGGTACTAATAAGTTAGTAAGCTTAGTTATAATGTTAGTAAGCTTAGTTGTAACGTTAGTAAGTTTAATGTATGTTAGTAAGCTCCAATGTGTAGTTGAGAACCATATAAGAGTTTCTTGTGTAAGTAGTGATCATGTTAGCAAGTGTAATCATGTTAATAATATTAACATTGTTCATGTTAGTAAATTAGTAAGTTAATATGTTAGTATGGTAGTAAATTAGTAGAATAGAATGCCAGAATGCCTTGTTAGTGAGAAGTTAGAAAGTTGGAAATGTAGACTTGACCTCGTAGTGACCTAATTGCTAACAAATTGTCCATAGTTAGTAAGCATAGTTTATATTAGAAGCTAAGTGTAGACTTAACCTTGAGTACTAACTTGTTAGTAAGAAGAAATCACGTTAATAGAATTATTCATGCTATAATTGATATGCTTGTAAGCAAATTGTAGGAGTTAGTAAGCACCAAGTCCTAATAAGGAAAATGTAAGTTTGAGATCAGTATGTGGAAGCATGGTTCAATTAAGAATAGCTTCTTAATAAATGTAGTAACTTGAAAATATGGGAGTTAGTGGTACTAACTAAAAATTACTTTAATTAGTGAGAGAATGTGATTTGTAGTTGTGGTAGGGTAAAAATGGCCTGGGGCCCAGCCAAGGCCCAGGATGGCTCACTCGAAAAGAAAAAAGAAACAATCAGGCTCGGCCCCGGACCACTACAGCCTCGGCACCGAGCCGTAAATTCACCCCCACAGAACTGGTCTCCTCGTATCCGAAGAGCCTCGATGGCCCTCGGCCTCCGATCCGCGATAGCCCCACGGGCCGTCCGCCCAGCCTGGCAAGGAATGAGGATGACCTGGCACAACCTAGGCCATCCGATTCTCCCAGAGGCACAAGAGCCCCATGATCAGCCATGTCAGCTCCAAATACCACCTAGGGCTTTGCCACGTCAGCCCTATACCACTCTTGGCACTGCCACGTCCGCCCTAAACCCCCTGGGCCTCCTGCCACGTCAGGCCCATGGGCTTACGGGTTCAGACCCGGCCCCAACCCGGTTGGGATTCCCTATAAATACCAGACCCTCACCCACCTTTTCAGGTAATCAATCTTTGCCACCTAAATTTCTCTAGTTATTGCTACTCTCTCACAGAGACTGACTAGATCGTCGGAGGGTCCGCCACCGGGATAAACCCCGGTGTTTCAGGACCGTCTGCAGGTACTCGAGGCGAGGCCATCTGAGCCGATCCTCAAGTGCCGAAGCGAGCCTTTCGCTTACCATCCGGTACCGTACTCTTCCCTCATTACAAATTGAGTCCGAACTCACACCTGGTGCATCCACACTGCGACAAAAAACAAACCGCATCAGGTTGGCGCCGTCTGTGGGAACCCTTTATCCGGTACGGACGATAGTCCGAGCCTCGCCACCGACGCTCTCCCTCGACCCGATCTCCCATGGCTCCCCGAGAGCAAAGATCGACCCGTTCCGCCCGACCAGACGGGCCTCCTCCCGAGGGGGCCCTCGACGGAGGGCAAGCATCCAATAATCCGGGGGCGAACCCCGGACCCCAACGAAGCATTTCACACGTCGCTGAACCCGACCTTCGTCGGGTCATTCAGAACAGAAGGGCTAGCCAGGCTAGGGGAGGGACCGCTTCCAACTCGGCCCCGAACCATTCCAGGCCTGCGCAAGGGGACAGGCCGTCGGCACTCAGTCGCATCGGTCGAATTCTTACGCCCCGACCCGACCCTTCCGACCATGGCGCGGTCACCAGGGGCGAGTTCAGAAGCTTCAGAGATGAAATCATGGAGGCCCTCCATGGAGCGCCAAGGTCCGCGACCTATGGCCGACCTCCTCAAATGAGCGAAGGGAGAAGTCACACTCGTGCACCGACTCCCCCTCCGGAGCGCACAGACGAGGTGCTCCGACGCCTCCTAGAGATGGAGAATCGAATCGAGCGCATCGGCGACGGGAATCCCAACCTAGTCCAAGGACGTGGGCCTTCTCGACCTCCATTTTCCGTCAACATCATAGAAGCAGAGATCCCCCGGAACTTCCGGCCTCCGCAGTTCGAGACTTACAACGGCGAGGGTGATCCAGCTGATCACATGGAGGGCTTCAAAATCCTCATGATGATTCACAGCGCTTCGGATCCCCTGCTGTGCCGAGCCTTCACGGCCACCCTCCGGGGTCCGGCCAGGGATTGGTTCTCCAAACTCTCCCCTGGCTCGATCTTCTCGTTCGACCTGCTGGAAGCCAGCTTCCTGGCCCACTTCATCACTAGCCGGAAGGCCGAAAGGACGAGCGTTTCCCTGCTCGACCTCAGTCAGAGGAAGGGGGAGTCGCTCCGTAACTTCGTCCAAAGGTTCACGACTGAGGCAAGATCCGTCTCTGCCCTTGACGCCGGGGTCGCCTCAGCTGCCTTCCGACACAATGTCCGGCACAACCAGCTGAAGGTCTCCCTGGCGAAGAAGCCACCTCTGGACTTCCCCGACCTTCTCAACCGAGTCGAGAAGTACATACGAGCTGAAGAAGCTCTGAACCCAGAGGGCAGCAAAGAAGTCGTGGGAAGGGCAAGCACTGGGTCGATGAGGCCGAACCTGCCAAGAAAACAGCAAAGGAAGGGGTCGGCGCGAAGAGGGCACCTCCAGTCCCTCGCTTCGAAAGATACACTCCCTTCACACATAATGTGTCCGCCATCCTCTTAGAAATCGAAGACAAAGGCCTTGTCCGACTACCTCCCCGACCAAATAACAACAAGAAGCGAGATCAGCGCTTTTACTGCCGGTTCCACAGAGATCATGGGCACGAAACAGACAAATATCGGGCCCTGAAAGACGAGATTGAGGCCCTCATCTCACGATAGTACCTCCGAGAATTCACCGGAGAAGGCCCACGGGATCGGCGGGATACGAGGAACCGGAGGCCTTCGCCTCCGACCCTCATTCCGAACCGCATCCAGGATCGAGATCGCTCGCCCGAAGGAGCCACGGATACGCCGTTCATCTTGCACTGTGTCCACGGGGGGCCTATGGGGGGAGAGTCAAATACTTCCCGAAAAGTCTTCGTCCGAGAGGTGAACGCTGTCCAAGATAACCCCTCACCCAGGTTGCAACCGGTGCCCGTCTCCTTCTCCGGAGAAGACCTCGAAGGCGTTCGCCTCCCTCATTGCGACGCCCTCGTCATTGGCCTCCACATGGCTAATTGTGAGGTTCGCCGAATCCTCTTCGACAACGGCAGCTCGGTAAATATTCTTTTTCTCGAAGCCTTCGAGAATCTCAAGCTGCCCAGAGGCAAGCTCAAGCCAGCCGAATACACTTTGCATGGGTTCTCCGACGTCCCTGTCGTAATAGAAGGGATTGTTACTCTCGACGTTACCGCAGGATCGGCTCCTGTCAAGAAGACCGAGTCCATGGACTTCATGGTGGTAAACGTCAAGGCGGCTTACAACGCCATACTCGGTCGACCCGGACTGTGCTCCCTTCAAGCGGTACCTTCGGCTTACCATCTGAAACTTAAATTTCCCACCCCACAAGGGGTCAGCATCGTCCGAGGTAGCCAAGAAGCAGCACGGTCGTGCTACATGACCGCCGTCGGAGGGGGTGTGTTCCCCCTCGACGCCGTTGAGCTCGAACCCGAGAGGGACGGCCCCGCTCCCGAGCCTGTCGACGAGCTGGAGGAGGTCCCGTTCGGCGCCGAAGATGAATCGAAATGGTTCCGGGTGAGCCGCTCGCTCCCCGAGGACTTGAAGCCAGGCATAATCGCTTGCATCCGCCGCAACGTTGATCTCTTCGCCTGGAAGCCCTCCGACATGCCCGGGATCTCCGAAGACTTGATCATGCATCGGTTGAGCGTCATCCTGGACTCTAAGCCGGTCGTCCAGAAGAGGCGCAAAGTCGCCCCGGAGAGGCAGCAAATTGTGAAGACAGAGGTCGACAAACTCTTGACCGCTCGATTTATTCAGGAAGTCAGCTACCCCGAGTGGTTGGCTAATGTCGTCATGGTAAAGAAGGCAACCGGGGGCTGGCGGATCTGTATCGACTTCACGGATCTAAATAAGGCATGTCCGAAAGATCCTTTTCCCCTCCCCCGCATCGACGCTTTAATCGACGCAACCTCGGGGCATGAGCTACTGTCCTTCATGGATGCATTCTCGGGGTACAATCAAATCCGGATGTTTCCACCGGACATCTCCAAGACCTCGTTCGTCACCGACCAGGGTCTTTTCTGCTACCGCGTTATGCCCTTCGGGCTAAAAAATGCCGGAGCCACATACCAACGGCTCGTCAACAGAATCTTCAAAGACCTGATCGGCCGCAACGTGGAAGTCTATGTCGACGACATGCTCGTCAAGAGCCGGGCCGGGCCGGACCACGTCGCCGACCTCGAGAAAGCCTTCGGAGTCCTCCGGCATCACAACATGAGGCTCAACCCGGCTAAGTGCGCCTTCGGCGTCTCCACTGGGAAATTCCTGGGGTTCATCGTCAGCCAGCGCGGCATCGAGGCGAACCCCGAGAAAATCCAAGCTATTATTGACATGGCCCCGCCCCGGAATGTCAAGGAGGTTCAGAGGCTTACAGGCCGGTTGGTTGCAATCGGCCATTTCCTCTCCAAGTCGGGGGAGAAATCTCTCCCCTTCTTCAAGGCTCTGCGCGGAAAAGGGGGCTTCGAGTGGGCTACCCATCAACAAGAAGCCTTCGAACAGCTGAAGCAGTACCTCGCCAACCCTCCTCTCCTCAGCAAGCCCGAGCCGTGCGAACCACTATAGCTCTACCTGTCCGCCTCGGATAGCGCCCTCAGCACCGTCCTCGTTCGAGAGGAAGATGGGGTCCAGATACCATTGTACTATGTGAGCAAAGTCCTACTCCCCGCCGAGACGAGGTATGCAAAGATAGAAAAGGTGGCCTATGCTTTGGTCATGGCAGCCCGAAAGCTTCGTCCTTACTTCTAGGCCCACTCCGTCTAAGTACTGACCGACCAGCCACTGAAGACTGTCCTTCACAAGCCCGAAAACTCCGGCCGCTTAGTCAAGTGGTCAATTGAGCTGAGTCAGTTCGACATCAGCTACCAGCCGAGGACGGCCATCAAAGGGCAGGCCCTCGCCGAGTTCATAACTGAGTGCACCGTCTCCGAGCAGCCCAGCATCGAGGACTCGGATCCGACCTGGGAGGTCTTTGTCGATGGATCATCATGCGAAACGGGGAGTGGGGCTGGCATCATCCTTCGTGGCCCCGACCAATTCCTACTTCAATACTCCCTCCGCCTCAACTTTTCAGCCTCCAACAACGAGGCAGAATACGAGGCCATGACCGCCGGATTGACCCTAGCACACCGAGCCGGAGCCAAGCAAATCCGGGCCTTCAGCGATTCTCAGCTCGTGGTCAATCAGATCACCAGAGAATACGAAGCCCACGATGATCGCATGATGAGGTATTTGGCGGTGGTCCGACGCCTCCTGGCATCCTTCAGCTGCGCCACGGTTACCAGAGTCCCTAGGGAGCAGAACGCTCAAGCAGACGCGTTGTCCAAACTCGCCTCTTCCTCCTTCGAGGGTCTCGATCAGACGGTACTCATAGAAATCCTCCTAAAGCCAAGTATCAATGACCAAGCCCAGGAGGCAATGTGTGTGCAAGGCGTTGCCAGTCCAGACGACTGGACCACCCCCATCCGGAGATTCTTAATTAATGTCGAGCTTCCTGAAGACCGGGCCGAGGCCAGACGGGTCGGGGTCCGAGCTGAAAGGTTCGTCATGATTGATGACATCCTCTTCAAACGCTCATACACCTTGGCTGACAGCAAACCATACCTCCGCTGTCTCACCAGCGACGAGGCCAGCTACGCGCTAAAGGATCTTCATGAGGGGATCGGCGGATGCCACATGGGGAGCAGGACACTCGCTCAGAAGGCCCTGAATCAGGGGTACTATTGGCCGACCATGCTCCAAGACTCGCAAGACCTAGTCAAGAGGTGCGGCCCATGCCAAAGGTTCTCCCCTATCAAGAGGCTTTCTCAAGCCAATCTCCGATCCCTGGCTAGTCCTACGCCCTTCGCCATGTGGGGCATGGACCTTGTGGGCCCCTTCCCCGTAGTGGTAGGGCAAAAGAAATTCTTGATAGTCGCCATCGACTACTTCACCAAGTGGCTCGAAGCCGAGCCTCTGTCCAGCATCACCGTGCGCCAAGTACAACAATTCTTTTGGAAGAACATCATTTGCCGGTTCGGAATCCCTCGGGTCCTCGTCACGGACAACGGAACCCAATTCCAAGGACAGAACTTCCAAACTTTCTGTGCAGACATCGGCATCCAGCAACGTTTCTCCGCTATTTGCCACCCTCAGTCCAACGGCCAGGCGGAGAACGCGAACAGGCAAATCCTCGACGGCCTCAAAAAGCGCCTCGACAGTTCCCCCAAAGGGAGGTGGGTGGAAGAACTGCCTAGCGTGCTATGGGCGCACCGAACCACCAAGAGGATCCCCACAGGAGAGACACCATTCAGCTTGACCTACGGGACGAGGCAGTTATCCCCGTCGAGGTCGGCCTGCCTTCTCCCCCGATCATAGCCTTCGACGAAGCAGACAATTCGTCCGGCCTGAGGGCCAACCTGGACCTCGTCGCCGAGGTCAGAGAGAAGTCTTCGATCCGAAGAAGCATCTACCAACAACGGATCGAGAAGTTTTACAACAAGAAGGTCCGCCCCACAAACATCAAGGCGGGGGACCTCGTGTTACGAAAACTGTCTGTCTCCGACCCAACCAAGAAGAGAAAATTGGCTCCCAACTGGGAAGGCCCATACCGGGTAGTCGAGGCCGTACGCCCTGGTACGTACCGACTGGCGGATATGGACGGCCGGTCGATCAGCCGACCCTGGAATGCCGAGCACCTAATAAAGTTCCTGGAGGGACGAACATAGGTTCTAGCTTGGCTAATGTAAATAATATTTTTTGTAAGCTTTCATGTGTAAAGGGCCGTTTTAGCGACCCTCCCTATCATATATGAAAGAAATATCTTTTTGTCAAACTACAAATGCCTCGGCAGGTCCGACCTAACACCGGACAACGGGATCGCTTTCTCAAAGAGCTTCGGCACCCGGGTCCCCACTCCGGTGCCGTCCCCCAACGTCTCGGTAGGTCGGAACCGGCTTCAGGCCAGGGAGTCCTCCTAACGCCCCGCGCCGATCCCTCATGGATCGACGGGGCCGAACCTCACTTCCGCCATCATTCACTACACTATTGACCAGAGCAAAGAATGAAAAGAATTCTTTATTCATACTCCTTTATTAGTTCTGAAAAAAAAACAAACAAAAACCGTTACAGGACCACTCCACTCATCTCAAACTGAAGGAAGCCGCCATCTTAGGGCCCCTCGGGTCCGACGAATGGCGGGACCACTCCGACCGAACGACTAGGAGCCCTCTCCTCATCATGGTGGTCCTTAGGCTCAGCTACGGTCGACACACCAGCCACGGAGCTTTGGGCATCAACTGGTCGCACACGCTCCAGCAGCCGCAACGCAGAGGGAACCCCCTCCGCTCGCCGACCTCTCGAGGAGGATGCCAAGACACCCAGCATCGTCTTGTAACGGTGTATCTCCATCTCCTTCTCCACAATGACATCACGAAGTAGCCTCTCAGAGGAGGGCCTCTGCACCGATGCACTCGACATGGTATATCCAAGACCGACACTCCCGAGGTCCCGATCCACCATCGCCCTCCTCAGTTGGCTTGCCTCCTCACTTAGGGCTTCAGACTTGTTCCGATAATAGTTAAAGGCCGCATCATTGTCACGAGCCCCCTTTCGGTAGCGAACCAACGTGGCCTCCAGGGCCTCAACCTTGCTCCGGAGCCACGCCACGTCGGAACGACGGGGGTCCACCTCGGGAAGGAGAGCCGTAACCTACAAGAGAACCAGCCCACTCAAAACACATAAGCAAGGAGGTTCGGAAATATCCGAGGTCAAAACACTTGACCAGTCAAAAATCCTCTTTTATAAATGGAATTACTCTATACAAAAAATGCGGTGGCCAGTCCGCGGTAGGCAAATACAATCGAGAGATGAAAAAAGAAAGACAATACTTTACAACTTATTTTTCCACCTCAACATCGGTCGGGTTCACGGGGAGGTCGGCAGCCGTGCCATCAACGGGCCCTTCTTCATTAGGGGTCTTCGGTGTCCCCTCGATCTCCATGTCGTAGTCAAAGTTGGACAGGTCGATGGTTGGGTAGAAGTGCCTCACATGACTGAGGGTCTTCGCGTAGCACTTGTCCTGGGCTTTGATCACCAGGTTCTGACCCACCTCCGTCAACTCCTCCTTCTCCTTTGCGAACCTCTTCTTCTAAGCCGCCATCTTCTTCGCCCATTCCGCCTCCTTGGCGTCGAACTCGGTCTTCATCTCCTGCTCCCTCTTATGCGAGCCTTCGAGCTCTATCTTCATCTCCTTCATCTCCTGCAAAGCCTTGTCAGCCCGGTCTCGCTCCCGCTCCAAGGCCGCCTCATAAAGGCCTCTCACGTGGGCCCCCTGCATGGTCGCCTGCAGTAACCAAGCACTACTAAGAAAGCCTCCTTTACGACGTAATCACAAGGCAAATGGGGTCGGCAGACTTACCAGCACGTTAGCCTGCGCGAGGCGCGTGTACGCATCCTCCAGGGTCTCGGCATTCATCTCCGCGCGGTCCCGGGGGGTCGCCAGCTTATCCGCCACCTCGACGACCTGGTGCCCTCGGGTTAAGCTGTCACCCTCACGGATCGACCAACCCGGCACCCACGGTCGCCGCAACCTCTCCTCTACCTCTGACCCCACCAGGGGACCCTTCCCCTTATCAAGATCAGCTGCCTTGCCCTGGTCCGAGCTCTTCCGATCAACCACCACCTTACCTGTCTCCGAGCGCGTCCTCTTTGCCGGAGGCTCTTCTGGGACCTCGGAGACCACCTGGGACGACCCCCTCTTCTTCATCGCGTCCCCCTTCGTCTCGGCCTTCTGCTTCTTCATGGCGAGCCTCTTTGCCTTGATTGATTCGGGATCCATACCTGCGAATAGATCCATTAAGGACAATGAGCGCAAAAGAACAGTAAATCAAGAAAGGAACAACTACATACAAGACACGGCAGGGCTCATTCCGGCGCTGGCCAGGTGACCCTCCGTCACCTTCGGCCAGCTGATGCTATGCGACAGCCGCAGATGCCCAACAAACCCCCAATCTTCGGCAGACATATCCCTCAGCCTCGGTGCTTTGAACTGAGGCTTGTAATAATTCCACCGAGTGGGGATGTCCCAAAGCCCCTCGCTCCAGATCACAAGGTACTTCCGCTTCCACTCTTTAATTGATTCCGGATGGCCGTGAACCACCTTCCCCTTACCGCGAGGGGAGATATAGTATACCCCCTCCGACTCTCCCGACATTCAGCCGTAGGGGTACCTCCTGCTCCTCGCAGAGCAGCACAAAGCAGATGATCTGCTTCCACGAATTCGGCCCGTACTGCATCGGGGCCAGCTTCGCCCAGTTGAGCACCTCCTTGATGAACGGATGCATCGGCAGCCTCAGTCCGGAGCCGAAGGCGTCTACAGGGAAGACGCAGTACCAGTCCGGCAGAGGGTCGGTGGGACGAAGGCTCGAGCTCGGCAGCATCAATTCATACACCGGCCCGATGTGGAAATGCGACCGTGTAACATCCAAGTCACCATCTTCCAGTATCGTCGGAATCGAATCCATCTTCACTATCTTCCGACTCGGCGAAGAAGGTTGGACTCCAAACAGCACCGTGTCAGAAAGATCATCGGGGTACCGCCGAATGTGGTCCGGCTGCGCTGGAGACCTCGTCAGAAGGTTCCGAACAACGGGCGCCTTGCTCAAACCGTCGGCCTTGATCCCTTTCTTTCTCGGCACCCTCTTCTTCCGAGCCTTATCCGGCGAGGGAGTAGATAAACGCCCAAGACCGGCTGGCGTGGAAGAAGAACCTACCCCCCGAACCTTGGAGCCCCTTCCTCTGCCTCTAGTTTGAGGCTTGGCTACTTCACCTTCTCCTTCACTATATTCCCCCTCGGAATCCGTACCCACTATCTCCACAACATCAGCGCTGTCACTTGCCTCCTCAGATTCACTACTCTCCACCACGAAAGGATTCAGGGAGCGTAACGGCCTCACATTGTATACCGGCTCCTCCTCGCAAACTGGCTCCTCCCACGAAGTCGAATCGGAAGGCTTCACGTCATGTACCGACTCCTCCTCGCACACTGGCTCCTCCCACGAAGTTGATTTTGAGACTGGGTTCCTTTCCCCTCTCGACGTCGACGCAGAAGAGCCAGACTGAGCCCTAGCCATCTGTGCCTAACAAAAGAAACTTACAAACTAACCTTTGGGATGCCTCGGACTGACGAGCCGGTGCCGCTAAACAGTTAAGCCGAGCGCTGAAGTGTTTGATTTCTTTTTAAGAAGACAGCAGGAGGGAAATGAACGGAATAGAGAAGAGGGGGGGGATATTTATAGAGGGAGAGGTGACGCCTCGATATTCGCATTACTGTTCCTCGAATAGCATGCGTCTGCCACCAATAGAATCGCGCCACGTCATCCTCGAAACGGGCGCTGCTGACGTAACCTAGCACCGGTTGGAGACCACACAGGAGTCGGTTCGGATGAAGTGTTCAGCGGAGAAAAATTTTTGCTTAAAGATTTAAGGCGCCGTCCTTAGACAGGCGCCCCGGGCTCCAGGGCTCGGTCGGCTCCCTTCTCACCCGCGAACAACTCGGGGCTTACGGCCTCGGCAGCCGAAACCCCGAACTGTTCGAGGGTGGGAGAAAAGCCACCATGGCCTGGAACCCTATCGGAAAGCAGATCGGCCCACCTCCAATCTCTAACTCCTTTGGGCTGACAGACCATCAGAAACCATCAGCACCAGAAGGAAGACAGAGATCGGAGATGACCCATCTATCCGAGGCTCCTCAGCCCCAGGTCCGGAATTCGG
This sequence comes from Hemerocallis citrina, assembly GCA_017893485.1. NCBI lineage: Eukaryota > Viridiplantae > Streptophyta > Magnoliopsida > Asparagales > Asphodelaceae > Hemerocallis > Hemerocallis citrina. Next base: position 324,565,064 of record CM030360.1, on the reverse strand, counting down.
TTGATACCCCTCCCGTCCGGATCTTTCTCGGGCAAACAGCCGTTTCTGGGCCGTCTGACCCGAAAAAGGATCCTGACGGCAAAGTCACCACCAGTCCGAGGTTCCCAGGGTTAAAACCTTTCAGCACCTTGTCCCCCGAGCCCGGACTACGGCCGCCATCTCTTCTGCCTTGTTCTCCCCCGACCCTGACACTCACATCGAGGCCGTCAGGAACGGGAGAAGAACAAGGCAATAGAATGACCACCCGTCCAACGCTCTCAGGGTCAAGATTTTGCAAGAGACAGACGTCTGCCAAAGCAGACACCTCTGGTGGCCGATGGACCACCCTTGCTGTGATCAAACCCGCTGTGGGGAGAGGGGTATTTATAACCTCCCCCATAGACCGGCCATTCTGACATTGGGAAAGCCAAACGACGGAAGCCTAAGTGCCATGCATTTATTAGGCGGCACCATTAATGCCCCTAGGAAATTGGAACATTGCACAGATTCCGGAGCGCCTTCGATGCTCCGCGAAGACAGCAGGCCGCCCCGCTCAAACCTTCTAAGGCCCAAAGGTTCGCCATCACCCTTGCCGACCCATAATCCCTCGCCAGCTCGAGGTTCGGTCTAGCACCAGGGTAGCCTTCTCAGGAAGGATCAACGGCTCGCCATCAACCTTGCCGACCCATAATCCCTCGCCAGTTCGAGGTTCGGTCTAGCACCAGGGTAGCCTTCTCAGGAAGGCTCAACGGCTCGCCATCGCCCTTACCGACCCATAATCCCTCGCCAGTTCGAGGTTCGGTCTAGCACCAGGGTAGCCTTCTCAGGAAGGATCAACGGCTCGCCATCAACCTTGCCGACCCATAATCCCTCGCCAGCTCGAGGTTCGGTCTAACACCAAGGTAGCCTTCTCAGGAAGGATCAACGGCTCGCCATCAACCTTGCCGACCCATAATCCTTCGCCAGCTCGAGGTTCGGTCTAGCATCAGGGTAGCCTTCTCAGGAAGGATCAACAGCTCGCCATCAACCTTGCCGACCCATAATCTCTCGCCAGCTCGAGGTTCGGTCTAGCACCAGGGTAGCCTTCTCAGGAAGGCTCAACGGCTCGCCATCGCCCTTGCCGACCCCTAAACCCTCGCCAGCTCGAGGTTCGGTCTAGCACCAGGTAGCCTTCTCAGGAAGGACCAACAGCTCGCCATCAACCTTGCCGACCCATAATCCCTCGCCAGCTCGAGGTTCGGTCTAGTACCAGGGTAGCCTTCTCAGGAAGGCTCAACGGCTCGCCATCGCCCTTGCCGACCCATAATCTCTCGCCAGCTCGAGGTTCGGTCTAGCACCAGGGTAGCCTTCTCAGGAAGGATCAACGGCTCGCCATCAACCTTGCCGACCCATAATCCCTCGCCAGCTCGAGGTTCGGTCTAGCACCAGGGTAGCCTTCTCAGGAAGGATCAACGGCTCGCCATCAACCTTGCCGACTCATAATCCCTCGCCAGCTCGAGGTTCGGTCTAGCACCAGGGTAGCCTTCTCAGGAAGGATCAACGATTCGCCATTCCATTTTTACGACCATAAACACTCCTCCACGGCTAACTCTCGCATCCCCGCAGGAGTGAGGGGCTTGTGTAGTAGGGTAAAAATGGCCTGGGGCCCAGCCAAGGCCCAGGATGGCTCACTCGAAAAGAAAAAAGAAACAATTCGGCTCGGCCCCGGACCACTACAGCCTCGGCACCGAGCCGTAAATTCACCCCCACAGAACTAGTCTCCTCGTATCCGACGAGCCTCGATGGCCCTCGGCCTCCGATCCGCGACAGCCCCACGGGCCGTCCGCCCAGCCTGGCAAGGAATGAGGATGACCTGGCACAACCTAGGCCATCCGATTCTCCCAGAGGTACAGGAGCCCCATGATCAGCCATGTCAGCTCCAAATACCACCTAGGGCTTTGCCACGTCAGCCCTATACCACTCTTGGCACTGCCACGTCCGCCCTAACCCCCCTGGGCCTCCTGCCACGTCAGGCCCATGGGCTTACGGGTTCAGACCCGGCCCCCAAGTGGATCCAAACCCGATTGGGATTCTCTATAAATACAGACCCTCACCCACCTTTTCAGGTAATCAATCTTTGCCACCTAAATTCCCCTAGTTATTGCTACTCTCTCACAGAGACTGACTAGATCGTCGGAGGGTCCGCCACCGGGATAAACCCCGGTGTTTCAGGACCGTCTGCAGGTACTCGAGGCGAGGCCATCCAAGCCGATCCTCAAGCGCCGAAGCGAGCCTCTCGCTCACCGTCCGGTACCGTACTCTTTCCTCATTACAAATTGAGTCCGAACTCACACCTGGTGCATCCACACTGCGACCAAAAACAAACTGCATCAGTAGTAATGAAAGAACTTGTGAAGTTAGTATAGAGAAGTATGTGTAATTGCTTTCTATGGGCCGGATAAGGACCAAGTTGGGCCAATAATTGAGAATAAGAATATAATGATATTCTAATGTAATTATGAACAATGAGACTTTAAGTAACTAATAATTTCACCTAGAAAGTAAGTGGTGATTAATGAAGGAATTAAGCGGATGAGAATTTGACATAAGTTGTATAAATTAGTAACGGCATTAGTTCTAAGTAGTGTGACTCATGGTTGGTAAGGACAGACACTAGTTGGGCGTGTACGCACATGTCAAAGGGACACGTACAGCGTCATCTCGTCTGGAACACGTGCGGTGTGGTCTCGACTGTTAATTTCTGGGATTTAGTAATAAGAACAGGATGTAGATGTAAGTCACAAGTCCTGTCCGAACTTAGGAGATGGACTCTTAAGTTTCTGTCTATGTTCTGGGTTATCAATACGAACAAAGAGCAAGAGTGTAACTCTAAGTCTCTGGGTAGAGTAGGGGTGACCCTACGATTCGCTTTATGTTCACGATAACTTTGGTAGGGGCAGGAGTGGAGAAGGACCATGATTCCGGCAGAGCTGATGATCATAGGCCTGACCGAGAATGGGAAGAGACCACGATCCTGTCGCGGTAGAGAAGGACCATGATCTGAACGAACAGAGTGATCACTGCCGTTCGGAATGGAGGAGGACCACGATCCGACTGCAGAAGTGGGAATGGATCGCATGTACTGCAGACTCTACCGGTCACTAGATGAATGTCAAAAATAGGAAATAGTACAGAGTAGGATGCATGGTGAGAGATTGAATCTTGACATCTGGAGAATACGAACTCGATTTGAGAAGTATGTAGTATGGAATGCATACGTTTTCAAATCAAGTTTGCATTAGATTAAGAGCATGGTGTGCATATGAGCTGTGCATTAAATTCTAGGTCATGACATATACCGATATTGATGTTTGTATGACTTTCACGTTTCTTTTCTCCTGCATCAAATATTGATTGTTGAGGATTTTGAAGATTGCGGGTTTCATCCGTATTGCATCAGTTGTATGCAACTGATGTGCCCACAGTTTCTTAGTTTCAGGATCGGTGATCGTGAAGCAGGGGACTCGAGCTATGTGAAGCATCCAAGTAGAGGATATAGGTTCCTTGCGCAATGTTTCTAATTTCCTGTGATTTTCTGTGTTGTGTACTTATTGAAGTAAAGATTTTTGGTAAGTGTCACGAGCTTCCATTATGTGGAACTCGGGACACTACAAAGTGGTATCAGAGCTAAACTTCAAATTATAGTACCAACACAACATGGAATTAGACTTAGATGCCCCAGTTAGAGTCAGGTGTAGTTTGGATAGTAGGATGGTCGGGATTCATATTGTTGTATGTGCAGCCTATGTTTATGATCTCCCTATATCCGGAACTAACCCCTATCTATATTTTATTATTTTTGAAGGATGTCGGGAAGAAACGAAGATGGTAGTAACGGAAGGACCGAGGGTGAAGGTAGAGTCTATCAATGAAACAGAGGTAGCAACAACATGAGGACTGAAGGTGAAGGCAGTGGAGTGAATCCCGCCAATCTCAATATCAAAGCAGAAATTGCACGAGTATATCAAATAATGGGAACTTTTATGGAGGCCAGTCGAAATTTCGCACAACAACCAGGAAACCAAGAAAGGAATGCAGGCGATGCCATTGCTAACCACGTCAAGATGTTAGAGTCTTTTAAGAGAATAAAACCACCAGTATTTGAAGGCCAAGCAGATCCAACCATATCCGATGATTGGATTCGTCAGGTGGAGACTGTGTTTGAAGTACTTAAAACACGAGAAGAAAGCAAAGTTACATTGGCGACTATCCTTTTGGAAAAAGACGCAGAAGTGTGGTGGCAATCAGTCAAGCGGGGCATGGGTGATGGACCAATTGCATGGGATGACTTCTTGGAAGAATTCAGGCAACATTACTTCCCTCTAGACGTCTGAGAAGAAAAAGCTATGGAGTTCATCAATTTGAGGCAGGGCAGTATGACAGTTCGAGAATATGAAACCAGGTTTACGCAGCTATCTCGTTATGCCCCAGAGATGGTGCAGGACGAGGTAAAGAAGGCAAAGAGGTTTGAGCAAGGATTGAGGCCTGGAGTCAAGTCGACGGCGGGGTGAGGGGAGGAGGTCGACGGGGGTTGCTGATGGGTTTCGGGAGGGAAGTGGGAAGAAGATGAAGAAGGGTTTGGGGATTAGATCAGGGTTTAATTAATTATGGTTAGGTTTGGGATTTTGGATATTATTGGGAATTTGGGGTGTAATTAGAGCTTCTCACAAACCCTAATACCTTCTTAGGATTTTTTACAAACCCTAATTTTATCTCAATATCTCACACAAAAGAGTTGAATGAAGAGCAATAACTCATCGCAATAATTTTTTTAAAAATCAAGAATATCATATTTTCTCATTATTCTCAAGGCCTATATATAGACTCAAAACAAATCCAAAAAAAATCTCAAACAAATCTCTCAAATAAACCTCTCAAATAAACTACATATGGTTAAATATCAAAATAAAATAAAACAGATTTGATGTCTTCATCATTCTCTCCGGGTGGGAGAGGACTCGACTCAGTCAAGTCAAAACCAGTGATCCTGTCATGGTGCTCCAAAAGATCTGGATCCAAGTGCGGGAGCTCCTCACGATCATTCCAAGTATCATCCGACTTCGGCTTGTTCTTTTACCTCACCAATACCTATGAATACCACCATCTCTGGTAGAGATTATCTGATCATCTAAAATATTATTCAATTTGTCCATCGGTGGGTAAGTAGTATTAGGTAAAGGGAAAAATGTGAAAATCTCACTATTAGGCTGTAGGATAGGCTCATTTATAAGAGAATTTTTAGGGTTAAATTTTGGATCTTCATAGAGTACTAGATCCTGAATATTGAAAGTCTTATGCCAAAACCATTAGGAAGGCCAACGATATAGGCATTATCATTAATTTTATACATAATTTTAAATAGGCCTGCAATACGTATGTTCAATTTCTTAACGGATCCAGCTGGAAACCGTTCCGGACGAATCTGAACCATCACTTCATCACTAACATCAAAAGTTTTAAATTTTCTTAGAGTATCTGCTATTAACTTGTAGTTAAAATTATTCTCATTAATTTTCTTAAAAAATTCTTTAAGCAAATCATGAATGCGGAATGCAAATGTGGATGCAAACTCTGAGTGATGTTCTAACACATCAGTAAAATCTATAGGCTACCAAGTGACTTGGAAAGGAATGAGTGATTTGGGTACATTTAATGAAGGTGATTGGATCGACCGAATACATTGGGGAGGCTGGACATCCTCTTCTTCACCAAAGTCACTACTTAATGAGGTTCATAGGTAAATTTATTGTCGGGCTCATCAGCAATGACAACGGTATCTTCTACAATGTTGATCCTACTTGGGCTGGGATAGTTGCCATCAACATGGTCGTATCCCTTGCAATTATAGTACTCAATGAGAGGATCAATCTTAGAATAATCTCTTTCAGTGTGCTTATCCGTGTTGTCATTTCTAAGTGAATATAAATTTGAAGTATGCTTGCTTGGGTAAGACTTGTTGGGATGCCAAGAAGAGAGGGGCTCAGGTCTACAGGGCTCAATAGAGGCCATTCTAGAGGAATGTGTAGAATGACCTCTCGAATCGCTGGACTTATAGGTAGAACTTGCTGAAAGGGAATCCATATCGAGGACAAGAGCATAAGCTGCTGTCAATGAATCCACATTTCTATGAATTAGATCGTTCCTAAGATCGGCTCGTAGTCTAGCTCTGAACCTACAGAGAGTTTGTTTTTCGCTCTCTTAACCTAAGGCAATGCACGCACCGAATAAAGAAGTCGTCAAACTTATCAACATACTTGTGGGTGGATTTGTTTCCTTGATAGAATTGGTTTCACGAATTTAGTAATCGAGTGTGGGACGATAACAACACATATCTCTTAGTGAGCTTCTCTTTCATGGCTTCCCAAGTGGATATGGGTGCCAGGCCTCGGCCTCTGTGGGCATGTTCAAAATTGGTCCAGTATTGTTGAGCTTTTTCAGACAATTTTATAGTGACAAATTTGACCTTCAGGGTTTTCCTCATGTCAAACCACACAAAGTAGTGGTCCATGGCAGGATCCAATTGAGATAAGTTTGGGTTCCATACGGCCTTCATAATGGGGAAATTCAGCCTTAACGTTCTTTTTGTATTGTTCGTCAGAGTCACGATCTTGACGTCGGCTGTTACGATCATTCCCTTGAGGGATCTGACGATGAAGCCCAGGGGCAACATTTGAATCAATTCCACTTGCTCAAGTCTCTGATTGATATTAACAAGAGTTGCTTGAATGACAGCTAGGGTAGCGGAAATATCAGAAGTGTCCATCTCAGTTCGAGGAGGGGCTCGCGGAAGTCTAGGGTTCCTAATTAGGTGGTTTGGAAGGGACAAGAAAGACTCTTCAGGATCTGTGATGGTGCTGCGAAAACGTATTCACCAACGGTGAAAAACTAGGGGTCATGTGTTTCCTGAAATTTGGGAAAACATGCCCTAAATGTACCTAACTGTTTTTTTAAAAAAATCTGAAGTGACCTAAAAGAACGAAAGAAAAAAATAAAATAAAAGACTCTAAACGATTCTAAATGAATGCAATAAATAATGCCTAAATGATGTAAGAACTAGGGTTTTAAGAACCACAACTCTGATACCAAAATGATGTAAACTTAACCTTAAATAGAAAATTTCCAAGAATTTTAAAGGATTAAATTTACCAACATGTAATGCAGATTATGTCAGAGATTAAAACTATTAATTGGTGTGATGAATTTTCATGATATGAAATAGTTTAACAAGTTCAATTAAAGATTCAATCCTAACAATCAATAATCAAAGCTAAACGTTTTTAGCAAGTAAAATAGTCAATAACTATTCGTACCCTAATTAGCAATAGAAGCTCACTCTCTCAATATTTGTGGACGACAGGTAAATCAAATAATATTCGAGAGATAATATAGCAGTATCACAAATATTTGAGAAGAAGAAAGAAGTTACCGGGGTTGCAGATAGGGTGCTGTGGTGGAGGAAGATGGTCGGGGTGTTGCGGTCGTTGATGGAGGCAGCAAGGGGAGGTCGGCTCGGAGGCGCGCAAGTTGTGGTGTGAGATGGAGGAGAGCAGGCAGCCAGAGTTGCTGCAGTGGTGGCCGAAGATGGTGCAGGCGATGGGGAGGCAACGACAATGGCAGTCGGTGGTGCAGGCCAGTGGAAACAAGGGAGAGGGCTGCCGGTGCTCGAAGGTGGTTGTGGGGCTGTTAAAGAGAAACAACAAGGAAGTTGGGGGTGAAGGCGTCGGTGGTGGAAGAGGGTTGCTGAGGTTTGGTGGGGTTTTAGAGGCGGTGGTAGCGGTGATGCTGTGGTGGTGGGTTCAGATTCAAGTCGTCGGCGGGGTGAGGGGAGGAAGGAGGTCGACGGGGGTTGCTGATGGGTTTCGGGAGGGAAGTGAGAAGAAGATAAAGAAGGGTTTGGGGATTAGATTAGGGTTTAATTAATTAGGGTTAGGATTTAGGATTTTGGATAGAATTGGAGATTTGGGTTGTAATTAAAGCTTCTCACAAACCATAATACTTTATTAGGATTTCTCACAAACCCTAATTTTATCTGAATGTCTCATACAAAAGAGATGAATGAAGAGCAATAATTGAACACAATATTTTAAAAAAAAATCAAGAATATCATATTTTCTCATTATTCTCAAGGCTTATATATAGTCTCAGAACAAATCCAAAACAAATCTCAAACAAATCTGAAATAAATTTCTCAAATCTAAAACAAATCTGTCAAATAAACTACATATGGCTAAATCTCAAAATAAAATAAAACAGATTTGATATCCTCATTAGCTATTTTTCATTCTTCGTTTTACTTCATACATCAAAGGAACTGGTAATTTAGTTTTGACTTCATAATCTGGCTGAGGTAGTCCTGTTAGTATGTTAGGTCATGGGCTACATATATTGCTTGTCTTATTTTATTTTGCACTTTGTTTATTTAGTGCTAGGCAGTTGTTTGTTTTATATTCTTCGTTCTCCTGCATCTATCTAACAAACTGCTATTGTGACTTCAGTTAATTCCATAATATATTTGGAAATAGTCTTGTTAGTTGATCTAGGTGGTTGATGTCAGAATGTTTATCCTATGAGTTATCCGTAAACCCTCTGACTGTTCTATTGTCTGTCTAACATTTTGCTTTCTGACTGAATCTTCAACTGTCTGGTTTTGCTGAGTGCTTGATTTGGCTTGCTTTTGAGACTCTGAATTATCTTAGCATTTGTCTGAAATTAGCACTCTTCATAGATGCTTTCATCCTTAGAGATAGTTACCAATTCTCTGTTCGTGTGCCTAGAATTGGTTTTAAGAACAGGAAAACACATCCCAATGGACTTGCAAACAAATCTAGATTATGCCACATCATTCCCTTCAAAAGATAGCAAGCAATCAGACAATATTTTCACCCCCTCCTGGTTATGTGAAATCTAAGCTTCCTAGATGTCATGTATTAATTTAATTAGGTTGAGTCTTTGAGATTTACATGACATCCAACTAATAATAGTGTTAGAGATCATAGTCCCACATTGGGTAGTTCACTAGTTTTGTATTTGGTTCCTCCTATATATAGGAGATATTGTACTTAGTTATTTCTCAATTCAATATTCACTATTGTTTTCATCACTCTGATTTATCTTAATATGGTATCAGAGCCAATTACTCAAATTTTCTTCTCTTAAAATTTTCCCATCCAAAAATCATCAAATTCCAACAGCCAAAATCATACAAATTCCTTCCCCCCAAAAAAAAAGAAAAAAAGAAAAAAAAATCACTGAAGTCATCTTCTTCGGCAAACCCAAAAATCACCGACCGAAGCCATCTTCAACTTCTCAATGACTGAAGCCATCTTCAACTTCGTCATCAGATTCTGCCGCCATCTCCAACTCCAGATCTGAACTTCAACTCCAGATCCGAACTTCAACTTCGTCATCAAATCCAGCTTCGATACCAATCTCCAACTATAGATCCGAACTTCAAAATCCCGCCGCCATCAGATCCGAACTTCAACTTCGTCATTAGATCCCAACTCCAGATCCGAACTTCAACTCCAGATCAGATCTCCAACTCCAGATCCGAACTTCAACTTCGTCATCAAATCCAACGTCCTCGTCTGGCGTTCTCTTCGCGCCGCCAACTTCCACCGAAATCCTCCTCCTCTGTCCTCGTCGTCACTAGCCGCCCCTCACAAACCCTAGTCGCCTCCTCTCCTCTCCCACCTCGACCTTTGTAACCCTACTTCTGTTGTAACCCTACCCGAAACCCATTACCCGTTACAACCCGAAACCCTACTTCAGTATTGTTAAAAAAATAAAAATAAAAAATATATATAAAAAATAAAAAAAACCGAAAAAAAATCAAAAAAATAATAATTCTTGCAGGTACCTGAATCTCTCATGGAGCCTCAATTTCGTCCGTACCTTCTAGTCTCCACTGATTTCCTTCTTTCCTCTGCTAAGGATTGGACTGATTAGTTTACTTCTGTTGAGGCCACTCTTCTCGGCCATTCTTTATGGGGTAACATTGATGGTTCCACTGTTCGCCCCAAAGATCCCGATACTACCACTTCCGCTGCCGATAAGCAATTGATTCACACATCTCAAACCACTTGGGATGATCATGACCGTCGAGTTATTTCCTTCCTCATATCCTCTATTGACCGTAGTCTTCGTGCAGATCTTCTTCGAGTTCGTCCTGCCAAGGCTCTTTGGAAACACTTGGTTACCCAGTATGTTTAGAATAGTGGGGCTCGTGAGTATTAGCTCCTTGTTCAGTCTGTTCTTGATCGGCAGGATGATCGCAGTATTCAGGAACATTACACAGCCATGCGCAATATCTGGTGCGAATTACAGCAACTAGAGAACAGTGAGATGCATGTCACTCGTGAACGTCGTCAGTTTATGTTCTTCATGATGGGTCTTCGACCAGAATATCAGTCTTTATGCGGTCAATTGATCCATCGGGATCCGGTCCCTCGTCTTGAAGCTGCTATTGCTGAGCTTGTTGCTGAAGAAACCCGGTTACATGCTCTCCCATCTCCTACTTCTCACTCATCCTCTACCAGTGAAAATGTCCTTGTCGTTGCTCATCGTCCATCCTTCTTACGCAAGCCTCGCCCCAGCTCTACACCTACTCCTTCTGTCCATCGCAATGTTCCCGATCGTCGTTCTCATTGCACCCACTGTCAGCGGGATGGTCATACTCATAGTAACTGCTTTATTTTTCATCCTCAGCTCCTAGCTCAGGCACAGCAGCGCAGACAGCAATAGGGTTTATCTCCTCTCCGCACACCTGGTGCGATGGTCGTCACTCCAGCCATGCCTTCTCCTGCTCCCTATGATATTCCACAACACCATCTAGCTCAGCTGGATCTTTAGAACTCGGATCAGTCTATCAGTGCTGGTTCATCTACCCCTGCTTTTTCTGTCACTCTCGATATGTCTTCTTCCTAGCTTTTAGATTCTGGTGCATCACATCACCTCACTAGCAATTGTACACTACTCACCACTTGCACTCCACTTACCTCTCATTCACCGTCACTTTACACTGCCAATGGTTCACTACTTTTCACTACTCACTCTGGATCTATTAATACTCCAACTCTCACTTTACCTTTCGTCCTTTATGCCCCTCGTTTATCTACGAACCTTATTTCCATTAGTGCTTTATGTGATAGTGGCCTTACCGTTACCTTTACTTCTTTGGACTGTACCATACAGGATCCTCGGACTGGTCATATGATTGGATGCGCTAGCAGACATGGACGTCTATATCATCTAGATTTTCTTCATGCTCATGATTCCACTTCTAGTTTTGCTGATGTTTTCAGTTCTGATGCCGATTTGTGGCATAAATGCTTAGGTCACATTAGTGCGTCTCGTTTAAAAGATTTGGTTCGTAGTGGTGTTCTTGGTCGTTTTAATTTGACTTAATTATCTGTTTGTCAGGGTTGTAAGTTGGCAAAACACAGCCCTCCCTTTTAACAATAAAAGCACTTCTCATTCTACTCATGCTTTTCAACTTATTCACTCTGACATATGGGGTCCATCTCCCACACCTTCTCAAAAAGGTTATCTCCATTATGTTAGTTTCATCGATGATTATACTAGAAACACATAGGTATTTCTTATGCACCAACGTTCTGAGATACCTGACATTTACCGATTTTTTACGACCATGGTTCACACCCAGTTTGGGGTTCGTATCAAAACTTTTCGCTCAGATGGTGCTCGTGAGTACACCTCTGCTACTATGTGATCGGTTCTTCGGTCTCATGGCACTCTTTTTCAGCAATCATGTCCCCACACCCATGCGCAGAATGGTGTAGTTGAACGCAAGCATCGTCACATCCTTGAGCTGAAGCTGTCATGACTTCCGTCAGTCTCATTAACATTACTCTTTCGTCTGCCCTCTCTGACATCACTCCTTTTGAGGCCCTCTATCATTCATCCCCTGACTACAAAATGCTCCGTATTTTTGGTTGCACATATTATGTCCTTCTCCCTCCCACTGAGTGCACGAAACTCACTGCTCGCGCCGCTAAGTGTGTTCATCTAGGTCTCAGTCCTAAACATAAAGATTATCGTTGTTTTGATCCTATGGCAGGTCGTATTCGTATTTCTCGACATGTCTCATTTATAGAAGACTCTCCCTACTACTTAACCTCTCCTCAGGACACTAGTTTTCTCGATCCTTCACCTATTGGGCCTACTTCCACTCCACCTATTCCTTTTGATCCCACTCCTTTGGCTCCTTTCGCTCCTGCTATAGACAGTCCCCCCATTATTCCTACAGAGACAACCCCTGTTTCTCCACCACCTGCATCCCCACAGTTGCCTACACCCACATCACCTAACTCACCTCCACATACTGTCCTTCCACCACCAGTGCGTTAGTCTGCACGTTCTACTGCGGGCATCCTACCATCCCGCTACACACCTGATGCCACTGGTCTCTCTGACCAATTTGGTTTTGCCACACTAGCTTCTTACTCACCCTAATTTCATGCATATCTCACTACTACACACTCTATACGTGAGCCCAGAACCTATAAGGAAGCCGTTCAATACCCTGAGTGGCAGAAAGCTATTGCAGAGGAGTTCAGTGTCTTTGATCAGACTGGTACTTGGGATGTTGTTCCACTGCATATGGGTGTTCAGCCTGTTAGCTGCAAGTGGATCCTTTAAGGTCAAATATCGACCTAATGGCTCCATTGAGCAGCATAAGGCTCGTCTAGTTGCCCGGAGATTTACTCAGGAGCATGGCATTGATTATGATGAGACTTTTGCCCCAGTGGCTCAGATGACTACAGTTTGCACTCTTCTTGCTGTTGCCGCCGTTCGTCAGTGGCCGTTATACCAGTTGGACGTGAAGAATGCTTTTCTTCATGGTACCTTATCTGAAGTTGTTTATATGCATCCTCCTCCTGGCCTTACTAATCCTCGTTATGTTTGTAGACTTCGTCGTGCTATATATGGTCTGAAACAGGCCCCTCGAGCATGGTTTGAGTGTTTTCGACTTGTCATCGCCAAGGCTGGCTTTCGTCAGAGTTCACAGGACCATTCTATGTTTATACGGTCATCACCGCAGGAGAGGGTACTTCTACTACTGTATGTTGATGATATGATCATTACTGGGGATGACTCCGCCGGCATTGCATCCACCCAGAAATTACTGGGGATGACTCCGCCGGCATTGCATCCACCCAGAAATACCTTCACCAGTAGTTTCATATGAAAGAACTTGGTAAGCTACGTAACATTCTGGATTTAGAGATTGCTCATGGATATCAGGGAATACTCATTTCTCAGCAGAAATACACATCAGATATTATTTTTGCTGCATGTCTCTCTAACAGTCGATCAGCTGATACACCCTTAGAGCTTCATGTGAAGCTTCATCCCACAGATGGTGAGCTCCTTCCTGATCCCACTAGATTCAGGCAGATTGTTGGACAGCTTGTATACTTATACATGACCAGATCCGATATTGCTCATGCAGTTAGTATTGTTAGTCAGTTTGTTTCCGCTCCTACATCAGTTCACTACGGTACTCTTCTTCGGATTCTCAGATATTTTCGGGGTACTATCACTCGCTCATTATTCATGCCTTCTACATCCAAACTAGAGCTCAGTGCATATTCTGATTCAGATTGGGTAGGTAATCCGACTACCAGAAGGTCTGCCACAGGTTTTTGTCTATTTTTTGGTGATTTGCTGATCTCATGGCAGAGCAAGAAACATGCAGTTGTTGCATGTTCTTCCACCGAGGCTGAGTATAGAGCAATAGCAGCTACTACTAGAGAGATTGTTCATATTCGTTGGCTGTTATCAGATATGGGTGTCACTCTTACAGGAGCTACTCTACTTTATTGTGATAATCGAAGTGCATTGCACATTGCAAGCAATCCGGTCTTTCATGAACGAACGAAACATATAGAGATTGATTGTCATTATGTTCATGAACGTTTTGAGGCAGAGACCATCTCTCTCCATTCTGTTACCTCTTCCCAGCTGACTGCAGACTTCTTTACCAAATCCCATACTGTTCAGAGATTCCGACACTTAGTAGGCAAACTCACATGTTTGACCCATCGTGAGTTTGAGAGGGGGTGTTAGAGATTATAGTCCCATATTGGGTAGTTGGCTAGTTTTGTATTTGATTCCTCCTATATATATGAGATATTGTACTCAGTTATTTCTCAATTCAATATTCAGTATTGTTTTCATCACTCTGATTTATCTTAACAAATAGTATTGGGGTGAAGACACGAATCAGGTTATGAGATTCCCAGATTTTGAATGAACCCCGATTATTGTTTACAGGTTTAAAATGTAGATTGTGATTGAACCTGGCGAGTCATTTTAAGTTCATTTACAGTACACCATCACTTGGAGCGAAACAAAATGTGCATGAAATTTTAATGAAGACGATAATTGGATGATTGTGACAAAGAGTAAGGTTACATCGAGATTCAGTATAACTTGTAGCTAATTAGGTATAGCTCAAAAACGCAAATATTATCTGCATAATATAGTGATAGGGATAGAGATAACTTGTTACATGAATAAGATGAGTATGCAATTCTCCATATATTTCTCACCCATCCCTTATAAGCAAGCACGTATGTTTATTTTTCATCATATACGATTTGAATCTGTCTCTTCTAAGTTTTTTTTTTTTTGAGATAAAATGACCGAACTCGGTCACCTGTTTCATTAAAAAGGTTTTAAAGAAACCAAAATTACAGCCAACATAAGTTCCATCTACATTCACCGATTTAGATCTCAAAATCCTTAAATTACATAATTGTTATACGACTAACATCCCACCCTACAAGAGTAAACAAAACAACCAGCCTAGTGTTGCAGAGCATCCCCAAATTCTGTCCTCCTCTTGGCTGGTTTGTCCCCCGTTGCCCCCCTATATCAATTATTCCGCATCCTCGAGCCGCATCCTCTTTCTAGCCCCTGTTTGACCTGCCCAAGCAACAATAAGGAGATATGTTTTATGCAGTGTAACTTGAAACGAACAATTGTTATTATGAAAGCATGCTTCATTCCTATCTAGCCACAAACTCCACAAAGCTGCCACTACCGTTATATCCCACAAGACACGAAAATCTTTCCTAATGTTATTCAATCTCCAATGTCCCCATAGATCCCCTATAACGTTTGGCAGCGCTAAGTTCCCAAAACTTAAAATCAATACTTCCCATAATAATTTCGCTTTGGGACAACGAAGGAAGATGTGCTGGGTATCTTCCTCTCCCTCGGTACATCTTGGGCACTTAGTATCTATCATAATTTAACGACCCCTAAGATTCATCTGTGAAAGAATCCCGTTATTCGTGACCAACCAAAGAAAGGCCCTGATCTTGCTCGGTACTCTCGATTTCCAAATAATGTTCGTCTCACCGTTTCTAATACCCCCATTGTTGTAGGAATTGTACATGGACCTTACCGAGAAAACTCCCGAGGATTCTAGTTTCCACTCCTGAACATCATCTATCCCCCTGCTGATAGTCACCCCTTCCTCCAGTAGCGCTTTGAGTTGGATAAGTTGTTGTTTACTTTCATCCGAAAGTAATCCCTCTCTCTTTATTTTGACTGACACGAATTTCCACATCTCCGATACTAAAGCGTTCTCCTGTTCAGCTTCCTCTGCCAGTTTAGGAAAAAGTGCTTGCAGTGTGTTAGCTCCGGTCCACTTGTCTTTCCAAAACCTGATGCTGTTTCCATCTCCTAACTTGTAGGCTGTGTTAGCATGGAAGTACTCCCCCACCTTCGCAATGCCCATCCAGATATGAGATTTTGTCTCGTGTTTACTTCTTCCCCCAAATCTGAACCTTTTATGTTTCCGGTACAAAAAAAACGAGTTGCCCCACCATACTTTGCGTCGTTTTTGCATTTTCCACCACCATTTTGCTAGAAGAGCTTTATTCATGTCTCTAAGGTTCACAATTCCAAGTCCACCAAAGTCTTTCTTTTTACAAACCCTTCCCCATCTTATGAGGTTAATCCCTTTACTACCCTCTTGACTTCCTTTCCATAGGAACCTCCTTTTACATTTGTCGATTCTCTGGATAACCCAGGTGGGGATCTCATAAATAGACATCAAGTACGTTGGTAGACTACTGAGCACCGAGTTGATCAGAACAATCCTTCCCCCTAAAGATAAGAATTTTCCTTTCCATCCGTCTAATTTCCTCTCTATTTTTTCCACCAATGGGATCCAGTCTTCCCTCAGCAGTTTGCCCGGTCTGATCGGAGTTTCGAGATATTTTAGTGGGTACTCCCCTTGCTCGCATTGTAGTGCTTCTGGAATCCTAGAATCGCCGAAACCCGCCCCACTGCTAATCTCTAGAACTTTACTCGTTTGAAGGTTAACTGTCAGCCCAGACCAGAGCTGAAAACATCTTAGAATCACTCTAATGGCCACTGCTTCCTCCACCCTCGACACCCCGAACAAAAGGGTATCATCCGCATATTGCAAAATAGACAACCTTTCCGGACATCCTTTAACCTTTATCCCTCTGATAATCCCTGACTGAGCTCCTCTCCTAACCATTTCAGCCAGTCCATCGGCTATGATAGCAAAAATCATGGGTGATAAAGGATCGACCTGCCTCAGCCCTCTCCTACACCTGATTTCTTTGCCGATATCCCCATTCAGTTGGATGAATGATTTGCCGTTAGTCACACACATCTATATTCATGTCCTCTATTTAGGACCAAATCCTTTAAGTTTGAAAGCCTCTTCCACACAGTCCCACTCCACCGAGTCGTATGCTTTTTGGAAGTCCAACTTCAAAAAAAAGTTGTCTACCTTTTCCTTGTTTGCTCTGAACACCATTTCGTGGGCCGAGGCAATACTGTTCGTGATATCTCTCCCTTTGACAAAACCACTTTGAGATTCACCAATAATATCTGTTAAGTTCGGTGATAGTCTATTAGCAAGCACTTTAGTGATGAATTTGAAAGACCCGTTGAGGAGGCTGATTGGTCTTAGATCTTCCACCCTGAGAACCTCTGCTTTTTTTGGGATGAGGACAATATTGGCGTAACTAAGTCTATCAATTTGAGCATCTTCCGCATGAAATTCCTCAAAAATATCTAGGAGGTCATTCTTGATAATCGACCAATATAATGAGTAGAAAAGGATCGGAAAGCCATCTGGTCCCGGTGCTTTGTCCTGTCCCAACCCTTTAATAGCTCTTTTGATCTCCTCTTCTGTGAAGGTTCCTTCTAAGCCTTCACTCCCATCTAGACTCGAATCATTCCACATATCAGAATTCAGTCGGCAGGAGTGGGCCTTCCTCTTTCCCAGTAGGTCTCTAAAGGTAGAGTCTATGTGATTTCTGATATGACAATCCTCATGCATCCATTCTCCCCCCACAAGTAGTCCTGAGATATTGTTTTGCCTTCTTCTACCATTAGCCACCTTATGGAAGAAAGCCGTGTTAGAGTCTTCCTTCTTAAGCCATTGGATCCTAGATCTCTGTCTCCAGTAGCATTCTTCCATCTCTCCAATCTTATGCATTTCAATCCTGTTCTGTGCCAGCTCCTCCATCTCTGTACCGTCTGATACTCTATCTTCCTCGATAGTTTCTAATTCTTGTGTTCTAAATTTCAGTCTATCTTTTCGTTTGCTTATTTTCCCATTTCCCTCTTTCGCCCATTTCATAAGAGTTTTACGCAATCTCTTAATTTTGACTATCCATTTGGAAACAGCATCATAAGTGTTAGTGGGCTTCTCCCACGAGCTTTCAGTAACCTTCTTTATGTTACAGGAGTAAGTCCAGGATTTCTCAAATATGAACTTCTTTTTAGTAACTCCTGATCGCAATCTGCAGTCCAACGTCAGCGGGGTATGATCCGAGGTTAATCTCGGAATTGATCCAACCTTAGCCAGTGGGAATCTCTCCTCCCAGTCTGTGGACACTAGTACTCTATCTAGCTTAGCTAAGATAAGGTTAGCTTGCATGTTAGTCCACGTAAAACGTCTATCGGACCCCCGTATGTCTATAAGCTCCAGATCGCTAATCAGCCTGTTGAACTCCAATCTACCTCTATCATTTTTTCCCCTTCCCCGATGTTTCGCTCGGAATCTAGTAATGTTGAAGTCTCCTCCCAGGACCCACGGGCCCTCCCATCCGAACATCTTTTAATTCTAACCAGAATCCCTCCCTAAGGCTGTCGTTGTTGGGCCCATAAACCGAGGTGACCATTTGCTCTCACCCATCTTTCTTGCTCCTAATAATAATAGTAAGCGAGAAGGTACCCACGAAATCGTTTATAATCTCAAATACTTTGGAGTCAAAACCTAACGCTATTCCCCCCGACATACCAAAAACCTCCCTAAAACGCCATTCAAAATCTCTAAAAGCGCTCATGTTCTCGAATCCCCTATTGTAAGGCTTAGAAATTCTAATTTCTTGCAACGCACATACAACCGATTTATGTTTCGCAATAGAGTCATTAACCAATCTACTCTTAATTCTAGAATGCATCCCTCTAACATTTCAAAAGATGCATAACATAAAAAAAAAACCGATGAAAATCCCTCTAACATCCCTAGAACGCATGTCTCTTCTAAGTTAAAACTACTTCGGTATGGTTTTGGATGACCATCCACGACGACAGACCTGCCATTTATAATATTTTTTTTATATGATATATGTAAATGCCCGATAATTTAAATGTTACTCTGGTGTTTAGAATAGGTTTAGAGGTAGTGCCACTTGGTAATTTTCATGTTGGTTCAGAGTAAATTAAGTAGTGTCCTTTGTATATCCTACATATGATTTATTATCTTTAATGATATAGTATTTTAGATGACTGCTTCTATTTATATATACTGGATGAAAATGATGCAAAGCGCACTGAATACTTTTTAACACTTGGAAGGAATCGTTGAGATCATTACAATCTTTAAGAGAATTACTCAACAGTTTTCTATGAGTTTTAATAATCGTATTATTATACGTAATACCTCATTATACTATTATGTGATTTACAAATTAATATTATGAACGCTTCATTCCAATCGTCATGCTCGGTCCAACATTCCAATCTGTAGTTTTTGTAGCCACAACTTGGTTCATTATAAGCTTTGTGTCCTTTTCTTTCGCTTGTTTTTCAGTTTGTTTCCTACCAAGTTGAGCCTGTTTTTCCATATTTCACATATTTTCATTTCTGGTACTAAGTCAATGGGTGTACCTATCCAAGGTTCAACCGTATCTTAATTATGATTAGTGTCTTAATTAATGATGGAGAGTTGTGAACAAACAACAACTAAATACAACTATGCATGTCATTAGTTAACAATAGGCTAAATTAAAAAAAACATAACAATAGTTTGGCGCTGTTTAAAAAAAGGTCACAAAACTTTGACTTTTTAAAAAAACCGCACAATGTTTAACTTTCAACTCACGGAGTTATCCAACCGTTAACTGAGTTATACGTAATGTTTAAAAAAACATCACAAAACTATTGTTTTGTTTAAAAAAACAACACAGAACTATTATTCTGTTTAAAAAAACATCACAAAAGTTCTCAATTGTTTAAAAAAAATCACATAACTATTATCCCAGTTAACGGTTGGATAACTCCGTGAGTTGAAAGTTAAACATTGTGCGGTTTTTTTAAAAAGTCAAAGTTTTGTGACGTTTTTTTAAACAACGTCAAACTATTGTGACGTTTTTTTTAAATTTTGCCTTAACAATAAGTGCACATCATTTGCTGAAACAGAACAAATAATAATCAGCCGGGAAATTTTAGCGTTGCCTCTTTGAAACGTTTAAATATATTCAAGCCATTGCAAAAAAAAAACACTAAGGTACTGTTCTTTTTTTTTCCTCTTATAAGAGGTTACCTCTTATAAGAGATTTACGGTAAGAGCCTCTTGTAAGAGCCACTTTCAAGGTGTTTTTTTTTATATAAAAATAACCTCTTATAAGAACCTCTTATAAGAGATTTCTGTTCTTTTTCACCTCTTACAAGACTCTATATTACCCCAAAGTCTATATTACCCAAAAGTATAAAAATAGTGAGATGAAGGACAAGAAAAGATAAGTTCAAATTACTAATATATAAACTAGTTTAATTGCAAGTTAAATTCATAAATCAGTGTAAATCATCAATTATAATTCCGGGCTACTATAGACTTTTAATTAGTATGAAAATTAGTATGTATAAATATAAATAATAATAATTTGTTTCAAAGAAGTTGGATTAAAAAAATTTAAGGTCAATGGGCTAATATAAATTCTTCCTTAACTGTAAATAAATAAAAAATTAAAAATTAAAAAAAATATATAAAAAAAAACCTGACCGGCTGCAGGATTTGAACATGGTGGCATCATAACAGGACAAATCAACTAGCCACAACTCAAGTAATGTACTTACTGGACATAAATATATATCTTTAAATAAATCAGTGTTTCGACAGCATCCCTAACATAATTGTTCGAGATTGTAAAGAATGAATTCCCACACTTTTTCTAGGATAGCATATTACACTCAACTACGTATATGATTATACTTTTTCTAGGATAGCATATTCCGGGCTACTATAGACTAATATATAAACTAGTTTAATTAGTAACAATTATAATATAGACTTTGGGGTAATATAGACTTTTTAAGTGATAGAAGTTTTATAAGAATTTGAAAGAGGCTACTAGAAGTCTTTTAGGCTTATAAGATATTTTGAAAAATTCTTGTAAGAGGGGGACCACCTCTTACAAGAGGTAAATCTCTTATAAGAGGAGAAAAAGAACACTACCTAAGCATCAAATTTCTAGCCGAGGAAACTACAGACAAAGAAGAGTTTGGATTACAGAACAACATTTTGTTAGAAGAAGAAAGCTGATGATTTTGAAGCAAGACAAGGCATAATTCATTATCTCGTAACTGAACGTGTCATCATCTTTTTAATTTATCAAACACATTATCGTAGGTGAGTTGCTTGCAGCTGATAAAAATATCGAAATAATCTAGAAAATAATAAGTGTGTTTGTTGTGTTGGAAATGTATGAATCCTATCCATACATGTTTGTGCAATGCTGACATTCCAGATTAAATTTCTCTAAATTTGTTGGCAATCAGTCTTGAAATTGAACTCCTCCAAATGCGTTCTGAAGCACTTCAGCCTTGGGTCTTGTTACTGCTTATTTATGTGTGGGAGCAAATAAATATGTGAATTCTTTTAATAAAAACAGTAAAGTTTGAACTTTCGCTATTCATCGATTTTGATCACCAAAACGGCTCTTATCGACTCCGACATCTGATCGCTGAGAACGGCTGAAATCGCACCTCTGGACCTGCAAAACAATTCTGAAACACCAGGGTGGTCCCTTCGACACCCAAGTCAGAAACTCGAAGTTATGGTGGGTTTTGAGAGCAGAGTTTGCAGTTACCTGGTATCTGAGAAGATCTCGAGGTATATATAGTCAGGGGGGGGGGGGGGGGGGGGCAGTTTCAAGATATTCATCTATCTCTACTTTCAGGTGGTTGGATAGAGTCGATTATGCCATCTATTGATGAAGAGATAGAGTTTTCAAACTCTCTCGTTACCTCCTAGAAATAGGGAGTTTAAACTGGGTTCGATGGATTTGGACTTCTTTGTGTTAGGGCCGTCGGAACAGTTCCTATTATAGGCTGGATTGGGTCACTGGGCTTGAAGCTTATCTCATCGGGTCTATATCTACTGAAATTACCGTTTTACCTTTGAGAGCTTTACCGATTTGGACGGTCCTGATTTTGTTCTATTTTTACTCATATCAGGTCTCAAAAATTTAGATGATCATGTAACTGGTTAAGGAAGCTAATCTCAGATCTCTGCATTTGCTTCTTGTTTATATGAATTACTTGTAATTTTGCTAGTTGTGAGTTGTGCTCTTCGTCCTCCTTAGAATCTACACATTATAGTAAAGATTGTACCATATCAGATGGTCGACTAAAAATAGTGCGCACTATGTAGGCTTCCATTAGTTTTTTACTTGCTATATATGTTCGAGACTTCAAAAATGATCCTATGCAGTTACTTGTTTTGAATAAATGGTTACATTCTAGCCTAATATCAAACCTGAGTTCTCTCTTGAATAAAGTGCAGTTATTTTGATGACCCACATTGCTGACTTGACTTGAAACTAGATGAAGTTTCAGTCAAAAGGTTTGGATCCAAGTCAGATCCCGGGTCTAACATGGATCCAAATGTAGGCACACTCAACGCTTTAATTCTCGCGCTCTTGATTTTTTTTAAAAAGAGTCCAGCTGTACGGCTGATACACACCCTCCAAGCCAGCGCACGTTTACTGTATCCCACACCCGCAGCACACCGTACCAGAAAAACCAACCGTCTTCCCATTTCCCTCCATCCCCTCGCTCTATATAAACTTTCAAGAATCCAAAAAGACCACCAACAATGGCGACTTACCCATTGCCACGTCAGATCCGTCGACCCAGATCCACTTCCACGTCATCAGCGCCTTCGGCACTCTCGTCCCTTTCTTCTTCGTTTTCCCCTTATCCGTTCCAAACCCCGTTCTCCCCTTCCTCGTACGCTCTGATCCCGTTCAAATGGGAGCGCACCCCCGGAATCCCCAAAACGCCCCTAAACAAATCCCTAAATCCACGCCGTGTCCCCGCCCTCCCTCCCCCTCTCAGATCCAACTCCGAGAAAGTCGCTAGAGTTGCTGACCCGGACCCCTTCGCCGCCGCCATCCTTGAGTGCGTCAAGGATCCGGTGGTCAAGGAGGCGGCCGTAAATGGCGGCGGACGGTGGAGACGGATCGGGCTTGGCTTCGGGTGGAGACGGATCGGGCTTGGCTTCGGGCTTGGCTTCGGATCGTGTAAGACCTCGTGTGCGGTATCCGAATCGACCAGGGTACTGAACCCACGGCCTGCGGTTGGAGTAAGCAGGTTCGGGTGCGAGTCAGGTTCGGATTTAGATAAGTGAGAAGAAAATACGTACATATTAGATAAAATGATATTTTATGATAAAATAAGATTGATGTGTTGTTCGTAAATTAAAATGTGAAATGGAATTATTGTTATGTTAGAGCATCCACAGTCGTTTGCTAAATACTTAAAAATTAGAAATAGATTTACGAAATAGGCGTACAGTCGTTCGCTAAAAACTCAAAAATTAGAGAATAAGGATATACAGTAACTTGCTAAAGTTAGAAGAGCGGTTGGAAGATTGCTAAATATAGAAGACGAATTATGTTACTCCGTTTGAGTATTGAGACGGACGAAGATCATCCGTCTCAATTCGATTATTAAAAAAAATGTATAAAACGGATGAAGTTGTTCTGTCTATTCCTTAATTTGTTTTCTAATATATAAAATTAATTAATTAAATAGATAAAGCTAATTAAAAAAAATTCCCAAAGTGAGAGACGGATGAAGTTCATCCGTCCCTCACTTTTGATAAGGTGCCTTTTACCATTTTGCCCTTGCCGATTTAACCGTTGGTTTCCAACGGTACAATGTGCTTTAATATTTTTTTTAAAAAAAATCCAACGACTAGTAACGATTTAAGAATTAATTTTTTAAACGGTAACATTTTTCAACCACAGTGTATAAATATTGAACTTCATTGTCTCACTATTTCTATCCACACTTTCCTATCTGATTATTTCTATCTACATATCACTGTCTCTATGTTTCTATCTATCTTTCATTTCTATTGTATATTTATTCTTCTTATATTGCCAAATACAACACAACATTCAGCAATGGCAACCTGTAGCAATAATAAGGGCAGGACATACACATCTAATGAAGATGGTATTCTCTCCCAAAGCTGGGTATCTATTACTCAGGATCCATTGACAGGCAACGATCAATCCGGGACACAATTTTGGGATCGAGTATTCAAGCAATTTGAAACTCTAATTGGCACTCCGACCGACCGGACAGCTGGCTATCTTTCTAGTCGATTTTGTGCAATTGCGAAATCTGTTTCTCTGTTCATTGCGAAGTTGAACAGTGTAACAAATAGAGCTGCAAGTGGAACAACTGAGGCGGATAAGGTATGTCTAATTTAGCGGATTTAATATTTTTGAATGCAAGTTCAAATTTTTTTTTTTTAAACCCAAATTTATTTACTCTTTTTTATAGCTACGCGAAGCTAGAGTGGAATACATGCAATCATCCGGGAAAGCATTTAAATTTGAAGAATGTTATGAGGTTCTTAAAGACCACCCAAAATTTTCGCTACCTACAACGCATGTCTTCGAATCAGATCGTAGCTCTCAATCTGGTGAAGAAGGTAGCACAATACGTACACCAGCAATGCAAGATTGGGAATCAAATATACCGACCGATTTAGATTTGCCTCCAGCCCTTTTCCGACCACCCGGTCGTAAAGCGGAGAAGAGAAAAGGGAAAAGACTGATTGAATCAGCTCAATTTTCTGAAATGGTAATTCAGACCAGAACATTTAACAATATTTTTAAGGAGTCATCCGATAGGATGACGGTGATAACAGAAATGAAGCTTGCTCTCAAACAAAAAGAGCACGAAATGAAACAAGAAGAGCACGAAATGAGAAAACGAAGAGAGGAAGACCGCATAATGAGTTTGGACATTATGAATCTACCCGAGTCTGAACGTCATTATTTCATGTGTAGACAACGTGAAATTATGCAAAGTCGTGGTTACAACTAGTTCAATTTTTTGTATCCTGTTGTTTTCATATATTTTGTAATATCCATTGTATCCTGCTAATTTTAAGTTATGTAGTTGCTTTATGTTTAACTACTTATTTTGAAGTGTCTATTTCAGTTTAAGTTATTACAGATTTAATTGATGTGTCTTCCAAGTAGATCCATACATTTTTAATGCTGATTCTAGATTAAACAATACAGAATATAAATTTATAATAAGCTAGAATGAAAAACAGAAATACATATTGACTGATTCTCAGTTATACATTATAAAATATAAATTGCTTGATAACCGTGGTAGAAATAACAACAAAGGGAGGTCGCAGAGTCGGAATCACAGGTCCAAGTCAAGAACCGGACATCTCAAAGGTGAGTGTTGGTACTCCAAGAAGTCAGGACACAGGAGAGACCAATGCGAGGAGTGTAAGAAACCATAAGCAGAGTCACAGGTAGCCAATGTGGTAAGTATTGAACTCCGTTTAGATGAATTGTGTTTATCTGCTGGGTTTAATATTTTGCAAGATGATTGGTGTACAGACTCAATTGCTTCTTATCACTGTACCCCATGAGGGATGTTTTTGAGGATCATGACAGGTGATTTTGGTGCAGTTTCAGTTGCTAATGGACAGATATGTCCAGTTGTGGGTAGAGGCACTGTGAGAGTGAAGGCTCGCAATGGTGGGTGATGCGGTTTGTTTCTGGGAGACGTGTGGATGCACTAGGTGTGGGTTCTTACTCGATTTGTATTTGAAGGAGGAAGCTACTGATCAGGCGACCCTCGGCTGGCCAAGCAGCACCGGTGACAGGCTGGAGTGAGGCAAGGCTGGATGCTTGGCACGGATCCGATGTCTGTGTACCTGCAGACGGTCTAGGAACACCGGGGTTGGTCCCGGTGGCAGACCCTCCGACGATCTAGTCAGTCACTTAAGATAGAGCAACAGTAACTAGGGTTTTGTGGAAGAAAAATTGATTACCTGCAGATAGGGGGGAGGGTCTAGTATTTATAGGGGATGCCAATCGGGTCCAGACCCGTTTGGGGCTGGGCCGGACCCGGTTACCCGAGTGGCTGAAGCGGTGGAAAGCCGGGCGGTATAGGGCTGACGTGGCAGGCGCCGGGGTGGTTTTCGGTCTGACGTGGCAGAGCTCCGGGCGGTTTTCCGACGCTGACGTGGCAGATCTGAAGGATCAAAAAGAGCGCGTATCCTGAGGGGATCCAGTGGCCCAGGATGAGCCACGTTTATTCCTGATCCATATCACAAGCCCCACGCTCCCGCGGGGCTGGGCGAACCAGTCGTGCGGGAGTGACTCTTTGCCCCTAGGGGAAGAGCAGATGTTGGGGTAAGAAGTAGGATCTGTTGTTTCCCGAAGAGGCCAGGGGTAGGAGGAAGGGACCCTTCGTTGGATTTTGCGCGGGAGGTTAAGTTTTAGGAGAGCGGAGAGCCGGAAGGGCGTATGTCGAGGTCTGGGGGTCGGCGGACGAGCCCATGGGGTCAGCTGACGAGCCCTAAGGTTCGACAGACGATCGCCTCGCTAGTTGGAAGAGCGAGGGGACGTCAAGGCCGTTCGTTGGGTCTTGTTTGCCGGGCGTCATGGGTCGGTGGACGATCCCGTAAGGGTCGGCAGACGACCGCCTTGCTAGTTGGAAGAGCGAGGGGACGTCAAGGCCACCCGTTGGGGCTTGTTTGCCGAGCATTTAGGGATCGGCAGCCGAGACCCTGGGGGTCGGCCTGTTGAGCGCTTTGGGATCGGCAGACGACCTCCTCGGGTCGGTGGACGATCTCCTCGGTAGTTGGAAGAGCGAGGAGAGTATTTGGTGTTTCGGGATGCAATCCGAGCGCCGAGTCACACTGAGCTCTCGGAGAGAGACTGGCGCTCAGGATTCCATCCGAGCGCCGAACCCCCAAGTGTCACGGGGGAGCGATTGGTGCTCGGTACGCTATCCGAGCGCCGAGCCATACTGAGGCAAAGGAGAGCGATTGGTGCTCGGGATGCGATCCGAGCACCGAGCTCCTTAGAGTGAAAAAGGGGAGCGATTGGTGCTCTTGCTGCTATCCGAGCTCCGAGCCCTTACTAAAAAGGACGAAGGTGGTCTGACTCGAGCTTCGATCCGAGCGTCAACCCTTCTGTGAAGAAGAGAAGGGGAATGGGCTCGCGCTTCTATCCGAGCTCCGAGCCCCTACTGAGAAAGGAGGTGGCATGGCTCGAGCTTCGATCCGAGTTCTGAGCCCTACCTGAGAAAGGAGAAGGTGGCATGGCTCGAGCTTCGATCTGAGCTCCGAGCCCCACCTGAGAAAGGAGAAGGGGAATTGGCTCGCGCTGCTATCCGAGCGTCGACCCCTCTGTGAGGTAGAGAAGACGGCATGGCTCGAGCTTCGATCCGAGCTCCGAGCCCCACCTGAGAAAGGAGAAGGTGGCCTGGCTCGCGCTTCTATCCGAGCTCCGAGCTCCGAGCCCCTATTGTGAAAGGAGAAGGTGGCATGGCTCGAGCTTCGATCCAAGCTCCGAGCCCCATCTAAGAAAGGAGAAGGTGGCATGGCTCGAGCTCCGATTCCGAGCGTCGACCCCTCTGTGAGGAAGAGAAGGGGAATTGGCTCATGCTGCTATCCGAGCGTCGACCCCTCTGTGAGGAAGAGAAGGGAAATTGGCTCGCGCTTCTATCCGAGCTCCGAGCCCCCACCTGAGAATGGAGAAGGTGGCCTGGTTTGCGCTTCTATCCGAGCTCCGAGCCCCACCTGAGAAAGGAGAAGGTGGCCTGGCTCGCGCTTCGATCCGAGCTCCGAGCCCTTATTGTGAAAGGAGAAGGTGGCATGGTTCGAGCTCCGATCCGAGCGTCGACCCCTCTGTGAGAAAGAGAAGGGGAATTGGCTCGTGCTGCTATCCGAGCGTCGACCCCTCTGTGAGGAAGAGAAGGGGAATTGGCTCGCGCTTCTATCCGAGCTCCGAGCCCTGACCTGAGAATGGAGAAGGTGGCCTGGCTCGCGCTTCGATCCGAGCTCCGAACCCCACCTGAGAAAAGAGAAGGTGGCTTGGCTCGCGCTTCTATCCGAGCTCCGAGTCCCCACCTGAGAATGGAGGAGGTGGCCTGGCTCGCGCTTCGATCCGAGCTCCGAACCCCACCTGAGAAAGGAGAAGGTGGCTTGGCTCGCGCTTCTATCCGAGCTCCGAGCCCCCTCCTGAGAATGGAGAAGGTGGCCTGGCTCGTGCTTCGATCTGAGCGTCGACCCCTCTGTGAGGAAGAGAAGGGGAATTGGCTCGCTCTTCTATCCGAGCCCTCTGACTTGGTGAAATTTTTTCTGTCTAGCAAAGGGGAAGGGGTAGTGGGGTAATTTCACACTTTATTGCTGATGCCATGGCGTAAAGATCAAAGCTTGTTTA
Source organism: Hemerocallis citrina (assembly GCA_017893485.1). NCBI lineage: Eukaryota > Viridiplantae > Streptophyta > Magnoliopsida > Asparagales > Asphodelaceae > Hemerocallis > Hemerocallis citrina. The sequence continues at coordinate 324,537,021 of CM030360.1, read as the reverse complement.
GATCTTGGTGGCCGTTAGATCTTGTCAGATAAGATCCAATGGCTAGAACTTCATTTGCGAAAATCGAGGAGTCATTTTCCTCTTTAAAAACCCCCACCCCCCTCTCATTTCTTTATTTACATTTTCATTACTCACTTTCCAATTTTCAGCAAGAGCAGGAATCTTAATCGCTGTCGGTAGATTTTTCTCGTGAAAGTAACTTTCCACGCATCAGGTTAGTAATTTTCTTTTAGCCATGTCACGAACTCAGTCTGGATCCGAGGCTAGCTCGTCCGGTCGCTCTGGGCAGGAGTCGGAGTTGGAAACGTCCTCGTCCCTGGGTAAGTACAAGGTGAAAGAGGAGGTTCTTTCCGACCCTGGCTCAGACGGTGGTGATGATGTACTCTTTGTGGTGCAACCGTTGAGGTCGAGGAGGCCGGGAAAGGAGCCCATGGAAGAGGGTGGTGAGGAGGACGTGGGGGACAGCGAGGATGAGGACGAGGAGGAAACGGATCAGGAGACGGGTGATGATGATGAAGAGGGGGATGAAGACGAGCAGGTTGATGCGGAAGGCGAGGGAGAAGAGGAGGTTGGTGAGCAGGAGGCCGGTCAGAGCATGCCCGAGGGGACAGCGGGGGTCGGAGAAGATCTTCCTCCTCTACCACCTTTGTCGACGCCTTCCCCCGAGCGCAAGCCTCGACCACGTCAGAAGAAGAGAGTCATGATTATTCCCCAAAGTCCCTCTTCGACCGACGAGGACGCGTCGAGGACGGGTCTCGATGTTCCCCCAGTCACCTTTCGGAATCCCGTATCGATACGTATGTACCTTGACGACATCAAGGATATCCAACCGATCCCTCCCGTGCCGGGCGAGAACACTCGGACGAAGATCCGCATGGATAACACCCCAAGCATCCTGAGACCGGAGTATCTCAACATCATCAGGGCTGCTTACTACATTCCATGGGAGTATGAGCTCCTCCTTCCGAGCCTAGGTATCCGCCCTACCACAGTTCTGGCCCCGAGCTACTGCATTTTCCCAGAGGACGCCTTCCTCTCGGGACTGAGGCTGCCCCTGCACCCTTTTGTGAAGAGGGTCTTGAACTGGGCGGAACTGTGCCCCATGCAGTACGGCCCGAACTCTTGGAAGCATCTTGTTTGTTTCATTCTGAAATGCCAAGAGAAGGGGGTGAAGCAGAGACTGTCGTACTTCCGGGCCATCTTCGGTATTGGTTCGCTCGGGGACCTCGAGGGGGTATTCTACTTCTCACCGAGGCCGTACAAGAAGGTGGTGCACGGCCACCCGGATTCGATAAAGAATTGGAGGGACAAGTACTTTGTTGTTAAGACAGAAGGGTCATGGGGGATTCCGACCCAGTGGAACTTCGTAAAGCCGAAGCGCTAGCCCCAGAAGAAGAGCGAATTATCTGCCAAGGAATGGGAGGCGGTTGAGGCGATAGTTGGGGGTCACAGCATTGCATGGCCCCGTGTGACCGAGATTCACCTAGCGAGGGCCGGACTGAGTCCCGCCGACCCTAGTATGTTTCTTTCCATATTTGTTTATCTTTCTGCCTTCGTGTTAACGTTTAGCCTTTCTTTCCTTATCTTGTTGTAGGGATGTCGGCACAACAGGCGCAAGCCAAGAAGATATTGCTCGCCGCGGCTGAGAAGACGAGGCTGGAGAAGAAGAAGAAGGAGCAGGATCGCCTGGCGGCCGAGAGGAGGAAGTTGGCTGCCCAGGCTCCACAAGTCGGAGGGACCTCACAGGCGCCTCCTCCAGCGCCCAAGGGGCAATCACCGGCCAAGTAGCAGAAGAAGCAACATCAGCACCACTCCCGCTCAACGAGATCGGCTCGAGACGCAGCGGGCGGCTCGAGGAAGACCGTGGAAGCCCCGTCGCAACAGCTTCCTCCTGTACGCCCGGGCGCCGCGGAGCTGGTTGGGAGGATGGCTACAATGCCTTTCGTTCCCGATTGGTCGATTTTGAAGGGGGACACAATCCTCGACGGACCCGTCTCGAAGGCCGTCACCGAGCGTGATGGAATGGCCTTGGCGGCGCAGACGGCCGACCAGGCCTATATGCGATGGGCCCAAGCCAGTCTCTTGGTAAGTCGGTCGAGGTCTGTCTGTTGACTTGGCTTGTAATTATCACTAATCTTGATCTCTTTGAAACAGGCGATGCTCCACGGCCAGCATGTTCACAAGTGCCTGGAGAAGGAAATTCTCTACGAGCGGAAGCAGGCGGAGAAGTACCTTCGGGAGCTAAATAAGGCGACGGATGATCTGAAGGAGGCCCGGGACCAAGTGCTCGTTCACGAGGCTCAGTTAGAGTCTCTTGTTAAGATTCATAAGCAGGACCGGGAGGATCTGTTGAAGAAGGTCGCGACCGAGGCGGCTGAGAAGGACAAAGCGAAGAAGGCCGTGGCGGATTTGGAAGGGGTTTTAGGGGAGACCTTGGTGGTAGCGCAGGACGAGGCGTATGAGCAGGCCAAGTCCCACTTTAAGTACATCTACCCTGAGTGCAACGTCGACCACCTCAGCTTCGGATCGAAGCCGGACTTACCCCCGACCCCTGGCGGCGATGGCGCCGAAGAAGGCCAAGGCGATGAAGAGGTGCCACCCGACCCCCAAGAATAGATGTTTTTGTTTCTTTTGTTTTTGATGTAAACGCCTTCGGCGGACTGGCCACCGCGACTTTTTGTGTGAAAATTTTGAGATGAAATAAAATATACTTTTTGTGCCGACCCTTCAACACTTGCATTTTTGTGACACTTGTTTTTTCTTTTGGTAGACGTTGGCTCGTCAACGAAAGTTGGCTTGGGACCGAGAGGCCGCCAAGAATTACTTTCTGAGCAAGTCAAGGGAGCTCGGCCTAGAGGTGGCCCATTTGAGAAAAATCGTGGCCGACCGGGACTGGTGGGTCATCGAGACGGACTGGTCTGTCTCGGGTACCTCTAGTGGGCGCTCGGCCTCCGAGTCTTTTCTTCGCGAGGACGTCATGGAGAAAGAATTGGAGGTTCGTTGGCTGAAGCTCATATTGGGTGCGGGCTTAGTTGAAGAGGCGAGCAACTCCACCCCGGGGCGGTCGTTGCCGTTCTCGCTGATTGAGGCCCAGCCGGATGATGCGGGGAGCTCGGTGGCGGGAGTGTCTTCCCTGGTCGGCCCAACCGAGCGTAATAAGAGCCCTGAATTTGAGTTCCCTGGCGAGTACTCCGGATCGGAGGCACACCGATCACCCTCTGACTATTCGGGGTTCAGGCTGTTAGAGCCGGAAGACCCCGGGTTGTTCGTTGGTGAGCGGTGGGCCGACCGATCGGTTCGGGGGTTCGGAGAGAGCCGAAGCGTGGTGGCTCTCCTGCCGTCCTCGAACAATTCGGGGTTTTTGGCTCGTAAGAGCCGTACACCCCGGGCTGTTTGGGGGCGAGAGAAGGGTCAGCCAAACGGCTCGAAGGCTCGGAGCGTTCGTTCCGGGACGGAGAGAGCAGAGGGTCGATGGCCACCCTGCCTCCCTCGAACAATTCGGGGTTTAGGCTTGTAAAAAGCCGTAAACCCCGAGTTGTTCGCGTGTGAGAGGGTGATCAATAAATCGACTCGAGGCTCAGGGCGTCTGCCGAAGGCGGACGCTCTAAACCTTAATAAAATTTTTTGTCAACACATGGTAGTAGGTCGTAACCGAGCGTGGTGGTCGAGCGGCTTTGAAGAAAGCTGCGGCCTTGCTCCGGTTTGCCGAGCCCCCATACCGGTGAGAGACACTTGCAGGTGTAGCAGAGGGTCGCCACCGAGCGTCAAGGTCGCGATGCCTTGAAGAAGGTACCCGCCTTGCTCGGGACCGACGCCGAGCTCCAGCACATGTTCTCAGGAAGAGACGGTGCGGGCGTGGCTGGCGGATGTCGCATCGCATATTGGTTGATGAGCTTGAAGAAGCCCAAACCGTGCGAGGGACGGATGCCGAGCCCCCATACCCGTGAGAAAGACAATTGCGGGCGTAGCAGGGGGCCGCCGCCGAGCATCAAGGTCACGGTGCCTTGAAGAAGGTACCCACCTTGCTCGGGGCCGACGCCGAGCTCCAGCACATGTTCTCAGGAAGAGACGGTGCGGGCGTGGCTGGCGGATGTCGCCTCGCATATTTGTTGATGAGCTTGAAGAAGCCCAAACCGTGCGAGGGACGGATGCCGAGCCCCCATACCGGTGAGAAAAACAATTGCGGGCGTAGCAGGGGGCCGTCACCGAGCGTCAAGGTCGCGGTGCCTTGAAGAAGGTACCCGCCTTGCTCGGGGCCGACGCCGAGCTCCAGCACATGTTCTCAGGGAGAGACGGTGCGTGCGTGGCTGGCAGATGTCGCCTCGTGCCTAGGTTGATGAGCTTGATGAAGCCCAAACCGAGCGAGGGACGGATGCCGAGCCCCCATACCGGTGAGAAAGAGAAGCTGTTCTGGCTCGTGATTCCATCCGAGGACCGAGCCTTCAGCTTGTAAGGGAAGTTGTTTTGGCTCGTGATTCAATCCGAGGGTCGAGCGCTCATCTTGTAAGGGAGCTGTTTTTGGCTCGCGATTGCATCCGAGGGCCGAGTGCGGAACATTTTCTCTACTTGCAACAAATTAAGAAGCCATAAGCTTGTTTTAAGAAAGCTGGCATGTTTCAACACATCAAAGTTTTACAAAAGATAAGGCATGACGTGCCGACTACAAACTGGACAATTTACTCGGAGGCTCTCCTAAAAACGCCGCTTCCGATGGCTGTCATATAGCATGAGCGGGCAGCTTCCTGGTTCCCCCGGACTATACCCACTCCGGTTGCGGTGGGAAACTTCATCTTCTGGTGGTAGGCAGAGGGGACAGCCTGTAGGGAGCAGAGGCCCAGGCGACCGAGTATCGCATTGTAGGCTGCATTGACATTGACAACCATGAAGTCCATCGACTCGGTTCTTCGGTTCGGAGTCGTACCTGCCGTGACGTCCAGGGTGACGATCCCCTCAATCGTTACAGGGACGCCCGAGAATCCGCGCAGGGTGTACCCCGCCGGTTTTAGCTTGTCGCAGGAGAGCTTCAGGTTCTCGAAAGCTTCGAGAAACAGAATGTTGACCGAGCTCCCGTTGTCTACAAGGATTCGCCGAGCTTCGAAGTTGGCCATGCCGAGGTTGATGACGAGGGCGTCGCAATGAGGGAGCCTCACCCCCTCCAGATCCTCCCCTGAGAAGGAGACGGGGAGTTGCTGGATCTGAGGGGGGAGAGGACCTTGGACGGCGTTGACATCCCTGATGAACGCCTTGAGGGAAGTGTTGGACTCCCCTCCCATGGGTCCACCGTGGACGCAGTGTAATATGGCTTGACCCTCAGGTTCGTCAAGCTCCTGCTCTCACTCGAGGAGCTGCCAGGGAGCCCGAGGAGGAGGTGGAGTCCTCCTATTCCTTGTGTCCCTCTGTCCCCGAGCTTCCTCTCGCCTGTACTCCCGGAGGTACCCTCGTTGAATGAGGGCCTCGATCTCATCTTTCAGGGCACGGCAGTGATCCGTGTCGTGCCCGTTGTCTTGGTGGAAGCGGCAGTAGAATCGCTGATCCCTTTTCTTACTGGTGTTGTTGGACGGACGAGGGGAATACTGGACGAGGTCCCTGTCCTCGATCGCCAAGAGGATGGAGGACACATTCTGGGTTAGCGGGGTATACCTTTCGAAGCGAGGGACCGGCGGGACCTTCTTCATGACGCCCGCATCCCTTGGAGCCTTCTTTGATGGCTCAACTTCTTCGGCCTTCCGCTTTCCTTTTCCGGGTACCTCCCTGGACTCATCTGGGTTAAGGGCTTCCTCCGCCCTGATGTATTTCTCAACCCTGTTGAGGAGGTCGGGAAAATCGATGGGGGGCTTCTTCGCCAGAGAGGCTTTCAGCAGTTCATGATGGACGTTGTGCCGAAATGCCGCAGAGGCGACGCCAGGATCGAGAGAGGAGACCGACCTTGCCTCTGCTGTGAACCTCCGGACGAACACCCTGAGCGATTCCCCCTCCTTCTGCCTGAGCCCAAGCAAAGAAGCACTTGTCCTCTCGGCCTTCCGGCTGGTGACAAAATGGGCAAGGAAATTGCCCTCCAGCTGGTCGAAGGAGTAAATGGAGCCGGGGGTCAGCTTGGAGAACCATTCGCGAGCCGGACCCCGGAGGGTGGCAGGGAAGGCTCGGTATAGCAGGGGATCCGAAGCGCTGTGAATCATCATGAGGGTTTTGAAACCCTCCATGTGATCAGCAGGATCTCCCTCACCGTCATAGGTCTCGAACTGAGGTGGTCGTAAATTTCGAGGTATTTCTGCTTGGAGGATGAGGGCGGAGAAAGGAGGTCGGACAGGTTTGTACCCCTGAGCCGCTCCGGGACCGGCGTCGCCTATGTGATCGAGGCGATCCTCCATTTCTTGGAGGCGCCTTAGGAGATCGCCCTCGTACTCTGGTGGGATAGTCGATGGGAGGGACATGCTGGCCTCGGCGTCCGACCTGGTTTGAGAATGGCGGACAGCCTCCTGGTGGGGGGCCCCTCGAAGGGCCCCCAGGATCTCCCTCCGGAAGTCCTGGAATTCTTGGTGAGTGACTGGGGCTCCCTCGACCCGGTTCGGGTGGTCCGAAGGTTGCCGTCCGACGCGGCTGAGCGCTGGCCTCCGCCCCTGCGACGGTGGTTTTGGATGGTTCGGGGCCGAGTTGGAAGCGGCCCTTCCCCTACTGCGGCTAACCTGTCGGTTGATGATTACCCCCCGTAGGTCGGGCTGGGCTGGACGGGAGGCACTCTTCTGGGGTCCCTGGTGGGGAGCCCCGTGATTGGAGGCGTGTGCTTCGGCAGTGGGACCTGGCGGGGCCAAGTTCTGCCGAGGCGCGGATGTAGCAGCCTTTTTGGCTTTGGGGGCCATAAAGTTCAGGCTGTCGGGGTACCTTGACGGTCGGGCTCGGATCGGCTTCTGAAGTAGCTTTCCCACAGACGGCGCCAACCTGATGCGGTTTGTTTCTGGGAGACGTGTGGATGCACCAGGTGTGAGTTCTTACTCGATTTGTATTTGAAGGAGGAAGCTACTGATCAGGCGACCCTCGGCTGGCCGAGCGACACCGGTGACAGGCTGGAGTAAGGCAAGGTTGGATGCTTGGCTCGGATCAGGGGGCTCGGATCCGAGGTCTGGTGTACCTGCAGACGGTCTAGGAACACCGGGGTTGTCCCGGTGGCAGACCCTTCGACGATCTAGTCAGTCACTTAAGATAGAGCAACAGTAACTAGGGTTTTGTGGAAGAAAAATTGATTACCTGCAGATAGGGGGGAGGGTCTGGTATTTATAGGGGATGCCAATCGTGTCCTGACCCGTTTGGGGCTGGGCCGGACCCGGTTATCCGAGTGGCTGAAGCGGTGGAAAGCCGGGCGGTAAGGGCTGACGTGGCAGGCACCGGGGTGGTTTCCGGTCTGACGTGGCAGAGCTCCGGGTGATTTTCCGGTGCTGACGTGGCAGATCTGAAGGATCAGAAAGAGCGCGTATCCTGAGGGGATCCAGTGGCCCAAGATGAGCCACGTTTATTCCTGACCTATATCTGTGGGCAATTGGTCTTGTATGATACAAGACATATTCCGAGCTTGAAGAAAAACTTGATCTCAATTAGCAAACTAGACAAAGAAGGGTTTACAACAGCTTTTGGGTATGGAGAATGGAAGGTGACTAAAGGTACCAGGTCATGGTGACACGTTGTACTTACTCATAGAAGGTGATTCAGGTGATATCATTGCTACAACATCAGTAGGTAGTTCATCTTCAATTCTATGGCATGTCAGGTTGGGGCGCTTTGGTAAAAAAGGTGTCAAGCAGCTTTGTTCTAGGGATCTTTTGCCGGGGCTGAAGAATGTTGAGATGGATTTTTTTGAGAATTGTGTGATGTGTAAACAGTAGACAGTTAGCTTTCAGTTGGGTGGGCGTAAGAAGAAGCTTGGAAAGCTAGAGTTGGTACATACAGATGTGTGGGGTCCAGCTCAGGAATTTTCTTATGGTAGTAAGCGATACTTCGTCACTTTCATCGATGATGCTACAAGAAAAGTTTGAGTTTATGCAATTCGTGAGAAATCAGAAGTTTTTGAGGCATTCAAAGCTTAGAAGGCCAGGGTTGAGAATGAGACAGGTTGCAAGGTGAAAGTAATAAAGTCAGACAACGGAGGTAAATACACAAGTAAAGAGTTTGTTAACTATCTGGCAAGGCAAGGTATCAGAGGAATCAAGACAGTTCCTAAGACTCCATAGGAGAATGGTGTAGCAGAAAGAATGAACCGAATGATACTCGAAAAGGCGAGATGCATGAGACTTCATGTGGGTCTTCCGGTCCATCTTTGGGCCGCTACAGTTGATATGGCACTGTACTTGATTAACCGTTGCCCGTCTAGTGCTCTTAATGGGGCCATTCCAGAAGAACTATGGTAAGGTAAAACTGTTAATTATTCGAATTTGAAAGTTTATGGTTGTATGGCATATGCACTAATTGACAGGGAAGAAAGAAAGAAGTTTAACTCTAAGTCCAGGAGGTGTGTGTTCATTGGCTACGGTGGTGATGAGTATGGTTACATGCTTTGGAATTTTGTGGATAACAAAGTCATTCACAGCAGAAATATAGTGTTCAATGAAGAGGTCCTATAAAAGGACAAGCACACAGATCAAGGTAGTACAACCAGTTCAGAGTCAGATTGGGGTTCAGACTCTGACTCAGATTCAGATTCTGAAGGCGGCCATAGTGGTGGGGGCCCTACACTGCAGCAGCAGGTACCGGTACCACATGCAGCACAAGAGGCTCATGGTGAGCCTATTGGGAATGAGCAGGTTATCGAAGATGAACATGTACAGCCAGAACTGTTCGGAGAACCTGAACCGGTCGGTGACCGGTGAACCATATCCACATTGAGGAGATCGACACGAGAGAGGAGGCCAACCAGGATATTTAATCCATCAGCTAGTGTTGTTCACGAGCATGTTCTGTACACGAATTCGGGGGAGCCAGAGACTCATGAGGAGGCTTTGAGGGATGAAGCTTGAATTCAGTGTGAGTTAGCCATGAAGGACTAGATGAACTCCTTGGAACCGAACCAAATTTGGGAATTGACCAAGTTACCTGCAGGGAAGCATGCTCTTATGAACAAATGGGTTTTCAGTGTCAAAGATGAGGCAGATGGAAGTAAAAGGTACAAGGCAAGGCTTGTTGTGAAAGGATCCTCTCAAAGAGAAGGTGTTGATTATAGTGAGATCTTTGCACCGGTTGTGAAGATGGCTTCTGTTAGGGTTCTGCTCAGTATTGTGGCACTTGAAGACTTTCACATAGAGCAATTTGATGTAAAGACATCATTTCTCCATGGTGATGTCGAAGAAGAGCTGTACATGAGAAAACCCACAGGTTTTGAAGCTAAAGGGAAGACATGATGTGTCGATTGAAAAAGAGTCTTTATGGGTTCAAATAAGCACCGCGGCAATGGTACTTGAAGTTTGATTGCTTCATTAAAGGAAAATATTTCGATAGGTGCGTAACGGATCATTGTGTGCATGTTCGTAGATATAAGGACAATGATATAGTTACCTTGGCGTTGTATGTGGACGACATGCTATTAGCAAGTTCATGTGTGGAGAAGATCAAGGAAGTGAAAAAGACGCTAGCTTTGGAGTTTTTAATGAAGGACTTGAGTGAAGCAAAGTAAATCCTTGGCATGAAGATCAGTAGAGACCGGTGTAGCAAGAAGCTTTGGTTATCTCAAGCGGACTACGTGAAGAAGTTGTTGAAAAGATTCAACATGGATGGCGCAAGGTCAGTCATTTGTCCCTTAGCTGCTCACTTCAAGTTATCAATGGACTTGTATCCTAAGACAGAAGTGGAGATGGATGAATTAGCTGCTGTTCTTTATGCCTCAGCCGTTGGGAGTTTGATGTATGCGATGGTGTCTACAAGACCAGACATCGCACAAGCAATGGGAGTTATCAGCCATTACATGAAGAATCTAGGTAAACAACATTGGGATGCAGTAAGGTGGATTCTTAGATATCTAGCAGGTACTTCAGATCACTTTCTTTGTTTTGGGGAGATTCTTTGCATATACATGGTTATGTGGATGCAGATTTTTTGGGCGATCGTGATGGTTGCAGAAGTACCATAGGGTATGTATTTACAGTTGGTGGAACAACTATTAGTTGGGTTTCACAGTTACAAAAGGTTGTAGCACAGTCAACCACGGAGTCAGAGTATATGACACTTACAGAAGCAACGAAAGACGTGTTGTGGATTTCAGAGCTTTTGAAATAGTTGGGCCGGAAGCAACCCATATGTGAACTATGGTGTGACAGTCAGAGTGCAGTTTTCTTGGCGAAAAACTCGGCTTATCACTCTAGGACTCAGCACATTCAAATGAGGTATTATTTTATCAGAATGGCGCTTAAGAAGAAATGGTTGAAGCTAACTAAAATTCTTGGCACTAAGAATCCGGCGGACATGCTCACTAAGGTGGTGGATAGTAGGAAACATCAGTTTTGCTATACCACTATCAAATTGTCTCCAGGTTAATTGTTGTGGAGACTCGCAGAGGCACAGGCCTAGACTAGGCCAATGAAAGAATGAAGAACAGGTTAGAGACTTCGCGTATATGTCTCCAAGTGGGAGATTATTGGGGTTTGTGGATTCAATACACGATAAAGAGGTTGAAGAAGATAGGCCAGAAGGAGAGTCGAAGTGGGAGCAAGCGGCTACAGTAGAGTTGCGGTCGACCGCACCCCCCGACCGACTACCGATCGACCGCGCAGTCGACCGACCCGCTCTCTGTTTGATTTCGTGCAGTCGAGGAAAGACCAGTCGACCGTCCCGATGCTGAATAGATGAACGGCTAAGGCGAAAAGTTGTGGAATCCTATATATATTGTATTGTGTACGATTTTAGGGTTAAGTGAATAGAAGAAAAAAGAATATAGAGATCTACCAGCCGTCATTAAGAGAGAGGGAAATAGAGAGAAACCCTACACCTTGGTGGTGAGTTCTTAAGAGATTTGTAAACCTAATCTTCATATTTCTAGTGGAAATCGCAGGAGTGTCTCTGCGCGGAGAAGTAGTCATTGTTTAGGTGAACCTCGATAAAAATCTTGTGTGTTCTTGTGTGTTACTTTTGCTTGTTCTTTCTTCTCTTATTTTGATTCTATAGTTCTTGCATCTCGTCGTCATTGTTGAGTTTATTCTGCAGTTAGAATTCAACACATCATTCCCTTCAAAAGATAGCAAGCAATCAGACAATATTTTCACCCCTCCTGGTTAGACTTGGTAGAGTAATGTGAAATCTAGGTACTGTACTTTTTCTCCTCTTATAACAGATTCACTTCTTATAAGAGGTAGTCCACCTCTTTTCCCATAATTTTTAGCGTTCTTTTTTTAACCTCTTATAAGCAATTTTTTCCAAAATCGCTTGTAAGCCTAAATGGCTTCTAGTAGTCTCTTTCAAATTCTTATAAGCCTTCTATTACTTAAAAAGTCTATATTATCCTAAAATATAAATAGAGAAATTATATAATAACGGCAAAAATGTGTAAAAGTAGAGAAAAGAATCTTGTGAGAGGTGAAAAATGAACAGAAATCTCTTATAAGAGGTTCTTATAAGAGGTTATTTTTATATAAAAAGAACACCTCAAAAGGAGGTTTTTACAAGAGACTCTTACTGTGAATCTCTTATAAGAGGCAAAAAAAAGAACAGTACCTAAGCTTCCAAGATGTCATGTATTAATTTAATTAGGTTGAGTCTTTCCGAGATTTACATGACATCCTAACTAATAGTAGTATTGTGGTGAAGACACACTGGATCAGTTTGTGAGATTCCCAGATTTTGAATGAACCTCGAGGAATGTTTAGAGGTGTAAAACCTAGATTGTGATTGAACCTGGCGAGAGTCATTTTAAGTTCATTTACGGTACACCATCACTTGGAGCGAGCGAATCAAAATGTGTATGAAATTTTAATGAAGACGATAATTGGATGATTGTGACAAAGAGTAAGGTTACATTACATCCAGATTCAGTATAACTTGTAGCTAATTTTCATATTGGTTCAGAGTAAATTAAGTAGTGTCCTTCGTATATCCTACATATTATTTATTATCTTTAATGATATAGTATTTTAGATGACTGCTTCTATTTATATATACTGGATGAAAATGATGCAAAGTACACTGAATACTTTTTAACACTTGGAAGGAATCGTTGAGATCATTACAATCTTTAAGAGAATTACTCAACAGTTTTCTATGAGTTTTAGTAATCGTATTATTATACGTAATACCTCATTATACTATTATGTGATTTACAAATTAATATTATGAACACTTCATTCCAATCGTCATGCTCGGTCCAACATTCCAATCTGTAGTTTTTGTAGCCACAACTTGGTTCATTATAAGCTTTGTGTCCTTTTCTTTCGCTTGTTTTTCAGTTTGTTTACATGATCTGCTACTAATATTTCACATATTTCCATTTCTGGTACCAAGTCAATGGGTGTAACTATCCAAGGTTCAACCGTATCTTAATTATGATTAGTGTCTTAATTAACGATGGAGAGTTGTGAACAAACAACAACTAAATGCAACTATGCAAGTCAGAAACATTAAATATGTTCAAGCCATCGCAAAAATAACACTGAGCATCAAATTTCTAGCCGAGGAAACTACAGACAAAGACATTTTGTTAGAAGAAGAAAGCTGATGATTTTGAAGGAAGCCAGGGCATAATTCATTATCTCGTAACTGAACGAGTCATCATCTTTTTAATTTATCAAACACATTTATGGTAGGTGAGTTGCTTGCAGCTGATAAAAATATCGAAATAATCTAGAAAATAATAAGTGTGTTTGTTGTGTTGGAAATGTATGAATCCTATCCATACAAGTTTGTGCAATGCTGACATTCCAGATTAAAATTCGCTAAATTTGTTGGCAATCAGTCTTGAAATTGAACTCCTCCAAATGCGTTCTGAAGCACTTCAGCCTTGGGTCTCGTTGCTGCTTATTTCTGTGTGTGGGAGCAAACAAATATATAAATTCTTTTAATAAAAACAGTAAAGTTTGAACTTTCGCTATTCGTCGATTTTGATCACCAGAACGGCTCCTATTGACTCCGACATCTGATCGCTGAGAACGGCTGAAATCGAGTTTGAAACACCAAGGGGGTTATGCCATCTATATGAAGAGATCGAGTCTGGACTCATATCTTGATGAAGAGATGATGTTTTCAAACTCTCTCGTGTATGGAAGGATAGAATCAATTACCTCCTAGAAATAGGAAGTTTAAACTGAGTTCGATGGATCTGGACTTCTTTGTGTTTGGGCTGTTGGAATAGTTTCTATTACAGGCTGTATTTGGTCACTGAGCTTGAAGCTTATCTCGTCGGGCCTATATCTGCTGTAATTACCGTTTTACCCTTGAGAATTTTTGTTGATTTGGACGGTTCCAATTTTGTTCTATTTGGACGGTCCCAAATTAAGTAAGCTAATCTCAGATCTCTGCATTTGCTTCGTGTTTATATGAACTACTTGTAATTTTGCTAGTTGTGAGTTGTGGTCTTCGTCCTCCTTAGAATCTATACATTATAGTAAAGATTGTACCATATCAGATAGTCGACTAAAAATAGTGCGCACTATGTAGGCTTCCATTAGTTTTTTACTTGCTATATATGACTTCAAAAATGATCCTATGCAGTTACTTGTTTTGAATAAATGGTTACATTCTAGCCTAATATCAAACCTGAGTTCTCTCTTGAATAAAGTGCAGTTATTTTGATGACCCACATTGCTGACTTGACTTGAAACGAGAGATTTGGCTTGGTAACCTTCTTTTTGAAATTATTTAGTCAAATACCTTTGTTTTGGAAATAATTAGTGAAATACCCTAGTTCTTAATTAGATATCTATAGTATTCTTCCTATAATAATTTTTATAGGATGTGTGACCTTTCTACAAAAACTAAAAGTTTTTGGGTTTTAGGATAATTTTTATTTTTATTCTTAGATTTTAGTTTTTCTGCTTTCTACCTCATAAATTATTAATAAATATACTGAAAATTCTTAAAATTAAATTAAATTTACTTACTTTGTACTGGCTCTGATACCATTTTGGTGAACTTTGGTGGGTGCGTGAAATCTCTTAACTTGTAGGTGTGAGTAGCGCGTAATCTTCTGGAGACCTGAAAATCAAAAGGACAAGAGTATCAAAAACTTTAAAAATCTAAAGAGTAAAGTCTAAATGGTTGAAATAAAGATCAAAGTTTTAAAAATAATATTCTTCGAAATAATGGATATTGTCAATTCTGAAAAAGTAATCAGGAATGATGGGAATTTCGTCGTCATCGTCGTCAAATTCTCTTATATATTCTGATTCTGTCTCATATTCTTCACTGTCATATGGAGGTTCTTCGAGTTCTTCTGTATGTCTATGTTCTCCTTCATTCTGTTAATGTTCTTCTAGAAATTGTCTGTATGCAGTCGTAGAACTCCAAACGTAACTACTAAATATACCATTTTCATAAAATAACAAAGATCTTTCGTGATAAGTTAGATCGTCAATTATTTCAACATTTATATTACTAGTTTCTCCAGGAATTATTTGGTTTATTGTTTTTTTTTTTTTGAAGAGAAGATGACCTCCGTCATCGTTTCATTAACGATAATTAAAGAAACAAAGTAGTACAATAATACAACCACAATAGGGTCCACCCGACCCCTAAACAAAACATCATGACCTACCAACATCTAGATCTGATACAGGTACAAACTGCGATCATGAGCTCAAAACAAACAAACTCCTAAAGATAAAACAACAAAAGTAGTGCAGTCTAGACACCCCCAAACCTCTCCATAGACCTGCACAGTCCTCAATACCGAGTGCCTCTACTCCTCGCTAAGCCTCAATTTTTTCTTTGCTCCCACGTAGCCTGCCCAATCATGAATCAAAAGAAAAATGTTATGCATAGAAGTAGTAAATCTGTAGCTAGCATTTCTAAAACATATGTCGTTACGGTCTAGCCATAGTCTCCATAGAGTTGCCCCTACTGCAATTTCCCAAGCCCTCCTATTCTCTATACTTATAAGCTCATCTCTCCAAAGACCCCACACATCTGAGGAGGATGAAGGAAAACGTACACACCCAAACCCTCTACAGATAACTTCCCATGTTAGCCTGGCCTTAGGGCAAGTAAAAAATAAGTGTTTCAAGTCTTCGTCTGCTTGTAAGCAAGTCTCGCATCTAACATCAATTTGCATATTTCTTTTCTTTAGATTTAGTTTTGTAAGGATGGCGTCGTTATGCACTAGCCAACTGAACACTTTAACTTTCAACGGAGCTTGAATGGCCCAGATGACGTTCTCTTCTTTGGCTCTGATCCCTCCATCATTGATCCATCTGTACATCGATGCTACAGAGAAGGATTTCGACTCTTCTATGTTCCACCATCTTTCATCCGGTTCATTATTTATATGACCTCCTTCCTCCTGGATGACCTTGTTTAACTCTTCGAATTGTCTTGTAGACTCTGGCGTAACTCTGTCTGAAACTGTGAATGTGAGGGTACCTCTTTTCCACACATCTGCTACTAAGACATCGTTATTGACAACCGCCTCTGCAGCTTGTGGGAATCTGTTCTCCAATGAAACATTCCCGCACCATTTATCCTTCCAAAATCTCGTATTCTTCCCGTTTCCAATTCTGCACCTTGTATTTGTATTGAATATCTCTCCTTGCTTGGCTATCCCTTTCCAGAGAGTGGAAACCCTCCCTCTCGCGCTCCGTCCACCGAAACGATATTGTTTCCTTCTTCGATTGAGCTCGAAAGAATAAGACCACCACCCTTCCTTCCTTTTGTGGATCTTCCACCACCACTTACTGAGCAAAGCCCGGTTCATATCATGGAGATTCAGGATTCCTAGCCCTCCGAACTCTCTTTTCTTACATACCCTGCCCCACTTGACAAGGTGGAACCCTTTGTTGCCCTCCTCGGTGCCCCTCCATAAGAATCTTCTTCGCATCTTGTCAATTTTATGGATAACCCACTTCGGCAGTTCGAACATTGACATAAGGTACAGCGGGATAGCATTAAGGACTGAGTTAAGCAAAGTGATCCTACCACCTAATGAAAGGAATCTGCTCTTCCAGCCCGCCAACTTTTTCGCAATCTTTTCAATTAATGGCGTCCAGTCCTCTCTTGATGGTGGACCTGGTCTTATTGGCGTCCCCAGGTATTTGAATGGAAAATCTCCTTTCTCGCATCCTAGAATTGCAGTGATCGTGTCA
Organism: Hemerocallis citrina; assembly: GCA_017893485.1. Classification (NCBI taxonomy): domain Eukaryota; kingdom Viridiplantae; phylum Streptophyta; class Magnoliopsida; order Asparagales; family Asphodelaceae; genus Hemerocallis; species Hemerocallis citrina. Next base: position 324,520,762 of record CM030360.1, on the reverse strand, counting down.
ACTGGGGTAGACAGCTGATCGGAGATAGGTATTACGCAGCTCTTCCGTAGATTAACCTTTAAACCCGACCATCCTTGGAAGCATGCCAAAGCAGCTTTTATAGCAACAATTTCATCCACCTGGGCCCCACCAAACAGTAGGGTATCGTCGGCATATTGAATAATGTTCATTGACTGGTCAATTCCTTTTATCTGAATTCCTTTGATGATGTTGTTATCCTTTGCCCTTTGAATCATTTCTGCCAATCCATCTGCTATAATTGCGAATAAGAGTGGTGACAAAGGGTCCCCTTGCCTGAGTCCTCTTTTGCATCGGATCTCCTTCCCTTGCCATCCATTCACCTGAATAAACGACTTTCCTCCCTGCACACACCGTTGCATCCACGATCTCCATTTCGCTCCAAAACCTTTGAGGCGAAGAACTTCGTCTAGGCACTCCCAATGAACAGAGTCTTACGCCTTTTGGAAATCTATTTTCAAGAGAAAACCATCTATCTTTCCTTTACTGCCCCTGAACACGACCTCATGCGCTGCAGCTATGCTGTCCATGATGTCCCTTCCTCGAATGAACCCACTTTGCGATTGTGCCACCACGTCTCGTAAATTGGGAGCCAGCCTTTGTGCCAGGACTTTCGTGACGATTTTGAACGATCCGTTAAGTAAACTGATTGGTCTGAAGTCCTCCGCGGTTCGAACTTCTTCCTTCTTCGGGATAAGGATAATTGTTGCATAATTAAGCCTGTCCAGGTCTGCTACTCCGTTGTGAAAATCCTTGAAGATGTTCAAAAGATCTTCCTTTATGATTTGCCAGTAAATCTTGTAAAAGAAGATAGGTAGTCCGTCCGGCCCTGGTGCCTTGTCTTGTCCCAACAACCTGATTGCCTCTAAGACTTCTACTTCCGTAAAGGTATTTTCGATTCCTTCGCTCCCATCTATCCTCGAGGAACTCCACATGTCAGACAGCAGCCTGCATCTCTCGCTTGCTCTACTGCCCAGCAACTCATGGTATTTATTATCTAAGTGTTCTCTGATGAGGACCTCATTCTCCGTCCAATGCCCATCCACTAGGAGCCCCGCTATATGATTCTGCCTTCTCCTTCCGTTAGCTACCTTGTGAAAAAATTTAGTATTTGCGTCCCCCTCCTTAAGCCATTGTATACGTGATCGTTGCTTCCAGTGTATCTCCTCCCTTGTTTGAATGTGTTGAATTTCCAATCTCGCATTTGCCAACTCGTCCTTTTCTGGGCCTGTCAAATCTCTCTCTTCCTGCAGTGTTTCCAAATCGAAAATTCGATTTGCAAATGCTTCTCGTGTTGAGGCCGTGTTGGAGAATTTTACCTTTGCCCATCCTTTCAGATCCCTCCGGAGACGTCTAGTCTTTTCCACCCATATCCCCACTGCTGAATTTTGGGTAGTGGTACGCTTCCACGATTCATGAATCACCTGTCTCGTCTCCTCCAGGGTAGTCCATGCTTTCTCGAATCTAAACGGGGAGAAATTTTTCTTATATGCTTGATCGCAGTCTATCACCAGTGGAAGATGATCAGACGTGAGTCTCGCAACTGATTTCACCTTTGCCTGCGGGAACATCTCCTCCCACTCATTTGAAACCAGGATTCTATCAAGTTTTGCTAGCGTTGGGTTGCGCTGCATGTTGCTCCATGTGAATTTTCTGTCGGACATCTCTAGCTCCATCAGTTCTAGATCATCTATAATCCCATTGAAAGATTCTTGCTCGACATGGTTATGACCTCTACCTCTGTGTTCATCTTGGAATCTGGTGATGTTGAAGTCCCCCCCTACTATCCATGGATTATCCCATCTACTCCTGATATATTGAAGCTCCACCCAACAGTCTTTACGTGCTCTAGAATCGTATGGTCCGTAGACCGAAGTGACTACATGCTCCCAATCGTCGCTCCTCCTTCTAACTTTAATAGAAACCGAGAAATTCCCGACAAGCGCGTCTACGATCTGAAAGATCCTTGAGTCTACTCCAACCGCAATGCCTCCGGAGTATCCCCTCGCCTCTTTAAATCTCCATTCGTAATTAACCGCCCATCTAAGTCTAGCAAAATCCTCACCAGAATGGTGCTCAATCCTAGTTTCTTGAAACCCAACTATAGACGGCCGAATTTTATTAAGAGAATAAGAAATCAATTTCTTCTTACTTTCCTGCCTCATCCCCCTAACGTTCCAAAAGATGTACACCATTATTAAAACGTGTTTGGCACCTACCCTATACACCCAACACCGCCCCACTAGTTTAAACCCTTGTTGCGCTCGACTCTCCTCTAATTATAGCAACATTCTCTAACTGTTCTACCCTGGTAGAACCCATGGCTAGACCGTAAAGACTTGCAAAATATAAGAGCGACTCATCATTTAATGAATTTAAAATTGAACATTCGTTATGAATAATACCTCCCGAAGTAGGATCCCCCGGTGGTGTCGACTGCCCAATCTGATTCTCCGCCTGATTACTTAACTGAAGATCTCCTTTATTGATCTGACGCTTTCCTTTCCTCTGATACTCAGTAATTTTCTTGATAGAGTTACTACCGACACTTCCTCTAGTGTCCCTGTCTCCCACCTCTGTATCCGTCACCGAGATTAAATTGTCTTCGCGGATTCCGTCTAGTGCCCCAATTCTTTCCCCGCATTCATCTTGATCGGCCAACTTCTCGCACTCGGCTAATTTAGATGACTGACCCAGCACCTCACAATTAATTAATTCTTTTCCTTCCTCCTCTTTCCTGGTTGCTGTGTGATGTGGCTCTAGGCATTGCACCCCATGTGCTCTTCTTTTGACTAGTGAAGTCATAGCAAGCCTGATTGACTCTTCCACTTCTTCCTTGCTAAAGTGGTTCCACTCTTCTATCCCTATTCCCATTTCCCTACTGACCTCCAGTCCTTCAAGAGTAGCAACGCTCTTTTTGAGAATACCACATTTCGGCTGAAGAGAAATATTGCCAGAGGTCGTCCCGTACTCTGCCACCCTACTATCGGCATTGGTACCCTCACACATCATAGGGGTCTCATCAATTCCTTCCTTCCTCAGCACAATCTCAGCAACTCCATCTGTACGTTGATGTCGCGTGTTTCCCATGCCTAGCCCGCTGTCAACCTCCTTACGGCGCCAGACTCTTTGGCTATTCAAATCTTGGACCGCTGGATTTCCGCGAACACCCATTTTGGAGTACGAACGAACTGCAACGTCCTGATTCTTGAATATCGAAGACTCCCTGATGCTTGCGTGGACATCAGATGGACGGATCAGATTTGTTTCCCCCACATCGTACGGTCTAGCTTCATCTTCCACCTCTAGCTCCCCTTCCGCACCCTTAACAGCTTCGTTCGCCTCCGACACCGCTACCCCCCGAAAAGTGACGCTCTTCTTCGTCTCGACGATCACCCACACTTCGTAAACCTCATTTTCGAACTCCACTAGAATCTTTGATGGAATGTTGCTACGATGATCAATTCCGATTCTAATTCTAGCGTATTTTTTGCATGAGTGTGTAAGCGTTCCTTTATCCAACTCTATCACCATTCCGAAGCTACGAACTATATTTTGAAAACCAGACTTTACCCATAGGTGGAACGGTAAGTTGAAAAGCCGTAACCAAACTGAGTGCATACCCGCCGTAGTTAGAGCACCTATCTGGCGCGACCATGGCTTTAGCGTGATGAAGAACTCCAACCCTTGCGAGTCCCTCCCTTCTAAACCTTTCATCGTCAACGCGTCAGCAATAGCCCCGCCATCGCTGCTGTGTACGAAGAAAAAGCCTCCAGTCGACTCCTGAACGTTCCAAATCGAACTCGCTGAAACAATCGCCTCCAAGAGCTCGGTGATGTCTCTGACAGTAGGATTCCCTGTCTGCGCCTTCGCCATCAAGCACGAGTTATACCGGTTCTTGAACTCCGCCATTAATGGCGTTGGAGTAACCAGCGCTCTAATGACGCTTCTTTCCCCCGCCGCACTTTCCTGGGTGGTGCTCTTCTCCGGCGCCATCGGAGCTTCGAGAGCTGCTGGCACCGCCTTGGAACTCGACTCCGACGCCGCGCGAAACTTTGGACATGCCGTTGAGATGTGCCCGGTCTTTTTGCAGACGTAGCAGAACCAGTCATTCTTGCAGCTGTTGATAGAGTGCCCGGGTTTAGCACACTTATGGCAGCATAGTCGTTGTTCCACCTTTTGCTCGCCGGAGGCGCTTCTTGATTGGGTTCTTCTCTGAGTCTTCCTCGGCTTGACGAGCACCCATTCCCCTTCTTCATCTTCGCGTTTAATGGGAACCTCTATCTCCGGGGATGGGTTGGGTCGCCGAACTCTATGTTCGTCCCGCCCCAAGTGTCTTCCTCCAGCAACCTCCGCATAGCTCCTTTTGTAGCTTTCATGTCTGGTCTCTACTTCCTGGCGTGGCTGTGGTGATCGAAGTCTTGTGCTGTCTTGAACCCTGTTGCCACCCTCGACTCTTGTTCCTACCCGGTGATCAGTCGGCGATCTCCTTGGAGATCTCCCTCTGACAGTTCGTCGCCCTCGAAGTTCATCGCCCTCTCTCCTTCTACCGCGAACGTCTCTCTCCTCATCCCTCGCACGCTTCGGCATACTCTGGTGCCTATGGGTGTTGGAGCTCGCGTTCCTCACGGTTTGATATCGGTGGGAGGAGGAGTGATGGTGAGGGGGGGAAGGAGTTCTCATTTTCGGTTTCTGTGTGGGTATTGCAGAGGTCGAATATTATTTGGTTTATTGTTATAATTATTACTCGTTGAATGCTAAAAAAGAATAATTTGAATTCGTAGCAATCATCCATGCTTATTTGTCTGTGAGGATAATAAACATAAAAAACTAGCATTCTGTCACTTCCTTGGTAATTAACCATTAATTCAAAAATTGGTGAGGCAATACCAAAATTACTATCCATTAATTCTTACGTATAATAAGCAATTATAAAATAAAGAGCAGAGAGAGATTTCTAAGGATACCTAAAAATCAAAACAAAACGGCCCATCATGCTTCCGACCTAGTCAAACTTTTTTAATCTGTTTTGTACCCGTTGCTATCAGTGGATAAAATACCCCCCGGTATGCACCCCGATTTCTGTGCTCCTTTTACGTTCTTCCCATCTCAAGATTACTATGCCCTCAATAGAGCTTCATCCAAGAGATACGTCTAGAACAACTAGTAGCACTTTGGTACAAACAACCACAAAAGTCTAACTATAGAAGGTAGCAAATGAGTCTTCTTGCAAGATTATTTAGGCAGAGCCTTACAAAACTCTCTCTAGGGGAAAGGAATTTAGTTGTTCATACCTTTTTTTCTACGGAGGCTGATAGATGAACTCATAAAAGACATTTTATTTTCTTCAAGCTTGTTACAAACATACTTACAAGGATTATGAGGAATTTTTTCTTTCCAAAATAGTTTGCCTCTCTCCCTTACCCTGCCTTCCCTTTTATAGGCTAAGGGATGGCTTCACACCAGATACAATTATTACCCTCCTTACATCATTGCTTACATCACAGATACAATTATTGCTTTTCTTACATCAGTGCTTACATCATAGCTAAATAATTGAGATATTTGCTGCTTATGTAGGGAACATCTTCACGTGCTTTCACATCAGGAACAGTTCTTCGTCAGTCTGTTCTTGTCCTTTTCTGCAATAGTCACATGAATGTTGTGGTTCCATCCTCATCAGTCTACAGTAGTGGACAGCTGTTTCTTCCGTCATTGTCATATCTCCTTTATGCAAGATTCGGTACCAGCTGTCAAAGACTTCTTTCTTTGACTGGGGTTGTTTAATTTTTGCTATACTGTAGATCATTAATTTTTGTGGGTCAGGGCTGTCATAGATCCATATGTTACCTTCTCTGCTTTGTATGTCCTTTAGTTCACAATACATTGTTCTAAATCCCGTAGCTCTTCTTTCGGGAATCAGTTTTTCAAATTCTTCGGCTTTATATGGTATTATACCGGTTGCTCCAAACAAGATTTGAGTAGTCATCCCTATTTTTATAATATGTTCAGCTGGTAGTTCTTCATTATCTTCAAGGAATTCTGGAATTGCTGAAAATATTCGAACATATATCTTGGATGCCTTCGTAAGACCAAAATAGCTTTTAGCAGCTTTATATACTTCCTTTGGCAACTGGCTAAGTTCTTCACATTCTCGAGATGGATAAATGCAGTGGATAAGTCCTCTTTCGAACAATACTCTTACGGTTTTTGGATTAGCTCCTGGTAGTATGATCGTTTTGTTCATATGTTGCTGAGAAATAGTTTTGATAAATTGGTTGACCTGAGTGGTCTGGCATAATTTCTCAATATATTGTAAGAATAAATCCTTCTTGGAGTATTTTGGAGGATCTGAGAGTAAACTCTCTTTGTAGGTAGTAGGCTGTATGGATGTGGAGTTTTCTTCTTGTGTGGCTATTTTTGTGATCCCACTTGTATTTTGTGGGTTAGTAGGTTCACTCCCTTCGCTTATTTTTTCAATACGATCAGAACTTATATGTTGGTAAAATATACTTTGAAGACCACATATTTGCAGTTGTATTTGGTTAAATGCTCCTTTTAATTGCTCCATTGTCTCCTTTAGGTAGACTATATCGTGTTCTATTTACTGAACTCTGGCTTCCTTTTAAAAGTTTTCCTATATTTTGGTTGATATTTTGGGAATTTGTGATTATTCTTCTTTGTGTATTTATAGTTATTGTATCTATAGTTATTATTGCGTCCCCAATGGTTCGGTCTTGCATCTTCACAGCAAATTCTTTGTTTATATGTTCTGTAATATTTCATTGTTGCTCTGGCCTCTTGGCATACTTTGTCCCTATAATCTTTTACAAATTGCGTTCTATATCCTAAAGTGTCTACTTCAGGTTTTACTTTCTCATTTATGTATGCACTATATATGTTTATGCTCCATGGATCAGGTAATTTTAGGAAGAATGAGTCTAAAATCAGGCTCCGTTCTTCTTTTGTATAATAACTATCTTGATAATATTCTTGGAATTCACAAGCATAGTTGTCAAAATGGCACATGTCGCATATTTCTAAGTTACTTAGTCTCCATCTTGCTTGATTCTTTTTATATATAGTGTGTTTTTCTCCTTTATCGTATACACTGAATTCGGTTCTTATTGCTTTTTCGTAATTTGTAATTATTTCTTTTAAACCTAACATCCTTTGTGCTGAACTTTCTTCAGTTCCTCCATCATCGACTGGTCTTGATTTTCTTACAGTATTTCTTTCTTCTTCTTCTAGTCCATTCCACCATTTTGCTACTACTCCCATAAAGGCGGCTTCTATAAATTTCTCAAATGCATTCCCGTTAAGGTTTTGCCTAAATCCTACTATTAGTGACGCTTTTACCCATTCTTCAATTGTTCTATCTACATCTTTTACGCAATCTAGGTCTAACCATTCTCCATTTCCTGCTATTCCTTTTTCGAAGTGTTCTGTTGGTTCATATTTTTTGGTTTCTTTTTCTTTATCTTTTCCTAGTTGCATCCTTCTTTTTGTATTTTGCCATTTCCATGGTAATTGGTATGGTTTTTTGTGAGGTGGTGGTCTTAAGATTTCATACATATTACTTGAAATTTCTGAAGGTTTTTCAATAATCTTATCTTGGTCCATTTTTATTTCTTCGTTTGCTATATCTAGATTTTTCAAGGCTTCTTGTACTTCTTCTGAATTAGGATTTGCCATTAAATCTTCTATTTCCAAAATATTTATATTAAGCTTTGTTATGACTTCTAGTTCTTTCATACCTACTTCTGTTATGCCTAATTCTTCTTCTGGGTAGTCTGTCATATATCTTCCTAATTCTTTTATATTGTTATTTATGATTCTTAAATCTTTTCTTACATCATTGAACATTTCAGGACCGTTGTAATCTTCTTCCAAGTCTTGTATGTTTAAATAAATTTTTGGCTCCATGTCCTACTATTTTGTCTGCTAGTAGGTGTTGGTAATACCAGCTTGCTTCTTCGTTTCTGTAATCTAATACTTTGTATGCTATTTGTTTTTGTATCTCTTTAGGTAGTTGATTAGCTACTTTTATTGTTAGTAATAGGTATTCTGATATTTCTTTACTGGCAATATGCTTACTTTCTACTAATCTTTTACCAACATATCTAATCTTGAATTTTGAAAGATTTTTTAATTTAAGTTTCTCTATTTTTTGTGAATTATTCAGCTTTTCTAAGGTTAAGGTGTATTATAGTTTATAATTTCTAGAGTGGGGTTATATATAAAATTTTGCTTTTTGGTTATTTAATTAAAAGGGGTAGTTGGCTAAATATTTTTGGAAGAAGGGTATTTGGCTAAATATTTTTGAAAAGTGGGGTATTTACCCACTATGCTCACTTGAAACTAGATGAAGTTTCAGTCAAAAGGTTTGGATCCAAGTCAGATCCCGGGTCTAACATGGATCCAAATGTAGGCACACTCAACGCTTTAATTCTCGCGCTCTTGATTTTTTTTAAAAAGAGTCCAGCTGTACGGCTGATACACACCCTCCAAGCCAGCGCACGTTTACTGTATCCCACACCCGCAGCACACCGTACCAGAAAAACCAACCGTCTTCCCATTTCCCTCCATCCCTCGCTCTATATAAACTTTCAAAGAATCCAAAAAGACCACCAACAATGGCGACTTACCCATTGCCACGTCAGATCCGTCGACCCAGATCCACTTCCACGTCATCATCGTCTTCGACACTCTCGTCCCTTTCTTCTTCGTTTTCCCCTTATCCGTTCCAAACCCCGTTCTACCCTTCCTCGTACGCTCTTATCCCGTTCAAATGGGAGCGCACCCCCGGAATCCCCAAAACGCCCCTAAACAAATCCCTAAATCCACGCCGTGTCCCCGCCCTCCCTCCCCATCTCAGATCCAACTCCGAGAAAGTCGCTAGAGTCCCTCCTCCTCCCCCTCTCAGATACAACTCCGAGAAAGTCGCTAGAGTTGCTGACCCGGACCCCTTCGCCGCCGCCATCCTTGAGTGCGTCAAAAGTCCGGTGGTCAAGGAGGCGGCCGTAAATGGCGGCGGAGGGTGGAGACGGATCGGGCTTGGCTTCGGGTTTGGGTTATTGGATTGGTACGGATCGTGTAAGACCTCGTGTGCGGTATCCGAATTGACCAGGGTACTGAACCCACGGCATGCGGTTAGAGTAAGCAGGCTGGGTTGCGAGTCAGGTTCGGATTTAGATAAGTGAGAAGAAAATGCGTACATATTAGATAAAATGATATTTTATGATAAAATAAGATTGATGTGTTGTTTGTAAATTAAAATGTGAAATGGAATTATTGTTATGGTAGAGTATCCACAGTCGTTTGCTAAATACTCAAAAATTAAAAATAGATTTAAGAAGTAGGCGTGCAGTCGATCGCTAAAAACTCAAAAATTAGAATAGGGATATACAGTAACTTGCTAAAGTTAAAAGAGCGGTTGGAAGATTGCTAAATATAGAAGACGGATTATGTTACTCCGTTTGAGTATTGAGACGGACGAAGATCATCTGTCTCAGATTATTAAAAAAAAATGTGTAAAACGGATGAAGTTGTTCCGTCCATTCCTTAATTTTTTTTTTAATATATAAAATTAATTAATTAAATAGATAAAGCTAATTAAAAAAAAATTCCAAAGTGGGCGACGGATGAAGTTCATCCGTCCCTCACTTTTTATAACGTGCATTTTACCATTTTGCCCTTGCCGATTTAATCGTTGGTTTCCAACGGTACAATGTGCTTTATTTATTTATTTATTTTAAAATCCAACGGCTAGTAACGATTTAAGAATTAATTTTTTAAACGGTAACATTTTTCAACCACAGTGTATAAATATTGAACTTCATTGTCTCACTATTTCTATCCACACTTCCCTTTCTGATTATTTCTATCTACATATCGTTGTCTCTATATTTCTATTGTATATTTCTTCTTCTAATATTGCCAAATACAACACAACATTCAGCAATGGCAACCCGTAGCAATAATAGGGGCAGGACATACACATCTAATGAAGATGTTATTCTCTCCCAAAGCTGGGTATCTATTACTCAGGATCCATTGACCGGCAACGATCAATCCGGGACACAATTTTGGGATCGAGTATTCAAGCAATTTGAAACTCTAATTGGCACTCCGACCGACCGGGCAGTTGGCTCTCTTTCAAGTCGATTTTGTGCAATTGCGAAATCTGTTTCTCTGTTCATTGCGAAGTTGAACAGTGTAACAAATAGAGCTGCAAGTGGAACAACTGAGGCGGATAAGGTATGTCTAATTTAGCGGATTTAATTTTTTTGAATTCAAGTTCAATTTTTTTTTAACCCAAATTTATTTACTCTTTGTTATAGCTACGCGAAGCTAGAGTGGAATACATGCAATCATCTGGGAAAGCATTTAAATTTGAAGAATGTTATAAGGTTCTTAAAGACCAGCCAAAATTTTCACTACGTACAACGCATGCCTTCGAATCAGGCCGTAGCTCTCAATCTGGTGAAGAAGGTAGCACAATACGTACACCAGCAATGCAAGACTGGAAATCAGATATACCGACCGATTTAGATTCGCCTCCAGCCCTTTTCCGACCACCCGGTCGTAAAGCGGAGAAGAGAAAAGGGAAAAGACCGACTGAATCAGCTCAATTTTCTGAAATGGTAATTGAGACCAGAACATTTAACAACATTTTTAAGGAGTCATCCGATAGGATGATGATGGCAACGGAAAAGAAGCTTGAGCTCAAACAAAAAGAGCACAAAATGAAACAAGAAAAGCACGAAATGAGAAAACGAAAAGAGGAAGACCGCATAATGAGTTTGGACATTATGAATCTACACGAGTCTCAACGTCATTATTTCATGTGTAGACAACGTGAAATTATACAAAGTCGTGGTTACAACTAGTTCAATTTTTTGTATCCTGTTGTTTTCATATATTTTGTAATATCCATTGTATCCTGCTAATTTTAAGTTATGTAGTTGCTTTATGTTTAACTACTTATTTTGAAGTGTCTATTTCAGTTTAAGTTATTACAGATTTAATTGATGTGTCTTCCAAGTAGATCCATACATTTTTAATGCTGATTCTAGATTAAACAATATAGAATATAAATTTATAATAAGCTAGAATGAAAAACAGAAATACATATTGACTGATTCACAGTTATACATTATAAAATATAAAATATATGTTCAAGCCATCACAAAAATAACACTAAGCATCAAATTTCTAGCCGAGGGAACTGTTGGATATATTGGTATATTCTCTCTATATAAATATAGCACGTGCATATGTGTAACACGTGTAATGAACGTACAATTGATTGGATATTGGAACGCGGGTTTGTGGGCTTATAACCCGATACCCAAACCAGTATTTAGGAATAAATACTGGCTTGTGATAGCAGTCTAGGTATTCCAATCTTGATACCTAGGGCGAATATCTCAAGCAACTTAGATCTAGAGATAAACCCTAATTCCCAATTGTTAATTTCTCACAAAACTAACAATCTTGAGATAAATTTAATCAATTTTGTGAGATTAATCAAGAGGGAAAACGAACCTTTGTTGGATCTCGTCAGCTACAATCGCAGGTCGTTCGGATCTCGACGAAACCCTAAGGAGCACCGTCGCTGACCATCGACGACCCCCTGTCGGTTCGATCGCAGCCCATCTCCTCCTCCTCTGTCGACTGTGTCGTGAAGCCGAAGTCGACGCTCGCCGATCTGTCGCGAAGCCGAAGTCGACGCTCGCCGATCTGTCGCAATGCCAAAGTCGACGCTCGTCGATCTGTCGCGAAGCCAAAGTCGACGCTCGCCGATCTGTCGCAAAGCCGAAGTCGTCGCTCGCCGATCTGAGCGAAGCCAGAGTCGGCGCCTGAGATGCAACTGCCGTCGACAGCGATCTGGAAGAGTGGACCCTAATTGAAGAAGAAGACAGTGAAGAGAATTCTTGTATCTCATCATCAGATCTGTTTAGACGCACACAAACTGTTCGATGCTGGGTCTCTTTGGCGCAGAATGGTTTGTTGTTTAGATTTATTCCCAACAGACATGAGTTTAATCAATTGAAGGGGAAGAGATGGTGAAAGATAAGTTCTTTACTTTTCTCATATTAAATTTCTGTTAAATATTTTGCTATGTGCTGGAAGTTCAAAACACTCGTTCTAAGATTACGTTTTGAATTATAGAATTACTATGATACTAAGAGTGGTTAAGTTCAAGACTGTATTAATCATTTGTTTATTTTAATACAAGTTGAATAGTTGTTTTGGCTATGTGCTTGTTGCCGCTAAATTTGGTGTGGGGGCAAACAGACAGTATTTGTGGATTCTTAGGGAAACTGAATAGTAAACCCGTATACCTGTTCCGTCGGGGTTTGATCGTCGATCCCACCGTATACCTGCAAAAAGTGCGAGACACCGGGGTTGTTCCTGGCGACGCACCCTCCGACGCTCAAGTCAGTAATCTGGAAGACTATGAAAGAGCGCAAAAACTGGAGAAAGATTGATTACCTCTTAATGGAGATGGGTGTGGGGTATTTATAGTCGCCGTTGGGATCAGATAAGGAATGTGATTCCTGTGATCTGATAAGGCATAAAATCCCCGTAATCAGATTAGGAATGTAATCCCTTAATTCTCGGTGAAAAGATAGATGTGAATCAGAGCCGTTGATTATGATTAATCAGAAATCCTAATTCTATCTTTTCTGGACTGGGTGTGTTTCGGGTTGGGACCCGTACCCAGTTGAGGTGGATCCGTTCGTGGGTTATTGGGTCGTGAAGAAAGACCTAGTTCCCATTTCAGACTCGTTAGTAGGTAAAATTACCGTTTTACCCCTGAGCTTTAAGATTCGTGTCCGATGTGAACGGTCCCGATTTAATCCTATTTTTAGCCATATCACGAGCCCCCCACTCCCGAAGACTGAGTTTGATCAGCCTTTGAGGAGTAGTTTTACTGTTTTAATGGCGTACGGGATTTTATCGGTGTTCTTAAGGGAGTTTGGAATCTTGCTCGGGGTGTAACAGTGTTATTATGGGTTTGTAAAATGCCCAAAAATATTCTCAGAATTTTCTGGATTTTTGGTGATTTTTCCAGAATTTTCTGAATTTTTTCTCATTTTTTTGAATTTTTTATTCATTTTCCGAATTAAATAATTAATTATCAAAATTATTAATTAATTATTCTAATTTAATAATTATTTTTTCAGAATTTAAAAATAATTTTTTCTGAATTAATAATTATTTTTAGAATTTTTAATTAATTTTTTTCGATTTTTAAATATTTTTTTCGGATTTTTTAAATAAAAAACAATTAAATAAATAAATAAATAATTTAAATATTACCTGGACACGTGGCGCATTTCTGACTGTCCATCATGATCAGATGAGTGCGCATCGTGAGGCAGATCACGATCTGGACACGTGGCGCGTTTCTGACCGTCCATCATGATCAGATGAGTGCGCATCGTGAGGCAGATCACGATCTGGACACGTGGCGCGTTTCTGGCCGTCCATCATGATCAGATCTGCGTGCATCGTGAGGCAGATCACGATCGGGACACGTGGCGCGTTCCTGAGCATCGATCGTGTCGCGACGCGAATTTTGAGACGATCGGACGGATCGTGTGCGTCGGCGAGTATTTTCTCCATATACGAGGGTCGGTGCTTCGGCACCTCGGCTCGGCGCTTCGGCGAAGGCACCTTGGCTCGGCTAGATGCCATGTGGCAGTGCCACGTGGCGCTTTTTTTTTTCTCTCTGCTTCTTCTCTCTTCTTCTACTTCGAACTACTTCTTTCCCTTCTTCTTCGTTGCTCCGACCCAACATTCGACTCGACAACGCCTCCGACCCCGACTCAACCCCCGTCCTTGGGATCGCCACCGGAGTTCGGCGAGGAGGACGGCAACGGCGTGGGTTTTGTGGAGTTCGGAGGGAAGCTCGGCTGCCGTGGGGTGGGCGAGCATGGCGAACGAACTTCGAAGCTCGTTGAGAGAGGTCGGCGAGGCTCTGAAACTCGTCGGTGGAAGGGGAGACCGGAGACGACGAGCTTGGGCGAACTTCCAAAGTGGATGGCGCTATGAGGTCGAAGCAAGAGGGCTCCTCTCCGTCGTCGCTACCGAGCTGAGCTCCTCTCCACACTGAGTCGCCGAGCTCCGAGCACGAAACACCACAAACCACCTCTGAGCATGAACCGTCGCTAGAGTTCGTCTTCGGGAGTGGAGTTCGGCGGTAGGTTCGTCGACGAAGGAGACTGAGCTCAGTCGTGGGAGAAGAGCTCGGAGTCGAGACATGGCGGAACTTGGTGCTTCGGAGGTGGAGCTCGGCGGTAGGTCCGTCTTCGTCAGTGTGGAGCTCGATGGCGCAGCTCGGAGTGAGGGAGAGAGAGAACTCGGCAACTATGGGTTCGGCGAGGAGAGGGTTCGACGTGGAGCTCGGAGAGAGGGAGAGCTCGACAGTGACTGAGTTGATGAGTTCGGCTCGACATTGCGCTCGGAGCTCGTTCGTGGAGCTTGGAGGAGGAGAAGATGATGGGAGCTCGGAGCTCGGTGCTTTGGTCGGAGCTTTGTGAGCTTCGGCGTTGGAAGCAGAAGGTGGCGAATGTGGAGCTCGGCCATGGTGAAGCTCGCTCAAGGTGGGAGCTCGACGGAGCTTGAAGAGATGACGGAGCTTGGAGCTCGGTGTCGTGGTCAGCCATGGCGGAGCTCGAGGAGGGAGCTTACGGCGTGTGGAGACGAGCTCGACAGAATGAGCTCGGTATCAAGTTTGATGTCGACGAGGTCGGAGGTTGAAGGAGGTGTTCGCGAGCTCGGGACGGAGAGTTCGACGCCGGAGCTAGACATCGGAGGGGGTGAGTTCGGGAGCTCGGCATGTGTTGGGTTCTCTTCTCTCTGGTTTGGTCTTGTTTTGGCGGGAGATTGGAGAAGGAGATGGAAAGGGGTTCGGGTCGGATCCCCTTAACGGGTCCGAACCCGGCCCCTTGTGGATTTCTCTCTCTCTCTCTCTCTCTCTCTCTCTCTCTCTCTCTCTCTCTCGCTGCTGTTCATGCTCTTGTTCTTTCTCTCCTCAGCTTTTTTTTTCTCTGCTTCGTGTTCGGCAAATCCGAGCACGGATTTTGAGGAGATTTTTTGCCACTTTGCGGTTCGATAGTTCGGTAGCTCGGATTTGAGATCCGAGCTACGTGGCTCAATCTGTACGGTTGATCACGATCGTGGTGCGAGTCACGAGACAAAAGGCACGAGTTTCGAGAAAACGTTATCTTGTCGTTTTGTGGTGACGTGGCGAGATCTGAGCCGTTCATCATATTTTAGCACGAATTTTGATACGATCCGACGGTGAGATGGGGTCGGCCGAATTTTTCTCCATATGCGGGGGTCGGTACCTCGGTACCTCGGTACCTCGGATCGGCAGCTCTTCTGAGAAGAAAGATGAAGGGGAGGAGAGGCATTTGGGTTCTCTCCTCTGCCTTGTTCTTTCGTACAGCGGAGAAGAGAAGAAGAGGAGAAGAGGAAGGGGAGGAGAGGCATTTGGGTTCTCTCCTCTGCCTTGTTCCTCCGCACAGTGGAGAAGAGGAGAAGAGGAAAAGAGGAAGGGGAGGAGAGGCATTTGGGTTCTCTCCTCTGCCTTGTTCTTCCGCACAGTGGAGAAGAGGAGAAGAGGAAGGGGAGGAGAGGCAATTGGGTTCTCTCCTCTGCCTTGTTCTTCCGCACAGTGGAGAAGAGGAGAAGAGGAAGGGGAGGAGAGGCAATTGGGTTCTCTCCTCTGCCTTGTTCTTCCGCACAGTGGAGAAGAGAAGTGTTGGGGAAGAAGGAGAAGAATGAAGGAGCTAAGAAGGGCATGGGTCGGACCGTGGGTATCGGATCCGACCCCGACCGTTAGCCTCTTTTTCTTTCTTCCTCTTCATCTGCTTGCTTTGTTCGGCGAATTCGAGCACGAATTTTGAGGTACATTTTTCGCCGCTCCGCAGTTTGGTAGATTGGCAGATCCAAGCTACGCGGCTCAATCTGGACGGTTGATCACGATCATGGCACGAATCACGAGACAAGAGGCACGAGTTTCGAGAAAACGTTATCTTGTCGTTTTGTGGTGACGTGGCGCGATCTGATCCGTCCATCACGCTTGAGTGCGAATTTGGAGATGATCTAATGGTGAGATCGGGTCGGCAGAATTTTTCTCCATATACGAGGGTCGGTCCCTCGTCCGCTCGGCTCGGTGACTCAGTAGTTCACCCTCTGCCCGTAGTAGCTCGGAGAAGAGGAGAAGAGGAAGGGGAGGAGAGGCATTTGGGTTCTCTCCTCTGCCTTGTTCTCTCGCACAGTGGAGAAGCGGTGCTGGGAAGATCCTCGTAAGAGCCATGGGAAGACCCATTCTTTGAAGTGAGTGCAAGGAGCAACTCTAGGGGAGAGTTGTGCTCCGATCTCGTCGAGAAGAGCTATTTGAGAGACAAGTTTGAGGAGGAACTCTAGGAGAGAGTTGTGCTCCGAATTTGTGGAGAAGAGGTCCGCTTTGGAGGTGAGCGGAGTGAAGAGCTCGGCTCTAGGAAAGCCATCTGGAAGAGGAGTTTGAGGAGCAACTCTAGGAGAGAGTTTTAGCTCCGAACTCGTTTGAGAAGAGCTCCGCTTCGGAGGCGAGCAGAGCGGGGAGCTCGATTTGTAGAAGAGCCATCTGGAGGAGTTTGAGGAGCAACTCTAGGAGAGAGTTTTAGCTCCGAACTCGTTTGGAAGAGCTCCGCTTTGGAGGCGAGCGGAGTGGGGAGCTCGATTTGTAGAAGAGCCATCTGGAAGAGGAGTTTGAGGAGCAACTCTAGGAGAGAGTTTTAGCTCCGAACTAGTTTGAGAAGAGCTCCGCTTAGGAGGCGAGCGGAGTGAAGAGCTCGGCTCTGGGAGAGCCATCTGGAAAACGTTAGGAGGCGAGCGAATCACGAGACAAGAGGCACGAGTTTCGAGAAAACGTTATCTTGTCGTTTTGTGGCGACGTGGCGCGATCTGATCCGTCCATCACGCTTGGGTGCGAATTTTGAGATGATCTAACGGCTAAATTGGTTCGGCAGAATTTTTCTCCATATACGAGGGTCGGTTCCTCGTCCGCTCGGCTCGGTAACTCAGTAGTTCACCTTCTGCCCGTAGTAGCTCGGTGTAGTGGAGCTCGGAGTTCGGACGGCTTGAGCGTGAGGAGAAGCTCGGTGAGTCGATGAAGGGGATGGGTCGATGAAGCTCTGCTCCTCGGCTCGGGAGGATGGGTCGGCATATGGGAGAGGTGAGGGGCTCTGAAGCTCTGCCTCTATTCTGTTTGGTTTTGGAGATTTTTGAAGGGGAGCTCCACTCCTAGGAGAAGAGGTGCTAGGAAGAGGTGCTGGGAAGACCCATTCTCTGAAGTGAGTGCAAGGAGCAACTCTAGGGGAGAGTTGTGAGCTCCGAACTCGTTGAGAAGAGGTCCGCTTCGGAAGCGAGAGGAGTGAAGAGCTCGACTCTAGGAGAGAACCATCTGAAAGACGAGTTTTGAGGAGAAACTCTAGGAGAGAGTCGTGCTTCGAACTTGTTTGAGAAAAGGTCCGCTTTGGAGGCGAGCGGAGCGAAGAGCTCGGTTCTAGGGAAGAGCCACTTGGAAGACGAGTTTGAGGAGCAACTCTAAAAGAGAGTTTTAGCTCCGAACTCGTGGAGAAGAGCTCCGCTTTGGGGGCAAGCGGAGTGAAGAGCTTGGCATTAGGAGAGCTATTTGAGAGACAAGTTTGAGGAGGAACTCTAGGAGAGAGTTGTGCTCCGAACTCGTTTGAGAAGAGGTCCGCTTTGGGGGCGAGCGGAGCGAAGAGCTCGGTTCTAGGGAAGAGCCACTTGGAAGACGAGTTTGAGGAGCAACTCTAAAAGAGAGTTTTAGCTCCGAACTCGTGGAGAAGAGCTCCGCTTTGGGGGCGAGCGGAGTGAAGAGCTCGGCATTAGGAGAGCTATTTGAGAGACAAGTTTGAGGAGGAACTCTAGGAGAGAGTTGTGCTCCGAACTCATTTGAGAAGAGGTCCGCTTTCGGGGCGAGCGGAGCGAAGAGCTCGGTTCTAGGGAAGAGCCACTTGGAAGACGAGTTTGAGGAGCAACTCTAAAAGAGAGTTTTAGCTCCGAACTCGTGGAGAAGAGCTCCGCTTTGGGGGCGAGCAGAGTGAAGAGCTCGGCATTAGAAGAGCTATTTGAGAGACAAGTTTAAGGAGGAACTCTAGGAGAGAGTTGTGCTCCGAACTCTTTGAGAAGAGCTCCGCTTTGAAGGCGAGTGGAGTGAAGAGCTCGGCTCTGGGAGAGAGCCATTTGGAAGACGAGTTTGAGGAGCAGCTCTAGGAGAGAGTTGTGCTCCGATCTCGTCGAGAAGAGCTCCGCTCTGGAGGCGAGCGGAGTGAAGAGTTCGGCTCTGGGAGAGAGCCATTTGGAAGACGAGTTCTGAGGAGGAACTCTAGGAGAGAGTTGTGCTCCGATCTCGTCGAGAAGAGCTCCGCTCTGGAGGCGAGCAGAGTGAAGAGTTCGGCTCTGGGAGAGAGCCATTTGGAAGACGAGTTCTGAGGAGGAACTCTAGGAGAGAGTTGTGCTCCGAACTCGTTGAGAAGAGCTCCGCTTTGGAGGCGAGCGGAGTGAAGAGCTCGGCTCTGGGAGAGAGCCATTTGGAAGACGAGTTTTAAGGAGGAACTCTAGGAGAGAGTTTTAGCTCCGAACTCGCTGTTTAAGTGACAGAATCAACGGTTGTAGGAGCAGTTCCGAATGGCGAACCACTTCTAACTCGCTTAGGAGCAAGTTATCCGAAGCGGAATCGAGCCAAGTGTTGGACTCCGAACCATCGGTGGAGGTGTTCAATGGTTGTGGGAGCAATTCCGAATGGCGAACCACTTCTAGCTCGCTTAGGAGCGAACTTGCGAAGTAGAATCGAGCCAAGTGTTGGACTCCGAACCATTCAACGGCTGTGGGAGCAATTCCGAACGACGATATACTTCTGGCTCGCCTAGGGCGAGCCGAGGAAGTAAAGTCGAGCCGAGTGTTGGACTCCGAACCATCGTTAGTTTAAGGGTTGTGGGAGCAATTCCGAATGGCGAACCACTTCTAGCTCGCTTAGGAGCGAACTTGCGAAGTAGAATTGAGCCAAGTGTTGGACTCTGAACCATTCAACGGCTGTGGGAGCAATTCCGAACGGCGATATACTTCTGGCTCGCCTAGGGCGAGCCGAGGAAGTAAAGTCGAGCCGAGTGTTGGACTCCGAACCATCGTTAGTTCAAGGGTTGTGGGAGCAATTCCGAATGGCGAACCACTTCTAGCTCGCTTAGGAGCGAACTTGCGAAGTAGAATCGAGCCAAGTGTTGGAATCTGAACCATTCAACGGCTGTGGGAGCAATTCCGAACGGCGATCTACTTCTGGCTCGCCTAGTTACGAGCCGGGGAAGTAAAGTCGAGCCGAGTGTTGGACTCCGAACCATCGTTAGATTAAGGGTTGTGGGATCAATTCCGAATGACGAACTACTTCTAGCTCGCTTAGGAGCGAACTTGCGAAGTAGAATCGAGCCAAGTATTGGACTCCGAACCATTCAACGGTTGTGGGAGCAATTCCGAACGGCGATCTACTTCTGGCTTGCCTAGTGGCGAGCCGGAAAGTAAAGTCGAGCCGAGTGTTGGACTCCGAACCATCGGTAGAGGTATTCAACGGTCGTGGGAGCAATTCCGAATGGTGACCCTCTTCTAGCCCGCTTAGGAGCGAGCTTGCGAAGTAGAGTCGAACCAAGTGTAGGACTCCGGACTCGTTGTGAAGTGCTTAGCAAGTTGTGGGAGCAGCCATGTAGAAGAAGCTGGACTCCGAACTCGTTGAGAAGAGGTTCGCCTTGGAGGTGAGCGGAGCAAAGAGCTCGGCTCTGGAAGAGAGCCATTTGTGAGACAAGTTTGAGGAGCAACTCTAGAAGAGAGTTGTGAGCTCCGAACTCGTTCAGAAGAGGTCCGACTTGGAGGTGAGCGGAGCAAAGAGCTTGGCTCTGGAAGAGAGTCATTTGTGAGATGGGTTTGAGGAGCAACTCTAGGGGAGAGCTGTAGCTCCGAACTCGTTGATAAGGGAACCGCTTCGGCGGCGAGCGGAGGGAAGAGCTCGGCTCTGGAAGAGAGCCATTTGGGAGATGAGTTTGAGGAGCAACTCTAGGGGAGAGCTGTAGCTCCGAACTTGTTGATAAGGGATCCGCTTCGGCAGCGAGCGGAGGGAAGAGCTCGGCTCTGGAAGAGAGCCATTTGTGAGATGAGTTTGAGGAGCAACTCTAGGGGAGAGCTGTAGCTCCGAACTCGTTGATAAGGGATCCGCTCCGGCGGCGAGCGGAGGGAAGAGCTCGGCTCTGGAAGAGAGCCATTTGTGAGATGAGTTTGAGGAGCAACTCTAGGGGAGAGCTGTAGCTCCGAACTCGTTGATAAGGGATCCGCTCCGGCGGCGAGCGGAGGGAAGAGCTCGGCTCTGGAAGAGAGCCATTTGTGAGATGAGTTTGAGGAGCAACTCTAGGGGAGAGCTGTAGCTCCGAACTCGTTGATAAGGGATCCGCTCCGGCGGCGAGCGGAGGGAAGAGCTTGGCTCTGGAAGAGAGCCATTTGTGAGATGAGTTTGAGGAGCAACTCTAGGGGAGAGTTGTAGCTCCGAACTCATTGATAAGGGATCCGCTCCGGTGGCGAGCAGAGGGAAGAGCTCGGCTCTGGAAGAGAGCCATTTGTGAGATGAGTTTGAGGAGCAACTCTAGGGGAGAGCTGTAGCTCCGAACTCGTTGATAAGGGATCCGCCTTGGAGGTGGGCGGAGCGAAGAGCTCCGCTCTGGAAGAGAGTCATTTGGGAGATGAGTTTGAGGAGCAACTCTAGGAGAGAGTTGTGCGCTCCGAACTCGTTGAGAAGAGGTCCGCTTCGGAGGTGAGCGAAGTGAAGAGCTCGGCTCTGGAAGAGAGCCGTTTGTGAGACGAGTGCGAGGAGGAGCTCTTGGAGAGAGTTGTGAGCTCCGAACTCGTTGAGAAGAGGTCCGCCTTGGAGGTGGGCGGAGCGAAGAGCTCGGCTCTGGAAGAGAGCCGTTTGTGAGACGAGTGCGAGGAGGAACTCTTGGAGAGAGTTGTGAGCTCCGAACTCGTTGAGAAAGGTTCGCCTTGGAGGTGGGCGGAGTGAAGAGCTCGGCTCTGGAAGAGAGCCATCTTGAAGACGAGTTTGAGGAGGAACTCTTGGAGAGAGTTGTGAGCTCCGAACTCATTGAAAAGAGGTCCGCCTTGGAGGTGGGCGGAGCGAAGAGGTTGACTCTGGAAGAGAGCCGTTTGGGAGGCGAGTTTGAGGAGCAACTCTAGGAGAGAGTTGTGAGCGCCGAACTGTCTGAAAAGAGGTCCGCTTCGGAGGCGAGCGGAGCGGAAGAGCCCGACTCTGGGAAAGAGCTATTTGCGGGACGAGTGTGAGGAGGAACTCTAGGAGAGAGTTGTGAGCTCCGAACTCGTTGAGAAGAGGTCCGCCTTGGAGGTGGGCGGAGCAAAGAGCTCGGCTCTAGAAGAGAGTCATTTGGGAGAAGAGTTTGGAGAGCAACTCTAGGAGAGAGTTGTGCGCTCCGAGCTTGTTGAGAAGAGGTCCGCTTCGGAGGTGAGCGAAGTGAAGAGCTCGGCTCTGGAAGAGAGGCGTTTGTGAAACGAGTGCGAGGAGGAGTTCTTGGAGAGAGTTGTGAGCTCCGAACTCGTTGAGAAGAGGTCCGCCTTGGAGGTGGGCGGAGCGAAGAGCTCGGCTCTGGAAGAGAGTCATTTGGGAGATGAGTGCGAGGAGGAACTCTTGGAGGGTGTTCTGAGCTCCGAACTCGTTGAGAAGAGGTCCGCCTTGGAGGTGGGCGGAGCGAAGAGCTCGGCTCTGGAAGAGAGCCGTTTGTGAGACGAGTGCGAGGAGGAACTCTTGGAGAGAGTTGTGAGCTCCGAACTCGTTGAGAAGAGGTCCGCCTTGGAGGTGGGCGGAGCGAAGAGCTCGGCTCTAGAAGAGAGTCATTTGGGAGAAGAGTTTGGAGAGCAACTCTAGGAGAGAGTTGTGCGCTCCGAGCTCGTTGAGAAGAGGTCCGCTTTGGAGGTGAGCGAAGTGAAGAGCTCGGCTCTGGAAGAGAGGCATTTGTGAAACGAGTGCGAGGAGGAGCTCTTGGAGAGAGTTGTGAGCTCCGAACTCGTTGAGAAGAGGTCCGCCTTGGAGGTGGGCGGAGCGAAGAGCTCGGCTCTGGAAGAGAGCCGTTTGTGAGACGAGTGCGAGGAGGAACTCTTGGAGGGTGTTGTGAGCTCCGAACTCGTTGAGAAGAGGTCCGCCTTGGAGGTGGGCGGAGCGAAGAGCTCGGCTCTGGAAGAGAGCCATTTGTGAGACGAGTGCGAGGAGGAACTCTTGGAGAGAGTTGTGAGCTCCGAACTCGTTGAGAAGAGGTCCGCCTTGGAGGTGGGCGGAGCGAAGAGCTTGACTCTGGAAGAGAGCCGTTTGGGAGGCGAGTTTGAGGAGTAACTCTAGGAGAGAGTTGTGAGCTCCGAACTGTCTGAGAAGAGGTCCGCTTCGGAGGCGAGCGGAGCGGAAGAGCCCGGCTCTGGGAAAGAGCTATTTGCGGGACGAGTGTGAGGAGGAACTCTAGGAGAGAGTTGTGTTCCAAACTCGTTGAGAAGAGGTCCGCCTTGGAGGTGGGCGGAGCGAAGAGCTTGACTCTGGAAGGGAGCCGTTTGTGAGACGAGTGTGAGGAGAAACTCTTGGAGAGAGTTGTGCTTCGAACTCGTTGAGAAGAGGTCCGCTTCGGAGGTGAGCGGAGCGGAAGAGCCCGGCTCTGGGAAAGAGCTGTTTGTGAGACGAGTGTGAGGAGGAACTCTATGAGAGAGTTGTGCTCCAAACTCGTTGGATCTCGGCACGGGTGATTGGCGCCTCATCATTCCTAGGCTCGGTGCAGACCCGCTGGGGAGCGTGGTCTTCTTCTGTGATGCTCGGGGGATTCT
Source organism: Hemerocallis citrina (assembly GCA_017893485.1). Taxonomy (NCBI): domain Eukaryota; kingdom Viridiplantae; phylum Streptophyta; class Magnoliopsida; order Asparagales; family Asphodelaceae; genus Hemerocallis; species Hemerocallis citrina. Next base: position 324,497,809 of record CM030360.1, on the reverse strand, counting down.
CTTTGCTCCCTCCGGGTAGGAGACCTTCTGTATTCTCGGCGGCGGGGAGATCGCTCATCCGGACGGTGTTGGCGGGAGGTTCCCTCTCGGGCCCGCTTTTCATCTGGACGGTGGCAAAGGTCCACCTCTTTCGGCCGATTTGGGACTTGTTGTTGGAAGTCAGAAGCTCGGCGATTATGGGAGGCCATAGAATCTGAAGAGGCATTGTGTATGGAGACGCGGTCTTGGTGGAGAGGTTGCTTCATGCGGGAGCCCCCCGCACCGGCATTTTGTGGACCGGCCGGACCCTTGGGGGGTTGCTGATTCTGAAGAGGAAGCTGATCTTGTTGAAGAGGGTCCTCCACTTGAAGCGGGGGTTGTCCCTGCTGCGGAGCGGGTTGGACGGGGACTACCTCTTGCTGATCGGCAGGGTTGGGCCCAAGGTTGGACCCTCTGGACCTGACTTTCCTCGGAGGCATGGCTGGAGAAGATCGGACCAACGGGAAGAGGAGGGGCTGCTATTCGTATGGGTTCCCACAGACGGCGCCAATCTGTTGCCGCTAAATTTGGTGTGGGGGCAAACAGACAGTATTTTTGGATTCTTAGGGAAACTGAATAGTAAACCCGTATACCTGTTCCGTCGGGGTTTGATCGTCGATCCCGCCGTATACCTGCAAAAAGTGCGAGACACCGGGGTTGTTCCCGGCGACGCACCCTCCGACGCTCAAGTCAGTAATCTGGAAGACTATGAAAGAGCGCAAAAACTGGAGAAAGATTGATTACCTCTTAATGGAGATGGGTGTGGGGTATTTATAGTCGCCGTTGGGATCAGATAAGGAATGTGATTCCTGTGATCTGATAAGGCATAAAATCCTCGTAATCAGATTAGAAATGTAATCCCTTAATTCCCGGTGAAAAGATAGATTTGAATCAGAGCCGTTGATTAGGATTAATCAGAAACCCTAATTCTATCTTTTCTGGACTGGGTATGTTTCGGGTTGGGACCCGTACCCAGTTGAGGTGGATCCGTTCGTGGGTTATTGGGTCGTGAAGAAAGACCCAGTTCCCATTTCAGACTCGTTAGTAGGTGAAATTACCGTTTTACCCCTGAGCTTTAAGATTCGTGTCCGATGTGAACGGTCCCGATTTAATCCTATTTTTAGCCATATCAGTGCTAAAACACAATATCTATTTTGTTAAACAGTATGTTGACTATATAATTCGGATCTCCAACTAAATTGTTGCTAGAATTAGATGCGCTAATAATTTTTTTTAATTGGCTAATCTTTAACAATTTGATGAATGTAGGAACTTTAATGTTACCTACAAATTGTGTATGCTGGAGACGATGGATTGCATCATGGTATGATAAGTCTGCACTACGCAGGCTTCTCCATCGAATTTGAAAAAACACTTCTAACTTGAAGTGTCGGTATGATCTATTTTAATTTCCTCAGTATTTTTCATGTGATGAATGTGTTAATGTTTTTGTGCGTTTGATCATATGATTGAGAGTTTTAGATCATAGTTATTCTCGCTCTGGAAAACTAGCATGTTTAGGGTTGTTAAGTGTTTTATCATACTATGTGTATAGATATTTTGACAAATCCATTGTTTGCAGTTTGTGTGAGATTACATATTTGCTTCTCTAAAATTTAAAATAAAATAAAATTGTATAAGATGTATAACAAATGTCTGTAACTTAGGAGAGAGCATCTCTTAATGTAGATGATGCGGTTTGTTTTTGGTCGCAGTGTGGATGCACCAGGTGTGAGTTCGGACTCAATTTGTAATGAGGGAAGAGTGCGGCACGGGACGACGAGCGGGAGGCTCGCTTCGGCTCTTGAGAATCGGCTCGCCTCGCCTCGCCTCGAGTACCTGCAGACGGTCCTGAAACACCGGGGTTTATCCCTGCGGCGGACCCTCCGACGATCTAGTCAGTCTCTGTGAGAGAGTAGCGATAACTAGGGAAATTTGGGTGGGAAAAGATTGATTACCTGAAAAGGTGGGTGAGGGTCTAGTATTTATAGGGAATTCCAACCGGGTTTGGATCCGCTTCGGGGCCGGGTCTGAACCCGAAAGCCCATGGGCCTGACGTGGCAGAAGGCCCATGGGGTTTAGGGCTGACGTGGCATCACCAAGAGTGGTATAGGGCTGACGTGGCAAAGCCCTTGGTGGTATTTGGAGCTGACATGGCTGATCATGGGGCTCCTGTGCTCCTGGGAGAATCGGGTGGCCTAGGTTGTGCCAGGTGACCTTCATTCTTTACCAGGCTGGGCGGACGGCCCGTGGGGCTGTCGTGGATCGGAGGCCGAGGGTCATCGAGACTGGTCGGATACGAGGAGACCAGGTTTATGGGGGTGAACTTGAGGTTCGGCGCCGACCCTGTAGTGGCTCGAAGCCGAGCCAGATTGTCGTTTTTTCCATTTTTGAGCGAGAGCTGTACTGGGCCCTGGTTGGGCCCCAAGCCATTTTTACCCTACCGCACAAGCCCCCCACTCCTGTGGGGGTGCGGGAGCTAGCCGTGGAGGAGTGTTCATGGTTGTAAAAATGGGATGACGAATCGCTGGGCCTGTATGAGGGGGTTGCCCTGATGTTAGAGCGAACCTCGAGCCGGCGAGGGTTTATCGGCCGGCAAGGGTGATGGCGAGCCGTTGAAACTTCCTGAGAAGATTACCCTGGTGCTAGACCGGACCTCGAGCTCTCGAGGGATTATGGGTCAGCAAGGGCGATGGCGAGCCGTTGAGTCTTCCGGAGAAGACTACCCTGGTGCTAGACCGGTCCTCGAGCTGGCGAGGGTGATGGCGAGCCATTGAGCCTTCCTGAGAAGACTACCCTGGGGCTAGACCGGACCTCGAGCCGGCGAGGGATGATGGGTCGGCAAGGGTGATGGCGAGCCGTTGAGTCTTCCTGAGAAGATTACTCTGGTGCTAGACCGAACCTCGAGCTTTCGAGGGATTATGGGTCGGCAAGGGTGATGGCGAGCCGTTGAGCCTTCCTGAGAAGACAACCCTGGTGCTAGACCGAACCTCGAGCTTTCGAGGGATTATGGGTCGGCAAGGGTGATGGCGAGCCGTTGAGTCTTCCGGAGAAGATAACCCTGGTGCTAGACCGAACCTTGAGCTTTCGAGGGATTGTGGGTCGGCAAGGGTGATGGCGAGCCGTTGAGCCTTCCTGAGAAGACAACCCTGGTGCTAGACCGAACCTCGAGCTTTCGAGGGATTATGGGTCGGCAAGGGTGATGGCGAGCCGTTGAGTCTTCCGGAGAAGATAACCCTGGTGCTAGACCGAACCTCGAGCTTTCGAGGGATTATAGGTCGGCAAGGGTGATGGCGAGCCGTTGAGCCTTCCTGAGAAGACAACCCTGGTGCTAGACCGAACCTCGAGCTTTCGAGGGATTATGGGTCGGCAAGGGTGATGGCGAGCCGTTGAGTCTTCCGGAGAAGATAACCCTGGTGCTAGACCGAACCTCGAGCTTTCGAGGGATTATGGGCCGGCAAGGGTGATGGCGAGCCGTTGAGCCTTCCTGAGAAGACAACCCTGGTGCTAGACCGAACCTCGAGCTTTCGAGGGATTATGGGTCGGCAAGTGTGATGGCGAGCCGTTGAGCCTTCCTGAGAAGACAACCCTGGTGCTAGACCGAACCTCGAGCTTTCGAGGGATTATGGGTCGGCAAGGGTGATGGCGAGCCGTGGTGCCTTAGAAGGTTGGAGCGGAGTGGCCCGCCGTCTTTGCGGAGCATTGAAGGCGCTCCGGGATCTGTGCGATGTTCCAATTTCCTAGGGGCATTAATGGCGCCGCCTAATAAATGCCGGTGGCGCATGGGCTTCCGTCGATTGGCTTTCCCAATGTTATAATGGCTGGTCTATGAGGGAGGCTATAAGTACCCCTCCCCCCACAGCGGGTTTGATCACAGCAAGGGTGGTCCAATGGCCATCAGAGGTGTCTACTTCGGCGGACGTCTGTCTCTTGCAAAATTTAAACCCTGGTAGTGTCGGAGAGGTGGTTACTCTGCCGCCCGGATCTTCTCTTGGATCTGATGGCCTTGATACGGTAGCCAGATCTAAGGGAGATCAGGGCGAGATAGGTAATGACCGAAATCCGCACCGGTAGATAAGGAGCCTCGGATCGGTGGTGGCTTTGCCGTCTGGATCCTTTTTCGGGTCAGACAACCCTGACATGGTTGTCTAGCCCGAGAGAGATCCAGACGGGAGGGGCATCAACCGTATTCCGGACCTGGGGCTGAAGAGCCTCGGACAGATGGGTCGTCTCCGATTGGAGGTGGGCCGATCTGTTTTCTGATAGGGCTCCAGGCGATGGTGGCTTCTGTCCCACCCTCGAACAGTTCGGGATTTCGGCTGCCGAGGCTGTAAGCCCCGAGCTGCTCGCGGGTGAGAGGGGAGCCGACCGAGCCCTGGAGCACGGGGCGTCTGTCGAAGGACGGCGCCTTAAATCTTAAGTAAAATGTTTTCTCTGCCGAACACTCCTTCCGAACCGACCCTTGAGTGTGGTTGCCAGCCTGGCACTTGGTGACGTCAGCAGCGCACTTTTTGAGGACGTGGCGCGATTTTCCAGGCGGCAGTTACACGTCAATCGGTGAACAGTAATTGCGGAAATCGAGGAGTCGTTTTCATCCTCTATAAATGTCCCCCCTTCTCCCCCTATTGCCCACTTCTTTCTCGCTTCTTTCTTTTTCAAGAAATCTTCCAACACTTCAGCTCTCATCCCTACCATTTGCTGCACCAGGCTTGTAACCCCTGTTTTCGATTATACGGATTTCTATGTATTCTTGTATTTCAAATTCCGTATAAATTCTTCCAATGCATTTAAATCATTTTGAATCTCATATTGAAACCCAAATTTATATTCCAAGTTAGAATTTGTCTCTCTTCTTTTATTTATCTCATTTGGAGCCCATTGATTTTGATACATGTTATGTTATTTAATTTTTGATGTAATTATGTTATTTTTGATACATGTAATTTTTGATACATGTTATGTTATTTAATTGAAACCCAACAATTCCTATTGAATTTATTATATTCATTTGAAGCCCAATAATCAAACCCGATTTCATATTTTGATCTTAACTATTTATTTAATTAATCCGACCCCAGAAATTTAGCCCAACTTCCTGATTATTTTATTTAAATATTTTGAGCTCCTTTTTAAGCCCAAGCCCACTAACCCAGAACCCATTACCCCTATGTTGTACAGAATCAAGTCTATACACACACCCGTATACAACTTTTCAACTTTTCCCCACTCTCCCCACAATCCCGTAACCACTCCCCCACTATCTCTCTTTCCGTTATTAACACTTCCCGTTTACTCTCTCCCGTTCAATATCTCCATCTCTCTCTCTGTTTCTCTAACAAACAGAGAAACGAACAAACCATTGAACCCAAACAAAACCAACCAAAACGAATCAGAACCCAAGTTGCCATCTTCCTCCTCCCGCTCAAGCTTCGATCGCCCAATACCGCCTCCGCTCGAAGCACCACCAGTCGAGCTCCGCCTTCCACTCAATTGCCGCTCGTCTTCCTCGCTCGAGCTCTCCATCGAACACCTCCTCCGCCATTCCCGGTGCTCCTCCTGCCGCCGAGAACCCCTCGACAGCCTCGACTACTCCCACAACCGACTTCTCCTCTCGTCCTCCTCATCGACAGCGCCGCACACCGCCATTTCGCAGTCGTCAACCATTCCGGCACCTCATCTTGCCGTCAAGCTCATCCTCGCCATTATCGAGGAACTCCCCGGCCCTCACTGTGCCGTCGCCCTACCCCGCTCATCTCCGTCTTCAACCTCGAAGTCCTCGTCGCTCCAACCGCAATCACGACTCCCGAAGCACCCTATCTTCCCTTCGACTCAGTCGCTGCTCCCCGCCAGCGCATCGCCGCTCGAGCCAGCCGCTCGTCGCTGCACCGCCACGTCCACCTCAGACCGCTGCTTCCGCTGCTCACTTCCAATCGCGCCAGTGCCGTCCCTCCACCGCTTGAGCCACCACTCCTCTCATCCCCTCGTCTGTCTGCGTAAGTGAAGAAAGAAGAAGAAGAAGGGGAACAGGGGATTGTTGCTGTTGTGTGGATGTGGGTTGATTTTATTATATTAGTGTTGGATTGTTTTGGGGATTGTGTGGAGTATTATACTGGTGTCTGAGTTGCTCTGTCTTGGAGTTGCTTTGTGAAGTTGTTGTTGGGAGATTTGCTGTTGTGTTGCGGTTTGGAGTGGTTGAAAGGGGTCGTTGCCGTTTGCTATTGGAAGTTGCTATCTTGGACCTTGGCGTGGCTGCCACAAATATTTTGCACATATTCTACTGCCCGGGATTCTGATCCCGTTATTCTAGTGTTCAATTTCATCGTCGTCAACTAACAGGCAAGTCCACTTGAACTCTTTTAATTTTCTAGTTCAAGCTTAATTGATCTCCTGCAAGTAGTTCTATTTTAATTATCTTAATCTGCCTTGTGTCCCGTCCGTTGGAGTATCGAGGGTTTACACGAGCTAACCCGACATACTCTTGACTTTTTATAATTGTCCATTGACTCAAACCTAAGCCCATATAGATATAATCGATATGAATAAAATGAATGGAATTGTGTACAAAGGAAATGAATGGTAATTGTATACATTGATTGAATGAGGCAATCGTGATTGGGTTAATGACTTCATAAATTGGATTGTACACAGAAAAGGACATTCTAATTGTTATATAACATTGTAATGTGTTCCATAAATTGTAGTAGCACATTAATTGGCATTTTAATGAATATATACGTGATAGCTTTTATAAGTTACTGCTGCATTGTCTGCATTGTACTGAGGTTTCGACCCAGTTATAATTGGAATTAATTAAAATAATATAAAGAGAATTATTGTTTTAGATTTACTATTTCATGTTATTATTGTATAATGCATCATTTTGCTGCATTCTATCATCTCCTTGACATTATTATATACACATTTATATGGACATGAATGATTTAATAAGATACTAAACAAGCCGGGGTTTATAAGGGTTGACCTAGTAGTGGGAAATCTCAGAAAATGTACTCGAGGGCCTATATTGAAATGGTATTGAAATGGAAAGTGAAGTAATGATTGTGAATGAATGATTGAAAATGGTAAATGAATGTTATTGAAACCGAGTACACGCTCTGTAGACCCCACCACTATGTCTCAAACGTACACTGTTTTGCGTGCACCGAATCTGTAGTATGGGATGCAGTAGTACGTGCACTAGATAGGAGAAATGACACTCTAATGGACATAAATTGACATATATATTTTATTAAGACCGTTGTTTATTATTGCCATTATTGTCCTCGCAAATTTGATCTTGATTCATAATCTCCATGTCCCTTATTCCCTTACTCTCTGTTTTCACTACTTGCTGTCCGTACTTGCTCTAAGGACAAATTATTCTTTGTTTTTAGATAATCAAGCACAGGTGCATAGATTTGAATTTCTAGTTGATGAGCAGATCTTCTACAATTGGAACATGAGTCTCTCGAGTTAATTGGTAAGTCTTTATATTCCAGAATTGGTTATTGAATTTCATTCTCGTTTATGTGATTATGTTTTTGCGTGGTTGTGATTCATTTTTCTTATATTGTTGATTAAGACTGGTACAGCTTATGGATGATATGAGTCGGCGTACTTATATCATTCGCTGGGCCTCAGTTACGTACCTGTGTTTCCGTATTCCGGGAAGCGGGGCGTGACAGGTTTTTAGTGGTATCAGAGCTCAGGTTAGGCTCTAACTATGTTGGAGTTTAGCTGGTTTTGCTAATGTGTTAGTCATGTTTGACTAATATGTCAGTCAAGTTCGGTTCTAGCCAGTCTAACTCAATAATATGTACACCACGCAAATCACATTAACGTGTAATAACCAATATATAATCTAGATACCCCTCTCATTTGATTCATCTTTTGATCCCTTCACATTCAGTTTCTCCATCTCTCAGTTGTTTCGTCCCTTGCAGTCCTCATCTTCATTAATCCCTCATTGGGTGTAATTTTATTCTTTTTGTACCAACATTCCTTTGATTCTGGAGTTGTCCTTTCTTGTCTTCCCGCTTGGTTCGTCGATCGGCATCGGTGGATCTTCAAGGACATGTTACAGGCTCGTTTAACTCAAACGATACAGTATATTTTTATGATATATTTATTGTGTAAATTTGCTACACTGTATGTTTATTTTTTTTTCTTTTGGGATTGTACTTATGCATATATTTCATTCCGTTTTCTTCCTACTCTTATAAGTCATTTTCACCATTATTATTTTGTACTATTGTGTTTGATATTTATAATTTATACATCTATTTTGATATTTTATTGTGTGGCTTTTCAACTTCATTTCTTATTTTCTCACTATTTTTATATCACGAATTTCAAACAGAACATTATACTTAAATTAAATGTCCCATATCCCTGTGTATATAGGAGGTTACATTTTTCATTTTACCACTTCGGTGCAACCTAATGTCGAGATGGCAAATATGCAACTCGATGTCAATGGAGGCAAATTGCAACTGGATATCGGCGAGGCAAAATGTGCAGCCGAATACCCGAACGGCAACTTGAAACCTGATGTCGTGAAGGCAAACATGCAACTTGATGTTAGGGAGGCAAGAATTTCTACCTATTTGCTAATTTATATTTCAAGACAGTTTTTACATATATAATGAAACTAAAAGTAAAGAAATATTTTCTTTATGATATTTTGTTTATACAACTACACTTTATGTTTCCATACAAATTGAACTAGTATAGTTGATTTTATTTTATTTCGTGTTTACGAATTTTTACATTTATGTTAAGATTGAGTACGTCAACTATGATCTACGTTTTCGTTCTTTTGTGAATTACCATTTATGGTCACCGCTTTCCAATTCTTTAACATTCTAAATTTTTCACTTACTTTGTTTTCACGTCCTAATTAATAATTTGACGCTTATTTTTGTAGTAGTTAATAAACTCCTTTTTGTCTTCTTGCATATATTTGTTTTGGATTATTTTACTCGTTACCCATTAATGTGTTTTCGAGTATTGATTATAAGGTCAACATTCAATAATTATTATATGTCTTTTACATTCATAGTTATTAATATTTCCTTAGTTAAAATTGTCCGTATTTCTACGTATCTTGACTGGTTATTTTTCCCAAAAATTATTTTTAGTTTGTGTTCCTCTGTGGTTTGTATGATTATCAACATTTTATATTTGAGTTTATCTCTTCACCTTGAATTCTTACTCTATGAGAGTAGTCTTCCCATTTCTTATCATCGGAGATTAACGGTGTATTTTGATTTTACTTCCCATTTATAATTGATCGACTATATATATTTGTGGTAGGGTAAAAATGGCCTGCGGGCCCAACCAGGGCCCAATACAACACTCACTCAAGAAAGGTAAAAATAGCAATCTAGTTCGGCTTCGAACCATTACAGGCTCGGCGCCGAACCTCAAGTGCACCCCCCCAGAGCCGGCCTCCTCGTATCCGACGAGCCTCAGTTGTCCTCGGTCTCCGACCCGTGACAGCCCCATGAGCCGTCCCCCCCTCTCTGGCGAAGCAGGGGGTTGACCTGGCGCGGCCTAGGCCCTCCGATTCTCCCAGAAGCACAGAAGACCCGCGATCAGCCATGTCAGCCCTATACCACTCCTGGTATTGCCACGTCAGCCCTAAACCCCCTGGGCCTTCTGCCATGACAGGCCCATGGGCTTTCGGGTTCAGACCCGGCCCCCAAGCGGATCCAAACCCGGTTGGGATTCTCTATAAATACTAGACCCTCACCCTCCTTTTCAGGTAATGAATCTTTTGCCACTTAAAATTTTCCTAGTTACTGCTACTCTCTCACAGAGACTGACTAGATCGTCGGAGGGTCCGCCATCGGGACAAACCCCGGTGTTTCAGGACCGTCTGCAGGTACACAAGACCTCGGATCCGAATCCTCTGATCCGAGCCCAGATCTCCAAACCACCCCGAGGTCGCCACGAATTCCACCCGGTCATTCAAGGGTCAGCAGACGAGCAGCATTCTCCTTCAATTATAAATCGAGTCCGAACTCACACCTGGTGCATCCACACGTCTCCCAGAAATAAACCGCATCAGGTTGGCGCCGTCTGTGGGAACACTGCTTCAGAAGCCGACCCGAGCACGACCATCAAGGCACCTCGACAGCCGAATTCTCATGGCCTCAAAGGGCAAGGGGGCCGCTTCCTCCATCAACCGACGGGACTCGCCCCCACCAATCGCTAACCCCGGTCCACATACTTCGAAACACAGGGCTCCCCATCAGGGATCCCAAAGGAGTGTCGCCCATCGAGTCCAGCCCGACCTCCGAGGAGTCATCGCCACCCAACAGGTTGACCGCAGCAGGGGAAGGGCCGCTTCCAACCCGGCCCCGAACCGTCCACGACCCCCGCCCGAGAGACGGGGGGCCGCACTCACCCACATCGGAAGACAACCTTCAGACCGACCAAATAGGGTCGAGGGATCCCCCATCACTCAGAAGGAGTTCCAGGACTTCCGAAAAGATATTCCTAAAACCTACCGACGGACCTCCAGGGAGGAAGACCCACAGGATCAGCGAGGTACTAGGGACCGGAGACTCTCACCTCCGAACCCTAATCCAAACCGCATCCAGGGTCGGGATCCCGAGTCCGAGGGACCCATGGGCACGCCGTTCACCCTGCACTATATCCACGGGGGGCCCACGGGAGAAGGATCTGATACATCCCGAAAAGCCTTTTTCCGAGAGGCGAATGCTATCCGAACAGCCCCTCCCCCAAGCAACAACCACTGCCGATCTCCTCCGCAGGAGAGGACCTCGAAGGAGTTCGCCTACCCCCCTGCGACGCCCTCGTCGTTAACCTCCACATAGCTAATTGCGAGGTTCGCCGAATCCTCGTCGACAACGGTAGCTCGGTAAATATCCTTTTTCTCAAAGCCTTCGAAGGTCTCCAATTATCCAAAGGGAAGCTCAAACCAGCCGGACACACGTCGCTTGAATTCTCCGGCGTCCCAATCACAATAGAGGGGGCTATTACCCTCGACGTCACCGCAGGAACAGCTCCTATCAAAAGGACCGAATCTATAGATTTCATGATCATCGACGTAGGGGCGGCTTACAACGCCAATCTTGGCCGACCCGGACTAAACTCCTTCCAAGCAATATCCTCGGCCTCCCGCCTAAAGCTTAAATTTCCCACCCCCCAAGGGGTCGGCATCGTCCGAGGTAGCCCTGAAACAGCACGGTCGTGCTACATAACAGCCAGCGGAGGGGGTGTATTCTCCCTCGACGCCGTTGAGCTCGAACCCGAGAGAGACGGTCCAGCTCCCGAGCTTGTGGACGAATTAGAAGAGGTCCTGTTCGATGCCAAGGATGAGTCGAAGTGGTTCCGGGTGAGCCGCTCGCTCTCCGAGGACTTGAAGTCAGACATCATCGCCTGCATCCGTCGCAACGTCGATCTCTTCGCCTGGAAATCCTCCGACATGCCAGGGATCTCCGAAGACTTGATCAT